>OX493331.1:30000-1280000 GCA_950371115.1 Anania fuscalis | reverse complement strand
CGCTGCGCTTGCTGGTACATGGCCTCCATTCCAGAACCTTTCTGCCCCATCGGCCGTCAGTTCTACGTGGTATGTGCCCCACCCATTGCCACTTTAGCTGGCTAATCCGTCCAACTATGTCAGCGAATTTTGTTCGTTTGCGGATCTCCTCATTTCTGATTTGATCTCGCAAAGAAACACCGAGCATAGACCTTTCCATAGCGCGCTGTGCAACTAAGCAAAGGCTGTAGGTTAATACATTTCCTTAGGTATATTAATTTCTTTTTTACCACAAACACGCAAATTATGTAATGTTAACGTGCGATTTCCTAGCAGTATACATTATGAGGTGCAATTTAGTGCGAGATCATTCTAAATTGCTTTTAGTAACGCAATCGTGGAGACACTTTCAGTAAAAGGCCGGGCATCAAGATTAATGATGAGGAAGTTATGACAGAATAATGTTATTAATATCCATTTTTCTTCTACCAACGATTGCAGAAGAATCGCCCACGTTTCGTACAAATTTGTAGGTACAGTCGACCTACACAAAAAGTTAACTCTGACAGATTTTCAACTTTAAACCTGACATGTAGAGATCATTTTCAATTGAGAAAATTTTACGTTTTGTGGTAGGTCGACGAGCTGTTGTTTTTAGATATAATTTAAAAAAAATAGTACATAACTATACTTATTAAAAAGAAGTTTTTCATACTTCTTAATAAATCGAAAACTATAAATCATAACAAAATTAAAAATCTGCTTTAGTTTTTGTGCTAATGAAGCCCTTTCATACGCTACCCTACATGACACGATTAACTCAATTCAAAATTTCAACTACCATTCCTTGCATAAAGACCCTGTTTTTTTATGATTTAATTTCAAATGATTAGTTTTCAGGTTTTAACCTATACTCGTAGTATAAGACGGTATTGGTACTTTCCAAATTTCAGTTCTAGGTTAACGGAAAATACCTTAAAAAATACTCTATAAATTTTGATTCCGTTTAGTGTCGAAATATACATTATGTCAAAAAAGTTTCGGGAATTGAGGATTTGTTTATGGTTCCAACCAAATTCAAAAAAAAATTTTTCTTGTTGTTGTTAGATTGGCACAACTGTTTTCCATTTTGGCGCGGAGTTTGAGTTACATCTGATAATTAGATTAGATACAGTATTGTTTTTAGTTATACCATATCTAGTGTGTATTGCGAATTTCATAATGTACAAAAACATCAAACAAAGAGTTTGTCTTAAATTTTGCATTGCCAATGGAATTTCGTGTTCGGAGTCTTTGAAAATGTTACAGAAAGCTTACAGTGAATCGACTTTATCAAAAACACGTGTTTATGAGTGGTACAAAGCGTTTAAAAGCGGTCGAGATGTGATGGAAGATTTGTCTCGCTCTGGTAGGCCATCAGCGTCTGCTACTGAAGATAACATCGTAAAAGTGGGAAAAGGAAATAGTGACTGAAAATCCTCATTCAAGTTTGAGAGAGCTAGCCTTCGAACTTTCTGTGTCACACGAGTCGATTCGTACCATTTTAAATAATCAATTGGGTATGAAACATGTTGCCGCTCGGCTAGTCCCAAAAGACCTGAATTTTCTCCAAAAACTCAATTGCAAAAGATTTGCTGAGGACATGCTAGAACGAGTCAATTCCGACCTAACATTCATGAGACGCATTGTTACTGGTGACGAGACGTGGGTTTACGAGTTTGACATGCAAACTAGTCAACAAGCTTCGGAGTGGCGCCTTCCAACTGAACCGAAACCGAAGAAACCGCGCCAAACTCGATCGAAAGTCAAAGTCATGTTGACTGTTTTCTTTGACTGTCGCGGTGTTGTGCACTCAGAATTCTTGCCAGAAGGTCAAACGATAAAAAAGAGTAGGTATTATTTAAGCGTTATGCGACGTTTTAGAAAGCAAATTAGACGAAAAAGGCCAGATTTGAGGAATGAAAATTCTTGGATTTTGCACCACGATAATGCGCCTTCCCACAAGGCCATCATTGTGAACGAATTTTTGACCAAAAACTCAACAAATACCATCGAGCAGCCTCCTTATTCACCAGATATGGCTCCAGCCGACTTTTTCCTTTTCCTAAACTCAAATTACCACTTCGTGGCACCCGATTTCATTCGGTAGAAGACATAAAGGAGAATTCGCGGCGAGAACTGAACTCGATTCCGGAAAAAGCGTTTAAAAAAGTTTTGATGATTGGATTATTCGTTGGCGTAAGTGTATCGCTTCTGAAGGAGCATACTTTCAAGGTGATAAAATAAATTTGGATGAATAACTAACATTTTGTGTATTATTAATCTTTTCCCGGTACTTTCTTGACAGAGTTGTATATTATTATACGTTTTTTGCGGCATAAACGCTAGCTTAGAAGTTTGATTTTTCACAGCTTTAAGAGACTGTAGACCTAAGTATATCGTTTTAATTTCAAATAGATACCTCCACGCGTACTCCAGCTAAAGGCTCTTGACAGACAGACGGACGGACGGACAACAAAGTTATCCTATAAGGGTTCCGTTTTTTTCTATTGAGGTACGGAACCCTAAAAAGCATGTATTGCATAAATACCTGTGTTGTGTATAGTGTTAGTTTGAAGAAATGGAACAAGAACGTTAAATAAACTCACACATTATTATTTTCTGCTTAAACCAAGCATAGCTACTCGTAGTTTATCAAACGGTTTTTACACAAAGTACGCGTGTGAGCCGTTGTATAAATAAAAACATAATACAATTACATAAGCAATGCATAAGGCTTCAGCTTACATTTCAAGGGCACGCAGTAATTTTTTACCGTTTAAAATAAATACATAGAAAATAACTTGGCATTGTAAATATTAAATTATGCTGAAATTATAAGCTAACTACAGATTAAAACTCTGTGCATCATGTTGACATTTTGCTGAAAGGCCAAAGATATCAAAGTGCATTAAAATTTATACTTTCCACTGCACCTATCGTTAGCATAGTATCTTAATCCCCAATTAATGCTGTTAGATTTATTTAACCTTCCGTCGTAGCTACCTATAAAATAAGTACTAAATAATCAACAACTGCATCTAAGTAATTTTCTTGTCCAAATTCATTTATAAATAAAATAGAATAGAATAGAAAAAGAATTATTTGATACACACAGAATACAAAAGGAAAAACATTTACAGGATAATAAAAAGCAATATGTGTCAAAAAGGCCCCCGCTCAGAATTTGTCGTGACAGTCAGAGACGTATCACGACTAGGGCTTGCATTCGAATATTCGAATATTCGAATAATTCGAATATTCGAATAATTCGAATATTAGAGTGGGTCGAATATTCGAATATCAAATCTGCTATATTCGAATATTCGACCAATTTCCTGAACGCCAAACTTAAAACTATAATATGCACTAAATATTACTTTCAAAGTTTTTGGTCAATATCAGTCACTTTAGTCTTATGTCGTATGACCTCGTTCCGGATCTTATCCCTTAATAAGATCCCAAACATAGACCTTTCCATAGCACGCTGAGTGACGTGTAGTCGGTGGTCGTGTAACTTGACTGTCATGTTCCACGTTTCGGCTCCGTAGGTTAAAACTGGTAGGACGCATTGGTTAAAAACCCGGCATTTCAGGCACTGCGGCAGTGTTGACATGAAGATATGACGCAATTTCCCAAATCCTGCCCAGCCAAGCTGCAATCTTCTGGCGATTTTCTGCTCGAAGTCGTCTCTACCGAGCTGTAGTACTTGCCCAAGCAGTGGCGTGCGGTGCATATAGGCAATTATGCAGTGCCTACCAGTGCCAGAAAAATCCTACAGGACAGCTAACCATCTTTATTTGCCAAATTGACAATCTATAATAAAGTCTAAGTTACCATTTTGTCGTCTTTATTAAACTTTCAAACTAAAGCGCGCTCGTTTCAATACTTTCAATACAAATGACCCACGGTAGGCGGTCGCGACACCGCTTACTATTTCACGCACACTTCCTTAATTTTCACACACACTTATATAATCTGTGCGCATACGTACACAGTTACAAAACACCAATTTTTGGTAAGCATTATGCGGCGCTTACCTGCTTAGCTCCCACCAGATGGCGCTCAATTTCCGCCTTCAATTTTAAAATTTAAAGTCTTATTTTAAGTAAACTTTACATTACAACTTGTTAAAATAAAATTTCAAACCCTAAAATCCTAATTATATTTATAGTAAATAGTTTTAAGTTTTAAAACGAATAATTAATTGTTTGCTAAAACTATCCTAAAAATAATGTAAACAGAGATCATTTCGATCGGCCATATTTTATTTCTTTAGTTTGCTTTGGCTTTCATCCCGCGAGTGTTTTGAAAAGTTGTTTTTACTCTTACGGATCATAAACTGCTTCTTTTGAGTGCTATTATAGTTATTTCAAAATTCAGTGTTGTGTTGTTGTGTTCTATAAAATGGAGAAACTAGAATGTACAGTATGTAATGAGAATTCTATTTGTTTTGACAAATTACGCGCCAATCCCTTAAATCAATTTTCATTTGTGGACAACCTAGTAGCCTATTTTCATTAGCCGGGTAATTTAAGTTCCGAATTGAGTTGTAACGTAATCGATCTCACATAGAACTAAAATTTATTTGCATAGTTTGAATACGCCAAAGCTTATTTTAGCTTAATTCGGAACAAACAAAGAGATGTCCTTGTTTATTCTGTGGCCATAATATTTACGAGTGTAACTTAACCTCACCTCAGTTAAAGGAGATTTTTAAAAATATTAGTGAATAATCGGGTGTTAAGTTGTCAAAAGATAATTGTTCTAATAGTGGAAAGTGTATTAAAATGTGGTGAACAAATAATACAATCTTAAAAGTAGGTAAATACCATGTTAAAATCAACAAAATAGCCGATGGGGCGCCGGTTTTGTGTGTGTTTACGTCGGAGACAAGTTAAGTTTTTGTCACTAAACTAACAAGTTTATTTAATTAATTGAAGTATATAATGCTTACCCTTGCAAACATTTTACGATAAAAGATTACTGACATGTTCAAAGTTCGCGAAAAAGTAATAACCACGAAATGTCGCTGAGGAGTTATAAATATCAATTGGATAGTTGTGGTGCTCCATATAAATCTTCACTCAGTCAATTTTCTTTGCTTGTCTCGGAAAGCAAGAATGCCTGGTAAGTCTTTATTTGGTTGGAGTGTAGCAAAGTGTGCAAGGCGTTTGGCACTTAGAAAATTTTTCATTAAAAATATGAAACATAATAAAAGTCAAATCTTTGTTTTTCAATGTATAAGGGGGCTCAAATTAAATGCTTTTTATACTTGTGACTTTTTCTTTCCGACGCATGGTTTAACCGGAAAATGCGATAGAATATAAAGTGTTCAAACACAGAAAAAAATGGTGATAAAATTATAAAACTTCATAAAATTCAAATCTTTGTTTTTTGTCCTATAGAGGGGCATAAACTAAACGCTTTTTATACTTGTGACTTTTTCTTTCCGACGCATGGTTTAACCGGAAAATGCGATAGAATATAAAGTGTTCAAACAGAAAAAAATGGTGATAAAATTATAAAACTTCATAAAATTCAAATCTTTGTTTTTTGTCCTATAGAGGGGCATAAACTAAACGCTTTTTATACTTGTGACTTTTTCTTTCCGACGCATGGTTTAACCGGAAAATGTGATAGTTTTTTTTTTTTATAAAATTACTACTTAGTGCCTACCCAGCACAAAAATCAAAGCACGCCCCTGTGCCCAAGGTAGACGTACTCTTGGACAACTTCGAGCGTAGTGTCCTCAACGGAAATTGGTTCCGGGATGACATGTTCGTTGAACATTATCTTCGTCTTGTCTAAATTCATCCCAAGCCCCACACGTCTCGAGGCAGCGTTAAGACTGTGCAGCATTTTTTGCAAATCCTGCAGCGATTCTGCCATAATAACTATGTCATCGGCAAAGCGAAGATGCGTAAGATATTCGCCATTTACATTGATGCCTAGTCCGTTCCAATCCAGCGTCTTGAACACATCCTCCAGTGCGTTGGTGAATAGTTTCGGAGATATAACATCTCCCTGTCTAACACCTCGGAGCAGCTGGATGGGTTTTGTTCGGTGGTTTTGTACTTGGACGGACATTGATGCTATACTGTACAGGCTTCTTAGCACCTTCACGTACTGCCAATCGACTTGGCATCGCTGCAAGGATTCCAGAACAGCCCAGGTTACGACCCGAGTCGAAGGCTTTCTCATAGTCCACAATGGCCAGGCACAGAGGCTGGTTATACTCTTTGGACTTTTGTATAACCTGCCGCACCGTGGTCTATGGTACTGTAACCTTTGCGAAACCCAGCCTGTTCCGGTGGCTGGAAAGCGTCAAATCTTGCGGAAATATGGTTTTTGATGACCCTCAAAAACAGCTTGTAAACGTGACTCAGGCGCGTGATTGGTCTATAGTTTTTCAGGAGACTTTTGTCTCCTTTCTTGAAAAACAATGCCACCACGCCGCTACTCCACGCTTCCGGAGTTGTCCCATTGGCTATGACGAGAATGAATGAGCTATGAATTGAAGAGCCTCTTAAGTTCGCCAAGCACAGGTTGGCCTGCAGCTTTTAAGAACTCAGATGTGATTCCGTCTTCGCCGGGAGCCTTCCCATTACTAAGCTGCCCGAGGGCCGCCTCAATCTCATCCTCCTCCACGTCTGGGAGATCTTCAGTGAAGTGGCGGGTAAGCTTGGCTCTTGGATCGTTCGCGTCGGGCTGCGGCTGTAGGGAATGCAATGCGTACAATCGACCTTTGATTTCGGCCAGAATCTACGTAACTGATGAGACGATTCTGCCATCCGAGGTTTTCAGCTTTGTCAGGTGACTTTTTCCCAGTCTTTTAGTGAAGACCTTCTGCTCAATCGCCTCCTCTATGAGGCGAGTATTGTAACTGCGGAGGTCACGTCTCACCAATCTCCGAATCTTTTTAAGGGTGCCAGACAAAGCTTCCTCTGGCATTTCCCGTCGAAGTTTCATCAGTTCCAAAGTCCCGCCCGAAAGTTTGGCCTCTCGGCACGCTTGCTTTCTCTTAAAGTGCCTGTTTCCCACTTCGCGTATGACTCCAATCACACCATCAAGGTCCCTGTCCACGTCCTCTGTAGTTTTCAAAGCAGCGAGTCGGTTTCGGAGCTCCAACTGGAATGTTTTGGAGTCTTGGCGGCCTGGACCAGTGTCGGACGAAGAGTCGACCTCATCATGCGGCTTCTTTCCAGCTTAATGTTGATATTTAGGGTGCTTCTTACCAGTCGGTGGTCGCTACCGGTGTTAAACCTATTTACCACAGAGAGATCCCTAAATATATGCTTATGATTAAGAAAAAATTGGTTTCCAACTAAGATTTTGGCAATTATAATATGATTATAAATAAAATCGAAAATTAGACTTAGTAAGATATTGGCAAATAAAACTTGATTTTAACCTTTTTTATGTTTTTTTTATTATTCGAATAATATTCGAATAATTCGAATAACATCCAAAAATATTCGAATATTCGAATACCAAAAAGTTTCGAATATTTGCAAGCCCTAATCACGACGCTGGTTTTCAGCAGGGACCCTGACGGTAGGCTCGGACCATACCCGATCGGAAACCGGAAAATACATATTGGACAAGCCAATGATATGCTTGTGAACTTGTTTGTGGTCCAATGGTTAATAAAAAAAAACATCACATACATTGATCTGATCCTAAGTAGCTAAAGCACTTGTGTTATAGAAATCAGAAACAACAACAGTACCACTACACCCAGACCCAAAACTATAGAAAAGTTCATTTTCTACATTGACCCGACCGGGAATCGAACCTGGAACCTTGACGCCATATAGTCCGGCGTGCTCGCCTCTCGGCTACGGAGGTCGTCGACGTTATAAATATACATTTGTAAGTTTACTTGGTAATTTGCATAGCATGCCTAGTTGTAATAGTTTGTAATAGTATTTAAATGTTATCTCACTAACGTCGTGATTTATTTCACGTTTGTTAAAGCAACACACATCACACATCACCACCCTATATCAGTCCACTGCTGGACACAGGGGGTCTAGCGAGAAGTGACAAATCCGATATATCGGCCGATTGTTCGGGCATTTCCTAATATGAAATGCAATCGGTCGGTCGGTTTGATCGGGCATTTCAGTCGATTCGACCGATCATCATTTGACATTAGTGGCATCGTAAACCCTACTCTGAAGTGTATCGGTCCGACCGAACATTTGAGTTTGACAAGAGTTTTATCGGAGATCTAATGTCAAATTTTACGACATCTAAATAGCTATCGTCTGACCATCGTAAATGGACATATTTTTTAACATGCTTAGAAATATTGTATTTTATACATACCTAATCATTGTTTACAACAAGTTTCACACCTCCAAGTTAAAACTTCATAACCACCGCATAGCACAAGTACAATTTTACGACACAAATTATTGTAAACGTTATAAAATCTATCAAATATAATAGTTTGGTATGCCGGCTTGACAAAACAATTCATTTCATCTTATTTTGCTTTAATGATGAAACTATTAGAAATGCACTATTAGCACTAAGCCACGAATCCCTAAAAATGCAATAGGTAGGCAACACAACCATATTTTGTCTAATCTTAGAGACCATTATATTTGGTCGGATTCGCGCTGACAGTGTGACAGACAGCTGATCAGACCAGAATAACAAACACAAACTTTTTTTATGGTTTCAAACTGTAACACGTCGTTATAATATTATTTTTATTTTTCTTAATTTAAAAAGCATTATTTAATAAATATGACTCATTTTCTACAAAAAACTTATTATTATGCCACATAACGCCATCTATCGAATTATTTTCAAACTACTTTGCGATCGAGTATCTTAGGACAATTTTTAAAATCAATAAGCAAGCAATGACATTTCATGTGTTCAGCATTTATTTTTCTAAATGTCATAAACAATTGGAATGGTGCAATTTTCTTAGTTTCAATATCTAAAATTGATTGAAATAAACATTTTTCTGTTTATTAACAGAAAACCATGAAACCATGTTTACGCATTAGTTTACTAATATTTTGAATCGGCAAGAGACTTTTACAAAACCGGTAAAATTTTAATACGTAGTCGTAACACTAGCACTCAGTATCATTCATTCCGATACTCTTCTACAATTGTCTGTGGCCACGATGGAACTTCGCGATTTCGATGTTGTTTCGCGCTAAGGTTCCAATCGAAACTTCGGTCGAGAATCGGTCGGATGCGAACATTCGGATGGTACATTTCGCGCTAGACCCCCAGGCCTCTCCAAAAGGAGGATTTTTCCGATCGCAGTTTGGCCAATGGTGGAGAGGAGACGCTGCTGCCCGTCTTCTTGTGGCGGTTCTCCTGTAGTCGCCTCTTACGACACCCATAGGAAGAGAAGGGGTGATGCAATTCTTTTAACGTGCCGGCACCATACGACACGTTAAATCGACAATTTAACCGAAAGAGGGAAGGGGGCTACTTAACTCTAACAAAAAATAGGACTTAAGAACATTATATTCCGCAAACGGATCCTTGAATCGAAAAATGGTGTTCACACACCTAAATAATTTTCTCTCATGTCTATTCTATGCAGACAAAGTCAAAAGCAGAAGCCACTAACACAGTAACTATAGTATGTGAATATTAATCCGGACAGTATCGATAAGCAATACTAAAAATAGACAGTTCATCGATTATAATTCTAAAATCATCATTTTTATGATGTTTAGTTTTATCTTAACTATTTATTGGGGTCATATACACTTTATACGTGTAATTTGTGTTTTTTTCCTTATCTATGGTTTCTTAAATAAAAAATAACAAGTGTGATTGAAGTCAGATTACTGCTTTAGTTCTCTTCTCTGATAGAAACATTTCGTAATAGAATAGAACCCATTATTATCAATATGACCGTGTCAATATTGACTATCAATCAAATTGTTAACTTCCGCCATTATGATTCATAGACTACACCAGTCATCTGCTTATCAAGTTTACACAAACTCGCGACCTCTTTAAGAACAGTAAGTAATCTATGTTTCGCGCGTGCATTTTATAGGTCAAGAAAGAACGAAATTCGCAACGCATTGGAAATATGGGTTTTATACGCGCGTATTTATTTATTTTTAAATAGACTGGTTCTTCTAGGGTTAAGCTGATACTCTTATTAGGAACGTTATGAAGCTACTTGCTGGGTGGTGATGTATGTAGATTTTGTTTGATTAAGATGAGTAGACCAATGGAAGGCCAATGGAAGCTGTTTCTTCGATAAGAGTGGTCTTATCGAAGAAGCAGCTATTATTCGTTTATTAACTTGATAAATTAAACAAACAAAATCCGTCACCGCGTCTGTGTTCTCAAGTTCAGTGGCTCTTAGTGTGAGTACTGTAGAAGGAATTGGTCGTCACATGGAATTTTTAATAATTTTCCATCGAAGGAGCAATGCCTTTCATGGTCCGTGCGGACATTGTCTGCTTACGTTTTAATGAGAATTATCCTAGATAAAACTGTGTTTACCACTAAGAAGATGGATGCCTGATTTTTGATGAAATTACAAGAAAACCTTTTGATATTAAAAATGACATATAAGAAATTGAGCAAGTGGAAAATTTCAATAAAAGGTTATCTTGGTGCTTAAATAAATCTAGTTATTATCGAAGGTGATCGAAAAGAGAATTAGGAAATTGTCAGATTACTGCACATAAGTAATATATCATTAAAATAAAGACTGATAAGATCATGATAAACAGTAAACAACGAGTTTTATACTCTAGTCCGATTGACGTTGGCTCGATGTCTGTACAGTAGCTACCCGGCCCGGCAGCGTATATGGCTTTCCGTTATCACCTCGTCCCTTCGACGTGAGACGACGTCGATACGCATTTTCTGACCAAAAACGTCTGGAAACCCGCATTCATCTGGTCGCTCGAGGGGATGTGCTGGATACGGCTTTTCAGCTACAAATTCTTTAGAAACCCGTGGTCACCACGTCAACCAAAGAACGTCGTGATAGATATGCGTTTTTTAAGTTATATGCGCGTATTACTGCCTAAAACCCATAGCGAGCTCGTCATTAGGAAGTGATGAATATGTTAAACAGTTATATTGCATGGAATTTGCTTGCGAATAATGTGTTGATAGTAATCTCTATTTTCGTTCCTATTGTTTTACTAGCTTACAGCTCTATTGCATGCGTGGGTTAAGGGATGAAATTGGCCGTTATTAAGTGATGAAAAGAAATGCTGAAAATATTATGATCCACTTAATGAGAGTGATTGCATTATCTATCTGTCATCTTGCAGAAAAATAACATCGCGGTTGTTCGTTAATGCATTGCATAGTGTGCTGAATTTTGTAAATAAAAAAGTAATAATTAAATATGTGTGCATCTTATTTAACAGCTTTGCGTGATAAAAAAAATGCATTTTTTTCCCAATGGATGAAGACCAATTTACAGAATTAATTATTAACAATATGTTTTGATCATACATTTTACTATCGATCACTAATTAGGTCTAACTAAGATTACCTAATTGAAAAATATAAAATAACCAGAAAGCTGATTTTTATGTAATACATTATACGTATTTTTCAGGTACAAGTATAGCTAGTAGGTAGACTTGTAATTATAATATCATATCATACTTATCTATACTAATATTATAAAGAGGAAAGATTTGTACCAATTTTTGTATGTTTGTAATGAATAGGCTCAAAAAGTACTGGGCCGATTTAAAAAAATCTTTCACTAATAGAATACTACATTCTTCCAATTTGACATAGGCTACATTTCATTTTGAAAAAAATTAGGGATCCCTGGTAAAATTTGAACAATGTAACCGAAGGTGTAGAAAAATGAGTCTTAAAATGTCTTTCGTCGAATGCGCTGCCAAAACTATTAGCGATAATTGTCTACCCCGTGCGAAGCCGGGACGGGCTGCTAGTATTTAATATAATTATTCATCATCACATCCCATCGCTCGAGCGACCAGGTGAATACCAGTATCGACGTCGTCTCCCATCGAGGGGACGAGGTGATAACGGAAAGCCATATACGCGGCCCGGCACCTTAGCCTTAAGTACACGACACCGGAACCGCACCGAATATTGTATACGAATGAAAACCGCACCTGCGCCGCACCGACACCGGATCAAAACCGCGTGTTCAATACATATTCATTCGTATACACAAAAATGCGGGCCGGCGTCGGTGCGGTTCCGGCGTCATTTACTTGAAGCCAAGAGCATTGAATGCTCTTAGCCCGGCACCGATGATGAGCGCTGGGCCAAAGATAGCTTTGCGCATCTTGCGAGACGATCATTGTATTGGCATAGTAGATTTGTTTCTACAATGCTCCTGTTAATAGATGGGTAACCATTGATGTAAAAAGTATAAGTTAATATAAATGACTGATCCCGATTTTAGAAACAACATCGTGACGTTTGGTCCGCTCTGTCCTAACGAAGTAAAAACCAATAAAACCAATTTATTTTTGCAAATAGGCTTAAACTAAGCACTTTTACTCGTCCCAATATATTTTTTCCTACCACTGCTTCGGGACAAGTTTGAGCGCCGAGAAGAAGCAGCGCAAGGAACTCAGTCACTAGTGTGCCTCTTTTAAAAAGTTTTAAATATACAAAGCAAAATATTTAATTACAAGATAAATGCACCTGTGCGAGCAAGGCAGTATTTAATTCCAAACGTTTTTGCCATTTAAATAATCATTAACAGTATAATACCCTTTTTTCATGAGAATCTTTTTTTACATGAGTTTTAAATTTAAACATGGGCAGTTCAGCAATAGATGCTGATAATTTATTAAAAAAGTAATATATAAGTCAATGATTTTACCTTTAAATGCGTCTCTCGGAACACGTACGGCCCCATCTGAGCCACCTTCAGGGTGACGTTCTTCCTGGCCAGGATGTCGTCCACGTTCGTGATGTTGAACATGAAACACTCGAGATACATCGGGATCGGCGTCTCGCGCCAGATGCCGAACGACACCGAGTCCTCTGATAGGATCATCATCTGCAAGAAGGCTTTGGTTAGCATACTAAGTATGATATACAGGGTGTACAAAAGAATGGGACACTCCTTAAAACCAAGTGATTAGCTGGACATATAAAACAACTTTTCCTATGGGAGCAACATCGAAATCGTGATTTTATCTTCAGATGCTCCATACATTATCATCGAGGTGTGCGAGTAACTTTGTATGGAGAAATTAAAAATAAATTATCGATTTCGATGTTGCTCCCATAGAAAAAGTTGTTGTATATGACCAGCTGTTCAAGTGCTTTTAAGGAGTATCCTATGCTCTTTTACACTCTGTGGAATACTAAGTATGATAAACTCGTAGAACAGTAAGTTTATAAATAAGGTGCTTGTACACAGCGCACAGGAGTGACACCAAGGGACAATAAAACTAATAAATAGGTTAGAGAGCAAATTAAGCTCGCAGATGTAACTAAACGAGTGGCGCACCTGAAGTGGAAGTGGGCGGGACATGTCGCCCGGAAAGACAACTCCTGGTGCAAACGCCTCCTCGTTTGGAAGCCGTAGGGAAATAAACGTCCGAAAGGTAGACCACAAATGCGCTGGAAAGACGACGTGAAGAGGATTGCAGGTACGAACTGGATGCAAAAGGCTCAATGCCGAGAAAAATTGAAAATGTTGAAGGAGGCCTTCACCAAATCGGTCGAGACAGGTTAAAGAAGAAGAAGAAGAAGACACATCGCAGGCAGCATGCGCATCCAGAGGTTATTTAACCTATCAAGCGGCAAAGACCCTCCGGCCGCTCCATAACAATACAATTTTTATTGTGTCTCTTGACCTTCGCCTGACAGGGTAAAATAAATAAATATTGGTCAACATCACAAACATTGCTCAGAAGGCAAGTAGCTAAAGCACTTGTGTTATTACATCAGAAACAACGACGGTACCACAACATCCGGACCCGAGACAATATTGATAAGTTCGTTTCTACATTGACCCGATTGGGGATCGAACCCGGAACCTCAGAGATGGCGGCGCTATTTAAAGTCCGGCGTGCTCGCCTCTCGGCTACGGAGGTCGTCAAATGTAGGTATATGCATCGTGGAAACGACTGTTTTGACGACTGTCTGTGTAGTGATTCGCGCTCCGGACGACAAAGGCAGGCAGTTGCGGGTTCGATTCCCGCAAGGGGCAAATCTTGTGATAAGGACGAGCATTTTTATATGGATGTTTAGAAACGTGTTTAAGTAAGTTTGTCAGTAGTACAAGCTTTGTTTAGTTTTGGGGCTAGATGTCGACCCCATTCCATAGATAGCTAAATTTGCTTGTTGTCAAAACTACACCCTGTATACCATAAACATTAAGTTTTATATTGCGTCTGGCTTGTCTTTTTTATTGGATTAATACTAATTCCCAAGGAATATAAATAACACGAATTATTAATGTTATTTTGATTAGATAAACAAAACGAATCTTATCATTGTTTGTTCCAAAGTTTATCAGCGAATTACTTAAAACAACCAATATTCAACTGTAGCATAGCACCCGATCAAAAATAATTTGGCATCTCACTTCAATAAAAACTATAACTATATTTAAAAAAACCGGCCAAGTGCGACTCGGACTCGCGCACGAAGGGTTCCGTACATTTAAAAACGGCAAAAAATCACGTTTGTTGTATAGAAGCCCCCTTAAATAATTATTGTATTCTGTCTTTTAGTATAGCGGCAACAGAAATACATCATCTGTGAAAATTTCAACTCTCTAACTATCACGGTTCATGAGATACAGGCTGGTGACAGACGGACAGCGGAGCCTCAGTAATAGGGTCCCGTTTTAACCTTTGGGTACGGAACCCTAAAAAAACAAGTAAGTACGTACACCGAATCATAATCTTTCGGCACATACGCGTCTCGAAATATAGCTTTTCTTAAAATATTAGGCAAATCTTACTTAATTAATTCCCAAGTTTTCTTGTCTGCTCAATTGCTCATTGCACTCTGACTTAATTATTTACACAAGATAACAACAATATGTTTAATAAATGATCTTCAAAACTGTGCTAACTTAAATAATACATAAATGAACTTAATAAATTTGTTTACAAACACAACATTACAACTAAATTGTTTCTTACCCTTTGCAACTGTGACATAAATATTGAAGGCCAGTAAACCACCATGACGGCCCCCATGACCACCATACTGGCGCCGAAGCCCATGAAGAGGCCGCTCTTCACTGCGTAGGACACCATTTTGAAGGATTGTTTACCTATAATTAATAGTTGGTTACAACAATGATCTCAGGAGGCCTAATACGATTATACGAAAGCGCATCGTTCGGTCGGTCGTATTATCTGATCAAATGAAAACATCCATTCCCTCGTATCAGTTTGACAATTTATGAACAATTTAAAATCTTTTGACGACCGCCTGGTGTAGTGGTTCGCGCTCCGGACTACAATGCCTGGCGGTTGCGGGTTCGAATCCCGCGAGGGGCAAATGTTAGTGTGATGAGCACGAGCATTTGCACCTAAGTCATGTTTATAAACGTGTTTAAGTATGTTTATCCGTTATCTAGTCGCCATAGCACAAGCTTTGCAGTTTGGGGCTGTGGTGTGATTGTAGGAAAAAATAAATGGTCGGGTTTTTTACACGGCTAGATTGAGTTGGCCATATTTTATCAAAGGATTGACACATAAGATTGGCCATTATAATTTGTTAGTTTTATACGACCGGACGAAAGATAAACATTCGTGCTAGGCCCTCAGAAGCGGAATTATTGGTGTTGGTTAGTATGTATAACTGTATGAGCCTTGCTTGAGATAACGGGAATTGTATGTTCCTTCGATGTCGTCGTCTTGCGTCGATACAACCAGATATTGAGAGAATAATCCTAGGTGTACCGCAAGGTAGCGTGTTGGGGCTTCTCTTGTTTTTTATTATTTTATTATTAGACCTTGATAACAATATTTACATCTAAGTACGGATTAGAATGATGACAGGTTTGATGACGAAGTTTATAACGCGCTTAAAGGGTTACCTTCATTGACATCTTTAAAAAAAAGTGAATCTTTTCAGTTACACGAAAAGTAAAGAATTGTGAATAAGTAAAATCATATTAGATTTAGGTAGTATTATTAGAATGATAACTATTACAATTACAAACTCTATTACAATGTTTTTAACAATTTTTATAATATTGCTATTGCTACCATGTACCTTATTTTTGAGTTCCCGATATTTCAACAGTGCCGAAATCGGGAACTCAAAAATAAGGGACATGGTAGCAATCTCGTAACGTAAACTAATATTCTAATGTTAGTGACCATGAAAGTTTAAAACAATATAATTTTTATAATAGTTCAGGAATTTTACTGTAGCTCTCATTATTCAGTAGACTTGACCATGTGGTTGTTGGTCAAAAACAGATTCAAGTGTATTATAGGAGTGACCTTTATTTTACAATTGAAACGAAACCTGTCAGTGTTGATACCAACATTAAAATGATTACCTTCAAATTGTTATATTAAACTTAGGTATTTGATAATTATTTTATTTATTTCATAATTCAAGGATCTTGATTTTATATTAAGGCAAGATTTTTCTTTACTTTGATAGGTTTTTATTAACAGTATATTTTATAGCTTGTATATATTTCTTATATTATAGATTTACATTTTACAAAAAATTACCTAAATACATAAAAAGTTTAACTGTTTCTTTTTTAACTGAAATGGAGATTCAGAACTTGTAAAAATAAACAAAAAAAACATACGAGTACATAACTTAACAATCTTTGCTTTGTCATAATTTAATAATATATTCAGAGGCAGTACATAGTTAGCAAATGTTTTACACTTACAGACATTCCTATTGCGGTGTTCTTAAATGTAAATTTAAATATTTATTACCTACCTTGACTGGTTTTTTGAAAGGATTAATGCATTAAAGTATCTTTCTTATCTTCTATAAGTGCGTTCAAGGCCGTGTTATCATTATAATACTATGCATTATCAATTTATTTAATTTATACAGGGTGTTAGGTAAATGGTATCTCAAGGCGAAACTAGCCTATGTTCACACATGCATATAAATACTATAACAAAGTCAGAAATTAGATATCATCATTTTAGAAAATAAAAAAACATACTAATCGGATTCAAAAAATTATGTTTTGTATAAAAATTATAAAAATTTGTATGATGATCTCTTATGTATTTAGTTGGTAAACCTTATTTAATAAAATAAAATAAAATGATCTCAAAATACATTATAATCATAAAACTTAATCTAATTATAACTATAACTAAATTCTAATAAAATAACAAGTTTGAATCCATAAATGGACCTTTTAAGTATTAAAATATAAAGCTCCACAATACTCCACATGCCACATCCAGAATGCAACTACGCTCGATGTTTTTCTATTATCCGTGTTGGTCCGACTTGTAAACAATAAACCAGACGGACTACGCTCTCGAGCGCTCGACGAAGACACGACGTTCGTTGCTACTATCTGAAATCTACCCTACCCTACTTAATTATTTGTTTCAACTTTGATAATATTGTTAAGTATTGGTTATTTTTGTTACGTTAGTCTGCAAATAGTATTAGTTAATCTATCGTTTTTTCTCTGTAAGTGAATTAATGTAATTCTAGAAAATAAAGTTCTCGTCCTAAACCTAAATTTCTGACTTCACCATACTATTTATATGCACGCATTATCCTAGGCTAGTTTCAGCTTGATATACCCCTTACCAAACACCCTATATGTCACTAGCTATAGCACATACTATGTCATATGGTATTTAAATAAATTTGAAATTTTCCCTTGTTTGAGAAAAGTTTCATCATGACAATCAGATAAATCAGATATCAGACAAAAAAAAACATATTTAGATAAGAAAATTACATACAAAAATGAGAGATTGAATGTTTAAACTTTTCCTATTTTAAGTTTGTATAGCAATTAAGTGTTGATACTTAACGTAATGTGTTTTTATGGGTGAATTAAATTGTTGTACAGTTTTCTTTTCAATTTCCACATCATAGATTTTAAGCCATATTGTACAAATTATATGACCTATTTATGAAAATATTTCACGAAACCTATTAACACAAACATATTGAACGAGTCCATAATCAACGAATTGAAGAGATATCAAGATGTTATTTGTTCTAAAAAGATACACTTTTAAGATAGTTTGTCTTCATCTTTGATGAGCTTTTTTTCATGGTTCTTTTTTTACCAGACAGTAAGGGTAAGGTTTATAAATATTTTAATATAAAATACGGCTGAACAGATTTGGATGAAATCTGGTATACATACATCAAGACCTGTTTATAACTTTTAACAGGGAATATGGCAGACTTGATTCCAAGAAACCGCAGGCGGCAAAAGCTAGGTTTCATTCTTATTATTTACACGTAATACAATTTATGAGTATCATGATCGTGTGAACAAAGTCGGCATCAATTTACAATTTATGTAAATAATGACACCATTAATATATTCAACGTTTCAGACATCGCGTAAATTATGTTTAATTAAATCGTAATGGTGAGACCTAAACTTACGTAGGCGGTAAACATTGGATAACTGCGACAAATCAAAGATATAACACTGGCTTACCTGTATAATCTCAGGATATTTTTGGCACATGCACTGTCGCAATTTTTTTAATTTATTTTAAACTAGTAAAACACTGGTTTACTAATAAATAAAAAAAAACTTTTAAAACCACCACTTAGATAGAACCAGAGTAAATTACAATACCAAAGGAATCCTAAATGAAATATAGGTACATGTTAACATGATTCTATACTACTAACACTAAAGTGATTACGATTAAAAATATAATAAATCATTACAAAAACTACGTGCGCTCACTAACAAAACTTTCACGACAAACGAAATAATTGGAAATTGAAGCATTTGCAAATGTCATTATGACGTAAGTCAGCTGTCTTCAGTCACGTTGACAAAACAGTGGAATGGTCCGAAATCAGAAAATTATAAAATTGAATAAAATGAGAAATAATTGATCAATATTTGAAATGGAGTCGTGCGTGCAAAACGTAGTTTGCACAGTGTATGCTAACTAAGAAGAAGCTTATAGTATACCCAAGCTTCTTGATGTTAACTTCAGGCTCGGTCTATACCCAGCCGGAAACCGGACCGGGTTAAAGCAGATTCAATCCATCGCATAATCATCTATCGCATAAGGTCGTTTTTTGAACGGATTCTTGCGGATGCTCATGGATTCCGGCAGCGTACCTATAGACTGAGTCTAACTATCACCTAAGTAAGCCAGCACCACACTTCCTTATGTCAGTGTGCTATATAACGTAGTACCTATTTAAAATCCTCCACACTGGCCCGATCGCGCCCGCTAGTGGGGCGGACCTAGGCTGAGCGCCTTCAGCGCTCGCCATCTCTGCCCGGTTGTATGTAGCTGACAAGGCCTTTTAATCAGCGACAGGTCCGTCCGAAAAAAAAAATCTTTTGTGCTATCCTTTTATTGCGTTTATCATAGCCTATGGGCTAGTGTTGTTGAACTATCGTTTATCAGTTCATCGATTGTTGCATCTCCAAAAAAACAAAAATAATTAGGACTATCGATAACATCGATATTAGTTTTTCGACAATAGTATCGATTTTAAATTCTTTTTAAGACATTGATTTTAACTATTAAGTGCACAATACTACCGATTAAATCGATACCTGAATGAAGACAATACTATCGATTAGCTACATCCATTATGTATCTGAAATCGATACATCTACAAATTACTTTTAGATTTATTTGTGTTTCATATTATGTCTTCCTTCATATTATATCATTTATTGTCTTATTCAGAGTGCATATTACTAGTCCGGACTAAGATTATACCACTGATTTTTGTACGTTATAACAGTGGTTTAACCATATTCCCGGAATTTCATCTTGTCACGTGACGTCCTCGGTAGCTTAGTGGTCAAAGCACTCGCCCGGTATGCGATGGGACGTGGGTTCGAGTCCCATCTGAGGTCGATGATTTTTTTCAAGTGTTATTTATCTTCATATTCCCGGAATTGCAAAATGCACTCTAAATAAGACAGCTACAGAACAAGGAAACTGACTTCACCCTATTATTTATATGCAAATGTTATAGCTAGTTTCGGCTTGATATTCAATTTATCTACCATCCAGTATTCATTTTGCCATAAGCATAGGCGTGAATATTCGTCTACCCGTCGGATTTTAACATAGACAGTAGAGCATTTAACGAAGTGTGGATGGCATGTTCGTTACTTGCGAGTTGCGTACATACATACCTACCAATTTGCGCAAGTACGGCACAATCACATAACGAGTGGCTTCTGCTTTACAAGGGTGTAACATAATAAACGCACATCCTCATAAGGGCCGATTCTGGTGTTCAAATGCAACAACTTTTACTAAGTATGGGACCAACATCGAAATAAATAAAAAATCAGCTCCCGTATTATGGGGATGTGCGTTTATGATGTTACACCTTGTCTGTGTAAAAGAATACCTAGTTTAAACGTCATTATGGATTTGATGACTTTTAAATTTTACGATTCGGAAAATTTCTTACCGGATGATTATAATCCAAGCCCTGCCCCTCTAGCATGAGCAACAAAGAACGATATGAAACGACGATACGATATAGCGATTTATTTCAAACACAACTTTCAAAATATGATAAACAAGCAGCCATCTTGAACTTTTATCGAAACAATAAGAATGCCCGTGGTGGCCGGCGACATCACGGTCATGCTCGTTTTTCCGATAAAAGTTCATATTTTGACAAAAAATATACGATAAATCGCTATATCATATCATACCATAGCGTGATTTGTTGCTCATGCTAAAGGGGCTGATCAGCTTTGCAGCAGCTGTTTATGGCATAAAAATCACGAAAGTGATAAGAATAAAACAAATCATTGCCTACATTATTTCTTTATTGAATAAATTACAAAAATCGTAATGTAAAATTCCATGGCAGTACATCTGCGTAGATATTCTTCAAATTATATTATACTAAGTAAAAAAACTTCCAACTGAAAGTAAATTGCTATTTGGTCAAAATTACTTGGGCAGGGGTTAGAAACCGCCACACAGATGCGACAGGCAACGATATGAAAATATTTTACTAAATAAATATATGTATATTTGCAAGGACATTTTTTTAATAACGCATTGCCGCGTTCCTATTTCCTATCTATCGGGATCGGACTATCGGGGTATGGTTGACCATCATCCTAGATGAGACCAGTCTGGTTATTACTTTTGAAGCGATGAATGTTAACCCTGAAGCAGGGAAACCAGACCATTTTTGGACCACTGAGTTTTCCCTTAACACCGAGCAAGTGTATTCCGAAAAATCCAAAGATAGGGGCTCGGTACCCTGATTCCGTATCTTGCAAAAGCAATGAGATAGCGAAAATTTACCAATTCTGGCTTTAAAAATCGCAAATTGACAGCAAAAAACAAAAACAAAGCAATCTACTGTCAGTGCTGCCTATAGATTTTGACACTAACCATCAATCGGGCGATGACTGCACGATTCTTGATCATTGCTATTTTTTACGGAATTAGAGTACGGGTTACGATTCACCATCCGCGAATGTGTGGTGAGACTCCGGTACAATTATGCACATAATATAGGTAATTCAAACTTACATGTGACACTTAAGTACACAATAAATCATTACTACTAACTTACATATCAATTCACTGGAGTGACCAAATACATTATAATCAATTCGAGAAAATCGCAACTCTGTGACGGCATGCCCTTTATAAGGCTTTTAAAATGGAGCTTTCTGGAATGGTTCAAAGCTTAGTTTATTGGATAAGCAAACCCGAAATAAAGTTAAAACAAGCTGCAGAACACTAAAGCTATATCCACATTTGCGCACGTGTATAAGAGATGTCGAGAGTCCATTTTTCTAAGACATCGACTAATCTACAGCGACTGAAAAATCAAATGATATGTAATTTCATTAAAATACATAAACCGCTAACAACAACATTTTTTTTTCTATCGAACCAACATCATAATCGCGAAATATTTAAGATTATTTTGCATTAAACAATACATCTACCTGGATGTAGTATACATTGATTTTTTAAACAATTTTGATGTCCTTTTAAACAAATTCCTTTGAATAACAATAACAGATGACATTTGCGATTCGTTTTACGGCAGCACTATTGGAAACCCAGCCATTTAAATTCATTTTACTTCGCATAATAGTGTATTTACTGCAAAGTTCGACGAATCTCAAATCCTGTTAAAATAAATTGCATTTTATTGATAAAGCCGCATGAGCGAATTTACCATGAATAAATTTCCTTGATGTGTTTGGGATTTGAAACTTTAAAGTGCATGTTACACAATGTACGATTAAAATGCCAAATAGTTATGAAACTGATAAAAGTATGTAGACGCAGGGGCGTGCGGTGCATATAGGGAACTAGGCAGTGCCTACCTGATAAATGAAATGACATAGGCAGTTGGTACTTCATTTCTTTTTAATTTGAGATGGGCTTGCTCTTGACCCCAATCTTGCTCTAGAGCATAGATGGGATCTACGATGGAGCGAGCTTGCCCAGAAGATGCCTATTCACTCTGGACTTAAAGAGAGTCAGGTTATATGCACACGGAAATACAGACGCAATTAGGGAATTCCAATCTTTAGCTGTGCGCATTATAAAAGATGATGAGAAGCGCTTAGTGCGGATTATGGGTATATCAACTAAGAACGGATGGTAGCCGGCCGTGCGTCTGGATGTCCGATGGAAGAAAGGTGACGGTGGTATGAGCTCATGCAGCTCATGAGCACACCTCCGAAGTACAATCTATAGAAGACCGATTGTTTACATATGTGTGTTATTGGTGAAAACCACAAATTTTCATCAATAAAACACTTTGGTAAGTATAGTACTGCCTACCTCAAAATAAGAGCAATGCCCGCCACTGTGTCGACGATAAAAGTGCTTGAATTAATGTGTAATTAGCGCTATTTGACTACCGTCAACTGCCTATAAACTTAACGCAAAAATTAGTGTTTAATCTTCATATAAGTAGAAAATAACTTATTCAGAACTATCCGTACATTGTGAAACAATCCCTGAATGTAGCCACATATCGGGTGTAAAAAAAGGCTTAACGAAGCCGAATACTACATATTCTACGTATTATTACGATCATTTTTTTCTTTTACACTATACCTGGGAAATGACGGGTTACCGAGTTATTGACAGTCAAAGATACAACATTTTTTCAAATTTTTTTACAAAATTGATTTCTGTTTGATAATACTAAACTTTTTTTACAAAGAAACATGATCCGCTTACACACACAGACATAGTCTGTGGCGTGCGCGCTATACATTGCGGGTTAGAAATAAGTATTTTTTTTTGATACCCAAAAATAAAAGTCATTTCCCAGCAATTATTTTTTTGCAGCTACTTGGTTTTGTGTATAGAATTCGTGGTTTAAGGCTTCGTTAAGCCTTTTTTTACACCCTGTATACATATGTGCGCAAATGAGATATAGAACTATATTATAATACATACTCCTAATATAAGATATTATTGTTCAACAGTAGGCGTGGTTCGGGCACTTAGTACAAAACATTGTGTGACGCTTTGAGATACATTTGAGGTCTTTTGATTAAAGCACATATTGGTAGGGTAGGTCGCCGATTCTAGTAAACTGCGAAAGCATATAGATATATCAATTCAATGCTATAAACATATCTGTCTCTGTCTTGGCTTAATTCTGAATTGCGAGTAGCTAAATGGGTATTGAATTCGCGATCGCGAATGTTCAAGCTACGGGATAGTTATAAGTCGGTCGGTACAAGCGATTATTATATCCTGGTATAGATGGTAGGTCGACTATGATATGAAACGAAATGGACCATCCATTTCCCTATATTCTTAAATTGCGTGGAAGTATGTTGATTGTTAAGTAGCATTTATCGAGCCAGCGATTACCAGATTGCGGTGGGCCTAATAGACAGAGGGATCTGAAATTCTGGATCCATAGAAATTATTACCCAGTAGGCATATGAAGTGACTAACGACCGATCGTAGTCACAAAGCTAGCGAATTGAATGAGTTTGACAGTTCACTCCCAGAAGCCTCCATATCTAGGCGTTTGTGGTGAAAAACTTATATCCTAGATTGCTAGTATATTTTCTTTTTATGTGGCCGATCCCAGTCTTGAAGCTGACAATAAGTCCGAACTCGGTATATAAGTGACGGTGATAAGACAGTTGACTCCCAGAAGCCTCCAAATCTAGGTATTTTTGGTGGAATAAATTTTACATCGGATTGCCAGAACGTTTTTGGGTTGTGTGCGACCCAGAAGCTAATAACAATAAGGGTTTAAGCTTCTGTACATCGGCGACGATATTTTAGCCTGGATATCTGTATGATCTAGTGTATAGCGATGAGGCCGGACTCGAGAAGCTTCTGTATCTTGGCAGCGATGGTGGGGTTCTTCAGATGGTCCTGCAGCGCGTGCGGGTCCTGCTGCATCTGCTCGAGGATGCAACGCATAGCAGGATCGCGGAGAATCTGCTGGACTTCCGGGTCGGCCATGGCTCGCTTGCGAACCTAGAAAAACACGTGCAATATGTTAAGCCATACGAATAACAGCAATGTTTGTTGTTATCAGCATATCCAAAAAATAAGCAACGAGATAAAAACCTGTTTTTTTTTTAATCTTCAAGTGACAAAGATATGAACATTTATCGAAACTGCGAGCATGAATGTGACATCACCGGCACGGACATCCTCGCTATTTGGAAAAAAAAACATGGTGGCTATTTATATCATATGTTAAGTGGCAATAAATCGCTATATCACATCGTATTTTATTGGTCATGCTGGGGGGGGGGGGGGCTGCTATACATACCTCCTCCGGGTTGGAGTTGAGCTGCGTGGAGCAGGCGCGGTACCCGTCCAGCGCCTCCGCGTTGCTGGTCATGCTGGGGGGGGGGGGGGGGGGGGGCTGCTATACATACCTCCTCCGGGTTGGAGTTGAGCTGCGTGGAGCAGGCGCGGTACCCGTCCAGCGCCTCCACGTTGCTGGTCATGCTGGGGGGGGGCTGCTTTACATACCTCCTCCGGGTTGGAGTTGAGCTGCGTGGAGCAGGCGCGGTACCCGTCCAGCGCCTCCGCGTTGCTGGTCATGCTGGGGGGGGGGGGCTGCTTTACATACCTCCTCCGGGTTGGAGTTGAGCTGCGTGGAGCAGGCGCGGTACCCGTCCAGCGCCTCCGCGTTGCTGGTCATGTTGGGGGGGGGGGGGCTGCTATACATACCTCCTCCGGGTTGGAGTTGAGCTGCGTGGAGCAGGCGCGGTACCCGTCCAGTGCCTCCGCGTTGCTGGTCATGTTGGGGGGGAGGGGGGGCTGCTATACATACCTCCTCCAGGTTGGAGTTGAGCTGCGTGGAGCAGGCGCGGTACCCGTCCAGCGCCTCCGCGTTGCTGGTCATGCTGGGGGGGGGGGGGCTGCTATACATACCTCCTCCGGGTTGGAGTTGAGCTGCGTGGAGCAGGCGCGGTACCCGTCCAGCGCCTCCGCGATGCTGGGGGGGGGGGGCTGCTATACATACCTCCTCCGGGTTGGAGTTGAGCTGCGTGGAGCAGGCGCGGTACCCGTCCAGCGCCTCCGCGTTGCTGGTCATGCTGGGGGGGGGGGGGGGGGCTGCTATACATACCTCCTCCGGGTTGGAGTTGAGCTGCGTGGAGCAGGCGCGGTACCCGTCCAGCGCCTCCGCGATGCTGGGGGGGGGGGGCTGCTATACATACCTCCTCCGGGTTGGAGTTGAGCTGCGTGGAGCAGGCGCGGTACCCGTCCAGCGCCTCCGCGTTGCTGGTCATGCTGGGGGGGGGGGGGGGGCTGCTATACATACCTCCTCCGGGTTGGAGTTGAGCTGCGTGGAGCAGGCGCGGTACCCGTCCAGCGCCTCCGCGTTGCTGGTCATGCTGGGGGGGGGGGGGGGGGCTGCTATACATACCTCCTCCGGGTTGGAGTTGAGCTGCGTGGTGCAGGCGCGGTACCCGTCCAGCGCCTCCGCGTTGCTGGTCATGCTGGGGGGGGGGCTGCTATACATACCTCCTCCGGGTTGGAGTTGAGCTGCGTGGAGCAGGCGCGGTACCCGTCCAGCGCCTCCGCGTTGCTGGTCATGCTGGGGGGGGGGGGGGGGGGCTGCTATACATACCTCCTCCGGGTTGGAGTTGAGCTGCGTGGAGCAGGCGCGGTACCCGTCCAGCGCCTCCGCGTTGCTGGGGTCCAGCTCCAGCGCCTTCTGGTACGCGCTCAGAGCCTTCGAGTGTTGCTGCATGCCCTGCGGGAGATAGCTTAGTCATCAGCAACGGGGTATGGATAACATCTAAGGGGGCAAAGTGTGACCTTACGTGACAAGAGGTGGAAGCAGTAACGGGCATTGATTTTTATTTTGAGGTGGGCAGTAAGTAGGTACCTGTGTATTTATGATGAAAATCAATGGTTTTCACCATTAACCTTACAGGGCCGCAAACCTACTTCCGGCCCCGTGACGCGTGGCCGGTGCCACTTGAAAAGGACCGCAGCCACTTGACACCGACCGTTATTTTTTTGCTGCGCTCGGCGCTTATCGCTTTGTTATTGTTCGTGAGGACAGATGTTTACACTTAGGACGGTTTGGGTTACATTTCTGAGAAGCTAATGAAACAAAGTAACTACTTACATGCTGAGCCGGTGTTTTATGTTGTTTACATTATTTCTTATCGGCCAATAAAACTGCCATTGTTCGCTCGCGCGCCTACAAGTACATCACTTCAATTCACGTCAAGTTACACGCTCAAATTACAATGAAATACTATTGTTAACACTTATTATAACTTTAAAACTAACAACAATAGATATTATGGCAAAAAACTAACCTTTTTACACTGAAATACTTTTAAAATTCACTTTTTTTACCACACGTCATCACGCGCACGTGACCGCTAAACACTAAATCAAAGTTCACCGATTTTTGTCTTTTTTTTCTTCCGTGAACGTCTATTTGTTTTTGGTTTCAATGAACGGAGAATTTATCATTCATTCCACTAAAAAAGTATTAGGACAACCAGAACCTTATTACGTTAACAATCAGAGTTAATATCGACTGCGGGAGAAATGGCATTCTGGAATGCCCGCCGTCCACAACGGTAACTTAGAAATGGCATTCTGGAATGCCATGCCGTCCATGTAAGGTTTGCTCATTTGTAAGTACCTACTGCCTACCTCATTTTAATTATCAGGTAGGCACTGCCTAATTACCTATATGCACCGCACGCCCCTGGGGTGTGGATAACATCTAAGGGGCCACGCATAAATTACGTCACACGCTAAAGGGGGTGGGGGGTCGACAAAGTGTGACCTTACGTGACAAGGGGTCCCACCCCTTGTCACGTAAGGGTGTCCTAAATTTTGTGACGTCAAATTTCAAAATCTTATATATCTAGTTTGAAACACAACATTAAAAACCGGCCAAGTGCGAGTCGGACTCGCGCACGAAGGGTTCCGCACCATTGTCTATAAAAACGAGCAAAACAATCACGTTTATTGTATCCCCTTAAATATTTATCTTATTCTAGTTTTTATTAGTATGTGTTGTTATAGCGGCAACAGAAATACATCAGTGAAAATTGGCATTGGCAAAATATCAGGATAACCAACGGATTCTGATGAACAGTGATTGATCTCCTTTACTTTTTAATTCATAAAAAAAATACAATGTTTAGTTTATTGTCTTTAACTACTCGTATATATTACTGGCTTTCTCGATAAAGGCCTGGGAGCCTAGTGCAGAAGTCGCTGTACTGTAATTTTAATGTCTTTAGATTATAAACTTTACTTATAAAAAATGATATTCTCAATAAAATCTATACTAATATTATAAAGAGGAAAGATTTGTACCTATTTTTGTATGTTTGAAATGAATAGGCTCAAAAAGTACTGGGCCGATTTATTAAATTCTTTCACCAATAGAATGCTACATTCTTCCAATTTGACATAGGCTACATTTCATTTTGAAAAAAATTCGGGATCCTTGGTAAAATTTGAACAATGTAACCGAAGGTGTAGAAAAATGAGTCTTAAAATGCTTTTCGTCGAATGCGCTGCCGAAACTATTAGCGATAATTGTCTACCCCGTGCGAAGCCGGGACGGGCTGCTAGTCTAATATAATCCTAATTCCAAAAATGTTTCAACCTATCTTGTTTCATTATCATCATCATCATCTCAAGCCTATTTCAATGCACTGGTAAGGGTAAGCCTTCCCCAAAAGAGACGATCTCTCTCTTTTTTATCCAGCCAGCCATGTTCTTAGAATTGTCAGTCCACCGAACTAGGGGCAGCTACGTTTGCCAAGAGGTAGTTTCCACTTGCAAACCCATTCACTATAACTCTCATCAGTTCTGCGACAGATGACATTAGCTTGCTATATTTTTGAACTATTTCTATTAGTTTGGTCTCCTGCCTGGTGACCAGGTTTCGGATTTTATCCCTTTTCGGAGTTTAACCAAGGCTTGAAACCGGTTCAAAATTAACCGTTATTATAACGGTTAAACCGGTTTTATCGTAAAGTTCCGTTCCGGTGCGGAACCAAATAGGAGCGATACTTTGAACCTAAATAAACCGGTTTATTCCTAGCAGCTTGCGACAATCTCGACGATCGCGTTTTTAAACGGATATTCTTCTAAACAGGTTATACTTACCAGATTTTTCAGAAAAATTACATTTTGTTATCATTCTATTTTTGAATAGTATAATTGAAATTCACAAAAATATGACGAACATTTACCACTGTACGTATTTGATACGATAAATAGGCAAAAACGTTTTATTGAATAAAAACAAACGCAAGACGCGCTCACCGCTCGCAGATCTTCACGAAACTCAGGTCGTTGTCCTGCCTGAGCGAAATGTTGAACCGGTTAATGAAATATACCCATATTTTTCCAAACCGGTTTAAAAACCGGTTCAAAGGAACAGAACCTTTTTCAAAAAGTTCCACCTGTAATTTCATTAAACCGGTTCAAAAAATTTACCGTTTTCAAAGCCTTGGTTTAAGCTTCGACCTTTCTATCTGACTGACTGTCATGTTCCATAACTTGTTTATGTCTATGATTCTCCATACCTGTAAAATTTTGCCCTTCCTGATCCAGCCCTTGATGAACTTGGGGTCGAGCTTGCAGCACTGGTCACAGTCCTTCAGGCCCAGATCGAACGCTGCCAGCTTGGTGTAGCAAGCCGCACGGTTGGAGTACAGCTTAGGATCGTCCGGGTTACGCTTGATCGCTTCTGTGTAGTGCTTCACTGCGTTGCTGTAGTCTCCTGAGAAGGGAATAACAGTTTTGTTTGTTGAGTTGTCGAAAACATAGAGCAAGATCCAAGGGCCCCCAGACTTAACTTAATTTTATATTGTTTTAAACTTTCATGGTCACTAACATTAGAATAGTTTGTTACGGGATTGCTACCATGTACCTTATTTTTGAGTTCCCGATATTTCGTATGATCATGGCGCTTGCAACAGTGCCGAAATATCGGGAACTCAAAAATAAGGTACATGGTAGCAATCCCGTAACAAACTATTTTAACTTAATTTCTTAGAAACCAATATGGGATTAAGTAGTGCGATATACCTTGAGTGTATACGTATCTGCAAGCTTGGACCGACGGCCAATTAACAGGTACCCCAGTGCTAATGTTAAGAAAACATTTTTTTGGGAGTTTAAAAGCGGTTGGTAAAAGTTACCGCTGACGGAAAGTGGCTAGCATTATTGATTATTATTGTTTAACTAAATTCTCTAAAAAAAATCAGCATTAAAACTTTAAGAAATGTTATTTTTTTGTTATAACTTTAACACTGGATGGAACACTTGTTAATTGGCCGTCGTCTAGTATTTATACATTTGGTTTCTAAGAAATTAAGTTAGGTCTGCCCTGGGATGTTGGACTAACAGGATTATTGGTAAGTAGGTACGAGATATTATGGGTAGTGGCGGCCTTAGGGGATGGCAAGCGGGGCAAAAGCCCTGGGCCTACAACACTACCTTCGTAAAATAAGTCTTTAACGAAAAAAAGATTTTGTAAATACGAGAATTGCTCTTGAAATAAATGACGACGGCACTAGATTCTACACACCTAGAATATTTTTAAACAAACTATCCCGAGCTTTAATTGCCCTGTGCTCTCTCGATTGACGGTTTTTCATACAGAAGGCAATGGACAGGCACCGTGAGCAAAATAAAAGAAGTATTAAGGCTGCGTGTGAAGTACTTAGGGCAATATTTCCGGCAGCAGCAGGAGCAGTGGCAGGGGCTGTGTGAATGTGGCAATAGAAACGGAAAAATAAGTAAAGGGTAGGACCAAAAAGATAATATGAAAAAAAAACAAACATTGAGCGACCGGGAATCAAACCCCTGACCTCAGAGATGGTGACAACAAGTCCTTCAAGATTTTATTTTACCACTTTGTAGGCGTAATTAATATGCATAGACATGCGAAATTATAGCTTTCTAGTACCTACTAAGACTTGAGCTAAGCTGTGGACAGACATACAGTCACCATGGTGACAAAAACAATACTATGACAAGCAACTATATTTTAAAATAGAGTTTGTGTGTAACTGAGTGGTTCCCACTATACAGATCAAAGTTGATTTGAAAATGTTGATTGACCTACTACTATTTACTTATAGAATTGATTTAACCCAGTGTTTTCCTTTTTAACCTTTTTAAAGGGCGGACCCCTTACGCCAAATACCTACAATCCGCGGACCCATTAAACCGTTCAGCCGCACAAATAAGCTCTTCTACTATTCCTTTTTCTCTGTTAGCGGACCCCCTGAGATAGGTCGGCGGACCCCTGGGGGTCCGGGGACCACAGGTTGGGAAACACTGATCTAGCCCATAGTAAAGATAATGAAAATGAATTAAAGAATTGTTCAATACAACTGGTATGATGCATACTGCATTTGAATAATGTAAATTTAGAACAACGAAACAGAAAGGTTGAATCAATATTATTTAGTACACTGTTATTTCTGGAAAATCACCATATCTAACGAGTGAAATTCACACATTACCTGAATAAAGGTTTTCATTGTTTGCTTGTTGTTTTGTGAATGTTTTTATTATTGATTGTTTGGCTGTGTTTAGTATTTAAGATCTTAGAATAGCGTAAGATAGAGTAGAATATTATTAACGAGGAAACTGGTAAAAAGAAGAGCCAGGAAATATTGTATGTGATAGGCTTAGGGACAATTTTGGAAACTTTATATCGGAACCTTATACATTAAGTCAATATTTTAACAATTTTTTTACAAACATTACAACAGAGTTGACCAAAGATTTAAATCCATCTAAAGAACTTGCTATGACATATTTAAAACAATACACGCCACCAATGACACAGACATTTCAGTTACAACCGATCACAGAGAATGACGTTCTGAAAATTCTGAGAAACCTTAAACCTAAAAAATCAAGTGATCTATGGTATATTTCACCTGATCTTATGAAAAAATTAGAAAGAGAAATAGCTATACCCTTAAGGGATGTCAATAATAAATCTATTCAAAATTCTGAATTTCCTGAGGCAATGAAAATAGCCAAGGTTATCCCACTTCATAAAAAAGGTATAACTTCAGATCCGAATAATTACCGCCCTGTATCAATATTACCATGTTTCAGTAAAATTTTTGAAAAATATATAGCAGAGAATTTAATAAAATACATGGCTCTAAATGATTTATTTAATGCAAGACAGTTTGGTTTCCAGAAATCAAAATCCACTAAACATGCTATAGCTACCTTAGTGTCGGATATATTGACAGGATTGGATAAATCACAGAAAACATATGGCATCTTCTGCGATTTATCAAAGGCATTTGATTGCGTAAAGCACAATATTTTATTGGCCAAGCTAGAGCATTATGGCGTAAAAAACAATGAATTAAAAATTTTACAATCCTACTTAACGAAAAGATTTCAAATCACTGAACTAAATGGAGTTAGATCAAATAAAAACTCATTAGAATTCGGTGTACCTCAAGGCTCTATACTAGGTCCATTGTTGTTTTTAGTATACATAAACGATGTTTCCGTTGTATGTAATGACGTGGACATTGTCTTGTTTGCTGACGACACTACATTAGTGATTAAAGATAAAAATAATGAAACATTAGCCCAAAAAATTAAAGATAGCCTAGCCGCAATAATAGAATGGTTTTCAATAAATAATTTACTTATGAATGTTGATAAGACCCAATTGATTAATTTCAGACTAGGTAATAATCTTACGCCCCAATGTGTGAGTAATACTATTGACGATCTTGATTTAAGTGAACAAAATTGTGTCAAATTTCTTGGAATAAAATTAGATAACAAGCTAACATGGGCAATTCAGATAGAGGAGCTATCAAAAAAACTAGGTGCAGCAACATATGCGATTAGAAAAATTAAGGAATTAGGAGGTATAGCAGCAGCCAAAAACGTTTATTTCGCATATTTTCATTCGTTGATGTCGTATGGAGTGTTATTTTGGGGAACAGCAGCAGATGCCAATAAATTTTTTATGTTACAAAAAAGAGCCGTTAGATATATTCTAGGATTAAAATATAATGATACTTATAGGGATAAATTTAGGCAGTTAGGTATTATGACGGTAACAGGGTTTTATATCCGATGGTTTTATAACAAAATACCATCGGAGATAAAAGATTTAAAAGGAAATGAATTTTGTAATAAAATAAAACAAATACTTATTGTAAATAGCTACTACAATATAGATGAAGCTCTTACTGACATTAACATATTTAAAACTTAATATTGTATCCATTGACTTATATTTATCGTTATCTTATTGTATTTCCAATTTTATTTTTGTACATTTGACGAAGCTCTAAAATGCTAATATTTTATTTTATTGACTCTAAATTGTAAAATGACGTATCTAAGTGTAATGTTATTACCAAAAGATGAAATAAATGAATATGGAAATATGAATATGAATATAGAATAGAGATCTTTGAAGGAGGCCTTTGTCGGAAGACAAGCTGATTAAGCAACAAAGAATTAATAATATCAGTGTTAAAACATGTAAACAGCAATAAAGGCTATTTTATTTAAATATTTAGTATTTAAAATAGAGCATAAACTCACCTTTCTTGAAGTAGTCATTTCCTAGTTCCTTCTCTTGTTCAGCTTTGACGGGATCTACGTATGCTTTCTTCTCTTCTTCGGCTATCTTTCTCTCTACTTCACTGAGGAGCGTCTTGATCTCTGGTGTGCGGTGCTCAGACATTGACTTTTCAAAGTATGTTTTTGCCAATTTCCACTGCTCCATTTTTTTATATGCGTTACCTGAATTACAGCATTTATGAGTTTATGAACTAAAGTAACTTTTTCTTTGTATATTTTATTGAATAAAGCTTTTGATTCACATCATGCTTAGTTAATATTTCAATGTCATAAACAGTTAAAGGAGCCTATTATACTAAATCATTTCATGTAGAATCGGAATGATTGATATATGACACTACTAAAGGCTAAGGCCACATACATGGACATCTTTCGTTAATCAAGATTTAACCTAAAGCTGGATTAAAATATTAATCTGTCCATTCATCTTTTATACATATGAGACAAAATGAAAGATGCAACATTACACACACAACTCTTTTTTATTGTAGAGTATGTATAATGATTAGATAAAGTGACAGGTTTACATCATTTTAGCAGTAAATACTTACTAATGTGTTTTATTGATGAAAATCAGTGGTTTTCATTTATAACACACCTTGTAACCTACTGCCTACCTCATTACGTTTATCAGGTAGGTACTGCCTAATTGCCTATATGCACCGCACGCCCCTGCATTTTACTCACACAGATACAGAATGACATTTTAAAATTAGGTGTACATTAAATCTTGATTTCAGAAAGTTGTGCAAGCAAGCAAAATTTATCATGAGTACATACCAATCCTAGTAAATGCTTTAGCTATTAATTTGAAATCTGCCCTATTCTCTCTGCCAATTTCAATTGCTTTCTCACATTCCTTAATACATTTCTCATACTCTTTCTGTTCAAAATACACGGCAGCCATGTTTGTGTAGAATGTGATATCTGTAGGGTCATGTTCGATTGCCTTCTGATAATGTTTCACGGCGTTATCAAATTCTTTCTTTTTATAACACTCATTTCCTAGGTCTTTCTCTGATAAAGCTAATCTACGGTTTTCTGGTAAGTCTTCGTATGTAGGTTTAGGCGGCTCTTCTTTTTTTGGTTCTGTGGGTGGTTTTTTCTCCGGTGCTGGTGGGTCTACATCCATGTTCATGCTATCAAAATTGAAATCTAAGCCAAGCATCACACCAATCGTTGTGACCACACGTTTGTCTGTCATTCTCGGATCTAAGTTTTGCATATCAAAAGGATTTTGGGCCAGTTTCTGTAAAATTAAACATGGAGGTTAAATCACTTTAGCTCTTGAATGATGTTTGCATAAAAAATATATATTTATAAACATATAGCTGTTTAAATCTGTACTGTCGGTTAAAACATGAATAATCATAAACAGGTTTTCTCCATAATGCAATAAAAAAAAATGTGTAATTTTGACTGTGAGAGCTGAATATTAAATTATCTTTTTATATGAAAGTTGTATTTTACTTTAGGAGATTTGCACACTAGCTTATTGGATGTAAATTTAACGATATCATTGTATGCAAATTACAATGTTGATAAAGGCTTACATTTTTTTAATTTCACATGGAAGGAGGGCAATAAGTTCACTTTGAATAACTAAGGCCAAATATAGTATAGTGGCCAAGTAAGGCCAATATCATTAACTTTAAAAATAAAGAAAAATCTTACTTCAACAATTTTGACATATTCAGGATCTTTCAGCCATTCTCTAGTCTGTGGATTTGCATGAAGCTTCGCAAAGAGCTCCTGTTTCTTCAGCTTAGCTTCTTCTTCTTGCTTCTTCACTTCAGCCAGACCAGATGCCAACTGCTGGTTGTTAGGGTCCAGCTCTAGACCTTTTTGGTATGCTGCAATGGCCTCTTCATATCTTCCTAAATATGCTAAGGCACTCCCTTTTCTGGAATAACCTTTACTCCAGTTGGGGTTCATCGACACTGTTTTCTCAGCATCATCCAGGGCCGCAGTGTAGTTTTCATTCTTCGCATGAGCAGCCGAACGATTACTATACAAAACGTGGTTTTTCGGGTCCAAAGCGATAGCCTCTGTGTAGCTCTGGATCGCCTCGTTGTAATTGCCTGACGAGAGCGCTGCGTTACCCTTCTCCTTCAACCGATTTACCTAAAGATAATCCCGAATTATAATTAACTGACTCACACATAATTCCATTGTGTATAACGATGGTATAACCTCTTACCTGATCCATGATTTGCACTAAATAATTAAATTATCAGCACGTTTAGTAGATTCACAATTTCACACAACAAGATTCAATTGCCTTCGCTCACTTTGCTCTTCAAATAAAAGCTGCAGAAAACTCGAATTACTCGAAAATGACACTTCAAATTCGAGAAAATTCTCGCCGAAACCAAATGACTAAAACCGCGACGATACTATGACGTTTCGTTTCTTCTAGAATGATGTTTTTTTTAAGATGATAAAAAGTAGCACGAAATGATAAATGCATGAAATGAAATAGAAAAAAAAACTGGCAATCGATTGTGTTTTCGATTGTGTTTTAATTAAAATCGAGAATAGTAGGTAATACAACTACTAACACTAATACAGTATAAAGATCTAAAAAAATAATACAAGATGGATTCGATCTAATCTTGGTACGGACAACAGCACGTCGACCTACCACAAAATGTCAAATTTTCTCATATGAAAATGAACTCTATTTGTCAGGCTTAAAGTTGAAAATCTATTGGATAATTTTTGACTTTTGGGGTAGGTCGACGTGCTGTTGACGTACTAATAGTGCTTTTAAGTAATTCAGAACAAACAAGGGGATAATAAGCTGTCATTTGAATATGGCAACCAGTCCAGTGGTAATTTTACAGGCCAGTGAGTGCTTATCTTATCTGTTAAAATGAAGTACTCTGTCTAATCTGTGGTTATAATTGGAATCTGTGGTCTATCTGGCTGTGTCGCTTTTGACAAGTGTTTTATTTCATTTTCAACAGTTTTTGTGCGTAAAGCATTGCTTTTTAATAATGATTGGAAATGTTTAACCTTTCCCTAACGTCGTTTAAAATGGCCTACGTTTACATACAATTTAGGAGTTAAAAATACCACTGTTGTTTTTATGCAGTTTGTTGAGCGGATGGACGCTTGTTGTGTCACGCCAATCGCTACCTATTTTGCAGTCGTAATTGGATCGTGGACGGTGTGGGGAATACCAAGTGCTAGGTACTTTTAATCGATGGGTGATTGAGCATTTCCGTGTGTAATTATTGGCGGGGTTGGCGTTCCCGCGGTTTGGTGACTCACTGAGTGGCAAGGAAATAAATTGTAACCATGGACACCGATGACGGAGAGTCATCAAGCAGCGGGCCTATGTCGAGCCTGAACAGCCTATTTTCATTTACAAGTCCGGCTGTGAAGAAACTTTTGGGTTGGAAGCAGGTATGTTAACCTAAAGCCATCTCTGTCAATTTTTCTTTTGGTTTATACTACTGTCTGTATAATAATATTCATTACTGACAGACTGTGGTATGATTTGCACTAAGAAAATGGTATTTTTCTAATCAAACAATACCTAATCATGTCTAGATTCATTCATTATATCTTATGCATGTTGTGCAAAATTATTGAGTAAAGTGATTAAAAAACTGGCATTCTCTAATGATTAATTAATTAATTAATTGATTTCTGCCGTGCATATAAGAAATGATCTTGATGAGTTCTTTATTTAAATTGAGTTAGATTTAGTCTTCTATTTTTGAGAATTTGTAGTTTTAAAGCTAATAAATGTGAGTGTCTTTGCTATAGATACCTGGCATGTAGATAAAGTGTAGAAAAAAAAATTTTGATCACACAAAGATTAATAAATAATGAATGTGTGGGTGGTAAGGCCAAGCTATCATTTATTATTATGGCTCTGCAGTAATATTAAACAATATGTTTATTTTGGGTAGTTTGAGTGACTGACTTGATTAAGTGATGAAAGGGGATGATTTATTTATTTATTATACATATAACATATACATATATGACAACATGCTTAGAAAAGAAATACTGTGCTGTCCCTGGATGAACTAGGATTAGTGAAAATGTATGATGAATGATGAATTAGATGTGTATGTCCACCTATACCTTATTTATACCTACCACATGCCAAATTTATTCCTTTTTTAACTTTGAGTTTTACACTGTCCGTTAAAGTGTCACAACACAAAGCTAGATAAAAAAAGTTTTACTGTTATGATATAAACAGGTGTGGTAGATATTCTGTGGTAGTCTTTCAATTGTAAAAAACTAGCGTCAAATTAAACTTTTGATAATTTTGACATTTACACCCATATCTAGCCTCAAATCAAGCAAAGCTGGTACTATGGCAACTAAATAAGGCATATTAAGCTCACACCTTATACATTTAATCCATCCTTAACTTAGGGTCACTTGCCAGCTCTTATCACAAAAATATTACCTCTTTGTGAGCTTTGAACCCACAACTTGCTATCTTTGTAGTCTGTAGTGCAACCTACTAGACAAGATGGTTTTAAATAAAATTTAATCTTTATTTAATTCTTCAAAGTAGCAAAGTTGAATCAAAGGCTGTCCAGTCCAGTAACCAGTTAATAATCCCCAATCATGTGGTACCAAATCAAAATATCTAATGTGATTCACAATTGTTTCTTCGTAAGAATTCAGGTTTTACCATAATAACCTTACTAGTAAAGTTTTATGTTTTTGTGTGTAATTGGCTAGAGTTAGAACTGCAACTTATTTCTTTACTTATTATTACTTACTACACTCATTGCTTGGAATCTAGTTTGTCATTTGTAGTTATTCTATGAAAATCCATTGGTTAGAGAAAGATAATAAGAAGGACAGTAATAGAGAAACAAAGATGAGTTGGAAAAGGCTTTTATTTATCAGGGACCATATTTGAAAGTTTATAATAATACTCAAATGTTTTTTTTTCCACAATCTGACACTTTATTTAACGCTATTAGGGATAATACAAAACTAAGCTAAACTTAAAACTAAACCTTTAAAGAAATAATAATAATATTTACAAAATATATCACAAATACAAAATGGGCCCCAGATCGCCGTTCAAAGTGCCCAGAACGCTAGCCGCATTTCCACGCTTGGCCTAGAAATGCGCCAGCCCTCTGGTCGCCCGTACTGTCAATCAGCCGCTTGGCTAACTGGCTGACTGTACAGCCGATGTGCACTAGGTCCCCACGGCCCCAGCGTCCAGACCCCAAATGGCTCAAATATGTAGGTACTACTAATACCTGCATATTTGCGACGTTTGATGGACGAAACTTCAGACGAAATTATAAAATTAAAAATTATTTGCAGTGAGTAGGATTGACAAACAAATTCATGAAACTCTAAGGGAGTTTGCACTTTCATTTGAGACCGCATAACTAAAAAAATATTATACTGTGTCTTGTTTCCCTTGGCTGAGAGGTTAAAGGCTTTTTGTTGCTGTAAATGGTTAAGAAACAAATATGTAGGTAATTCATAAACTTCTACATTTGCAGTATCAGTTTAATAATTTAAGTTATTTATCAAAAAGTTAGTTTTCAGACAGTCGTTGAAATACGTAATCTTAAGATAATATTGTTTCATTGACGGTTTCCAGCTAATCTTGCCAGTCTGCATTAATTAAAATTTCTTTGGCATGTTGATAAAGAGTTTATCTAAAGATCGGTTATATTTGGAACTGCAGAGAAAGAAATAGGTTGTCTATTTATTGATGTGTGAGTCATTGGTTACAGTCATGAGTTCTGTGAATAATGATTCAGATGTTGTTTACTTCACAATATTTTCTTGCTTTGATGAAAAATTACTCGCAGTATAGGGCAGGACTTTAAAAAATAAATATAAAACTAATTTCAATAAAAAAAAACTTTTATTTTTTTATTGATTTTTTTATATTTTTAAGATATTGTTTTTATCGCAAATTGTTTTAGTTTTAGCATATAGTTCAATAGTTACAATAGTGTTTTTTTTAAGTTGGTATTTAAAATAAAAAGTCTAAGTGCCCAAGTACAGACTCGGAACTCTATATGTCAGGCTTAAAGTTGAAAATCTATTGGAGAATTTTTGACTTGTGTGGTAGGTCGACGTGCTGTTGGCTGTACATTGGAGATTTCAAATGCTTATGAGGGAGACAGACAAATAGTAACAATAATATTTCTAATAGAGCAGTGTATATACAACATTGGCAAATAACGGAACACCTGAGCGGGGTGAAAAAAAATAATGTTCTTTATTTTAATTATAGATAGATGTGTAAATGTCACATCAACCAGAAAAAACGATTTGAGCGTATGTCAGTTCAGTTCAAAATTTTGTGTTTCTTTTATTTAGATCTGTCTATTTGTCTGCATCCTAATATGAAGAAAATATGAGTATTGGTAGGAAAAAAGACCCTATTTGGAACAGTTACCACGAAATATCAAATGCTTGATTTAAATCAGTGATTTAAAAAAAAAACATGCAATGAAAATCGTGATTTTAATCATGATTGACTATCATGATGATTAACTATGCACCTGATTGTTGAATTTTTAAATTAATTTTAATAAATAGTTTAAGACAAATTGTGATTTGATTACTACTTCTTTATGTTATGTAATTAATTACGGTACTAATTACACTAATTCAGCGATTAATAGTTTGGTAATAATGAATCATAAAATTTTATTGTAAAGCTCTTAAAAAACTGTCATGATTAGCACTAAGCAGTCAATCAACACCCACCAGCCCAACATTCCCTCCTTCCATAGTCGGCCCCTCAGAGGTTGAGGATCGTGACCCCGCCTATTTAGTTGCCTGGACGATGAGCTGTCTCCAGGTATTTCGATCCTGCGCCCGTCTAAATGCTTCGTAGAACCGCATCACTAGGGTTTTTACAATGAGATCAGACCAACGTGTTGGTCTTCTTCCACATGGTCTTTTGCCCTGTCTTTATCCCGATGAGGATAGCTCTCTCCAGGTTATCAGGTGGTTTCCGCCCAACATTACCTAATACATTTTAATCACAGTCCCCTCTAACTGTCTCATTTTACTTATTATAGGGTGACGAAGAAGAGAAATGGGCGGAAAAAGCAGTGGACAGTTTGGTGAAGAAACTGAAGAAGCGGAAAGGGGCCATAGAGGAGCTAGAGCGGGCGCTGTCCTGCCCCGGGACTCCTTCCAAGTGTGTCACAATACCGCGGTCCCTTGACGGACGGTTGCAGGTAATTTTATCGACCTCCGAAGTTCCGGGCTCGATCCCCGGTCGGGTCAATGTAAAGAAAGAGATTTTCTATAATGTTTCGGGTCTAAGTGTTGCGGTACCGTCGTTGTTTCTGATTTATATAACATAAGTGCTTTCGCTACTTACCTTAGGATCAGAGCAATGTATATGATGTTAGCTAATATTCATATTCATATTTAATCTTCCCATACAAATTGTATCAGCTTATCTTAGTTACTAACTTAGGCAGTATTGTCTTTTCAAGATTAAAAAACTATAAATGCTAAGTTCCTTTGCCGACTACTTAAAAGCCTCACGGAATTCCAGAACATTCAGATATTCAAACTGGGTATTCCCAATTTGAAAAGTGCTAAAAAATCTCAAGCAACCAGAGTGAATGGTGAAATTAGGTTAGCAAAAACTTTGTCATCCCGAATTTTGTCGTTGGCGGCTTCGCCCGCGTGGAATTCAGTCTGTCATAGAACATCTTATCGTGCATCATTTTTTCACATCCCACAGGCAGGGCACAATATATCCCATTTAACAGAGATAAAAGTATTATATATGTTCAATTCAATTTTCATTTTATTGGCAGCAATTGTGCTCTGTGGCACAATCCAAGTCGTAATCTATGTGTGCAATTTCATCTAAATCCGTTCAGCTGTTTACGCGTTATTGAGTCACAAACATCTTACAAACTTTTGCATTTATTACAGTAGTTGGATTCTGTTGTTACAAGCAGAATAGTGAAATCAGAATTAAACAAACTACTCCATTCTATCATCATCACCATCCATTAAAAACTTTTTAACAACAACTTACCACAACCTTCTCGTAGGGTACGATTAAAAATGTCGCACTCTTACAGTGTGGTAAATAAAGATGATGCAATTTTTTTAAAGACTGTCATTTTTTATTGGTTTGCTGTTGTTTGGCGCAGGTTTGTCAGAAAATGTCTCGACTTTCAGGTATCCCACCGCAAAGGCTTACCGCACGTGATCTACTGCCGCGTGTGGCGCTGGCCCGACCTGCAGAGCCACCACGAGCTCAAGCCGCTCGAGATCTGCCAGTACCCCTTCAGCGCGAAGCAGAAGGAGGTATGCATCAACCCCTACCACTACAAGCGCGTCGAGAGCCCCGTCCTACCCCCCGTGCTGGTGCCGAGGCACTCGGAATTCGCTCCAGGACATTCCCTCCTCCCGTTCCAAAGAACGACGGAACCGGCCATGCCTCATAATGTGTCCTACTCGGGATCCGGTTTCCCCCCCTCAGCTAGCTCGGAACTACCCGACACCCCGCCCCCGGCGTACTCCCCGCCATCGGACGATACCGAACCGCCGGGTGAAGTCGCCCCGGTCTCCTACCAGGAACCCCTGTACTGGGCCTCCGTAGCCTACTACGAGCTGAACTGCCGAGTCGGTGAAGTGTTCCACTGCAGCTCCCACTCGGTTGTCGTGGACGGGTTCACTGACCCCTCGAGCAACAGCGATCGGTTCTGCCTCGGCCAGCTCAGCAATGTCAACAGAAACTCGACCATCGAGAACACGAGGCGTCACATAGGGAAGGGCGTGCATCTGTACTACGTCGGGGGTGAAGTGTATGCGGAGTGTCTGTCCGACGCCGCGATATTCGTTCAAAGCCGCAACTGCAACCACCACCACGGCTTCCACCCGTCGACGGTTTGCAAAATCCCGCCAGGGTGTTCCCTAAAGATCTTCAATAACAGGGAGTTCGCTCAGTTGCTCTCGCAGAGCGTTAATCACGGTTTCGAGGCGGTGTACGAGTTGACTAAGATGTGTACGATTCGGATGTCGTTCGTGAAAGGGTGGGGGGCGGAGTACCACAGGCAGGATGTGACGTCGACGCCGTGCTGGATCGAGATCCACCTGCACGGGCCGCTGCAGTGGTTAGACAAAGTGCTGACGCAGATGGGCTCACCGCACAACGCTATCTCGTCGGTCTCCTAGCCACGCAACCTACCCCCCCCCCCCCCCCCATTCCCCACCGTATCTTATCGTATTTCAAATCTGGTATTAGTGAATCAATCTCACGAAAGGGTGTCATGTTTTGTGCATTTCGTTGTTTTATAGTTCGTAAATTGTTCTGATGCTTTTAGTAATCTGTGTTCCGTCGTAGGCTCCCGTGTCGTTGCGCTTTCGTCGCCCCTATCGGTATTTTGAGGTACTAAATGGTAATGTAGATGGCGCCACCTAGTTTTATACCAAACCACAGAATAATAAAATATAATGTCCTAAACCAAACTTTTTATTGAAACTATCGGCACTCAGTTGCCTTTAACCTGTTTTTATTATCACGTATCGTTACTCGATTATCTAGTAATTGATAGTAATTTTCGGTTTGGAATTAACGATGTGGCGCCTCTAGCTGATAAATGCCTATTCAAATATAAGCCGCTGTGGGTACCGAAAAATATTGTATGGATATTCGCCGGGAATTGCCAATTCCACCGGATCTTTTATTTTTGTGTCTTATTAAAGAAAGGAAATGATTAATATGGTCATGCGTCAATATAAGTTTTAGGCGAAATGCAAATGCCTAAAATTAATGCCCAAACTTCTTGGTTTCTTCTATACGAAACTTGAAAAAACAGCAGGGAAACCAAGCTTTGAATAGTCCTGTATGTATTCGGACAATGTTTTCGCTACCCACAACGCAGCGATTACCGCTTCTTATAGGTCAATTGACAGTAAGGTTTCCCTATTTTCGAATGATGCAGCTCAAATTACGTGTCCAATAATGAAAAGTAGAACGTTAAACTTTAGCGTGTCTACTACCATAAAGACATAGAAAAGATAGACGTATTTTAAGAAATAATTATACTCGTGAATGTTTATGACAAGGTAAAAGATATTATTGGTGTAAATAGTGTTTTTATTTTTGAATTACAAAATATTCGAATTAAGTTTATGGCATCTAGTTTTCTTTGGCACAAAAGTTTGAAAGTTGAATTAAATATTTACGATATTATGTAAGTGATGATTATACACAAATATATTGTAGTTTAAGACAGACATAGTTTCGTATATAAAGTATATGTTAGGAGCTTATTGAGGAATGCAATTTTTATTATTATAACATGTAGTTGTGATTATTGAAATGGATTGTGGCTTTTTTATTTATACATAAGGACAATGGATGATATTTAGTATTTAAATATCACAATGATTATCTAAAGTCCAAATAGAAATAACAGAAAATACATTTATTATACGGACATCAAAATTATTAAAACTTATTTTCGTACCTTAAAAAATTGTATATTCCTTGCACAATCTCTTACACAAGTCTTACACAAATTGTTTTTGCAAGTTTATAAAAGCGATGCTAATCGGAAAAATATAAGAAGAGTCTTCTATTAGAACTTGTAAGACGATCTATAGTTGTACCGTTGAAACTTGTATAAATTAAAAAAAATACTTGTCAAAATCATAAAGTAAAAAAATAAGTATAAATATTAAAAGCCACATCTCCAATACATAATTCTAAGTAATATGTGTTCTATGTAACTGTACATTGTATAATTTAGACAAATAGTACCAATTAACATTTTATGAGGTCACAGGAATGCGTAACATAATACAGTGTAATTTTATAGGTAATATTTCTGTCTTTTAAATGCTACAAAAATGAAAATGGCAGAGGCCGTCAACGCAAAAGTGGCCCAAACGATGAAGAAAAAACTTGGCCCTGTGTCTTTTGTCTTTAACACTGCTTACATTTAAAAATATAAATGCAAAAATTTTTAAACGATATAGTAGATCGTGCAGAGTGGCGTGCAATTGGAGAGGCCTATGTCCAGCAGTGGACTAGTGTGGGCTGATGATGAATGAATGAATGAATGAATGAATAGTAGAAATGTGTTAATAAAAGCTGAGTACTTATTTTAAAATTAATAATGTATTCTTAGGTACTTCATTAATGCCTAATGATTCCTTAATATGTAATTTAGGTCACTTTTGCGTCTGACGGCTTTTTCTGACATAATTTCTGATAATCATTTCCCGCTTAGAAAATCGTAATACTGTTATTTGGTGCATTTGTGTTAAACGTAAATTCGTGCCATTTTGGTAATTTTTATCGTGAATTTATTTAATGTAAATTCTAAATTTCGCACTAGACGAATTTATTCGTGACATAAACCGATTTTATGCAAATAAAACGAGTGTTATTGACTAAGATTATTATATTCCAACTAAAATTATGAATAGCGTAGAATCTTGAATGACTGAGCGATGCGGGCAGCGAATAGTCAAGTCGATGGAATAAGTTTCTAGAGCTAACCAGGTCACCTTGTCGCATGCTTATATGCTATGAATACATTTTTAGATTATAATAATTGAAATCTAAAATAAAAACCTTATATTATATTACGACACAGGATAATTTGGTCCAAATTATAGAGGATTGGTGCGTAGCCTGAACACTCAAGTTTAGTCAAGGTGACTTGGTCCAGGGCATATTCGTACGATCGTGTAGCAGTCATTTTAGTAACCGCCGATGGTTGCAATTATACAACTAAGTGCAAGTTGTAACTGTATACAACACAGTCGACTACAAAACCATATGTACCCACTTTTGGTCAAACCTATTGAGGGTTGTCAAACTGTCAAAGGTATAAATAATATATTTAACCTGTACAAGAAATCAATAAAGCAAGGCGTTTGTGTCACAGTCTATATATCAACACGGTCGTCCAACGCAGTCGCGTATACAAGACTATCGAAGGGGTTCTAATGAGGTAGGAACAACTCTAATTGCATACATTTGTTGTATGATGTATGTGACAAGTGAGCTTTAGATCGAGGGCTTAGTGTGGGTTTTTATAAATAATCGCATTCGATCGAAAAGTAAACGTGAATTTAAATGGATCACTCAGTGGCGCCATCTGGTGGCACATCAGGAAAACCATATTTTCCCAAATGAATCTTACACTAAAAACTATTTATAAAATTCACACCAGGCCCCGTTTGTTGATGAGAATATTATAATATTATTATAATATTTTGAATTTTTTAGATTTTTTGACAATGTGGTTGTATTCGTTTGTTATTACAACTGCTCAGCGGTTGACAACGACTATTCAAGTTGCCCGTTCGAGGTCGCTCTTAGGATATATATCAAAGCCTAATAGATTTTTCTTTGTAAACCAAATCGGGACATCGTTTGCAGAACAAAATAAAGATGAAATTGATCTCAAAATATTGATTAAGATTGCCTTAGTTCCTCAAAAAGAGTGACTGTGAGGTGTCCCAATAATGCCTTAGTAGTGCAACGTTATTGCAAATATTTTGAAATGTTTAATAAGAAAATAAACTCAAAAATATATTTAAAATGACTTGGTACTAAATAAATAGTTAATTATAGCTTAGTACTATTAATTAATGGTACATATTTTGAACAAAACACATTTGTTCAGATATTTTTTATTGTAATCTTGTATTTTGCTATTTACAATATAAACCATAAAAATGTGCATTGTTTATTTTTAATAATTCTAAAAGATGTGTCTAAAAAACACCTGAAGTGGTGTTTTTGATTTTTTTTATAAAAAAAGGTCTAAAAATATTTCTATAAAGTTAATAAGGCCGTTAAGTGTAAAATTTAAGTTCTTTGTGACATTTAAGACGATATATTTGGCATAAAGAGTTCTGTTAAAATTTTTATCGCTCCTTAGGCGTGGATTCGATGGATCTGACCTGACTGACCGGTTAGTTCTGAACCTTATGTTTAAGCAAATAAGGTTTAATGTGGCGCGTAATTATACCTGGGCAGACCGGTCAGTCGGATTTTGCCTAAGAGTAAGTCAAAATCAGTGAAAATACATTGATCATTTTGAAAGTACTGCTAGGGTTCCGCTAGGTTTTGGTAAGCGGTATCTGAGGGTCTAATTCGCACCTTGTCTAATATAAATTAGAAAACCGATTTCAGCAGATTTTAGGAATGCTTATTTATTTACTGTAACTGATTTTGACTTCCAAGTAGAGTGTATTGATAAATTGCATCTAAAAGTTTTAAAATGTATACAGTTGTAATATTTGTCTGAACTTGTCACATTAAAATTGTTTGAAACTAATGGCCTGTTGTCACGTGCCTACATAAAGATAGATAAGGTATACCATATACAAGGTTATACATTATTATGTCTTTGTTCGGATCTGTTTTTAGTTAAGAAATCTTACGCTGAGCAGGTGAAGTAGACATGATGCCTGCTGCAGCTAGAGGTCGCCACTATTACCATAATCAAAAGTTTAGTTTAAATAATTGTTTATTCGATTTATGCCTATTTAACCACTCGCTCTTACTTATAAATAATATTGCAGAAGTTATAACTATGTAGATAGCTATGGTTGCGATCTAATGCAAAATAAACCAAACAATGGTTCATACAATAATGATTTAAAAAAATGGTTTTCTATAAAGTCTGTTTACGTTTGTTAATTTTATGTCATAACGTCATAAAAAACATTGATGCTACTCCGACGCATCGGCCGATGGAGTGGAAGAGAGATAGATGCGTCACAAGCCGAACGCTTAGGCCGATCGTGCCTCTCTATCGCTTGTTCCGCGCTCTCGCTCGCACGCGGAACGTGACACTTTTTCGTGCGTGCAGCCCGTCATCGATTTATAAGACGTTATCACGTCAAAAATACAGAAACAGATCCGAACAAACAGGTGTTGCCATAGTATAAAACTATTTTATTTCATAAAAACTTATTTTATACCATTGACTATTTAGTTCGTTGTTATATATTTTAGTGCCTTTAACAATGAATGACGTAATTGCCTTATTACTCTTATTTACATGATATTTACACGAACGAGTTGATAATTGCATTTAAAAAAATATATTTTGACCATAAACTATAGTGCCTAATAACAAATATAAAAAAACACCAATTATATGACTTATGTGGAATTACTTTTTATGCGTACATACTATTCAATGGAGTAATGTGCAGGATTTTATAAATTTAAAGGTACTTAAGATTTATTTGACTTTGAAAATAATTATGTTTCAAATTTAATATTTTGATGAACTTATTGTATGCACACAGTGTATGATTTTGCTCCGCTACGAATATAAACTTACACAGTTTTTGTAAACCGAAATCCTGTACAATATTCTATATATATTAAATTAAGACAAGACCTGACACATTTATAGCTATTGACATATTAAAAGAACTAGATGTAATAAATAGATTAGAATCCTCACATAACATATATTTTGGCCATTATTTGTCCGGTAGTCTCAGGGGCATCGCGGACAACGGACAATTCGTCCGCAGACTTGTCCATCGGAATAAAACAAATATAAATTGCTTAAGGCAGAGTCGTACGAAAAAAGATTTTAAGGCAACTGAGATTTTAAATGTACATTTACCTATACTGGCAATTTGACGACCTCCGTAGCCGAGAGGCGAGCACGCTGGACTGTATATGGCGTCGCCATCTGAGGTTCGGGGTGTTTCTGATTTCTATAATACAAGTGCATTAGCTACTTACCTTAGGATCAGAGCAATGTATATTTTCCAATATTTAATGTAAGTTACTCAATTAAGGGTAATTATTGTCATTAATAACGTCACTTATAAAGCAACATACAGCGATTGCTAGTGTTGCCAGAAATACCGCTACACTATTTGGCGATATGGAGCAATTCGAGCAAGTAGGAATATATCAAGCAATTAACAGCAATATTGTTAAAGCTATCTGGAACAAAATGATTAAACAGTTGTCGAGGATTGCTCCATTTTGATCCACTAATTGCTCAACGAAGTTTGGCAACAATTGCTTTTGAAAAAAACCCAAAGAGCATCATAACAATAGCGAATATTGTCTGTAGAAGAAAAAGTCCGTCGTCTGTGCTGTCCCCTTTTCTTATTTGGAAGTGTACATAGAATGTCGGTATTTTAGGCGTGAAAATGATTGTTGTTATGTTCTAAGTTTCGTTTTGTGAGGTTTTCTTTGGACATGATAGATTTTAAAAACAAAACTACCATCTTATTATCGATAAGTTAACTATAGACAATTAACAAAAAGGTGTTAATGAAATCGGCAGATAAGTATAACTTTATTTTTCAGATCAGATCATACATTAATATTAATTTGGCTTGTTTAACCTTTGTAAGGTTGTTTAATTTAAAAAAAAATAAGCAAGTACGGACAACAGCACGTCGACCTACCACAAAATGACAAATTTTCTCATTTGAAAATGAACTCTATATGTCAGGCTTAAAGTTGAAAATCTATTGGAGAATTTTTGACTTTTGGGGTAGGTCGACGTGCTGTTGACTGTACATGCCAATGAAAGTCCATTTAATTATGAGTTTCATACCTGATAATTTATGTTATTTATTACTCGTTTTTCCGTGCTTGGAGCTTCCGCGCTTGGCCGGTTTTTTTTAGTCTATCATGTCCAAAAATATGTTGTTTAGTTGATTTGTGAGAGTTGGCTGTAAATGTCGTGTCTGTGTTTGGATATTATAAAAAAATATAAAATAATCACTTTTTATTGTACAAAAATGTGGAAATTTCGTTCGTTCTACTGTAAGTTAGGCTTAAGCGTATAGATGCCATCGTTCGTCTAATTTTTGGTATATTTTTCTCCGTTTAGTAATAAATAAAGTTTCTTTTATTGAGATTTTCGTGTCGTTTTTTGATTTTATTTAACCCTTTCATATTTTTGAACTATTTAGTTCTGCAAGTTTAAATGTACCTACGTAGATGATAACAACGTTACGATGTCATAAGACCTTAGAAAAGATAGTATTTCGGTTAAGGATTTATATCTAAACTCGGGAAGCATCCAAACCAGCATTTAGTCTCACATAAGTAAGTATTTTTATTTATTTATTCAGATCACTAACAAAGTTACACTAACAATACATATGCCTATACATTTGATAAGTGCAAACTTAATTATAGGTGACAAAGTATTTTATTTCCAGTCATAATGAATGGTAGTGTCTTCGTAACTCAAAGGATAACGTAACAATTCGCGCCGCCTCCCTCGCGAATACAAATGCTCGTTTCATGGTCGCCGCGCGTGCGCCGGTACAGTCGCCAACTACATTACTTAATTTCGCTTTTATTCACATAGCAATATGAATCAAAATTAGTTTTTTCGTTACGCATTGCATGCGTTCTAAATACAGTAGCCAAAGGTGTAGGTGCAAGGAGCGGTCACATATTTTTGTCTTTATGTCAAGCGAAGAAGGGCTAATATAACTGATCAGCTGTTGTTGTGAATGACTGCGTAATGTGGTGAAAATTATACTTACACGATTGCGCAAGTTCGATTATTGTTTTTCCTTATTTTATTGTTGGCAATTCGGACAGGCGATCGCAATCTTTGCGAAGGACTGTGCGTTTTGAAGGCAGATTTCTTTGGTACTAAGGTACCTACATTTTGGAGATATTTGCTCACATTAGTAGATAAAATCAGATAGACATTTTATGATACAAATAATATCTAATAGGCCTTTACAAACAAGACATTATCACTTAAAATATTTAGCATAGAAAAAAATAGTTTTGGTAAACAATTCTCTCATTTTTACTCTCACTTAAAACTATGCATGGGGCATATGCTCGATAATCATCTCAGCCTATTGCAGTCCACTGCTGGATGTAGGCCTCCCCCAACGAGCACGGTCTTCCGCTTGTTTCATCCATCCACTGCCAGCCATCTTCCTAAGGTCGCGGTCCATCGAGCAGGGGGGCGTCCTACACTACGTTTGCCTAGGCGTGGTCACTCGAACCCGTTTGCTCGATGCCTAAAACGAAAATCTACATTTCTCAAAAATAAGCTTAAAGCTTGTCTGTCCGTACGTAGGTAGGTACTACGGCGTACGTACGGCATGCAACATTTTCTTGCTCACTACGAGTAGCTAAGCCAAACAGAAACTGGTATTCAAACTGCTGCTATTCAAATAATTCCATCAATTTAGTCCAGAATTCGAACAATCTGCAATAAGCTTGCATACCTACGTGAGATGAATGAGTCAGCCGGTTATGAAATGCGGAATCACTCTCGCTGTCCTTGCTAGCGGTCAGTTGGGGTTTAGCCCTTAGTCATCAGCGGGAATTAAAAATAGAGGTGAGTCCAAGTTTTTAGGGTTCTGTACATCAAAAGGTAAAAGGAACCCATAGAATACTTCGGTGTCCGTCTGTCTGCCAAGACCGTTTTTACCAAGAAGAGGTATTTAGTTTTACGGAACCATAGGTGCGCACGTCCGAAGCAAACCAGAACTAGCTTAGACATTTCAGGAAAAAATAAAATAAAAAAGGAAGTGTAGGTATTGCTGAAATGTTCGAATTCCAATTTGCATACGAAATCCTAGAATCGTATACAATTTCCTAAGAGTCGTATGCGATTTTTGTAAATTGGAATTCGAATGCTTCAAAAATACGCCACCAGAATGTATGCATTTTCGATTAAATATCAATAGAAATTATACCGATACCAGTCCAAAACCTTCGAAATTCCTTAAAAACAACATTAACCAGGTAGGTACATAACATTAAGGTATTTATTTATTGCATAAATTAGTGGATTACCAATAATTAATTCAAAACAGTAGTACTGGCCGGCCTACCGCATGTACCTACCCGAATATTATCGCTTGCCTTGCCCGGGGCTAAGACGTTTTTACGTCGGCTGATTACATGCAGGAAGTCACCTACTCGGCCATTAAGATCTGTTGAGAGGTGTAAATTGCAAGTAGGTATTAAAGGGTGAAAAGGTCTCCCCATATGGTATAGTGCAAGAGACAGATAATTAAAAATATTAGTAAAGAAAAACATTTCAATCCACCTAACTTCATTTAGAAGACATATAAATCAAAATAAAAAATATTTTATAATATTATAGTTAAAATAATTATAAAACAGTTTTTATAGGTATTGGACTTGTCAAAACGAACAAGCCAAAACAGGTTTTCCCAATTGTTTTATAAAAGAGTTTTAGTATCCACTTTAAGGCTTCATCATTACTTAGATCAGCACGATTGTATCAATTTAATAATAGGTCATTCCATTTTTTCATATTACATACCGACCTAGGTATATATCCATCTAGCCTGGACCACCCTGTATACTACTTCTCCACAGCGGCATCGTTCCGTGATATTCATCATCATCATCAGCCCACACTAGTCCACTGCTGGACATAGGCCTCTCCAATTGCACGCCACTCTGCACGATCCACGGCTACTCTCATCCAGCTCCTGCCAGCAACCTTGCGAAGATCGTCACTCCATCTAGTCTGAGGGCGTCCCACACTACGCTTGCCGACACGCGGTCTCCACTCAAGAACTCGTTTACCCCAGCGGTTATCGGTTCTGCGACAAATATGGCCGGCCCTCTGCCACTTCAGCTTGCTTATTCGATGGGCTATGTCGATGACTTTAGTTTTCTGTCGGATTACCTCATTTCGGATCCGATCCCTCAGAGAAACTCCGAGCATAGCCCTTTCCATAGCTCGCTGAGCGACTTTAAATCTGTGGACCAGCCCTATCGTGAGTGTCCACGTTTCGGCTCCGTATGTCATGACGGGTAGGAGGGCTTGTTAACGATACCAAATTCACGCTATAATTATCGTTACATAACGATATTTTCATTAAGTTACAGTTTTAACGGTAACACGGGTAACGGTTGTTTAGTATCGAATCCACTATAATAATGTTAACCAATTAACGTTAAAAGTATCGATATTTTTTTCGTTACCTTAAGCGTTGTTGTCAAACCGGCGCGGTGGCGCGTGCCTGGCCTGATCACGCGCGCTGGCCGGCCGGCGGAATGGCAACATCGCCAGCCAGTAGATAGATGCAAACAAACGTAGGCTTTCAGATTGGCCGGTCTGTGGCCTCCATTCTAGAACTTTTCAGCTCGCTGTGCAACCTTGTGCTTTTTTATAAGGCCCATAGTGAGAGGCTCGGTTTCTGTTTCGTATGTCATTACTGGTAACACACACTGGATGTAGGTTTTCGTTTTTAGGCACTGGGGTATTTTGGACGAGTAGATGTTGTTTAGTTTAGCCCAGCTGCCCAGCCTAGTTGGATTTGTCCTCAAAATTGGACCTTTTATATATATAAAAGGCAAAGCTGACTGACTGATGGATCAACGCACAGCCCAAACCGCTGGGTCTAGAGATTCCAAATTTGGCTCGTAGGTTCCAAGGTGTAGGGGTACACTAAGCAAAGATTTCTTTTAAATTCGTCCCCGAAGGGGGTGAAATGGGGGCCCAAAATTTGTATGAAACTTTTTATTCCTTGGACATATTTGCATGAAATTTAGTATGAATGGGGTAATGGGGGTCCAAAGTTTTTATGAAACTTTTTATTTCTTGGACATTATTTGCATGAAATTTCGTATGAATTGTGTACAGTACAAATAAAGATTAAAATATTTGAGCGTTTTTTAGAATTCAAGCCCTAAGAGGGTAAATAAACACAGGCCACTCCCTCAGGCCTAAAAACTTACAATTTCGCGCACTTATTCCTCTTATGACATAGGCATTAATTAAGGAGGATTTTTTCAAAATTCCACTCCCGAGGGGTTAGCCCGCTCAGCAGTTTAATTTATAAAATTTATAAATAGGAAGGATTTTTCAAAATTCAACCCGTAAGAGGGTAAAATAGGGGATGAAAGATTTAAATAATCAAAATTCATCCCCTATAGGGGTAAACCAGGCCCTAAAGGTTGTATCAAACTTTTTATTCCTTGGACATATTTGCATAAAATTTCGTATAAATTAATAACGGCAGAAATAATGAGATGAATTTCAGGGTTTTCCAAAATTCAACCCGTAAGAGGGTAAAATAGGGGATGAAACTTTAATATTACCGCACAAGCCAAACCCTTAAGGCTAGAAACTTTAAATTACGCACACGAATTCCCCTTATGACGTAGGCATCCACTAAGGAAGGATTTTTTTAATTTATAGGGGATGTAAGTTTTTAGAGAACTTAACGTTTATATAGCTTATTTACAATATTTTATAAAAATGCAAATTTTTGTGTTTTTCTTAATTTAAACCTCAAGCGTTTAAAGTGTATTATTTAAAGTGGGTATCGTGCAAATATGTTTATATGCACAATGCACTTAGTTACTTGTGACGTGGGAAAGAAAATGCAAAAAAATTTAAGTGTCTACTTACCAGACACTTAGGTATAAAATTAATTAAAGCCAATCATATCGATAAACCATCCTTTTATTTGTAAGTATTTTTTGTTATTCATAAGATTACAACAAGATACAAAATACCATATGTATAGTTTGTTTCAGCCAGAAAATACATTTTAATTATTAAGCGGCAAATCCGTTCGTTTTAATGTTAGGATCTTTAAATTTTGTGTTCACGCTTTTGATGAAAACACCCCTTATGGGGTGAAAAGGGGGATGAAGTTTTGTATGGAAAGTCCTTTGTTTTCAAAGTAAATATCACTAAAACTATTATTTGGCTTACGGTTAGGAACTCACTCAAAGTATATAGGTGTTGTTGAAATTAAAACCCTTAAAAGGGGTGAAAAGCGGTTAATTGTTTTTTATTTGATGTTCATTATTTTCTAAGTATAGGTTAAACAATGATATTAGAAGTATTTGCGATTCATTAGTTTATTTTTAAATCTAGATTAGCGCGGGCGAAGCCGCGGGCAACTGCTAGTTGTAAGGATACAGCTATGAAATGGTACTGGGTAGGGCGCCACATAGGCATGTTAACTTTGATTTGTCTGAAGGTCTACCTGTTGGGAATGTCTATGACAGCATCGAGCATTGTGCTGAGGTCTTCCAGCGAGCACTGCCCAAGTCTCGATCGAATAGAATTCCTTCCCATATTTTACAAACGCCGAGTATAGTGGCAAGTTATATCGATCTTCTGTATAACTTGTGGTAGCGCCTTGTTGTTCCTAAGCTGTAAGAGCGCTTGTTAACACTTTGGAGCCTTAGTTCCGCTCTATCGCCTCTTTAATACTGTTCGTATTAAAGTTGCGGATATCCTGTCGCACGGACTTCCATATTCGTCTGTTGAATTGCCGATATGCCTTATCGTCAACGGAGGTCTGCAGTGCCATTGAACGTTGTTCTGCCATGAGATTCTTTAATAGGTAAATACGAGGACTCGTAAAAATTTCTCGTTTCTAGGTGTGCTTGTTTACGCCCCCAGTAAATAAGAAAGCTAGGCTGTCTGGTACCTCGTCTGCCCCATACACTGCGGGAAATACGTTTTGACGACAAATGGCAGCATTATCTCATAACTTTAAACCGTTAAGGAGTTCTGAGACTTTCATCATCAGCTCAGCAGTATGATGTGATGACTCCCAAACGCAAACATCGGAATAAATTGTTTAAAAATAACAAACACTCTTCATTAGGTGACTAAATTTAATGAGTATTCTCCTTGATTTCCCTGTGATTCCATCATCAGATCCTTACTTGCTGAAAATGAGACCACCTCAGAAGTGTACTCTGAGAGAGTAGCAAAAGAAATTTGAAATAGGTTCATAATTTCAATTCAAAATTAAACATAATTTCGCCATTAAGTCAAACTACAAACATTCTTTAGGATCAACAAAGACACAATTGTGTCAATTCTGTCAATGATGCGCCAATAATAAATGAAATGATTGTCATAACTAACTTGCTTGCGTCGTTGTAGGCTCCAACACGTCCAAACACCTCGGGGCACCCCCGCGCAACTGTCAAATCTGCCGATTTTTTTACTACGGGATCGCTCTCAAAATGGTCGATTGACAAACGACATTAGTGCCCTCTATCAAAGACTATTGAAACAATAGCTCTGATAATTTTACCCGTGCATACTGCACGTAATGAGAACGTTTGGTATCAAAATGTCATTATTGAGATTTTTGCAATTGTGATGTTGTTGTTTTGGATGAGCGATATTATAATTATCCCACAGTCAAAAGACACCTTCATGGTAATACACGATCATGATGCACGACCGTGGAGAGGCTTGCCAGACGTCAAAAATAATTATTTTTGCGGAGAAATAAAAAAGTATGCCATCCGTTAAGCCTACACACGGTAGTCTTGCATCGTGCATGACCGTGGTTGTGCATCGTGCTTGGAAGGATGATGCGTAGACCACTTTACGGTATATTAAGTTCCTTCAAGAATATTGCGTAGGCACTTAAGACTTTCAGTATCTATAAAAATAAACAAAAACATGTTATACTTACCATTTTATTTCACTAAGTTTTTGCTAAGGAATTATGCACAGTGCGGGCATTCGTGCGTTAAGTTAAATCAGTCGAATAGCCACCACCACATCACTGACTGACTTAAATCTGCGCGCATCGAAAATAACGAATGAAAGAGATAGATAGAAAGTAACGTTTCTTTTAACGATACTTGTAGTATGCATTTGGTATCGTTAACAAGCCTAGACCATGGTAACATTATCACTTACCGATAAAATAATCGATAACGTTATGTCAGTTTAACGGTAAAAGGCCATCCAAGGTATCGTTACCAAGCTTATCGTTACCTTTGCCATTAACGCTACCTTCGTCCGGCGAAGGTAACGATACCTGAATTTTAACGGTATTCAAAGCCCTGGACGCACTGATTGAAAACATTTCGTCTTAAGACTTTGTGGAATGGGCGACGTAAATACTCGACGTAATTTCCCATATGCTGCCCAGCCTAGCTGTATTCTTCTACTGGCCTCTCTCTCGAAGTTGTTTCTGCCCAACTGCAAAATTTGCCCGAGGTAGACATATTCCTTAACAACAACGAGATCACTGCCTTGCACTGAAATGGGTTCCGGAATGATGTGGTCGTTGAACATAACCTTGGTTTTGTCCAGGTTCATCCGCAGACCGATGCGTTGAGAAGAATCAGCAAGGCCGTTCAGCATGGATTGTAGATCCTGCAACGTTTCGGCCACGATGACGATGTCGTCCGCAAATCGCAAGTGTGAGATGTATTCACCGTTGATGTTGATGCCTTGTCCTTTCCAGTCCAGCATTTTAAACACATCCTCCAAGGCATTTGTGAACAATTTGGGGGATTTAACATCCCCTTGTCTCACACCTCGATGTAAGGGGATATGTTTAGTCTGCTGGTTCTGTACTTGGACGGCCATTGTGGCTGCATTGTAGAGACACCTCAACACTTGGATATATCGCCAGTCGACTTGGCATCGCTGCAGGGATTCTAGAACAGCCCAGGTCTCGACAGAGTCAAACGCCTTCTCATAGTCCACAAATGCTAAGCACAGGGGTCGATTGTACTCTTCGGACTTCTGTATAGCCGCATTGTGAAGATGTGGTCTATGGTGCCGTATCCTCCTCGAAACCCGGCCTGCTCTGGTGGTTGAAATTCGTCGAGTCTTCGCGCAAGGCGGTTTGTGATGACTCTAGAAAACAGCTTGTAGACGTGGCTTAGGAGCGAAATGGGTCGGTAGTTCTTCAATAGGGTCTTGTCTCCTTTTTTGAAGAACAACACGACAACACTCCTACTCCACGCCTCCGGAGTTCTCCCATCAAAGAGAACAGTGTTAAAGATGTGTTGGAGTTCCTTCAGCACAGGTTTACCGCCTGCTTTCAGGAGCTCAGATGTAACACCGTCCTCACCAGGGGCTTTTCCGTTTTTGAGCTGTTTAAGAGCCATCTCAATTTCGCCTAGGCTGACTTCTGGCAAGTCTTCGGTAAAGTGGCGGGTCAATATGGCTCTGGAATCCTCATTTTCGGGATCAGGTTGAGATGCATGCGAGGCGTATAGCTGGCTGTAGAAGTTTTCAATTTCCGAAAGAATCTCCGGCCTCGAAGCAACGACTACGCCACTGGCCGTCGTCAACTTCGTCAAGTGGCTTCTCCCGAGAGACTGGACAAACACTTTCGATCCCCGATTTTGCTCTATCGCTCGTTCAATTGAGCGTGTATTGGAGCATCGGAGGTCGTAGCGTACTAGTTTGCCAATCTTCTTGTTGAGAGCCCTTTGTTCGGACGAAGTGACAGGTGGGTCCTCACGTCGTTCCTTCATAAGCCTAAGAGTCTCATTCGAAAACTTCGACTTCTTGCCTTTACGCTGAGTTGCGCAAAATCTCGTACCTTCCTCCCTGAGAATTCCGACCACTTTTTCGAGGGCCTGGTTTGTATCAACAGCATTTGTGGTTTCCATGGCAGCAAATCGGTTTTCCAGTTTGGTCTGGAACGTTTCGGATCCCACGATGGTTTGGAGCAGGTTAGGACGGAGCCTGGACTTCATCAAGCGGACACGTTCGAGCTTAAAGTTGATATTCAGAGAGCCTCGGACAAGTCGGTGATCACTGCCGGTATTAAACCTGTTAATCACTGAGACGTCTCTGAATATATGCTTCTTATCCGTCAAGATAAAGTCGATCTCATTTTTTGTCTTATTATCGGGGCTACGCCATGTCCACTTTCTTTGGGGCTGTTTCTTGAAGAAAGAATTCATCAAGAAAAGCCCCTCTCTCTCGAGAAAGTTGACGAGCATTTGCCCCCTATAATTCCTACTGCCAAAACCAAAGGATCCTACTACCGATTCGCTGCGATTTTGTGCTCCCACTTTGGCGTTGAAGTCCCCCATAACAACGTTGTAGTGGGCCTTGGTGGTGAAGTGTAAGGCCTTGGATATGTCTCCGAACATATCCTCCACTTCATCGTCAGAGTGTGTCGAGGTTGGTGCGTAAACTTGCACAACCTTGAGGCTATACCTCTCGGTTAGCTTGATAACGAGATACGCAACCCTGCTCGACACACTCGACACTTCTACAACATTGTCACAGAGGGTTTTGTGTACCAGGAACCCTACGCCACCCTGGGATAGCTGGTCTCCCTCTCGGTAGTACATAAGGTGGCCCGATTCAAGGGTTACGGTGTCCTCCCCCTCTCTTCGGACTTCGCATAGCCCAAGAATATGCCACCTTATCCGTCCGAGTTCCTCTTCCAGTTGTGCCAGGTGTTCATCGAGCCGTAGCGTGCGTCCGTTGTACGTTGCCAGGGTCAGTTGTTTATGGCGGCCTTCCGTAACCCGGGGATTCTTCGCACCCCCTGCCCTGCACTTACCATGACCGCCGCCGTGGTCAGGCATAGCAGGGCGGCCGGGAACTAGGGGCCGTGGTCCGGTCTGTGTCGCCATGTTTGGAGGGGTTTGCTCATAATTGCCACGCTGGGCATGCGGGTTGGCAATCGCAGTGCGTAGCTAATTTTACCGGTGTCGCTGCTGCCCGACACCGGTCTGTGTATTTAATTGCTACGCTCGAGTTGTGATGGTTATCCCGCCATCAGTCGGTTTGTCGTCAGAGCCTCGTTCGTTAGATAGCAGGGTGCACCGCGTGCAGGAGAGGTTGACTTGGGCACCGTGTGATGTAGGTCGGCGCCCCTTACACCCCTCCTATTATACCCCGTGATATTAGTTTTGCAAAATAGACGTCATCACATCCTTCAGGAAAACTTTTCGTGTCTACTTACGAGCGATGAAAAAGTCAACCGTCTAGCAGCCTTACGTCAGTGCCTATTGAGATTTCTATGACAGCCAAATGTCAGCTCGACTTACTTTCGATGACGCCATGACAGATGTTTTCTACCCCTTTTATAGCTTCTTAAGCGTAGCCAGTATTGTTAATAAGATCTGTCACCTGGCTGAATGAATAAAATTTAATGATGTGAATGAATAAAATATTTTTTGTGAACGAGTAAAAAGTGTCGAAGCCCCATCCATAATAAGCACGATTTGATAACGTAATCTATCATATCTGCAAGGCTCGGATTATAATAAGCTGTTTCCGGCCGATATTAGAACCTTTTTAAAAAACGACCTTAGGCTCGGTCTATACGCTGCCGGAATCCGTAAGCAACCGCAAGAATCCCTTCAAAAACGACGGTTTTCAGTTTGAACCGTATGTTTGTATGTATGTATTTAAATCGCGGACAAACGTTCTTGATTTTCTCGCGTTTGGCTCATCCGCTTTTGATGCGGTTTTCAGAAAAGTATTTGTTACATTCTGAAGAAGGTTTTAGTATGCATATCATACTGCTGAGCTGATGATGAAGTCCACAGAACTCCTTAACATTTAGGAGTCAATAGATAATACTGCGATTTGTCTTCAGAACGTATTTCGTAGTGTATTAGGCAGAAATGGCGCTTACGAGGTACCAGTCAGTTATTTTATTTACTGGGGGCGTAAACCAGTACACCCAGAAATAAGAAAAAAAAATGCTAGTTTTTTAATGAGGGTATTCTGAAATGACGCTCACTAGGTGGCAGCTCTGAGACGTCAGGTCTAGAAACCTGTCACAAGTATCAGAGCCCCTATATTTGAAGTGTTGAAGATTTGTATTTCTTAATTAAATACAATAAATATTTTTAAGAATCGAAATTCCACCATGTTTTTCAGTTCCTATGTGTAAAGATAAAATACGTTTATTAAAACAATGCCTTGTAGCCATTCGTAGAGAACGTTTGATAATAGTCTTGTATGCAAAGGTTTCTTTAGTAAAGATGATTAGGTACGAGCTGCCGAAAGACTCAGTGGTAGAGATACGTAATATAATTAAAGAAAAGACAAGCTTTTATTATTTGTTACATTTTGATGGAACACTAAACAACATTAGGTTATACACCATTATTTTTCTTCTGCAATTACAATGTAACACGCTTTTATTTTTTTGAAATGCTACCTATAAAATGGTATTTTTCTCACAAGGTAAATTTATTTTTAAATTTTTAGTTCATTTTATTAACAAATAATAAAAGCTTGTTTTTAAAATAGTTTTTTTTCTTTAATTTTATTTTTAACTTTTTAGTATTTTTATTCGATATTTTTTGTTCATGTTGTTCCCACGAGTATAGGACAAAAACGGTCCATCCCCCAAGGGGTCCATTGTATAAGGGCTTCAGTAGAACAGGGTTCGCCCTGGTACCCTGAGACGCAACGTTAGCGATATGAAATGTTTTTACACCCTCATACCATTCAGCCCTTGGCACGTGCTCACCTTGGCATCTAATCAATCAGACGTAATCCACATTCATAACAATCAATATTGCATTGTCATTCGATTTACACATGCATGCAAAATTTCAGCTCAATCGGAAACCAGGAAGTGGATCAAATTTGACTTGCTTACTTTGCAAGATTTGATTACAGACAACGGGACAGGCTAAAGTAAAAAAAAATAAAAGCTTGGCACTTTAAGTTTATGTGTATTTTATTTATAATCATTTAAACTTTCGCGTTGCATTATAACTAAAGGCGACTTCCCTCCGTGACCACGACCGTAGCATCACGGTCGAAACGTCGAGGAATGTAAGTAGCATCAATACTACTACATACTATGGTACGTCGCGTTTAGACCCGTAAATAAAAATATTTTATTTATATTTAAATATCTCATGTTTATATGTTTGCAGTAGGGTAAAATAATGTTTAAATTAGTTATGTAATAACTTGAGGCGCAACTTTAGCGATATGAAATGTTTATACACCCTTATACCATTCAGCCCTCGACACGTGCTCACTTTGGCATTGGGTAATCCATCTAATCAATCAGAAATAATTCACATTCCTAACAAACGCAACGAACTTTTTTCCCAAATTTGTTGGAGATGCATATAGATGGAGACGCCAACCAAAATACTCAGCAAGACGAATCAAATGAGCCCAAACCCAAACGCGATGGGGTTGCGTCGTTTAATAACGGAGTTTTTTTGGCCACGTTTCAGCTCCATCATCAGACCCTGGTTACCATCTATTATCAAAGTACTCGTCAAGACGAATCAAACGAGCCCAAACTCAAAGGGGTTGCGTCGTTTAATTGCGGAGTTCCTATGGCCACGTTCCAGCTCTATCAATAGACCCTGGTTACCATGTATTATCAAACTACTCGTCAAGACGAATTAACGAGCCCAAACTCGATTGAGTTGCGTTGTTATTTCGGAGTTCCTATCGCCATGTTACAGCTCCATCATCAGGCCCTAGTTACCATCTAGCACCAAAGTACTCGTCAAGACGAATCAAACAAGCAAAGACTCGATGGGATTGCGTCGTTTCTTAACTGAGTTCCTATGACCACCTTCCAGCTCCATCATCATATCAGACCCTGGTAACCATCTTAACACAAAGTACTCGTCAAGACGAATTAAACGAGCTCAAACTCGATGGGGTTGCGTCTTTTAATTACGGAGTTCCTATGGCCACGTTTCAGCTCCATCATCAGACCCTGGTGACCATATATTATCAAAGTACTCGTCAAGACAAATTAAATTAATTAATCTGTCAAGTGTCAAGTCATTAAATTAAATTAAATTCTGAATTGTTGAATTTCCACGAAATATATTTTAAATTACATTTAGTGCTCCTAAAGGCTAAAGTGCATGCTCATACACGTTGTATAAAGCTGTATAAAATTAAAACAGCAGAAAGAGTTCAAACTCTTGTTCATGCAGATATATGGACCAATCGTGTATTTCTTATTCTGAGGTTCTATGACATTCTGTGATGTACTTATGTGAGTCAATAAAATTGATTGGAACTATCTTTGCCTTCTGGATCTGTTTGTTAATGCAAGTTCCTTTTCGGCTACAGCTACAAGAGAACGAGAAGATAATCTGAGACTATGAATCTGTATTTCTGGGACTGAACTAAGTGTATTTCTTATTTTGAAGTTCTTAAATATAAAATTTTCGTTTAACTACAGTTTTATTGTAAAGTACCCATTATTATTATTATTGCAGGTTCTAATAGCTACTATACAGCGCATACTACCTACCAACCGATTATAAAGTATCGATTAACGATTATCGATTAAAGTGCATCGATATCTCGTTTATGTCTAGATCTATGCATTATTATATAGCCTGTGGACATTTACGGTCATCAGACATCACATCACTATTAAGTATCTCACTCTAAGTTTTTTCTTTTCTTTTTTTTTGTCACTCGACGAAAAAGTTTCCAATCAATTGAAGTAAGTGACGTTTACTTTCTTCGATATTCCTACTCCGCTATCTTCTACGTAGTATTATTTGATCAGTGCCGTCTAGTTCCGGAAACTGTCAAGAACACCAACGGCAAATACTTAATTGCTAGAAAATCTGTTAAATTATATTTTGAGTATCAAACTGACTAAACGATAACCTTTACGTAAATAACAACTTCCGTATAACCGGATCTGTGCGTAAAATAAAGTATCGTTTTAAAACAGTAATCAAATATTGTAGGTAGTGTTAAGAAGACAGGTAGACAGACAATTTGATCTCTTTTATTTTTTGTCTCAGCCACGTTTACCTACAAAGCTTTACATGCTTTGTACATTTCATTTTAACGCTGCTATATAGTATTGCAAAAAGTGCAAAAAAATACCCCTTTTAGAGTCTATCTTATAGTCTATGTAATGTATCCAATAAAACTGCAGGTCTCCTAAACTAGAAATACCAAGAGCCTGTTGTTCTAGACCCTGAATGCATCTAGATCACTCGAAGGAATCTCAAGCAGCTTCGTTACTTTTGTTTTGTTTGTTTTAGTTTACCGATCCTACACGAAAGGAGAGAGATATAAACCTAGGTAAATCTGTGCACGGATGATAAAGTACCTATGTTAAATTAAAATGAAAGGAGCTGTTTGCCACTGCTGCATTCAATCTTTATTATTAATACATACAGCGTTAGCGTATGTTAAGTATTCTGGAAGTCAGTCACTGGGGGAGGCCTTTGTTCAGCAGTGGACATCCTGTGGCTGTAATGATGATGATGTTAGCGTATGTCATTCCATCCGACGCCTCTCGCCCCGCATGAATTTACCGCAAAATGCATGAACTTGAAGGGCTAACTGCCGCACTCAGAGGCAACACTTATTTGACTAACCAAAGGCTGTAATACATACTAGAGTTAATAGAAATAAATACAATTATTCAATAAATTTGCTTTATTTGTTCATTATGGCAGTTATGTAGCTTTGGTTTGAGTGACGGTTTGATTTTCCCAGTCTTTAGTGGCTGTCATGCTATACTCGTACTTGTGATACACTAATGCTTGTTTGCGACACATGTTTGTGCCGTGTAATGAAAGTATTGACACATTTTCCTCACGATACCTATCTGGATTCAACAATTAGCCTATTATGTCATGCTTAGTATGTAGGTTAGCACCTAATGTGTCTAGGCTAGCTAGACTACCTAGGGAAGTATGGAAACTAGAGCACAGTAAGTAGGCAGTAAATAAGTTAGTAAATAAGCTATGCCGCGAATCGTGTGACGAATAACTGTTCCGCATAAGTTGTAAACTATGGACTTTGTTAAATAGCGTTCCAACTTCACCTTTATTTGTGGAAATTAAACACTCTAATTGTGGTATTTCTGCAATGAGACAAACATTTAAATTTATTTGTTCCTGGGCCATACCATTTGTATGGTCATTAAGGAATAATAGGATTGCAAACTACATTTTTAGGGTTCCGTACCCAAAGGGTAAAACGGGACCCTATTACTAAGGCTCCGCTGTCCGTCTGTCTGTCCGTCTGTCACCAGGCTGTATCTCATGAGATAATGTATTTCTGTTGCCGCTATAACAACCATATACTAATAAACAGAATACAATAAATATTTAAAGGGGCTCCCATACAAGAAACGTGATTCTTTTTGCCGTTTTTATAGAAAATGGCATGGAACCCTTCGTGCGCGAGTCCGACACGCACTTGGCCGGTTTTTTTTTGTATCGTCTTTATGTTACAATACCAGACACTAAATATTATCAAAGCCATTTCCAAGGCTCCCACCATAGTCAGACCAGAACCAAACTAGAAAAGTGCGTTTTCTTATTTGAGAAAGGGGGTAGGTAGAACCCGGGATTTACGCTATTGAGATGTAAAAGAAGCGTAATTTAAGCATTCGTTGTATGACGTGGTAAAGGAAAGTACAATAATAATATTATATTCAGTGGTCTACCCCGGATGAAAGTTAATTACCAAAACCTCCATTCATTTTTTTTAACACAACCAAATTTTAGCAAAGAAATTAGGTAAACAAAAATGACTAAATATGCTAAGTTATGCATAACTTGCGCGGTACCTACATAAATTTAAGTCGTAGTAGTAGCTTAGTTATTTTATAGCTTAGGAGCTATTTAAATTACATCACTGTATTAAATAAGGCCGGTCAATGACAGTGTTAGAAAGGTAGCGATATTTTATTCGTGATTATTGATATTTAAAGATGTCAATTGGAGCTGGACGAGCCACCTTTCTAGGTCTTCTTTAGGTCCTAAAGCAAATGGCCTTAGCTACTCATGGACATTTACACCATGGGGTCTGCTAATGCGTTGCCGGCTTTTGAGATAAGCAGGCCTAATCTAGATTTAAAGATATTCCTACTGAATTGTTATTCTACGGTGTGTTTTACATACAGTACCCACATATCAATTACCTTTCGAAGGTATCTAGTGTCTGAAGTAGAAGGCTCTGATAAAGATAACCGGCCAATCTTACTGCCGATACAAAGGGCAAAAAGTAGGGTGCTAAACATAAGTAAATATCATAGGTACAAAGTCATATTTTTATAAGTTAACTTGTAGGTATATGGCATGATCCTGTTTCTATACTGTGTGTCCTAAAAAGAGCGCCAAAAGCGAGAGCACGTGTGCCAAACTTAAGCAAATGATAGACTAAATATAGCTGACCATCTATACAAAAATAAATTAGTAAAAGTAATACCATTTCAGAGATATGATTTTTTAAAACCCAATTTTTTGCATTGTACTTATCGCTCGTTGCTGCGTGTACAAATGAGCAGATATTTGACAACAAAATTAAAAAAAAATATCTGCTCATTCGTACACACAGCAACAAGGGAAAGGCTCAAAATTGGGAGTTTTAAAAAATATGAAAAAAAAAACTTAGCAATGTTGAAACTTTTACTAGATTTTTTTTTTGTATAAAGAATAAATGGTCATCTATTAGTCTATCATCTCCTTAATTTTGGCACGCTATTTTTGGGACATTCTGTATAAACGAGAAACAATTTCTCTGCCAAGCCACCTTCAACTACCTTTTTAGTAGGATGTTTAAATTGTGTAGTAATATTTGGGAGAGTCTTGATCTATAAATAGCTAATTAACTAAAGGACACAAATTGTGCTTAAAATTATATTTTTGTTACCAGCAAGTTTAGGATTGCGCACTCACCTCAAATCTCGACTTCCCGCCACCGTATCCGATTCGGATAGGAACCATTCCGAACACCAGGGGTGTTTTGTTACAAAACCGCTAAGGCTGCACACCGCATAACAATATTGCTGGCTGTTGAAACGCGACATTATAAATACATGCCAGCCTCGCCGCGCCACAGACGTGTGTTGTGGTCCGACGCCATTGCTCGTGAAAAACGCGGGAAAGTTTGACGGTTCGCGCACAGTTCAGAAATCGGAAAACATGTTTGTTTTGAAGGTTAGTATTTTGAGTTTTGCAATTATAAGATGTGCTTAGGAATTTTAATAATTTCGATTCCCATTAAATGTTGCTATAAAAGATACATATACCTACATACATAGCACTTTTACAATTTTTATTTTAAGAACAATACCTAATTAACAACTATAAAATAATAAACTGTGTTTTATTATAATCAATTAATAACTTAGAGCATTCAGGTTGAATGCTCTAAGATTTAAAAATGCATAAAATGCTATTAAATGTAAAAAATTCTGACTATAAATACGGGAAGTCACAATCGAACAAAAGAATCGGCCCAATGTTATTAGGTAGGCGGGTGAGTGAATTAAGCCTTCAATCAAAAAAAATAAAATAAAGTGATTAAATAATAAGTTTCTTTCACTGAGAGTATATGCATTCTTTGTAAAGTCTTTACATTTAAGAAATTGGTAAAATTACAAAAAAAAATCATTTTCTATACTTATTTACATCGAAAATTTTACATACATGTATACATGATCCATAATCTACGAGCAAAATAAAAAATACTCTAAGGCACACTTAATGACGACCTCTGTAGCCGAGAAGCGTGCCCGGTGACTTGGCGACGCCATCTCTATGTTTCTAGCTTCCATTCCCGGTCGGGTCAATGTAGAAAACGAACTTTTCTTTAATGTCTCAGGTCTGTGTTTTGTGGTAGCATCGTTGTTTATGATTTTTTTATCAAGTGATTTATCTACTTATTTTAGGATAAAAGTAAGGTATGCGAAGTTATCCAATATTTTATTCATTTACGACTGGTTAAAATAGTATCATTGCTTCAACAACCAACTAAAACTACTTATTTGTATTAATGACTCAAGAATGTATCTGATTATGTACATAACTAGAAGTTACTGCCTATAAGTTAATGGTTATTTATAAAATTAATTAGCTAAGGCGAGGACACTGTGACTATGACTATAGAAAGAAAAACCAATCACTTTATAAAACCTTTGTGGGAAGCCGACTTATTGGTTCGATAAAAAACACAACAAAACGCTTGTATTGTTTGTTCAAAGCTTATTGTTGGGGAAATTATTAAGCTATCAAGTAATTTGAAATACAATTATAGTCAGAGTTAGAAGATATTTTTATTTCGCTTTTGCATTATTTTGATTAGTTCCTTGATTTTGTTAACGCTCTTAAATTTTAAAACCTAGAAGGCACAACATCTTGAAAATGTTTATAGGTTTTCGACCTTAATTTAATTAAATAAGGTTTAAAATATGACGTCAAATATAACCTTAGAAAGGGTTATTTACATTATTCTAATATGGGTTGACACAGTGTAGCAGTGGCGCGGTGAATGCAAAGGTTCCAGGTTTGATCCCGCTAGAACGAACTTGTTTAATTTTGCTTGGGCGAGACCCACTGCTAGGAGATGCTCCAAGAAATAATTAGTTTAGAGAGTGGCTTTCAACTATGTTTGAAAAGTAACTGTCTGTTTCCCATTATTATCACATCAAATGCAGAATTATTATTTGCATACTTTTAACAATAATACTCGACGACGACCTCCGTAGCCGAGAGGCGAGCACGCCGGACTTTAAATGGCGCCGCCATCTCTGAGGTTCCGGGGTCGATCCCCGGTCGGGTCAATGTAGAAAACTAACTTTTCTATATTGGCTCGGGTCTGGGTGTTGTGGTACCGTCGTTGTTTCCGATTTCTATAACACAAGTGCTTTCGCAACTTACCTTAGGATCAGAGCAATGTATGTGATAGTTGTCCAATATTTATTTATTATTTATTTATACTATACGCTCACTGCATCTTTACTACGAACTTGCTACGGTTCTATGGCTCCCATACTGCAGTCTGCAATCCCATAGAGGTGTGTCGCCATCCCACGGCTCTGCAATTTGTTGCGAAAACCCTTTTAATTAAAATCAACTCTACTACAACCACTTTGAGTCGTAAATGGGGTATAATATTTATGATTGCTATGACAAGTGCAATGGTAGGGTTGTCAAAATTGTTTTTTTTTTATTTAATTTAAAAATTAGCAAGAGGAACTTTTGTTATTAAGTCAGTTATCCAGAAAGTGTTAATGGTGAAAAAGAACCTTTTTCTTTATGAAATAATCTTGACTAGTTTACCATCTAATTGCCTACATATTTTTAAAAATTAGCTATAAATAGTTATGCCCTTTCTATTAATGAACTACTACAGCAATTAAAGTAACCCGCAGTAAAAATCTTGACAGCTTATAGCTTGCCACAACCATTATGTAGCGAAGTTGTGGTACAAAATTAATAGGTTTAGAGAAATTAATTTGCTTATAGTTCACTCATTCACTCTTAGAAAGTTTATAAACTGTAAACATAGTTACATAATATAAAACCCAGAAGACTTTTCTAGTGTAAAATTGTTCTTGTTCAATTTTAATTTAAAATGTCCTTAGATAAGTAATTGTGTTTTTGTGCTCCTCCAAATAATTTTTTCACCTTCCTTTTTTCTTTTAAAAAAGTTGACAACCCTATCTAATATAGATGTTATTCCCAGATTGCACGACTAATTTGTCCGAGATTACGTATTGTCTTCACATGTTCAGAAGCTAACTCCGGTGTCATAAGTTGTGCTGAAGTAAACTTGGTTTCTCACGAACTTTAAGCTTTTTGTTCGCTGATAATTAATTGACTAATAAAAATTGATGAGAAGAGTTTCTAGATCAAAAAAAATCTAGATCAAAGCTTAGGCTAGGTAAAGTCTTATAAACTATGTATACATATGTATACATAATAAGACAGTACATATGTATGTATACATAGGGGAAATCCCTATAGTCAGAAGAGTGTATGTAAGCTCTCATTTCTAAATTACACGTCTCGTTAAGGTTTTGATCTTATTTCAAAGAAAATTACCTTTGGATAAGGACTAATTATTCGTCAAATAATCTGAGTATTCTGTCTTAGAAATGTTATATGTCCGCATTTTATAGCAAGGTTTAGTTAGAGTATGATTTGTTATAAAAATTGCCATAACCGGTCAAAAGAATCCATTGCTACTTGTAAAGACCTATACAATGTGTTATGGGCGGTACTTCAAACCCGTTAAGGCTAAGTGCGTTATCAAATTTTATCGACAAAAATAATAATTTTGGGGTTTAAACCCTCACCCCCTATGAATAGCGGCCACTTTAGGCAATAACAAAGGTGTTATGTGTCGTAGAAACATGAAAGAAATACCACAAGATAGCTAAAAGAACAGAGTAACTGACCACAAACTACATTTCTGGTGTTTAGGGTTTCCTTGGCTAGAAAAAAAATATTTCATTTTATTATTTTCGAAAAAAACTTTTTATTTGCACATTTGTTTTGACCCCAAATTACTTTTTTTGTTAATAAAATTAGATACCGAACTTAGCCTTAACGGGTTAGAAGTACCGCCCATGTCACATTGTATATTAAGTGGTTTAATAGATGCTATTCTGTTGTTATTTAATATTGTGTGAACCCTGATTTTCATGTAATACATTAATAAAATAAATAAATTGCCCTAAAATAGCAATGAAGAAATAAACAGTAATCTAATCCAATTGAATTCTCATATATCAAAAAGACGATTTATTTATGTCAAAAATTATAACGACGAATAAGAATTAACTTTAGTGCTAAAGCCCCAGGTTCGATTCATAACAAACTTATCCTACTCTTACGCATGTAAAATATTTAATTTCATTCATTATTTCATTTTGTTTCATAAAGTTGTCCCAGCAAAAATAAATGGTTTTTTGATATATCGCAACAAGGATGTAAATTTTTCACTCATAGATTATACCTACTAATATTACTAAAAAATCATAAGACCTAGAAGATAAGTTTGCCTGTTAAATTATTATAGGACCTTTTAGTTATTTTTATGAATAATTAGACTTTTAAGTAGAGTGAATCACACATAGTCTTCAAGTTGTGCCTTAGACAAAAATTCTAGGTCATCACGAATTTGTGTACATAAGTATACCACCAACATAAAGACAGCCAAACAGACTGACAAGAAAATGAGGAAATAAAGACATAGTATTAAAAACACTAGCTTCTATCTGGGTTACTTCTAGGCTATTGATCTAGTTGTATAGCCCGGGTTTGGTTGCGTAAGGACCCCGCCCACGCCAAGGCTCCGCATTTTGCATTCCATTGCACTAAATTGCATAAATCTTGTTTGCTATGAAATTGGTTATGCTGATATTGACAGCTTTTGTTTCCGGGAAAGTAGTTGGGCAGGTATGTTAATTGTTGATATCATAATATCACATGATTAGGAGATATATGTTAAAAACTTTAAACGATATCATAATCGAAATTGTAAAGTCGATGCGTATATTTTACTAGTAGTTCTATACGTCCATGCGACAATATCTGTGTTAATTTTTTTACTTGTTTTTATTTCAACTCCGAAAAGGTTGAATTTAAAAAAAAGCTGGTTTTAATACTCTCTTATGGTAGGTATTTAAAATTATTTCAAGTTGCTAAATCAAACGGTGTCGGCTGCGTGCTTAGAGCATTTAAAATGCTCTATGGTTGGGCGTGCCGCCATCGAAGTTCTAGTATTAAAATTTAAAAACTTTGAACTGTTTGTTCAGATCTGTTGTAGATCTATATTAATAATTAATTAGTCACCAATTTGTTCTTTTCATCTAAGTAGGCAATGTGGGAAGCTCAAAATTCTCGTGTCACAATGTTCGTTCCCGTACTCCTCCGAAACGGCTTGAATTCTCATGAAATTTTGTGAGCATATTGAGTAGGTCTGAGAATCGGCTAACATCATTTTTCATACCCCTTAGTGATAAAGGTTGTCCACCCTTAACATTTTTCTTTAATTAAAATTATTTATATGGCAAAACAACGTTTGCCGGGTCAGCTAGTATATTAAGTATAATCTTAAGCTACCGCAACAAGGGTTTCTATTTTAATATATTAAAATGTATGTCACTCACGTCATGACATATTCTTAGTTCACTAATCGTTTTAATAAAGGCTATTCAATCTAAATCAAGTTGACACATAATTTGTTCCACCTGATTACATAATATTGTTTTAAGGGAGACCTTGAAAATTATTAATTGGTGCTGCTTTTGATCACTCTAATTCCACATTTTTAGGGTTCCGTCCCCAAAGGATAAAACGGGACAATATTACTAAGGCTCCGCTGTCCGTCTGTCTGTCTGTCTGTCTGTCCGTCTGTCACCAGGCTGTATCTCGTGAACCGTTATAGTTAGAGAGTTGAAATTTGATGTATTTCTGTTACCGCTATAACAACAAATACTAAAAAACAGAATACAATAAATATTGAAGGTGGCGACCATACAAGAAAGGTGATTGAAGATAAATAACACTTGAAAAAAATCATCGACCTCAGGTGGGACTCGAACCCACGTCCCATCGCATACCGGGCGAGTGCTTTGACCACTAAGCTACCGAGGACGTCACGTGACAAGATGAAATTCCTCAAGTGTTTTTTCTCGCTGTCAAAGCCAGCGTATTCTGATCAATGTTGTAGCTATATGTATAGCTGAGTAGTATACTACCGTCTACACCCTATAGAAATATTTTTACAAATATTTGACTATTGGTTAAGATCAGAAATGCTTAAACATTGTAAATTTTTGTTTTTAGCAATTCCATGCAAGGTTTAATTGAAGATAAATAACACTTGAAAAAAATCATCGACCTCAGGTGGGACTCGAACCCACGTCCCATCGCATACCGGGCGAGTGCTTTGACCACTAAGCTACCGAGGACGTCACGTGACAAGATGAAATTCCTCAAGTGTTTTTTCTCGCTGTCAAAGCCAGCGTATTCTGATCAATGTTGTAGCTATATGTATAGCTGAGTAGTATACTACCGTCTACACCCTATAGAAATATTTTTACAAATATTTGACTATTGGTTAAGATCAGAAATGCTTAAACATTGTAAATTTTTGTTTTTAGCAATTCCATGCAAGGTTTAATTGAAGATAAATAACACTTGAAAAAAATCATCGACCTCAGGTGGGACTCGAACCCACGTCCCATCGCATACCGGGCGAGTGCTTTGACCACTAAGCTACCGAGGACGTCACGTGACAAGATGAAATTCCTCAAGTGTTTTTTCTCGCTGTCAAAGCCAGCGTATTCTGATCAATGTTGTAGCTATATGTATAGCTGAGTAGTATACTACCGTCTACACCCTATAGAAATATTTTTACAAATATTTGACTATTGGTTAAGATCAGAAATGCTTAAACATTGTAAATTTTTGTTTTTAGCAATTCCATGCAAGGTTTAATTGAAGATAAATAACACTTGAAAAAAATCATCGACCTCAGGTGGGACTCGAACCCACGTCCCATCGCATACCGGGCGAGTGCTTTGACCACTAAGCTACCGAGGACGTCACGTGACAAGATGAAATTCCTCAAAGTGGTCAAAGCACTCGCCCGGTATGCGATGGGACGTGGGTTCGAGTCCCACCTGAGGTCGATGATTTTTTTCAAGTGTAATTTATCTTCAATTAAACCTTGCATGGAATTGCTAAAAACAAAAATTTACAATGTTTAAGCATTTCTGATCTTAACCAATAGTCAAATATTTGTAAAAATATTTCTATAGGGTGTAGACGGTAGTATACTACTCAGCTATACATATAGCTACAACATTGATCAGAATACGCTGGCTTTGACAGCGAGAAAAAACACTTGAGGAATTTCATCTTGTCACGTGACGTCCTCGGTAGCTTAGTGGTCAAAGCACTCGCCCGGTATGCGATGGGACGTGGGTTCGAGTCCCACCTGAGGTCGATGATTTTTTTTCAAGTGTTATTTATCTTCAATTAAACCTTGCATGGAATTGCTAAAAACAAAAATTTACAAGAAAGGTGATTTTTTTGCCATTTTTATAGAAAATGGTACAGACATCTTCGTGCGTGAGTCCGACTCGCACTTGGCCGGTTTTTATTATAAATAGGTTGTTTTATTACAGCCATGTTTTTTCAATCCGGATATTTAATTGCTCTAATCCATTACTATCATTAATAGAGTTTACCTATACGTTTGACATGTTTTATGGTTAATTTGATCCATAAAATATAAATTATGTTTCCACAAACGGTTGTTTTACATAGTAATAGTGCTATTATTGTTTTCATATTTAATTCAAAAAGCGATAGATGAGAAAATGTTAGTTATAAAGATTTTTTAAATAATTTTTGGGTTTTTTTTTATTCAATCAGCCTATATTTGCCTAACGATGGGCTGGAATTGACTAGTCCTGAGCCAATCTTTCCCGATTTGTCTCAGGCACTCGCAAGTATCATCGGACGTGGTTTAATGCTAAAAACTTTATATTATCGGCAAGCTAGTCTTATTTATTAATATTGCCATATATTCAATTTTCTTAACCTGAATTCTACTTTAACCTGACTGGAACAAGTACCATGACCTTGTATTTATGAGTATACGCTCAATAAATGATAACTCATATTCAATTCATAGTGATTTGCGTCTAGGATAGTTGAGTCAAATAAATAAATAAATATTGGACAACATCACATACATTGCTCTGATCCTATGGTAAGTAGTTAAAGCACTTGTGTTATAGAAATTAGAAACAACGACGGTACCACAACACCCAGACCCGAGACAATATAGAACAGTTCGTTTTCTACATTGACCCGACCGGGGATCGAACGCGGAACCTCAGAGATGGCGACGCCATACAGTCCGGCGTGCTCGCCTCTCGGCTACGGAGGTCGTCAAATGCTATTTCAACAACCGCCAAGAAAGGTGTTTCTTACGCGTACATGGTGTAGCCGAAATTGATGTTAATTAACTAGTTCTTGTTTGGACAAGCAGGTTATTGCATCTATTTAAAAGTAGTCAGAGTTGGTACGTTGCGAAGTCAACGTCTTTTAGGTATCTTTGGCAAACATTCCTGAGAAATTCTGCGAGAAAAATGTAGATTTTTCAAAGTTTGTAAAATTTATTAAACAATTGACCGCCATTGTTAATTAATAATCTAATCGCGTATGAAGAATCTGTCCAGCTCCCCTAACATGACCAACAAAAAAAAGTATGATATAGCGGTTTATCGACACCCAACTGTCAAAATATTATACCTATACCTAGCCCGTCTTGAACTTTTGTAGCTCCGATTTTAGCATAGGTTTTATTTTGGAAACGAGATAATATTAAGGTATAAGATTAGACAGCCTAGGTCGTACAGTTTAAAATGTTTTTATTTCTGTATTATTTGTATTATGTATTTGTATTATTTGATTTGAGTGGTGTGCAACAAGCGTAGTGCCTGTATACCCATCTCATAGCACAAATCTTGCTCCTGGCGGCATTCGAACCAACGACTAGCAGCTTTGAACCACTCGACCTGACGGCCGTCATACCGCGTATTATCATTTACAAAAAGCTCAGGGTATCAGGTTTTAATGACTAAAATTATTAACAACAGTAGCTTATGAGCTGTCCTCATTGTATTACCGCTCCAACATTAAACGAAACAATTAAGTGTTGCATTCTTAACATTGCTCATTATTGCGAAATGTTAACTGGGACAAACCTTGCTCAAATTCAGTCTCTGTACTTGGCATACTAATGCGATAGCGCCTAGAATAGCAATAAGGTCGATATGTCGCGATTCGTCACGGGTTCGATTCTCGTTTCATCAATGTCAGCCGTTCGGTACAGATTTCGTCACGATGAATGACACTTAGGTTGGGAATGATGATGAATGTATCCTTTGTTTAACAATGTCAAATGAGATTGTGTTAAAGCTTTAGGACTACCCACAATTTTGTCCGCGAAAAGTTACTTCTTCTATATATATCGGGTGTAAAAAAAGGCTTAACGAAGCCGAATACCACATATTCTACGTATTATTACGATATTTTTTTTCATTTACACTATACCTGGGAAATGACGGGTTACCAAGTTATTGACACTCGAAGTTACAATTTTTTTTCAATGATTTTTACAAAATTGACTTCTGTTTGATAATACTAAACTTTTTTACAAAGAAACATGATCCGCTTACATACACAGGCATAGTCTGTGGCGTGCGCGCTTTACATTGCGGGTTAGAAATAAGTTATTTTTTTTGATACCCAAAAATAAAATTCATTTCCCAGCAATTATTTTTTTTGCATTCTACTTGGTTTTATGTATAGAATTCGTGGTTTAAGGTATCGTTAAGCCTTTTTTTACACCCTGTATAAAAGAAATTCGTGTTAGTAACACTATTTATAACTCGAGAACGGGTGAACTGATTTGGCTGAACATTCGTGAGGAGGTAGCTGGAGACGGGCATAGGATACTTTTTATGCCGTTCCTGTAGAACGTGATATAAACGAAAGGAAACGTTTTAAGACTTAAACCAATCAGTCAATTATTATTCGGTCAACCTTCCTGAACTAAACTACGACGTTTTATGTATGTTGTTGAAATACCTGAACCAGACACCAGGGTTTTTTTCATCTTTTTTTGGTTCTAAAAAAATATAATTGCTTACATGTCATTTTAAAGTGATACAATTTAAATTAAACTGCTTTTAAGGGTTCCGTACCCAAAGGGTTAAACGAAAACCTATTACCATAGAGTAAATAAACTAGAGCTAAGACTCTGCTGTTCGTCCGTCTATCCGTCTGTCACCAGGCTGTATCTCACAAACCGTGATGATTTTTTTACAGATAATGTATTCCTGTTGCCGCTATAACAAAAAATGCTAAAAAACAGAATAATAAAAATATTTAACGGGGCTCCCATACAACAAACGTGATATTTTGCTCTTTCTTATAGATAATGGTGCGGAACCCTTCGTGCGCGAGTCCGACTCGCACATGGCCGGTTTTATTATTCCAAGCTTAAATAGATCAATCTATCCATACGTTTGGCCATTCCATAGTTACGTAGCTCGTACATGACATTGCATACCTACGACATTTCGTATGTTATTTCTTGCATTCAAATAAGATCCATTTTGCGTTGGTTAAATGATTTCTTCAGCAAGGCCGTCTTGTTACATTTCTATTAAGTTGTGTTACAGGTTTTATGTTGAGTCATGTGTTCATGATAGGAAATGATGACAAGGTACCTACAAATTAAGTACCTATTACCACATTTAATAGTCTAGCAAAATTTGGCCTAGTTTTCATAAAAAATCATCTTGTCACGTGACGTCCTCGGTAGCTTAGTCGGTAAAGCACTCGCCCGGCATGCGATGGGACGTGGGCTCGAGTCCCACCTGAGGTCGATGATTTTTTCAAGTGTTATTTATCTTTAATTAAACCTTGCATGGAATTGCTAAAAAACAAAAATTTACTAGTTTTCATAAGCTACTACAGAGCTATACTACAGCTTTAAAATGTGTACAGTCAAATAAATAAAAAAAAACTTATTGGTAAAGCCTCTACATTATCATTTAAAGTAGATAAATAAACATTTTATTATATAAAAAAATAGGTTACGTTACGGCACGTTAAAAGAATTGCACCAACCCTTCTCTTCTTATGGGTGTCGTAAGAGGCGACTACAGGAGAACCGTCATAATAAGACGGGCAGCAGCGTCTCCTCTCCACCATTGGCTAAACTGCGATCGCCAGCCCGCCTTCCAAGCGTGGCGATTACGGCAAAATCCTCCTTTTGGAGAGGCCTGTGTCCAGCAGTGGACTGATATAGGCTGGTGATGATAGAAAAAATATTAAAAGTTATTTACAAACTAGACACAGGTATGTACAATCAGGCAGTTATCACCAAGAGCAACTTAACTTTATACATGATCTGGGAAAGGGTTTTCCTAATTTGCCTCGTAAAGAAATAAAACTAGTTCTTCTTGCCAAATCCATAACAGCCAACAAGTTCACATTGAACTCAATTTCATATCCGCAAACAGAGCATTTGTAAGCTCGTCTCGGTTGTTTACTTATATTTCCTTTTGTGAAATTATAATATCATTACGTAGGCACACACCTACTTAAGTTAAAATGTTGTATGTAACATTGAAACTCTTGCCATTGCATTAGCCTTTTAAATGTGATACTGCAAACTGAAGGTGGTGTGAAAGAGATCAATTTATCTTCCTCTTTTTATTTCTTTGATATAGAAATTGACGTAATATCAAGTGCATAAGTACTGTTTGGTGCTGAAAATTATACAGACCTTAGGTCTTTTTTATAGCTTATATCGAGCATGCCGGACTTTATAGACGACCTCCGTAGCCGAGAGGCGAGCATGCCGGACTTTATATGGCGCCGCCATGTCTGAGGTTCCGGGTTCGATCCCCGGTCGGGACAAAGTAGAAAACGAACTTTTCTATATGGCTCGGGTCTGGGTGTTGTGGTACCGTCGTTGTTTCTGATTTCTATAACACAAGTGCTTTAGCTACTTACCTTAGGATCAAAGCAATGTATGTGATGTTGTCCAATATTTATTATTTATTATATTATATATCCATCAAGTCAAACCTGTACTATTGACTGACTTATTTAAAAACTAAGCTTTGTTGTTCAGTATGATTATTGTTCAGAAAGAGCGGGGCCTCCTGTCACAAGTATTGTTATATACTTGCTAGGTAGGCCCCAACCTTAGTTTGTGTTAATTTAAAAAAACTTGATACTGAATAAAAACATTTTTTTAAAACCATGTTTTGGATTCGATTTAAGCTCCAGCACTTGCCTTGTTTGGACGTCTAGCCTTTTCATGACATATCAATCTTAATAATATGTTAAAGGTACATACATATGAATTGTATTTCCATCATAAATTCCAATTAAACATTTATCTAAATCTAAAGCGAGTTTTTTATCTGTGTCTAAAGTTTTAACGTTTTAAATAAGTTACCCTATTTTTTAAAACAAACTAGGGTAACTTATTTAATGGTTAATCATTAAATAAGTTACCCTAGTTTGTTTTAAATAATTGAAAAAATCACCATAAATTTAAATATCGCTTCAAATTAGTTTAATTAATACATTAATATAATAAACATCTGTTTATAGCTATAATTAGCTTATCTATCAAATAACCGTCTAAACCATCATTAAATGACCATATAAGTCTGTTGGTAGAAATGTGCATACAAAAGACATCAACGAAACAGTTCGGCTCACTTTTTAACCGACTTCAAAAAAAAGGAGGAGGTTCTCAATTCGTCTGAATGTTGTTTTTTTTAACAGTTCGGTTTACTTTTAGTGACACAGTCATATTTACACAAAACTATTGGAACGCTATTGCACACCAATTCATTAAGTATCGTAAGTGAGCACTAAGGACGACTTTATTAAAATTTAACTTTTATGGGGTTGAAATGGAGGTTAGACAATTGTATAGATAAATAACACTTGAAATAAAAAAGTTTTTTTTCAAGTGTTATTTATCTTCAATTAAACCTTGCATGGAATTGCTTAAAAAACAAAAATTTATAATTGTATAGATAATTCGATAATTGCGCGGACGCAGATGCGGGAGACAGCTTATAATATTAATATTATAAATGTGAAAGTTTATGAAGATGTTTCGATGTTTGTGGCTCAATCACGCGCAAACAGCTGAAAGGATTTGGATGAAATTTTACACACATATAGAATAAAATCTGGATTAATATATAGGATACTTTTTATCCCGGTTCAATGTTCCTGTGGAAGATATGTGATATACCAAACTTCCTGTAGTTCACTTAAACAAAGTTGCGGGCTCAGCTAGTTAATCATATTTTAAGACATTCGTAGGCATTAATTTGATCACGATCGCTAACATTTCTGGAATGGAAGCGAGTATGATAAGTAGTCTTTGATTTGTCGTCAAGAATGTCGCTGGTGACGCCTCTACTGCATGTCATTACTCTACGCAATATGCAAGGTGATGCCACAGTACACGTAGATAGAGCAGGTTTGCTCTAACAGACGTACACACATACAGGAGGCCTAGTACGAAAGTGTATATTTCGTTCGGTCGTATTAACCTAACAAATTGAAATAGCCAGTTCCATGTGTCAATCCTTTGATAAACTTTTACCTCTCAACTTTTACCTCACTGTTCCCTACCTGAAGGCTGTCTGGAAGACATCGCTTCAAGCGATAAGACCGCCTAAACTGTACCATTCAAAATGTGCTTTTCTCTATGTACTGTTTGTTTTACGTGGTGTACAATAAAGTTTATCTATCTACCTATCTATAAAATATGACCAACTCAATCTAGCCGTGTAAAAAACCTACCGAACTATTTAATTGTTCATAAAATTACAAACCTTTGATACAGGTAAATGAATATTTTAATTTGATCGGGTAATACAACCAAACGAACGAGATACGCTTTCGTATTAAATAAAGAATTTATTTTATTATTATAATCCCGTAATAATATGTTATTATTAAAAATATTAGGGCAAGCTCTAGAAGTTTTGGTAAGCTTTACTTATGTTTTGTCATATTATTTATTTTTATACCTAAAAGACTTTAAAATCGAATGTAGTAGTTGTTAACTATTAAGTTTGACAAAACAATATTTTCTGTTCTCATCACTCACCGCCAGCGACTTAAAGTAAAGCAAAAAAGAAAAGTAAAGTCAGATGCTAATTTAAATTATACGTACAACTTAAGTAAGCCTACCTACTGCATAATTATGCTTATACTGTGGCAGTCCGCGGTGCGTATTAAATAAAGGTCATTTTTTAAACGCATTCCTTACATTCATCAGGAGTTAGTTACTAGTTCTAATTGCTAATTTTAATTACCTTTCTATTTTATTTGATGTGTTATACCTTTGCAAATTTAAATTTAACCAGGTGTACTACAAAATATTAGTTTCATTTCTGAGAACCATTTCACATATCAATTGAAAAACTGTTTAAGTAAGTTCTGCCCTATTCGCTTCGTAAGTTAGGGTACTTTAAAACTAGGAAACCTACACAATATGGAATTTTAGACTTTGTGTATATGCTTAAAGGAAAGAGTCCTTGAACACATGAAATCGATCTAAATATAGCCAAAATGTAACCTTGATAGGTAGTATATTTACCATTTAATTATTATGACTTTACAAGAAATTGCGACATAAAATCACTAAAATAACTCGTTAAATATTTGTAACAAAACAATCGCAGCCTTTCTAAATAAAGTTATATCGCTCAAAAGGTTTCTTTGCGTTATGCAACTAAATTGTTTTAGTATCTACGATCTTTCAAATTAACTTGATATTGTTATTGCCATTTCAGAGCAGGAAAAATGTCTAAGGTTAGCACTCAAATTAGAGGCTAGGTCGTACATTCACTATATTTGCTACCACTGAAAAATGTAGGTATAATTTTCAACCTAGGACTTACAAATGCCGAAACATAGAATGCAATAGTGAACCTAGATTACTTGAACGTGCTTGTGAACTAAGGCATTCGATCTCACCAATAGTAACACAATAAAATGCATAAGTTTAAAAAATAAATGCCCAAACAATGATCCATTTCCTGTTATTTCATGTGTACACAAAGACGTACTTCACACCACTGAAATCGATGTGAGTAACTTTTTATTGGCCACATAAAAATATTTAATTGCCTTAGATACTAGAAGAATGTGATAAAAATATGTTGAGAGATATTGAGAAAAAGCGCGATTAGAACCCAATGACCAATTTACATCGGAGATAATAAGATAGTTACAACAATTGTTTTTCTTAAGATTTAATAATAAATTGAAAAAAAATCGACCGCCTCAGGTGGGACCAGAACCCACGACCATCATATACTGGGCGAGTGCTTTTCCAACTTAGCTACCGAGACGTAAGCTGACCTGACGAAATCTTTCGAGTGTTTCTCGCTGTCGAAGCCAGTGTCCTTTCTTTTCAACTGCCTCTGATGAAAATCGTATCCACCCCAAATAAGTCTTCCAGGATAATTTTCACAGAATATATCCTCAAACACTTTCCACATCTTTTCTCTATTATCTTCATCTATTTACTATAAACTGTATTTTATTTTATTTTATTGTATTTTATTTTATTTATTTAAGGAACACAAACAGTGCGATGTACAATCTTTGCTTAATATCTAATAACATTTTGTTTAGTTCTACTACATACACAAATAATATGTGTCCACAACACTAGAGACACTGTACTGTAGACACTGTATTGTCTACAGTAAACCAGTGAATAGACAAGGAAGTGATATTCTTGTCAGTATTTCTAGGCAATTAGCTTTGTGGCCCTAGCACTGTATTCAAGCTTCGATCCTACAAAACCAATACAATATGGCCGTCAAGGCCGCAGGACATTCACTGGTCAACTCGGTCAGGCGGTGTCTGTTTACTATGACTCCTTGAGTCCTTGCTCATTTGGCGAGATTCTGGTGCAATTATAATGATTGCTAGTTATTTAATTCAAATCAATTAATTCAATTGTCAATTGTTCAAAATCACAATAATTAACTAGACCCAAACTAGAGCTTGTATTATGATGACTAGTTTAAGGATAGTCATTCTTAAATAGTTTATGACAACTGTAGTATACCAAAGTGAAAAGAAACTTCTTTAAATTAGTATAATATTTTAAACTTAGATTCAAATGTGATACAAGATTCCGTGAAGTTAAAAATGGCTACCCGAAAGTTACCCCGGTGGGACTAAAGTCGACAGATTAGCAACCAGATCTGTCGCCACAAAATCCATGACTCTGGTACAAATACGGTCGTGCTCATCACATTTGTGGGATCCAAACCCGTGATCTGTTGACTTTATAGTCCGATTTACAAACCACTAGACTAAGATTGTCATAAGATAATTGACGAACATTGCAAATACCCATACGGTGAGATAGTATTGTGTACAAAGGAATATTTTTGTCAAGTAGACTAAATAAAAATCTTAACATGTCATTGTCCTTGCTCTGATAGCATAACCTGTTTTGTAATAGTTAATAAATAAAACGAAAAATTGCATCTAAGATAATAATTCAAGTAATCCCGAATGTCACTCTGTTTATGAAATCAACAGCTTTAAGAACAATAGTCAATATTTGTTCCAAAATAACTTTATAGCTACGTCGTTAAACGTTTACAACTTAAAACTAATGCAATTACGCATAAGTACCTAGGCATGAATTACTACTAACAGCTTTAAAAGTTTAGCTAAACAGTTAATTTATCACTTAGAGCAGTTACTTGTAAGTAGTTACGCCTAAACAAACTATACGTAATGATTTTCAAAGCAATCGAAGCCATTATCACAGCATATGTTGTGTAAACTTGAACTGAATTTTGAAAGCGTATGCGCCGGCGCACACACGCAGTGGGCCGCGCAAGATCAAGGCCACTGAACCTGTATAAACATGTGGAACAAACGAGTACTAAAGGTTGGATTTGTAAGGAAATTTCCATAAAATGTAGGTACTTGCTTTAGGTTGATAAGGTCAAGCAAGAAGCGAAACTGCTCTACATTCAATAAAAAAGCTGTATCTTGCAAGTCTTCACGGGTACATCTTTTGAGTTTTATTTGACTAAAGACGGCGCGACCAGCATCCAATTACAATTAAAATAAATACGTATCACTAAATTCTAACCTACTCCATTCCAGACGCTAACATTCTGCGCGGCGTGGGTCCTCGTCGCCAGTCAGGGTCCTTCAGGCCCCACCACGACCCCAGTCCCCATCCTCAAGCAGATCAATCGTCAGAACGACGACGGGTCCTACAGCTACGGGTACGAAGCCGCTGATGGGTCCTTCAAAATCGAGACCAAGTACCCCAACGGTGACGTGGCCGGGAAATACGGATATGTGGACGAGAGTGGGAAGAATAGGGAGATATCTTATGGTGCGAGCAGTCAGAGAGGGTTTGAACCGCAAGGTAAAGATGGCAATGTTTTTTCTTTTATTTTATTTATCGATGGTTAGCAATCCCACAGAACAAGTAAGACTCGCTACGCTCCGCTACGCTGTTCTGTGAGTAATACAACTAATGGTTATTAATTTAGGACAAGATTGACAACCAAATTGTCACACTACATGATAATGTTTGGGTGTCATCATCGTAGCGAATGCTAAGTCTATGGTTGTCACAGAGTATTGAGCGTTTGATTTTATATAATAAGAAATACACAAAATAATGTTTTTAGTGCCAAACAAATTTTTCCATCATCAGCATTACAGCCACGTCCACAGCTGAATATAATTCTTAAAGACTTTCAGATTGGCCGGATAGAAACGATCTGCATCTAGTGGCTTCCTGCAACCACAAAAAAAAACTACAGAAAGGTTTAAATTCTTAAAGATAGGTGATGATAAAACTATTTTATAGAACCTAATTGAGTTACAGATTGTGTGATGTGTAAATTTAGATCCACGTTAAAAACTTTACTCATACATAAAGGAACCATTAACTTTTTTACAAGAGTGACCCAGGGATGATTTAATAAAGTATATAGGTAGATAGTTTGTGACCCTAACTTTTTTACAGTACTAACATACATTCCATTGACTTAATACACCAATAATTACTCGATCTAAATACCTCCACGTATTATGCAATTGACAAAAATGCGTATTTCAAGGTGCCAATCATAGTATCACTTATATCACAGCTGACACTGACCGCTATAGTTACTAAATAAACACTACGGCTAAATGTGGGCCAAGTTTCCAAACCAATTGATCTGATTGAAGCGTAGTTCCAAAGTATGGAGATATGATGCAATTAACGGATGTGATACAATCTTTTAATTGATATTTATCTTTGAAATATAACTTAGATTGGTTTAAGATTCATATAAACTGATCAAAGTGCGTTTTCGAACCATGAAGCGTACTATTTTAATCTGATAAATATTTCTCATAACATATAAAGTCATCTTCTAGGCTCAGTTGTAAACCTTAAATTCGTTTATTATTACGACTATATTGAAATAACATATTAAAACGCTTTTATTAATTTATATTTTTAATCTTATAAGAACTTGATATTCTAAATCTACACCATAACAGTGTGATTGAATGCCAAGGCATGTTTTTTTATGGAAATGCCATTCGAATCAGGGTATTTTTTTACTCAAGTTTATTATTGCCTAATACAGCGAACCACATTTTTGACGTAAATCAAAGGTATAAGTGTCATTTAGCATTAGGTATGTTAGTTAATAACAGGATATATTAAATTAAATGGTTACTTAATTATCTACGTATCATGAAAATTACTACTAAGTACACTAATTTTATCGAAGTTATAAAAAATATATAAAACATTTTTTTTGTAGGAATTGTGTTTTGTTTTGGACATTTGGTCATAAAGACATGAATTGAGGAGATATAAACCAACGTTTTTACAAGTTAATAATATAATATGCCTTACCTACAGTCGCACAAACAATTTGTGAAATAATCAAGTGGGTATGTGATAAAAAAACATGTTGATTCAGATAGACCTACGTCTAGGGTTAATCTATCTCTGGCTTCAATTGCCACTATATTTGCAAGGTTATTTAAACGTTTAAATATGGATTTAAAAAAAAAAAAAAAAAATTTTTATATTTTTCCATCTAGTAAGAAGTAACTATTTAAAATTATCACAGACATACAACACGCCGGATTTTATTGAAAGTTTTATAGGTATTTTTAAATATTTTAACCTATAATCTAGGAAATTGCGTGAATTCCTAGCAGTAAAACAATTTACAATATCATACAGTAAGTGATCTATTAAATAAATAGGCTAGTTGACACCACCAATCAATTGAGAGACTTTTTATGAGCTGTCAAAACAGATATCTGCCTTATAATTTGTATGGCGATATCGGATTATGACGTCACTATCCGATAAACTCAACAGCCTTACTTTTTTACGATTTTAAAGCAATCAAAAATCAGTTTGCCCCTTAAATGAAATTGTATCGAGTTATTAGGCCTAAAATTAAGTGTCTGTTTTAATAAATGATGCTTTAGAATTATTTATGAATGGGGTCATCATCCTTATTGAGTGCTAGAAAAGTTTGTTTACGCAATTAGTGAGAGCACATAAGACCTTCATGCTCTGATAAATCATAAATAGAAGTAACTGTTTTCTATGTTACCTAGTTAATTAGATAATTTGACATGTTAATTCGTGTGAGATGTTAAGTTTAAGATATACCTGGAGAATGTGCGCACTAACAAATAATATATAAAGGTTAAAAATATTTCTTTTTTTTATGACATAACATAACATAATAGAAGCAGGGAGAACCTGCACAGGTGGGGTTACAGCTTGGAGGTTGCATGTCTATGCGGTATTTCCCCCTAGACAATGGCTCATCTTCTGACATGCCCAGCGTGTCCCTACACCTGCACACGCGAAGATCTTTGCAAGGCCACCGATAGTAGTCTATCGGTGGCTGAGTTTTGGTCATAACATATATGAAAGCCTGAGTCGACACGCAAAGAAGATGATAACTAACATTCGCGCACGATTTAAGTTTATTATTAGTTTTTATATGTGTTTATAATGGAGAACAAATTTAACAAGCTCTAGCCCTGACGAAACTGCCCTGACCCCATAAGAGATTTAAAAAAAAATATTTTAAATCGAATTACTAACTATAAATACTTACCTAAATTAGCTGTGTGATTCTCTAGTTTAAATGGTAAGACCTTACGTTGTGATAATAGTAGCATAGAGAAAGAATAATACTAGATAGTAGTAAATTACATTTACGTGATAAACTTTCTATGAAAGCAAACATCTGCAGTGCCTATGTAACAAAATAGGCAGTGTATATATATAAGGTGTAAGTGAATTAGTGTCAGATATTTTAGGAGTAACTTAGACTATCACATAGATCACATATAAGATAAATTTAAAATTATAGAACAAACTTAAAAAAATCGAAAAAATAAAAAGTTTTAAAATAAAGAATCTACATCATCCTGTACATGAACCCAAACACCACAAGTAGACTACTCACACAACGCTAGCCGATTCATAACCTCTCCAGAATTACATTAATGCATTCAAATAATCATATTACACTGTTCATCATAATATCATATTACTTGGTGCGTGAATTAAAGTTTGTTCTATAATTTTAAATTTATCTTATATGTGATCCATGTGATAGTCTAAGTTACTCCTAAAAATATCTGACACTAATTCACTTACACCTTATATATATTGGACAACATATTGGACAACATCACATACATTGCTCTGATCCTAAGGTAAGTAGCTAAAGCACTTGTGTTATAGAAATCAGAAACAACGACGGTACCACAACACCCAGACCCGAGCCAATATAGAAAAGTTCGTTTTCTACATTGACTCGACCGGGGATCGAACCCGGAACCTCAGAGATGGCGTGTGTAATATAACTATTCTTTTAGGCGCCTTTAATTATTAGACGCTGCAATACTAAAACGCGTTAACGTTGTTCTAAGCTAAATCGAATGTTTTCTGATTAATTTAAGATATTTTATGCTAAGTGTATTTTCTACTCTCGATTAGGGTGAATATTTTGCTATTTAGGAGTTATAGTACTTGATGTTATTGCCTACACTTTTTACACATCTTTTTAGTTCCTTAAATTAAAAATATGACCGATTTTTTATAATATAAATATAGTGATCTGGTTTAAATGCACTGGTTCTATTCTCGGTGCGAGGTAATATTTATGCTGCTTTAGGTAGACGCCACTGGAAAAAAAATCATTAAAAATCCTCGCCACACAAGAATTTTAATTCCTATCGTCGAGACCACGACAACTGGTGTGTTGCACATAGAATTTTGATAACAGTTTCATTAATTTATCCTTATTACCCTTTCAGGTACGGGCATCATGGTGCCCCCACCCACCTTAAACGACCACCCGAGCAACGCTCTCACTGACGGCCAGGAAGACGACGGCCAGTACCGAGAAGACCCGAGGATCTACGAGGACCCCAAGTACAACGGCAGAGCCCAAAGCCGGCCGTCCCCACTCCGGCAGTACCACCAGTCCACTCAGACCCGAGTCCAGCCTGAACCCGTTGGGGTTACCCAACCCCAATACCAGCAGTACAGTCAGCCCCAGCAACAGCAAACGTACTCCCAGCCCCAACCCGTCAGAACATCCCCAGTCTTCTCCCAACAAACGAGCCTCTTCAACCAATCACCCCAACAGTTCCCCCAAGATTTCCGCGGCCAGAGTCAGATATACCACCAACAGCCCCAGTTCTCATACAACTCATACACACCCCAGCCTGCTTACAACCAGTACCAATCACAGAATTATCAGCCACAGAACTACCAGGCGCAGAACTACCAGACGCAGAACTTCAACCCTTTCGTTGGACACCCAGCCCAGAATTTCGACCCTAACACTGGTTCTTACACCATTAACTTTACTGGTTAAGTAGGTACCTAGTGTAAGATTGAGGCGTGTAAGGGTAAGGCCACACAACATCTAATCTGTTGCTTAATAGGTACTACACATGACTTGGGAAGTGTCAGATTATGGATGATCAAAGATTTGCATTAAACCTTCATACTGAATGCATAATTCGTGTGGTCTGAGCTTGTAAGATCAGCCCCCTAACCATGAACTGTTAAAACAATCACAAATCTGTCAAATATTATCATTTCTGTCAAATTTTGTATGAAATGACGTACCAAAATTGACAGATTTGACAACTTTGAGATTGTTTTAAGAGTTCATGGTTATGGCCCTGTATTTTTAACATTGTTAGTTTTGTTATTCCCAAAGCGATACGAACGGTATTTTTATAATGTTTAATATTAGTACTAGTCAATGTTCGGAGTGTTTTGTAAAATATTGGTCAATTAGCCTTAACTTATTGTATTTAACTAAAATCTTACGTATTCTATTTTATATGTTTATTTATCTCTATGCTAACTCAACGATGTATTATTACTATTATTAATTAAGTTATAAAAAAAGAAAGTTTTTCAGTTACTTAATGTATGTAATTTATGTAATTATCCCTATGTAGCTGTCACTTATGGCAATTAATTTCTTATAAAAGTATAAACTAGCCTTTTGAACTTATGAGGCATTTAATTCAATTTACAGTACAAGTTTGTAATCTATGTAGTAATGTATATGTCATGTATTTTTCTAAAGTTTCAAATCCACTACAATTAAATAATACGCATTTTATATCGACTAACCTATAGTGTATATGTAAATATTATTGATATATATCGTAACAAGTGCCAATATTGAACTAAAGCAATTATCGTTATGCAACTCCCAATCGACAATCAACAATTCGATCGATGTCTGCGCACGCGCCGATTACAAAATGGCGGCACCTGTGTCAAATGGACGAAATACTACGTGTACTGAGTGTAAATAGCTATTAATAAAACACTGTTATATAAATTAAAGCGATCGTTTTATTTCCTGGTGAAAGTTTTGTTGACAAATCGTTTTCTGGAAGACGCCCTGCCTAAATTAATTGAGTCGAGTACCTTGTAGGACAAGGTTGGTAATACCTTACTTCCTGACCATGGAGTGTAGTTTTCCTGCCTGAAGATCCTATTTATGCATATTTCGACAGTCAAACAGCTGTTTTTGTTCAGGAGGCGTGTTTTTGTAACAACAGAATTTCAAATCACTAACGTAATCTGGCCATGTTTGTCGCAGAACCGACGAGAGGTGGAGCAGGAAGGTTCTCGAATGGAGAACACGCTTAGGCAAACGTAGTGTAGGACGCCCCCCGGCTAGATGGACCGATGACCTGAAGAAGGCAGCTGAATAGGATTAGAATAGGATTTCTAAGGCTTCAAAAATATGTTTCAAGGGCAGAAGAACAAGCCAGAGATAGAGCGAAATAGAGGAGAAAGATCAGGAAAATAGACCATGATACAATACGGTATAAACGCTAAGCAGAAGACTGTTTGACTGACTGGCCGGTTATTAATTTTAGACAGCCTCCGTAGGGAGCGCGCCGAACTTGACGTCGCCATTCCTAAGGTTTCAGGTTCGATTTCCATTTGGGGAATGTAGAAAACGAACATTTTTATAATGCCAGGGGTCTAGATTTTGTGGTACCGTCGTTGTTCTGGCTGAAAACCAATATGCTGTAAAAGCTACCTTAGGATCAGACTAATCAAATGGATGTAAAGGTTTCATATATCTATTTATTTAGTATGTAAGCATCTTTTATGAAAATTTGAGAGATTTAAGTAAAACGCAGAATATATAAATATTATTTGTTACATATAAGCTGGAAAAAAATTGTGTATAATTAATTAGAAAACTGTTACTAACATAAGTAGCGATAACGTAATGTTTAAAGTGATTTATCTAGTTGAAGGGAAATGGTAGTATAATTTGCTTTGATAAAGACGTAATAAGTGACTACAATGAGGTAAACCCACTTTACATAGCAAGCGTTACTAAATAAGTTAGCATGATTAGGATTGTTTGAAAAATAGCTTTTCTTTTATTATAATTTTAGTAGGCTTTCTGTCACGGTAGATAGAAAGATAAATTATTTATTGTCAAATTATGGCACAATACATAATGCCGTAATGTCTAGAAGTATAGAAAAAGAAAGTCACTACAGCCCTAGACAAGCATTAATTAGTAAAAACAAAAATTGTTTTAGCGCCATCTATCTGTGTAGTAGTGTACTAACGAATTTAGTTTTTTATGATCATTGGCACGCTCTAGGTTTCATAATAATGCTTTAATGCTACATTTCGTTACGAAACTCAATAATATAGGCTTTATTTAATTTACTATAAAGTGGAAGGAAATACTAAGTAAATAATTCAATTAAAAGTCCAAACACATTTTTATTTCAAAATCCAGCCTGTTTAACAAAGGAAAATTAAAACGAAAATATAATTTAAATTGTATTTTTTTAACAATTTCATGCTAGGTTTATTATGACTTTATAATTTTAGCTGGAAAAGCACTCGCCCGGTATGCGATGGTCGTGGGTTCGGGTCCCATCTGAGGCGGTCGATTTTTTTCAAGTATTACTTATAATAACGAAACTATAATTTGTAAATGGATTGATTGTCCTATTTAAACTGTCTCACAATAGTTAGTAAAGTTCAACTTACATCGATGGTAGGTATGAGTAGTTGACATTTAAAAATGGTATAAATTATGCACCATGCCTATCCCTGTGACAAACTGACAAGTTGATTTCAATGAGAGGGGCCATTGTAGTTGAGCTGTTAAATTATGCTGTGATGATGGTGGCTGAAGGAGAACAGAGGAAACGATGTCGGTAGTCGGCATCCGGTTTGTTGGCCTTGGGACCACGCCTCGGGTTATGCAGAATAGAATCAAGAAAGGATCCTATTTTTAACAGTGGGTAAATCTGATAGAGGTGCTCGGTATACATGATCCCCGGTCGGGTCAATGTAGAAAATGAACTTTTCTGTATTGGCTTGGGTCTGGGTGTTGTCAGTTGTGGTACTGTCGTTGTTTCTGATTTCTATAACACAAGTGCTTTAGCTACTACCTTAGGATCAGAGCGATGTAAGAGATGTTGCCCAATGTTTAAAAAAACGATGCTTTTTATTGCACATCATTAAATAGGTACCTAATGGATTATTATGCTTGCATATTATAATACTGCCGTTTCGCGAATCATCATATTCCGGCGTTTGTTCATTATATAATTGTTAAATATCTATCTTCTTGTTTAGCAATGAGCCTGTCTTATTAGCGGATTTACTAAATAAACCATCTTAGTTGGAGACAAAATTATCCAAATTATTTATTGAATGGTGTAATATCATTGTACGTATTTTTTTTAGTGATCATTTCGATAGTTTAAATATTTAAGAAAGTGAACTCTCATTGTATAATTGTGTAACACAGTAGTAGTAGTAGTAAAAACCAATTTACTATAAAATTGTATATGTTACAGTCAAAACTCATTGCCGGTCAAAACCACTTTTGACTGCAAAAATCAGTCAAAAGTAGTATTGACTAAGGGCGTTGGTCAAAACCACTTTTAACTGATTCTTTCCGTCAGAAGTTGTTTTAACTAAGGACGTTGGTCAAAACCACTTTTGACTTCAAAAATAAAAGGCAAAAGTTATTTTCACTACGTTGTAACGGCCAAGAGTGGTTTTAGGCAAGAATGTAAGTCAAAACTATTTGTGACTGAGAATAATAAATTTAAAAAAATCATAGATAATGTTTTGGAAATCGTTTAATTATAAAACTAATAAAAATTTTACATGTAATTAACATGTACATTCAATTGTAGAATTTTTTAATTGAAAATAAAATATTGACTGGTGCAGTATTGCATAAAGCGGCCGCATAACTATCGAAATGCCAAGTGCGATCCGTAGCAAGGTCGCCTTTAATAATTATTTATCGTTTAAACTTTTTTCTCTCTTCGTGATCGAAACTCCATGAATTATTTAAAATCTGTATATTTATTGTTTTAATTCCTTCCTCCTTGATTAATAGTAGTTTTAAATAACGGTGTATAGCTTTGAAAAAATAATGACTTAACTTCTTACGATTTTAATGTCCAGATTTATTATTTAATATCCTTATGGGGTGAGGTGTTTCTCGCTTAAATACCTACAACAATTTTAACTATGACATCTACAACAAAATTAAACTAAAATAGAAATAATTTTTTTTTTGCTTTTTAAATGTTGAGTCCGACTAAGAAAGTTGTTGAATTTGAATAGTAGAATGATGATGATGATGAATGAATGGCAGTGATTACGCTCTCTATTTAAAGTCACCTTTTCTCTTTTTCAAGCAGAATATTTCAATGTGTGCTTATAATTACGTTTTACTTAAATTTTATCGACGTGATATATTATTACCTATACCTACCTACCTACACATCCGAAACCTAACCCAAACATATAGGTCACGAGATCAAGTTGTCGGTGTCAAATAATTGAGCTAGTAAGTAAGGTCGTAGCAAGGCTTCCGTCGGCCGCTGACTCCGATCGTATGCAGCGCGTGACAGCTAATGTGGACACGCCTTATGTTACTGCACATAGAGTAGGAGTGCAGAGAGGACACATCTTTGAAGATTATATGATGACTTATTTGGAGCAGTTGATGTTTCGTCTTAAGAGGGTTCGATTCCCTACCGATATTTTGTTACAAACCGGCCCGGGTGTAGGGTTCTGAAGGACTAGTTCGGCAAAAAAATCGATAACTCAATGATGGTAACTTGTTATTTTGAGATCACGACAATTTGAGTATTGCACGTCGTATAATTATTTAAGTATATAGTAAGAAGACGTGATGATGATTAGCTTGTCATTTATGGTTTATAAATAAAGCAAACATTTTCTGAAATGATAGGTTAAGAAGGTAATAACAATAGATATATTTTTTTCCAATGAACCCTCATTGTCCAATCACCAGGATATTCGTTAACATCATAAGAGAGAAGAACAGTCGCACAAAGGGTCATCTCCAGTGCCACGGATGAGTATTTAATCATGCAAAATAATACTTGACGAAACAAATATTTTATATATATATGGTCAAAGATCGGGAAACTGGCGTGCATTTGAGACTTGGAGAAATACTTTTACCTACGGTGGACTAGTCGTTATGGTGTCAACGGATTATGGTGATGATAAGGAAGCAGAATTTGGCGACTTCTATGACATTTCTCATCATCCTTTCACAATTCCCCGGCGCGAACGAAGGCACAAAAGGAAGCTGACTTTTATGAAATAGACCTTCTGTTAGATTAAACTCTATGCTCAACAGCGCTGAAATAAACTCTTTAAACCACGCTCAGACTTCAAAATGCCACTTCCTGCTACGAAATAATACGATCATAATTATATAGTACCTACATATGACTTTTAATTTAATTTAATGGCGACTCGATATCCTCATTGCTTATTGTAAGGCAAATAGATTAGTTATTCCAAATGTCACGAATTGCCATTTTTGTGTTCTATTTCAAGGAAACTTTTCAACCGATTAAAAAATTTTTCGTCAAATGAAAATGTACATAACTTATTATTAATTTAAAATAATTATAAAATAAAAATAATAGTGACTACAGTGGAAAGTGGAAAGTAATGTTTACAGAAAGATGTAACCATCAGACAGACCCAGGCTTTGAACAAAATTAATAACGGATGAAGGGTGGCGCATACAGCATGCTAGTATGAACAAACTCAAGCACAATAATTAAACGTTTTAATTATTTCCTGTATTTTGAGGCTGAAGTACCAAAACTATATCGAGTGTTAATAATATATCTCCCATTTCGTTAAACATTTCTATCAAAAATTACAATCTGTATTGCTCTGCGTCTTCTGTGCTCATGATGTCTGATCTATACAGTCAGCAATGAAAGTATCAAGGCCGGCACGCGCAGACTTCCGCCGTCAAGATATGAAATGAAATGAAATGAAATGAAATTCTTTATTCTGTATATAGGCCCTCTTCCGGGCACTTATACACGTCCCAACATATAACTTAGCCCTACCACCGCTTCGGGACAACATATCGGCTGGTGATGAGAAGAAACGGCGCAAGAAACTCAGTCACCTTTGTCAGCCTGATTTTATTACAGGAAATACAATTACAAGATAGTGTAAGTGCGAGCTAGGCAGGCTATTAAGTCCATGCACTCTTGTCGTTCATGTAATCTTCAACTTTGTAGTATCCTTTTTCCATAAGAATTTTTTTAATGTGGTTTTTGAACTCATAAACAGGTAAGTCAACAAGAGTTTGTGGTACTTTATTGAAGATTTTTATACATTTCCCCAAAAATGAATTACCCACTTTCTTTAATCTGAAGCTCGGAACGGCAAGTTTATGTTTATTTCTAGTATTATAATGATGTGAATCACATTTAAGGCTAAACGAACTTAGGTTTTTTCTAACATACATAATATTGTCAAAAATGTATTGTGACGCTACTGTTAATATTTTAATATCTTTAAAGACCTCCCTCAGAGAGTCGCGAGGCCCAAGACAGTATATTGCACGTACAGCTCTTTTTTGCAACACAAAGATTGACTCAATATCAGCAGCTGAGCCCCATAGCAATAGACCATACGACAACAAGCTATGAAAATAACTAAAGTATACTAGTCTTGCCGTTTCGACATCAGTTATAAGCCTTATTTTCCTCACCGCATAAGCCGCCGAACTGAGCCTTCCTGACAAGGCAATTATATGGGGACCCCATTGCAGTCGGGAGTCTATTGTAATTCCCAAAAAGGTTGTTGCATCGACTGCATCTATATGATCGTCTGACATATTAATATGCGTACTGACCTGCCTCACATTGGGCATAGTAAATTTGATAAGCTTGGTTTTTTTTGCATTAAGTAACAGATTGTTAGCAGTAAACCATCGTACTACTTGAGAGAGAGCATCATTCACATCGTCAAAGGCAGCTTTACCTCTGTCAATTTTAAAAATCAATGATGTATCATCTGCAAACAATACTATCTCACAAAGGTCTTTAGTAAAGTAAGGAAGGTCATTTATATATATCAGGAATAATAAAGGTCCCAATATAGAGCCCTGGGGCACACCCATGCATAATGGGGCCCCGGAAGAGTCAGTTCCATTGACATTAACTGTTTGCGTTCTATCCGTGAGGTATGACTCTAACAATTTTTCTGATTCATTTGAGACACCATAATGCCGTAATTTCATTAATAATGTTTTGTGATCTACACAATCGAAAGCCTTAGACAAATCACAAAAAACCCCTAGAGCATCTTGCTTATTTTCAAACGCATCGAAGATATGCTTAATGAGTGCAACTCCCGCATCAGTTGTGCTTCTACCCTTGGTAAAACCAAACTGATTCTCATGCAATAAATTGTTCATTCTAAAGTGTGATAAGAGTTGATTAAACACTATTTTTTCAAATATTTTACTAAGAGCTGGTAGTATTGATATCGGTCTATAGTTAGAGGGATCACTTTTATCTCCGGATTTAAATATGGGTATGATTTTGCTGTATTTCATTAAATTAGGAAATGAGCCTTCATCAATACACTGATTAAATATACAAGCAAGATGCGTTGCTATACTATCAATTATATGGTTGATTATATTAATTGAAATGCCCCATAAATCTTCTGTTTTTTTTAAATTTAGCTCTCTAAAAGTTTTAACAATAATTTCGGGATTTATATGCCTGAAATTTAGAATAGAACTGCATTCCTCGACATTTGATTTCAAAAAAGTTTCTGCAAGACCTTGTGAAGAGTTTAATTTACCAGTTGTGGCAATAGGTATAGTAGAAAAAAAATCCTTAAACGCGTTTGCTACTTCGTTGTCGGATTTAATAATTTTATTATCAACATTAAGGATAAATGTGCGATCTAATTGTTTAGTTTTGCACGTTTCTCTATTAATAATGTTCCAAGTGGCTTTTATTTTATTTCTGGAGCTAGCAATAGTATCACGAATGTAATTTGATTTGGCCACTGAACATACTTTTTTAAAGATTTTAGAGTATTCTTTGACATGTTCAATAATTTTAGGGTCTTGAGTTTGCGCTTTTAGGTCATACAATTCATATAAGTTTCTCCTACTTTTATGAATTCCAGTCGTAGCCCAGTCACTGAATTTACATTTATTTGTATTTATTCTAAGGTGTTTTTGCTTAAATATATTGTTAAACTCATCTTTAATCAATCCAAATAAATTTTCATACGACACATCCGTAGTGTCACTGTTGAATGGTAATACATTTATTCTATAATCAATATTTTTCTTAAATCTATCTAATTGATTGGCAGCGACTGGCCTACAAATAATATCTACCATAGGTGAAACATGATGGTGCTCAAATGTGGCTATTTGTCCACTATGATCTGATCTTAGGCAGTTTATAATTGATTTTTGCCTAACTTCACAATTACAGAAAATATTATCTAAGCAAGTAGCTGTTGTAGGAGTGATACGAGTAGGTTCATTAAAAAGGTTAATTAAACTATAGGATTTAAAAAGATTTAAGAACCTTACAGAGTTTTGAGTTACTTCTAATAAATCAATGTTAAAGTCTCCACATACAACTATTTTCTTATTAGATTTTGATAATATATTTAATACCTGTTCCATGGTGGACTCAAAAGGAAGGTAATCTGCCGATGGGGGTTTATATACACTAACAATGATATACCGCTCTAGCTCAGCACATGCTAGTTCAATAGTTTGCTCTATAGAGAGTGCCACGATGTCTGTGCGTTCTTTGGACTTAATATTGTTTTTAATAAGAATTAGTGATCCCCCTCGCTGAGATGACTCTCTACTGAACAAACTAATGACTTTCCAATTTTCGATCCCTATGAGCACTTCACATTTCTTAAGCCAGTGCTCAGTAAGACAAAGGACATGTATATTCATATCTTGTAAATATAATGTTAATTCCAGATCTTTGCCAGAAAAGCCTTGTATATTCTGATGAACAATATTGAGGCAGTTAGACTTTTCGCTATATATCGCTGTCATCCAACTGTAGCCATTTTAATGAGCTGCTTCAGTTGACAATTACTTAAGTACAAATTACTTGAGTCCAAATAAATATTGGACAACATCACATACATTGCTCTGATCCTAAGGTAAGTAGCTAAAGCACTTGTGTTATACAAATCAGAAACAAAGACGGTACCATAACACCCAACCCGAGCCAATATAGAAAAGTTCGTTTTATAAATTAACCCGACCGGGGATTGAACCCGGAACCTCAGAGATGGCGGCGCCATTTAAAGTCCGCCGTGCTCGCCTCTCGGCTACGGAGGTCGTCGTCACAATATTATCTATGAAGGCAAAATTCATTGAAAATGTTGATATCATAAAATATTTATGTAACTAATACGATTTGACGACCTCCGTAGTTGAGAGGCGATCACGCCGGTCTTAGCGTCGCCATCTCTGAGGTTCGAGATTCCATTCCCGGTCGAATCAATTTAGAAAACGATTTTTTGTATACTGTTGATTCGGATCTGGGTGTTGTATACTGTCACCGTCACTGTTTCTGATTTCTATCCTACCACAAGTGTTTTAGCTACTTACCTTAGGATCAGAGCGATGTATGTGATATTGTCCAATATTTATTTATATTAAAATGGATAATCTGCTTAGAACGGTGCCTCTCTTTCTCTCGCACACACAACTGAGTCTCGCTTACGCCTACATCATACTGTTGTTTTGCCATATCTATGTTATAGAGATTTGACAACCGCCTGGTGTAGTGGTTCGCGCTCCTGACTACAAAGCCTGGCGGTTGCGGGTTCGAATCCCGCGAGGTGAAAATGTTTGTGTGATGAGCATGAGCTTTTTACCGAATTCATGGATGTTTATGAACGTATTTAAGTTAGTTTATCCGTTATCTAGTCGCCATAGCACAAGCTATGCTTAATTAAAAGAATATAAGCTATGCTTAGTTTGGAGCTAGCTATTTAGTGTGATTGTAAAAACAATTTATTATTTATTATAGAGATGCATATATTCTATGTACTTTCTTAACTTACCATTACCATTTGTTTAATAGAAAAGGCAAAGAAATTCGATTTAGGTATAGATTATTTTGCAAATTTAATATTATATGTAAATTATATAAAGGTGCAGTACACAACAAAAGATAAACTACTAGAATACCTGCGCGCGCGCAGAGATAGTTGCACGGATTGTATGCGCGAGGCTGACCGCTCCGCATTTTTGTGCGCGTTGATCAGTGTGCAAGATCCTGACAGCATAATCATCCTAAGGGCCGAAACACATTACCGCGTTGCGGCGCCGCACCGCATCTCAACGCGCCACCGAGCGTTGCGTTGCGGCGCCGCAAAACAAAGCGTTCTACTGCCGACCTATAGGGCAACCATTGCTTTATAAGTTTTGAACGTTGGTGGACGTATCTCTAGCATGGATTGCAATGAACGTATTGCAATTTTTATTGTTAAGAAGACACTACGTCAATTTAAATAGACGACAGAGAAGATACTGGATACATCCATTTGTGTGTGACGTCAAAATTCTATATAGCGGCGGGCGGCACTTCTGATTTTGGCGGTGCGGCACCGCAAAACAAAGCGTTCTACTGCCGACCTATAGGGCAACCATTGCTTTATGAGTTTTAAACGTTGGTGGACGTATCTCTAGCATGGATCGCAATAAACGTATTGCTCTTTTGTTGTTAAGAAGACACTACACCAATTTAAATAGACGACAGAGAAGATACTGGATACATCCATTTGTGTGTGACGTCAAAATTCTATATAGCGGCGGGCGGCACTGCGGTGCGGTGCCGCAACGCGGTTATGTGTCTCGGCCCTAATTGAAACGACAGTACTTGGAATCCAGAGATATGGGCAGTCTAGTTAGACCTTTTATGATTTTATTGTGTAAGGTAAACGTTTTGAATTTCGGCCTTTCGCTTTTGTTTCAATGTGTTCTATTAAACCCCGATGACTGATGAATCAGGGGATATTTCGGGAAGCGTCGACACGTGACATGTCCCACGACACGTAGATGTCGCCTGCGATGTCGGGCGATGTCTCCCGCGACGTCGCCAGACACGTAGAATTCGTGTCGGGCGACAAGGTCGCGGGACAAATGTCTCCTAATGAAAACAGGGCCTTACTCGTTTTTGGCGGGCTACCTGTTTTACAATGGTAGGCCTTGATGATGCACAGACGACTCCAAAAACATGTATCTAATTTAGGTAGTTCAGCAACTTAATTTTCTTGTAAGGAGTAAAAAAGCTTATTATTATATTTTCAGGTTGACTGTACCCGTGTGGCCTGATTGCTCAGTGCTACACTTAGTGTTAGTTTTTAGGGTTCCGTACCCGAAGATTATACCCTATTACTAATACTCCGCTGTCCGTCTGTCACCAGGCTGTATCTCAAGAACCATGATAGTTAGAAAGTTGAAATTTTTATAGATGATGTTTTTTTGTTGCCGATATAACAACAAATACTAATTACCAGAATAAAATAAATATTTAAGTGGGCTCCCATACAACGAACGTGTTTTTTTGCCGTTTTTGTAGATAATGGTACGGAACCCTACGCGCGCGAGTCTGGCTCGCACCGCATTTATCAACAATGTCACGCTGGATATCTTATTTGCAAGCATTTAATAACCCGATTATGGCCAGTCGAAAAGGCCTCTTCCAACCTTTACCATCCTAATATATCTTGAGCAACTCTATCCCACATCACTCCTGCCACTTCCTTTATATCATCATCCCACCGTTTCTGTGGTCTGCCTCCTCCTTTTACCTTCCTTGGGACACCGTCTCTTTCTTCAGGATTAAACAATGATAACAAAATAACGCAACTCTTATAATTGTGGTATCCAAATACCTACAACAACTTTTTCAACAGAATCAAAGTGGTCCTCAAATGGAATCCTCAAAAAAATCAACCTTAAAAGGTTTCGAGTTACTTCATTGACACCTTATCGAGATGAATATAGAAAATAGTACTGCTGCTTTACTGTTTCCTTCGCGTTCGTGAGAGTTGCAAAGGAGGTGAGTTTAAATCAGAGGGGTGTAGGTGACGTAAACGATCCGTTTCGCCAACTCACATATCGAGATCACTAGCAAGTTGCACCCATCAATCATTTTATGCACGCAAGTCAAAGGTAGGGTTGTCGATTTCAAGTTTTTTTTAACGATATAAGGTAATATATTGTTTTAAACTTTCATGGTCACTAACATTAGAATAGTTTGTTACGGGATTGCTACCATGTACCTGTTAATCCGTGATCATGGCGCTTGCAATAGTGCCGAAATATCGGGAACTCAAAAATAAGGTACATGGTAGCAATCCCGTAACAAACTATTCTAATGATATAAGTTAAGTAATCGTGTAATTAGCAACATAGTCAAGTCCAAATGCTTAGCATTTTATTGATTAAGTACTATCAGAATACAAAAACCAAACATAATTTATTAAATCATGTGAAAAAAAACAGATTTCTAATAAAATAAATCTTAAAAGTATAGTTAAATCGGTTTGCAGGAAGGAATGGGTTTTTACGCATGTAGAAACCAATTTCTTCCTAGAGAAGTGGTTTATATGAAAGAGGCATCCCTTTTTTCGGCCTATCAGCCTATTAGTGCCCTGGCGAGAGACACATTTTTTAAATAGCTCAAGATTTAACAAATAATTATTGAAATAAGTTTTCTTTGAACATCAGTTTTGTAAAATCCTATGATAGTGTTTCAGGTATGTTATTTTGAATAAATCATTCAACGCTATCTATTTTATAAAAAAATCAAGGCATAGACAACCCTACATAGGGATGTACTAGAATTCAGAACGTAGAATAATTTGGTAAAACAAGATGCCTACATTACGTTCGGATAATTATGTTTGCTTTTAAAGGCACAGCAAATAGATACCTAATAATGTAGGGTTAACAAAATAATTAAAACAGAGGAATAAATCTATTAACCTATTAAATAAACAAGTAAAGTGAGCCACAATTATGAGATGATTTGAGCTGGGATAGCAGAGTATGCCTATGGCCTTATGGCGAAACCCGTAGTCCCGACTCACGTGGTACCGGAGGGACACCGACCACCGTCAGGTTTTTAGTGGGTGGGCCTTATTCTGAGGTCCGGGAGTCCCACATAACCTGATATTGTTGTCCTGAAATAAATAAATTTTGTATTTGAAAATAACCCTCAACCACCTCGCGGCTGGTGTGGAATGCGTTAAGCATTTTTCTGACGAAAAAAAAGGACTTTAGGTCATACACCACCACGTTGGCCCAGTGTGGCTTGACGAAGGGGTGCTATAAGTATAAAGTCAAAATCAAATCTTGTTGTCAGACGCAATCAAGCCGCCTAAGGCCTCTGACTAGGTTTCTACCATTTATTTTAATTAGATATGTAATAAAATCTCTACGCTTTAATGCTTTCCTTTAGCGCTCTAAGAATTCTAGATAAGAATGGTATTACCTATAAAATATAAGGGTTTTATAAGCCTTATGAATACTACACGATATTTATTTACAAATAAAATGTGTTTGTCTCTACGAATGGTATATAAATTAATGTAACTTGCCGAATTCTGTGTCACACGAGTCAATAAGGTATTCAGGGCGCTCCGCTGATAGCCCTGATGCGCCAGCAAGGGGTGCCAAATGCAACAACACACCAGGAATACCAATACGGAATATTCATGACCTTGGTAAATGAAGTAGGGATGGCCGGTTTAATTTCTGATTACAAAATTGCTTATAGTTTTTCGATGTAGAAGTAAAAGAACGAAAAAAATATATAAATGTTTTTTACTAAAATAAATACTTTGGTGAAAGTTAAATTATACCCATTTTTATTTGTACATAATGATAATTACTTAATTTTAATGATTACTACGAAAATAATTCGTAGCATTATTTTGTAACACTGCTACGAGACTTGTTTTATTTTCAATAACTAATTTTAGATTTATGATATTTTTTTTCTTTAAATAACATCCAGGGCAAGCCGTTTGACACCCCTGACGAGCAAGGGCTGCCAAATGCCAACACGTTTATGGAATATAGATTTCTGCGAGAAATTTGTCCGCCCAAGGTTGCAATCATTGCATAACAGATTAGATGAATGAACTTGTTAATGGTAACGAGAGATAAAATTTATTGACTTAATACTCTTTATTAAATTATAAAATCACTATTAGAATAGAATAGAAAAAAAAATATATAAAACATTTATTTGACTCACAAGCACAATTACAAACAGAATCAAATAAACATAAAAAGAGTGCCAAAAAGGTCCCCGCTCAGCATTTGTCGTTACATCCAGAGCCATAACGACGCTGGTTTTCAGCGGAGACCCCGCAGGACGTGAGACGGGTAGTGACAACGGTACATAAGACCACCAAAGTATTATTTTGTAATTATTTCAAAGGCTCTTGAAGTTCTCTTCAAATCATATAACAAAAAGGTTACAAATAATTTCTTAGATAACCTAATGAAGTTACGTAGATTATGCAGCATTTTGACTGCTCTAGTTTTAATAATTAAATGATTTTCTCTGCGTTATAACGCGTTCTATAGAACGCGAACATTACCATACTGGTTTCTAAGGTAACTAATTAACTTTTTAAGACTCTAATTTACCTTAAGAGAATTCATTCCAAAAAGTTTATTTAAATTGGAATTATGCTCTAGCACGCATTTGTTACGGGTTTGTGAGGCTTTTTGGCCTCATTTTTAGGGTTCCGTACCCAAAGGGTAAAACGGGATCCTATTACATTGGGATATGCATATTCTCTCTTTACTTTTTACAATAATTGTTTAGTCCGAAATCACCTCCGTATCTGAAAGAGCACTTTCAATTTCTGCAGTCATCACGGGGTCATGACATGCGGTCATCCAAAAGCCTGCTTTTTAAATTTCCTCTCCATACTACAAACTATTATACGCGGTCGTTTACTGTTCAGTCAACCCGTCTATGGAACTCCTTACCCTTAGTAATTCGGTAATCCGAATCAATTGCTGTTTTTAAAAGTCGGCTTAATTAAAGCACATTTTCTTGCACTGTGAGAACAAATCGTTTCTGTTTTGAGAATTGCTGTTTCTGGAATATCACTGGTTGTTAGTCATGTTATTTCCTGGCATATAGGTTATTATACCTATTTATGAAATGGCCGGCCACATCATGAAGTGTTTAATTTTAAGATCGGGCTACGACATATATATGATACGATATATATACATTCGCCAAATTCGATGTATATCGATATCTGAGTATGTTAGTTAATTTTCTCGGGTAATTAAAAATTCACGGTATAATATTTAAGTATGTATGTATGTTTATTTTTATCTTAGCATTTATATTTTATAGGTAAGGTTGTCTGGAAGAGATCGCTTTTTAGCGATAAGGCCGCCTAAATTGTACATCTTTCTGTAAATATAAACTGTAACTTCTTTGTTTGGTGTGCAATAAAGAGTATCTATCCATCTATCTATTACTTACTAAGGCTCCGCTGTCCGTATGTCTGTCTGTCTGTCTGTCACCAGGCTGTATCTCACGAGCCTGCATATGTATTGCTGTTGCTGCTATAACAACAAATACTAAAAACCCGAATAAAATAAATATTTAAATGGATTCCCATACAACAAACGTGTTTGTTTTGCCGTTTTTATAGATAATGGTACTGAACCATTCGTGTTCGCTTCCCCATACAAACTTACTCGCATATCATGATGATAATGTATGGACCGTCTGAAAACAAAATCACGATTTCGATGTTGCTCCCATAGTAAAAGTTGTTGTATATGACCTGCTGATCACGCGGTTTTAAGGAGTGTCCCATTCTCTTGTACACCCTGTATAGCCATAGCTGGAATCATCACTACCAAATGCTCCCGCCATCAGGCTACAAAATTTACAATATCATGTCTAATTAAAACGTTGTCGTTGAATGCATTTATTACATCGTGATACAGACTGCATTGGAATTGCAATCATCGCGTATGCACTGTGTATACTCGAACATTGTTTGTTTTTAAATCGAAGTATGCTAATTAAATAGATCAACCTTACATCACAGAGGACGAAGAGAAAGGCAAACAGGCAGATATTTGAATATTAAAAATGCATAAAATTGTTTGAAAAGTCAATGGGTTTTTCCAGGTGGTTTCGATTTTGTACAAGTATCTTTAGTTCCTTTCCTCCTTAACGCCTAGGTATTTATATTAAAATGATAATAAGTTAATAGAATTAAACATCATACATTGATGTTATGAAGACACAGACTGAATTTACATTTATTTTGTATAGCACCGCCATCAAAAAGATATACTCTCCGGCAAAGGTACAAAGTTACTCATCAGCTTTTAAGATTAGTGTTGAGGAAAGATGTTTATTGTGACATTTACATTTTGAACCCATATCTATTTTTTTTGTAATTGAGTTATATAAAACAGAGGTTAAACAGGAGATAAAGGTTGCAGGAAGCCGCTGGATGCAGGTCGCTTCCAACCGGCGATCAGAAAATCACTGGGGGAGGCCTATGTTCAGCAGTGGACGTCCTGCAGCTAAAATGACGAGTAAGAAAATGTGACTTTCTTGCCTCCAAAACCAAACATAAGGGATATGTGTCTGTTTGTGATCTCTCATCCAGAATATAAAAAAAAACGAATGGATTTGAATGAGAGACAAACTAGAGCTAAGACAATGAACCGACTGTATTACCCTCCTTGTCACAAACAAATATATGTATAAGAGAAATATTTTTAATATGTGTATTGTATATTGATGGTATATTGACAAAAACAATTTCAAATTTAAATTGACAAAATTACTGTGGCAACATTGCTTCTAAAGTGTTAAGAAATTTATGGAATTCAAAATTAAAAAATAAATAATTGTATTTAATGACATATCTATTTAATTAAATCTGTGAATTTAATTTAATATTAATCAAACTATGTTGTACTTATAAAATGTTAGCTTTCACACATTATTTGCATGTTATTGTATGGTTGAGTGCATTGGACTTTTTCTGATATTTTCCACCACAAATGTACTGTATTCTTGCAAATAAACATTTTTACTTTTACCAAAATTCTCCGGCTATATCAACTTAATCAAAATATTAACTATTGCTATGTCAGCGGGTCTAAAACGGCCGCATTGGATGTTTCATTTTTAATCTGATTCATTTAGTGAAATGTAGCGGAAATGATTTGCAAACCGCTAAAACGGCCACATTAATAAATCAATCATATGCAATTCATTTCATCAAATAGATCATATTTGATGACGTTAAAAAAATATAGTGACGCGTCCAATCTTACTTTACGGTTTTTGTGAAAATGAATGTTTTTAACAACACAAAGGAACAAAATGATTCAAAATACTCAAGTTTTGTGTGTTCTACAAATATCAATACAAAATAATAATAAAAATAACATTGAAATAGTGGTTCACCAATTTGGCATTTAATATGAATTACTCTTTTCATAATAAGTGGACCATATTACGAATTTCCATACAAAACTGTCAAATTAGATGAACTGCAAATATGAAATGTTCGAGGCTCATTTTATGATTCATCAAATAACATTTCATTTTAAGATTTGCTAAATGAAACATATTATGAACGGAATATGAAACATCTAATGCGGCCGTTTTAGACCCGCAGTAGAGACGTTTCCTTCCAAGCTAAAGTTTTATTAGTATTTTGTTAAATTTAGTTTGGTAATATTACTTGATTCCTGACACATAGGTACTTCTTTATTAAGCTAGCCAGAGTATTATCCTGAAGCTGTAGCAGGAGTAATAAATAATTGGGACGAGCATAAAAGGAAATATTTTTATGAAATTTTTCAGCAAAGGCTTACATTGAATTTAAAGGGGTACAAAAGTCTAATATTTGGGGTTTTGATCTATTCGCCCTAAAATAAATCACCCCTTGCACAAAAAAAACCACGCCAGTGAAAGGTGCGCCCTGTATAGTTCGTATAAAAGAGTAGAGCGCATGCGCCGCGCCTCCGATTTGTCGACATGGCGGCGCTAGCGAGATTGGTACGTTCGAACTGTTCTAAATTTAATTTTAATAATGAGATAGAATTACTGGCTGGAATTCATTTTCTTTTTAAATGTGACGTTGACAATAGAATAATTTAAAAAGAAATTATTTACAAAATCCTTTTTTTATTGATTTTTTTTACTCTTAAAAGTGTTATTAATTTGTCTTTTTACAGTGAAAGTGCAAAAAGGTTTTGTAAAAGTGAAAAGGAAATGATTTCTTTGCGTTTGCGTGTGATAAGGCATTGATAGTGATCTCTCAGTACATTCTTTGCTAACATTGTTATAAATAAGTGCAGTGCGGTGTTTTCTATCATGTGGTAATCTATTCTTTAAATGCCGTTTAAATTGTTTCTTAAACTTTTTGTGACAAAATCTGTAACTATTGTGGAACAAGATTGATAATTATAAGAACAAGTGACCTTAAAATTAAGCCTTTAAAAGTGATAGTGGAAATAGGCAGTTTATCTGGGCACTAAGGTTGTCTAGTTTGATATTGACGTAACGAATGGTGGGGTTAGCCCCTCCTCCTATTCTTAGTTTCATTCTTCTTATCATAGGCCGTACAGTTTGAATTAATATAAAAAGGTGCTGCTATTATGCTCCTATCAATTTTCCGTTGCTTTAAATCACATCAATGCTTACAGAAAATAGTTTGTCTTGTTAAGGCTATCCTTGTCTGAGAAAGGGCTAACATGTCACTGTAATAATAACTTCAGAATGTTCATCTATTGTTTATGACGATTGTTCGCTTAAATAGGGTGATATAAAGCTGATATATCCCTTATAATTTCGTCTTTTCTTACTACATAATCTGCTAATGATTTACAAATTACTGAATTCTCTTCAGATGCTCTATACCATTTTCGTTAATTTCATTTCAATTTCTTATTGCTCATGAGAGCAACTATGGTTAAAATGTTGTTCTACACCTCTAAACATTGTATGAGCGAGTTGACTTCTGTGTTAATATGGTTTTACCTCCATCATCATGAATTTTTAACTCCAATCTATTTATAACGCACTATCAGTAGGACGTAAAACTCTGCATTCCCAGTCAACGTAGCCTTTTAGGTCAGTAATAACTTTACCCGTGGCTTCACCCATTGGATATCGTTTGATACAGACTCTGATCGGTAACTCTCGGTACCCTGATTCCGTATCTTGCAAAAACAATACGATAGCGAAAATCGTCAAATTCTGACTTTAAAATCGCAAACTGTCAGTGCTGCCCATAGATTTTCATACTAACCATCAATAAGGCAATGACAGCGCGATTATTGCTAATTTTAAGTGAATAAGGGTACGGGAAATATGCATTTCATCGGGATAGAAAGCAATCTGTATTGATACAGACTCTGATCGGTAACTCTCGGTACTCTGATTGTCCTGAAGTGCCTTCAAGTCTTGTATATTCTAAAGCAAAACATGAATTAAAGTTGAAATCCTAATGTGAGATCTTTTAGTCTAAGTCGCCTAACTCTGCAACTAAGTTTTAAATATAACGGAAGATTCGGCCAAAGATAAGGGTTTTATTACAAATTATGGTCGAGGAATGAAATTGTTAAATAGTTCTAGAGATTTTTCTACTCCCAAACAAGCTTTACCTCAATAAAAACCAATAAAACCAATTTATTTTTGCAAATAGGCTTAAACTAAGCACTTTTACACATCCCATTGTTATTTTTTTCCCTACCACTGCTTCGGGACAAGTTTGGGCTAGCGCCGAGAAGAAGCAGCGCAAGAAACTCGGTCACTATTATCAGCCTCTTTATAAAAGTTTTAAATATACACAACAAAATATTTCATTACAAGATAAATGCACCTGTGCCAGCAAGGCAGTATTTATATCCAAACATTTTTATCATTTAAATAATCTTTACATTATAATAGATGATATCATTAATTCTATGTGATAAAGCAAGTACAGCTTTTAACTCAATTCAGTTTACCAGTGTCAGTCAAAAGCCTTATCTGCATTATAATAAAAATGCCAATCCCAAAGGCAGGGCCGTGGGTTCAGGTTCCGTACCACGCAGTTTTGGTGACGTAACTATTAACTAGTGCACATAATAATTAGTTTCATTGTTACCGATTGATCGATTGTTGTAGCTTTGTGATATCTTATCAGTACTTTGGTGTGTAGGTTTGTTACGGATCAATAACTCCTACGTTAATGATAAGACTCTTCTGAAAAAAGGGTTTAATCTAAGTTAGTCATTCAGAAATGTCAATACATACAGATATCCTCTACATAGTATAAAACTAAGTCTTAATCAGCTTCTGTCTGTTTGTACCAACGTTTTTAGGGTTCCGTACCCAAAGGGTAAAACGGGAGCCTATATTACTAAGGCTTCGCTATCCGAATACATTAGATATCTAATGGGGCTCCCATACAAAAAACGTGTTTTTTTTGCCGTTTTTATACATAATGGTACGGAACCCTTTATGCGCGAGTCCGACTCGCACTTGGCCGGTTTTTTTTCTCAAATAAGCTTTAGATTTTGATTGAGTTTTCACTGTCATTTAAAGAATTTTATTGGGACTTTACATATCTACGAATTAACTACCTATATGCTATATGGAAGCTAGAGGATACTTAGTAAGTTTGCCTTGAATACGATTAGGTTCACCAGTGCCTTAATAACCGATTTTCTATGGTGTCTAGTTTCTAGCCAGGTAAACACTTAAGATAATATAACACTGAAAAGAAATCGTGCGTCTGTGGCGGGAAATCGTACTAATTTAGTTGAAATTCAATGTATAATTGAAGCTTAACTTAGCATTATAAAAAAGCCTCTTGGTTCGTGTTGATATCATAGCAAGCATCTTAAGTATAAATTAAAATAGTTTCGGAAAAGTGCTGAACCGGGAACCCGAGATTTTTGCGTTCAAGGCGAATCGCCGTGCAATATACCAATCAAGTCGTCAATATAAATAAATAAATAAATATTAAATATTGGACAACATCACATACATTGCTCTGATCCTAAGGTAAGTAGCTAAAGCACTTGTGTTATAGAAATCAGAAACAACGACGGTACCACAACACCCAGACCCGAGCCAATATAAAAAAGTTCGTTTTTAAATTGACCCGACCGGGGATCGAACCCGGAACCTCAGAGATGGCGGCGCCATTTAAAGTCCGGCGTGCTCGCCTCTCGGCTACGGAGGAGGTCAATATACTTGCATTGTCTCAGAATTGAAGTGAAATATAATATAGTATGTCATACAAATATGTAAAGTTAGTCGGTGGTGAACGGCCGCGCGGCCTCTAAATATTTCCAGCGAGACCTGTCTCTTAGTCCACGACTTATGAGCTTCCGTATGTCTAGTCTCCATTCGGCTTGAGCTTTTGTTTCAAGGATGTGATGGAGTTAATAGTTACATACATATGTAATTAGGCTTAGAGCCTCTTTAAGAGGTGTTTTAGAGCTCAAAGAATGATTTTTAGATATATTGTTTTAAACTTTTATGGTCACTAACATTAGAATAGTTTGTTACGGGATTGCTACCATGTACCTTATTTTTGAGTTCCCGATATTTCGGCACTGTTGCAAGCGCCATGATCACGGAGTAACTCAATGGTAGCAATCCCGTAACAAACTATTCTAATGATTTTTAGATGGCTTGTTCATTAGATGGATAGAGGTGATAAAGTGTTGTTAAGCTTATCGCTCTCATGAAACAATGTTTTTTTTATTAGATCTTTTTCTGCGTTTGAAATTTGGAATAACTAGGGCACATTTTCCTTTTAGCTGTTTTAATAATACAAATATTTAACTATAAAACTTAAAATGGCCTAGTTTATGACAGTGAATTTAGTATAATTGGGTTCAAGTCCCGGCAAGGGCAGGTTGTTTTTATTAATTAAGTATGTAGTATAACGAGAAAAAACTTATTGTTATGATCTTGAATTAAGGAATTAATTAACAACCCTGCGTAACAAGTACCAAACAAAAAAAATGCCCGGAGCGTCCCAGCAAGCTGAATACATAGCAATTTGCAAAAGACAAAGATTTACAAAAGAAAAAGAATTATAGTAAAAATTTTATTAAATTAGAGTATATAAGTTGAAGGTCGCCGTAAAACAATAACAATCAAAATAAAAAAGTAAAACAATTTGACACGTAAAGGCATCAATGCGTAAACTTTCAACATTTTTATGACTGGTCCAAGCACAGAACAAGTAAGGTCTAAGTATTAAACTAAACAGTTTGAGGAACTATTTAAATAATAACTATATATGTAGTTGCTTTTATATTTTGGAATAATTATAAAGTTATCTCAAATTTGTATACGGGACATTTTCTTGAGTAAATTCTTAATTACCACGTACCTAGGTACTAAGTTAGTATGTTATTATTTAAAAATAATGGATATGAGCAAATCTAGTTCATTTTCAAGCTCTATAGATAGATAGGAGTATTTTATTTATGAAACTAAATTTATTACACATTGAACGCTGACAGATATTCTATCGTGTCTAGTTTTGTGGCTTGAAAACAGACCCTTAAAAATATTTGACTTAACAAAATTTTGCAAATTACAATCTTCTTATTAAAAGAATCGCTCTAGCTTATATTTTGCACCACATTTTTTCATATAATACACATTTATAGTTTACGTAACTCGCCACCACTTGTAGTGTCAAGGCCATCTCTGTTTAGTTGTTTCACGGATTAGCCAACTCGTAATTGGACCATTTCTTGCTGGCACAATGGTTTACGAACTATTTGTAAGATATCATATTTATAGACACCACAAAACTAGGCTAGCCATAGCCATTCAGCGCGGTAATGCTACGAGCGTTATGGGTACCTTTATTTGACTTTGTTCTGTTTTTTTTATTTTGGTGTTTTTTTTAATATTTTTAATGTAATTAGAATAGAATAGAATAATTTATTTTCTTATAACATGGTTATTACAGGGTGTTACAATTTAAATTATGTCCTCATGTTTAACCGACAGGTCATGCAAATATCGTTATAAGTATAATTATTAATTAAAGTAAAATAAATAACGCAAATTTTATAAAATTACCATCATTTCTAAAAATATACAAATTATTGAAATAAAAAATATGTCACATAATTTAAATACAAAATAAAAATGTCATATAGTAAATTAAAAAAAAAATCCAAAGTCACAGCAATAAGCCTAGAATAATTTATGAATTATCAAAGTACTCCCTTAAAGAATAAAAACACTTTTCTAAAAGTCAGGCATACAGTTGTCTCTTAAAAATCAACAGAGATAAATTCTTTAAATGCGCCGGGAGCCTGTTATAAATTTTGATTGACATGCAAAAAGAGCCACGTCGAAATAGCTGGAGTCTTATATTTGGTAATAATATTCTGTTCTGGTGCCTCGTCGGTTTATTGTTAAATAATTGTTAAATTACTGGTTTTATTTCTACAAAACTAACGCATTTCTGTAACTTTAGCCCATTTTTTACTAAGGTAATTTGAATATATAAATCAACTACCAATTTATCTACTTAATTTGTTCAGGTCTTTATTAATAACGCTTTTATGGTGTTGTCAGACAACATTATCTCATACTAATAAATCTTAAATAGTACCCGACCCAATGCGATCCTTGGAGTAGACCAATAAAAGTTGATAACTAGTTAACATTTCTATGTACAAACATCCGTGTTGGTAACACGACTGTAATTAAATAATGGACCATTGGGGTCTATTATATATTAAAAAAAAGATTAAAGCAATAAATTACTTATGGTAATATCTACATTTTTACAATGATTGACACTATCAAAAGCCTTGTTGAAATCAATCAACAATGGCACTCTCGCTACAGGTGAGGTGATTTATCCATCGTAAACTGAAATAAACTACCAACCATCAATTTTCTTTAATACAGTGACTACAAAATAGATGGCTTACGTTTAGGAGTCGTGCTCCTGAAGCGTTTAAATTTCAATTCGCATTCGAAATCCCAAGAATTGTGTACATTTTTTTTTGGACAACATCACATACAATGATCCTAAGGTAAGTAGCTAAAGCACTTGTGTTATAGCAATCAGAAACAACGACGGTACCACAACACATAGATCTATGACAATATAGAAAAGTTCGTTTTCTACATTGAACCGACCGGGGAACAAACCCGGACCTCAGAGATGGCGACGCCATATAATCCGGCGTGCTCGCCTCTCGGCTACGGAGGTCTTAAATTTCCTAGGTGTTCGTATACGATTTTTATGAATTCGTTCTTAAAAAATATGCCTCCAGCTCCAAAATAGGTACCTATGAGTCTGGACAACTATTCGACATTTATAAATTAGATTAAAATGTTGGTTATTGAACAATGTGTGTTTATTTTGCAAATTGAATTACAAATATATCATTGTTGTTGCTGTGCGGAAAAAGACATAATGCTCCAAATGAATTTACATAGCATCGTCGCGACAAAATTACTCATGTGTTGAAAGCGTTACGGTCGCATTGCGTCCAACTACACCCAGCGCCTAGATAGTGTTTCAACAGGTATCGAGGTTAGGTCATTTGGAACGTCTCTTTATGGGCGTATTATTTCATAATGCAGGACAGATTGGTTTATAACGACATCAGTGAGCATGTCTTTGTTTTTATCGGATTTAGTTATTTACGGCAAACCGTGGAATGTCGAATCCAGATCGAATTGGTCAACCGTTCCATTTTTAGGGACGGCAAAAAGGCAGTTATTGTGTCACTTTGCTCTAAGAGAATCTTAAGATCAATTTAGTATTTTCATATCCTTACTTGAATTACAAATTTTGTTGCAATTTAACCTTATAAAATTGCTTAGCTTTTTCTGACTCAACGTGATCTTCTTTTGTCAGGTTTAATTCCCAAATAATACAGTGTTTACAGTGATAGGAGCTAATTAGGAGGAATAATTATAATAGGCACTGATAATGTCAGTTTAAATAGAATTGAGACAATTATGATTTAGATATTTCAAGTAACATTGTTAATACTTTGACTCATTTATCTATCTTGCGAAATAACAATTTTACACGCTCCAGAAACTTAAGATGTGAAATCACGCCATGTACCGTATTTTATTTAGTCATAGTTGGGCACATTACATATTTATGTAAAGTGTGCATAAATTGTCGCATAATACCTTTTAATATCGTGCGTTTTAACATGGTTTCATTAAGCTAATTATCTAATCGCAACTGAATGAAGCCTCATGTAATTATCAAGCTCATAATATGTAATAGTTTGATCGTAATTAATCTAGTCGGCCTGCAGTCTCGACATCTAGGACATGCATTGATAGCAATCGCTGTGCGACCGAATTAAGTCGATAAGTCTTTTTACCGGATAAAAACGGTAGCATGACAAACTAAAAGGCTTGTGCCGATCAAATTGGTCGTAAAATCTGATAAGGTATCGAAAGAACTATACAGGGTGTTAGGCAAATGGTATATCAAGCCGATGCATTTAAATACAATGGTGAAGTCAGAAATTCGATATCGTCATTTTTGAAGAAAAAAAAACATACAAACCGGATTCTTAAAAATATTTTTTTGTATAAAAATTGGAAAAATTAAAATGATGATATAAAATTTCTGACTTCAACATACTATTTATATGCATATGTTCAAATAGGCTAGTTTCTGATTGATATACCCATTACCAAACGCCCTGTATAAAACTAATATTATTTAATGGAAAAGTGATCGCTGTTTATGTCAAGATTTCGGAAACATAGCAGATATTTTTTTTTGTTTTAATTAATATAATACCTAAAACCGTCTGTAATTCTAGGTGGCGTTAAGTTTGGTGGCATGCGCGTGCGCACAGTACCAGGAGGAGCGCGCGCCGCGGTACATCGCGTCCGAACCCAAGACGCCGGCCACACCCGTGGCTATACTGAAACAGATTAACAGGTACAGTACACAGCATAGATGTTGAGCACTGGGGCAATGAGTGGGGATAGCTTTGCGCATCTTACGAGACTATTATCGTATCAGAGACGCGTGTGCGCAGAACTAACAACCAATTGTGGCCGGCGGTGCAGGCGCGCGACTAGCCAATCACGTAATCGTAATGGTCTTCTGCGTAACTTTCGCCCAGTGCTCAACTTCCGTACTGCTTTTGTAAGCATCGTTATCATCTGGTTTTTTTACCTATGAGGTGGCTTTGGGATTTGAGACGTTTGCTCATGTCCCGAGCTAATATTCACTAAGCCCCGTGTTTTTTTGCCGCAATTGCTTTAATCACCCTTAGTTCTTTAGTTTGACTGGGCTGTTTCCGACATTAGCCTTGTGATTGGGCCATTGTGCTTGCTGCATCTTTTTTCCCTTGTTAGCCAGCCCAGGTCATCCCAGAAGGTCAGCAACCTTTTCAGGCTCCTGAAGGCCTCCGGGAGTGATCAGAATCACTCCCGGAGGCCTAACCATCACCAAGATCACCAGGGTGATTAGAGAATCCGTGTCGTTGATGCCACGATTCCGCATTCCATAATTACCTATAAGGGCTGGCGGTTCCGTTGCTCCGCGATGTTATATAATACTACGCGATACAAGCCTGCAGGGTCAAAGCCATTGGAGAGGCCTAGTGGTGGCTTTTCTTGGGTAGTGTGGTATACGAGAAACTTTTAGAATCTTGAGGGTCAGGTCAGATCCGCAATCAGGTACGTCTCCGACGGTTTGAGTCGATGGATAACAAGTAAGCAGTTAGTGCCAGATGGCGTTGTCAGTTTAGTTGAGTTTGCCTGACCTTATAACTCCAATTATTAGTTAGAGCTCACTAACCTGAGATATTGGAGATTTCGATAAACCACCAACATCACAGATAGAAACAAAACATCGACGATTCCTATGTCTTTAACTATTTCTTATATATGGTTTTAGATATTAGTTGTACTATGCCGGAGCTTTTAACCCTTCAACTCCCAAGCGAAAACCGGTTACCGCACGTCCCTTGTTATCTATTTTACACACGAATGAGGCAGAAAAGCAGTTGAGTTTTGACCAAGTATTAAAGAATTTAAAAAGAAGAAAGTAACGGACACAGTCCAAAAATGCAGCACTCTGCACTCTAGCGTTCTTAGGGGGAGGCTTATATCAAGTAGTGGACTGCATATTTTAAGAAAACATTTTAATGGCAAGTCGATGCCAAAGCCAAAAAGTCAATATATTGAATCTAGTTAATTTAACACTATCACGTACTGGTAAATGCCAGACTATATCAAATAATAAAGTTGCGTGCTACATTCAGCGAATAATGAAATAGTTATTTCATTTTATTTGCGAGTTGCGCTAGAATTCGCCTAAACTACGTGCTATACTTAGCAGACAAACTGGAGCAGTTTGGAAATTAGACCTGTTGTACTTGAATAGCTCTGATAACAAAAATCTACTTGGGCGAAGTCGTTTATGAAGTGGTTTGGTCGGCTTGAAGTTATAACCTTTGCGGATTTGTAGTTAGCACATAATTTATTCCTTCTGTAAAGGAAAAAAATCTCCATTATCGAAATGTCACATGTCGACAAACTCATTAAAATTACTAATTCTACAATACGAATAGGGATAAAAATGTGTGTTACATTTCGAAACTACCTTTGTTTCGTAAGATATAGAAGGGTTTTTGAAGAATAATCTAGCTTATTATAGACTGGGATTTTTGTGCCTATTACTTACCTGTATCGTGGGTAGAAATGTTTGTGATGCTGTCCAATATTTATTTAAATCTTCACTCCTTTTTCCTGTCAATAATGCTTTTATGTAACACTATTTAGGTCCACAATCAAATCGAGTAAAATATTTTTTTCCACTGGGTGCTCACTTCTGCTTTCCATTATTTCGTTCAGCCTAACAGCTTGTACAGTGAACATACAGATAGAGTAGGACATGGAGTGTGTGCATCACACCACAGTCACTCGATTTCAAATTTGATTTGGCTGACCTCTCAGCAGAGTCAGTTAAGTGACCTCCAGTTTGTTGACTATGGCTAAAGCTCTCCTGCTTGCAAGAGATGGAAGATGTTGGGCTTTAAAAATATTTTCTAAAAGATTTTATTTTTATATAAACTTTTCAGTGATCACAGTGACCTTGCTGTCATGGCTTAGAGGAGTCTATGTCACTGGTCACTGTTCTATAATCAATTATGTTTTATAATCATGACCCATAATTTAACGTTTTTCCTGATACTGTTGCCATTGTTCAAATGTGCAATATATAATTGTTCCAGGCACAACGAGGACGGGTCTTACACGTACGGGTATGAAGCCGCCGATGGCTCCTTCAAGATCGAGACCAAGTCGCCCACCGGAGAAGTCAAGGGCAAATATGGCTACAAGGACGACACGGGCAAGGTGAGTCGTGAAAATGTTATGTTGGCTAAGTAAACTTGCCAAAAATCAAAATAATCGTCTGGTCTATTAGTTCACACTCTAGACTACAAAACACGGCAGTTCCGTGTTCGCATCCCGCAACGGTAAAATATTTCTTTGATGAGCATCAGCATTTGTACCTACCTATGTCGTGGATGTGCTTATAAAACATTCATTTTAATTAACGTACCGAAAGTTAAATTTAAAAATATGTTATTGCATTGGCTCTCAGAACGAAATTTCTAAAGTGTAAAGGAATATTTAGAATTTAAGTAGATATTTAGGAAATAGGAATGCATATAATATGTAAAAATATTTTAAACATATTTATTAATGTACTGACTTTTTTTTTACGACAACTCTTATTAATAATTAATCAAAAACCTGACATTTTCAATTAATTATGACTTGTAATAATATATTTAGTGCTAACTAATAATTAATCTAAATTCTATTCATAACTATAATGAACAATATTATGTAAAAAAATGACTTCGTACAATTTTTCTGTGTAAATGCATTTTTATTAAATTAAATAAATTTGCATGCCTACACTTTAAGGTATAAGATGGTTGATACTTTTAAAAATGTATGACATGCCAACATCTAATGTTGTACACAGTTTTAAAGCAAATAAAGATTATTTCTATTTTCTATTAAATTTCACTTGTCAAAATTCGACTGGATGGATCTAGGAGTGGAGACCACACCTAAGCAAACATAGTGTAGGACGCCCCCCAGCTCGATGGACTGACGACCTTAGGAAGATGGCTGGCAGTGGATGGATGAAAAAAGCGGAAGATCGTGCTCTTTGGGGGAGGATCGTCCACTGCTGGAGCAATATGCTGAGATGATGAAATTTGACTGCCTCCTAAGGAAATTGTATATCTATCCAGGGACTCCTATTGCAGGGGAGCAAGAGAGTACATTCATTTTCTCGTCGTAATCTATTTTTTTATCATAACTTCATTTATTTTTCGCTAACTCCGTTACTTTTTGATTTCAGGTCAGGGTGGTGGAGTACGGAGCCAACAAGTACGGCTTCCAGCCAGCTGGGGAAGGTATCACGGTAGCGCCGCCTACCCTGGTCGACGAGTCCACCAGGGACGAGGGGTTGAGGCCACAGAAGTCGCAGGTGAAAGTCTATTCTTATTACCTTTGCTAGGTGGTGACAAGAAAAAAATGGTGATTTGATTAAATTCCTCTTCTTTGAAATCGGTTAAAAACAATATTAATCCATAAATAATAATAAAAAGGAGTCAATTAGTTTAGTATAATCTATTTCGATCAAGTTGTCAAGGGGCAAAACCAGGTATGACTGGACCATAGTTGAAAAATGTGTATGGTACTCATCTAGACCCCATTATCTTAATGGTCTGCATTCGCCACTAAAATTCTTCGTTAAAATATATATTAGTTAGTGTAACACTTTCCTGCCCGGGACATTTTTTCTTATTCTTGGCTAGCGCATTCCATCTTTTCAACTGACTCCAATAAAGGAAGACGTACCTATTATGGTAATTCCTGTTTTATTAAATAGGAAATATATTTAATTTGTTATTTTTTAATTTTAATCAGTTTAAACCAGCAAAACACACACACACAATTTTCATTAGAATTAAAATAATATTTTTTTATAAAAGAGCAAATAATGAAGTCAAATGTGGGGCGGGGCACTAAAAACAAAATTTTTAGATGTTGAACGAGCCCAGAGGGGTTTACTAAAAGTTATGAATTTTAAGAAGCAAACTTTTTGATGTACTTACTATTAGGAAACTATATGTCTTACTTGTTGTGCTGAGGAGGCATAAGACCTTGATTTACAATCAAAATATTACAAAAAAACGAAGAAAGCACAAGGTAATTGAAATTCAATGCTCTCGCACTGTCTTTGCTCACAACCAATATCAGAGTCTTGTGAGAGAGTCACACAAATGTTTTGTTTTTGTACGTTAAAAGTACTACGTAACTTGCTCTTATAATATATACAAATGTACCTTTTGTTAAGGAAGAGTGACTCCTTCTGCCACAGGTGCTATAGCACTTATAAGAAAGAGTTCACCTCTGTATAGCTATATTTAAATTTATTGTTAAAGAAATAAATATTTTTTCATTTTTTTTTCATTTTTCAAATGAAGTCAAGAATGATGATGAACCAGACTGCAGGGTTAAAAGCTTCGTCCTTAAAGTGTCATGTATTACATCTAACCATGGATTAGTATTTTTTTCATTTACTACTTTAGTACTATTAACACCAAAACTCCTACTTCTACAGGGCAACCGCAACCAATATCGCGCCCCCGCACCCCAGTCCATCGACTACGACTACGAGGAGCCCGCCCCGCGCCCCGCGCCCCGCCCCGCGCCCGCGCCCGCGTACCGCGCGCCGCAACCGCGCCCGCAGCAGCCGCAGCAGCAGTACAGGCCGGCGCCGCAGCCGCAGCAGTACAGGCCTGCGCCGCAACCGCAGCAGCAGTACAGGCCTAATCCGCAGTCTTCAGGGCCTACGCCGCCTAAGGTAGGTCAAAACAGTAAAATATGCTAATTAATGTGAGTGTTCATTATGCCATCAGCAATTGCTATATACGACGCGCCGCAATCGCGCCCACAGCAACCGCAACCGTAGTACAGGCGCGCGCCGCAACCGCAGCAGCAGTACAAACCTAATCCGCTGTCTTCAGGGCCTACACCACCCAAGGTAGGTCAAAACAGTCAAACATGCTCATCAATGTCACGAAAGCATGCCATTAGAAATTGCTATATACCATTGCCCACGTACGACCCGCCGCAACCGAGCCCGCAGCAGATGCAGGTGCAGAATAGACCTACACCACAGCCACAGCTGCAGTACAAGTCTGCGCCGCAACCACAGCAGCAGTACAGACCTGCGCCGCAGTCTTCAGGGCCTGTACCTACCACCTAAGGTAGGTCGCTTTAATAGGTAAACCGCGAAATCAGATACTTACAGACATGCTCATTAATGACATCATAATGATCATGAAAGCATGCCATTTGAAATCGCTATATAGCAGTGCGCGCGTACCGCGCGCCACAACCTAGCTCGCAGCAGACGCAGGCGCAGTACAGGCCTGCGCCGCAACCGCAGCAGCAATTAACAGACCCGCGCCGCAGTTTTCAGGGCCTACGCCGCCTAAGGTAGTCAAAGTCAAAACAGTCAAACATGCTCATTAATGTCACGAAAGCATGCCATAAATGTAGGTTGCCACATAAGGTAGTACGCCAATATAGCAAAAAAAAATATGCAGTACTGGCCCGAACCACAGAAGCAGCAGCAGTACAGATGACCACAGAAGCAGCAGCAGTACAGATGCGTGCCGCAGTCTTAAGGGTCAACGCCTCCTAAGAAAGGTCGCTTCCATAGGTAAACCGCGCGATAAGGTACTGACAGACATGTTCATTAGTGGCACGAAAGCTTACCATTAGCAATTGCTATATAGCATTGCAATCGCGCCCGCAGCCGACGCAGACGCAGGCGCAGTACAGGCCCGCGCCGCAACCGCAGCAGCAGTACAGACCTAATCCGCAGTCTTCAGGGCCCACACCGCCTATGATAGGTCGCTTCAATATTCTAACATGCTCATTAATGTCGGGAAAGCATGCCATTAGCAATTGCTTTATTTATTGCATTGCCTGCGAATCGTGCGCCTCAGCCGCGCTCGCAGCTCTAGGTCACTTTAGGTGTATAAAAAATTTCTTCATAAAAAGGTTTCCAATTTGTATTAAAAAAAATATGCTAATAGACTAGTTTATTTCTGCTGCCTTAACTGTTTTTACTGAATCGTATTATACCAAGAGTTCCTTACAAAGTCTCGCCTACTGTGTATTTCTAAGCAATGTTTTTTAAAGTGAATTTGACGTTCAGAAATTGTTAATAGGAACTCAAGAGGACTCTTTTATCTAGTACCACCTTCCATGGACAAAATATTATTTATTAATTTATTACTTAAATAAAGTGTCTCTCGAGTATTTTTGCACTTATACAAGTAGAAATTATTTTTATAACAAATAAATCATACGAAATAATACTTCAATAATGAAATAAAAATTCATCATAGTATTGTATAACGTTGCTGATCCTATAGTACAAGAAGATGTTGTATTTGAAAAGCTGATCATGTGGTGTTAAGAAGAATTGTCCTAATATTTTTCTCACTCTGTATTTATTTATAAGATTTATTACCAAATTACAGCCAGCCTTCTTCGCGGGCGCCGCTCCCTCTCCCCCCGCTCAAGACAACAGCAACTTCTTCAGCCCCGAGCCGCAGCAGCGTCAGTACAAGCAGGACTTCAGTCCTGCCCCCCAGTTCGCACCAAAGCCACAGATTGAGTACGCCCAAGACTTCGCCCCCGCCCCTCCCCAGCCCAGATACACCCAGAACCAGTTCCCGCAACAAAGGAGCCAACCTTTCTCCATGTTGGACCAGCTCTTGAAGGAGTACGCCCTCCCGCAAGGTGGCGCTGCGCCCCTTCATGATATTACTTTCGGATCCTACTAGAGTATTCTGAAGGTCTACGGTCTATTGTGAAAATGTTTCCTTCAATCGGACGGATAAACCTAATAAATTAAAATAACCATCTTCTTGTTTTAGGACCTGTTTCCCAATGTGCGGATAAAGTGCTAAATAGTTATGTAAAAAAGTAAAGTATGCCTATATACGTCCAACTGCAGGGCACAGGCCTCACCTCATCTATGAGGTGGTTTGGGCCATACTCCACCACGCGGGCCCGGTGCGGATTGGTGGAGGGGTGTTGTAAGGCCAGAGACTAAATCTTACTTTCAGATGTAATCAAGCCGTCTTAGGCCACTGACTAGGCTTCACGACCAGTATGAAGCGATATCAGCCGGGACCAACTTTTAACGTGCCTTCCGAAGCACGGAGATGCTCGTGATAAATGTCACTAATATTGTTGGAATGGTCACCCATCCACTCACGACCGCGGCGTTGGTTGCTTAATTTTAGTAATCGATACCAAAGCGCTGCCGCCACTGAGATACGAGCACCTCAATAGCTATGTAACAAGCAGATAAATTATGTAGAGGATATAAGTGCATGAACCTAATGTGTCATATAGCGCTATTTGACGGTGGTGAAACGCAAAAATAGTGTTTATGCTTCAGATAAGGAGAAAATAGCTTATTCAGAACCTATCCGTACATTGTGAAACAGGTCCATAATCAATCAATTGTTTGCATGGATGTATACGAGTAATTTTACTTAGTCCATGATACGAGCAGTACATACAGGGTGTAAAAAAAGGCTTAACGAAGCCTTAAACCACGAATTCTATACATAAAACCAAGTAGAATGCAAAAAAAATAATTGCTGGGAAATCACTTTTATTTTTGGGTACCAAAAAAAAATAACTTATATCTAACCCGCAATGTATAGAGCGCAGGCCGCAGACTATGCCTGTGTGTGTAATGGGAACATGTTTCTTTGTAAAAAAGTTTAGTATTAACGAACAGAAGTCAATTTTGGAAAAAAAAAAAATTGTAACTTTGACTGTCAATACCAAAACCCGTCATTTCCCAGGTATAGTGTAAAAGAAAAAAATGATCGTAATAATACGTAGAATATGTGGTATTCGGCTTCGTTAAGCCTTTTTTTACACCCGATATAAATCCTTGATTATTTGACAATTTATAAACAATTGATAAAAGTCGTGTTACACAGCTGGTTTCAATTGTTTATATTTTTTAACGCAGGTGAGTGGTTATTTTAATTTATTAGGTTCAGTAAATTTCGGAAGGAAACATTTTCGTAGTAGGCATACCTGATCCTACTTATGTAAGGCCATCTCATTTTTGTAAATATGTAGCATACTTTTTTTTAAATAAAAACTAAATAGAGTTACCTTTTTATGTTTTTTTTAGGGTTCTGAAAGTCCTAAACTCGTAATGCATACATAGGCTTATACAGAGTGTTTAAGATGGTACGAACCAAATGAGTAGTGGCTTAGAATCGAATCTAAAAAAACTTTTTAACAAAAAAAAAAATCCGCCGAAAAACTGAAAAGCAAAAAATAATAAACTGTTTTTCATTAAACCTTAATAACTAAGTTTCTTAACTAATGTAAATATACCGAATCAGTTCTTTTTGGAATCGGTGCCAGCCATTGTGAGTTAAAATGTGTCCAATCGCACCGACTCCAATAAGACCTTATTAGGTATACTAATATTAGTTAAGAAACTTAGTTATGTAGGTTTAATGAAAAGAAGTTTATTATTTTATTGCTTTTTAGTTTTCGGCGGTGATTTTTTTTTAAAGTTTTTATTTAATGATTTATTGTCGATATAAATAAGATCAGCATTAAAATCTAAGAGTGAACAATAAATGATCCCTATTTTCCTACCCTTAGGTTAAGGTTTTTTTTTTTCAAATTTATATAGGACAAATTGAGGTATACCCTATCTAATAAAAAAATAATTATCAAAATCAGTCTACACTAAAAAGTTATGCGTGGTCAAACATTACAACAATCATCCCCTGTTTTCCTACCCTTAGGGTTGAATTTCTTTTCCAAATTTATATGGGACGTTGGTCCCATATAAATTTGGAAAAGAAATTCAATTTGAGGTATATCTGATAAAAAAAGAATTATCAAAACCGGTCTATTCTGTAAAAAGTTATGCGTGGTCAAACATTACAATCAGAGAGTGAACAATCAATCATCCCCTGTTTTCCTACACTTAGGGTTGAATTTTATTTCCAACCAACTTCAGGCTATACCCATTCTAATAGAAAAAATATATATATCAAAATCGGACTACTCCGTATAAAGTTATGCGTGATCATACATAAAAGAAAACAAATATACGCGTCGACTTGAGAACCTCCTCCGTTTTTCCGTCGGTAAAAAATGTAGAAGCTGCGAAATAAATCTTATTTAACCGTATACATCGTCCTCATCATCGGCCATGCGTCTGGATGTCCGAGTGCATATAACCTGACTCTCTTTTAGTCCAGAGTGAATAGGCATCTTCTGGGCAAGCTCGCTCCATCGTAGATCCCATCTATGCTCTAGAGCAAGATTGGGGTCAAGAGTAAGCCCATCTCAAATAAAAAAAAAATACAATTATTGAGCTTTAAATAATAATAAAAAAACCAACCCTCAATACCACTTATGGGCCCCCCTATTACTTTACCTCTCGCCTCTTGTGCTTGCCTTAACCGGCCAGCCAAGAGTGGAGTTGCAAGAGCAGGGGGGTAACCATGACCTCTTAAAACAATCTCAAAGTTGTCAAATCTGTCAATTTTGGTACGTCATTTCATACAAAATTTGACAGAAATGATAATGTTTGACAGATTTGTGATTGTTTTTAGAGTTCATGGTTATGGCCCAGAACTTATGCTCCAGGTTGGAAGTGTAAAATGTCATCATAACGCCGTGGGCAAGCTGACTGGTACATTGAGTACTGGTAACTGGTGGTCCACAGACTCACCTCTACAACCTTAGCACATCACACGAATGTTGATACGCTCGCTGAGCTAGGCAAGTGGTTTTATCAGAGCGGCCATTTAGTGAGCGGCGAGTCACCGTCTGCCTTGATTATCGAGATGACATTTGATATGGCAGGCGTCCCTTTGTCTTATCAATATTCCGACAACCAGTCAATAGACCTGGTTTAGTTTCCATTTTCAACAATAGCCCTTGCACCTTGCGGGTGCTGTCTTTGGCCGATAGTTTTTCAAAACATTACTAGACCCTCCAGAAAGAAACATAGTACAAATTTTAATAGAACTTATCGACGAAATCAGTAATAAAATGATCGTTTCTATGTCAATTTTATAGAGGCAGGTCTAATAATTGCTCACGGTCTCGCGTGTCGGTCAGACGACTTGTCCGTCTTTTCAATCAGCTTACTCCCTATAAAATCCAAATTAATGTCTCTATCACACGCGAATGTCACCTCCAATCCCAATCTATTGTCGTAATAACTTGCGCAAGAGTCTCTAATAACGCACTAGCATTGTTACCCGTGTTTTGCCACCAGGGGCCGTGGGAGAGACTCCCAGCATCATAATACACTATATGGGAAATGTCTGCTCGTATGTGCTACATTTTCACAGAATATTGTGTAACAATAGAAGGAAAACCATCGCTATGTGACCTTAATACTGCCTAGTCTAAATGGGAGTAGCGAGTACTTAGGCAGGGATTACACTAGCGAACCGAACCTTAAGTTTACTTTTTCTGTGAAGCCTGAAATCGTGGCAGCTGCAGTGCAGTAATGTCCAAGCCTAACTAAATATGGGTTATTCGTAAAGTCGGCTCACGTGTTTAAAAACCCTTGAGACGATCAAAATTAATTAAAATTGTATGGGTCAACTCGTCCTACGTTACTATCAATATGAATAAAGGTACAAAAAGTTAAAAGTGTTAGTGTAGAAATAATAAAGACTGTGCGTTGGCTATAAAATGCTTATTCATGGCTGATTTGTCATTAATAGAATACTATAGAATAATAGGCAGTAATTAACACTAAAATTATAAAATTAATTAAACTTTTACATAAGATCAAACGCAAAATAAATAAATTAACTCTTATTTTTGAAAATTTTGAGAAAATCTTAACCTTTTTAATGTTATTTAATATTAACAAAACTGAAGCAATTATGATAAATTCTAAAAAAGAAAGAGTTTAAAAAACTTATAATATATTTCTTATAATAACACTTTTCTTGGCAACCATACCAGACGTATATAAGGTTAAAAGTCTAACGAAAAAAGAAAATGTGACGAGTTGACGCATACAATTTCAATAAATTTTGATCTTCTGCAGCTTCGTCTCATCGTCTCAAGGGTTTTTTTATACATGTGGGCCGAGTTGACGAATAACTCAACTAAATGGATGTTTGTTAATGTATAAATAGTCAAAAGCAGTTAATATGACAGTACAATTTTACTAAACTAACCTTTAAATAGGATCTCAAATAAAACAATTTATAGTGGAGAGTGGTGTATAGTGTAACTAACTCGAATAAAAATATCGAAAACTTTATAGAAAAACTAACAAATTCTTTTGTAAAACCATGTTAATTTATGAAAGTTAGGTAGGTAAAATAATTCAAATCGATATGGGTAAGAAAAAACACTAATGCTATAAACTTTATGTTAGGAATAAACAGTCTTGTGTCAAGAGGTACCTATTAGACGATATAAAAAGTATACTTTTCCTAGAGGCGTCACACAATATTATACTACTCGTATACTATAGTGTAGTCAATAAAGAACTATTAAGTAAGCTCCATACGATTACAGAACTAAAACCGTAAAAAAAAACACGCATGGTAGGTAAGATTACCATGGGTATGAACTATGCCTTATTCCTGTCTTGATTGGCCGTCTGGTTCTTTATAAATAGCTTCTAAATGACCTTTCGTTTTCTATAAAGAACACTATTATTTAAATGGCTTTATACGCTACTAGCAGCCCGTCGCGGCTTCGCACGGGGTAGACAATTATCGCTAATAGTTTCGGCAGCGCATTCGACGAAAGACATTTTAAGACTCATTTTTCTACACCTTCGGTTACATTGTTCAAATTTTACCAAGGATCCCTAATTTTTTTCAAAATGAAATGTAGCCTATGTCAAATTGGAAGAATGTAGCATTCTATTGGTGAAATAATTTTTTAAATCCGCCCAGTACTTTTTGAGCCTATTCATTACAAACATACAAAAATAGGTACAAATCTTTCCTCTTTATAATATTAGTATAGATGTAATTGGTGTAAAAACGTCTCTTCATTGGTATGATTACGACAATTAAAGTTTGAAGATACTGTGTTACATGATTTGATTTTAAGATTATTTTTTGTTACAACCAAATTCGCGGTTGGTATTATGTTTCTATTTACATAAGAAATAATTGCACATTGTTTTGTCTGAATTTTTCCCAAAACAAATTTTCAAGGTTACTTCCGTAAATTTTTATAGTAACTCAATTAGTTTTGGCTTTTTCTTTCTTACTTTGTATAACTGCCGCACTCAGAGACTTGGCAATAAATAATAAATAAATATTGGACAACATCACATACATTGCTCTGATCCTAAGGTAAGTAGCTAAAGCACTTGTGTTATAGAAATCAGAAACAACGACGGTACCACAACACCCAGACCCGAGCCAATATAGAAAAGTTCGTTTTCTACATTGACCCGACCGGGGATCGAACCCGGAACCTCAGAGATGGCGGCGCCATTTACAGTCCGGCGTGCTCGCCTCTCGGCTACGGAGGTCGTCTAACTGTGAAGACTGTTCAGCTGTTTTTGCATTGTGTTGATAAAATTGTGCGAAAACTTCTCAACCCGCTGGTCCACAGACTACAATACTGTTATCATGAGTGCTAAGTATAGACATGTTTCATTCCGTTTAAAAAAGTTGAATTTAATTTCTGTAGAATATTTGAAAGGTGGCATAAGAAGCTGCAATAGGGACACCACCACGCGTCGTGTTGTGCCGGCACGTTAAAAGAATTGCACCACCCCTTCTCTTCCTATAGGTGTCGTAAGAGGCGACTACGGGAGAACCGCCACAAGAAGACGGGCAGCACCGTCTCCTTTCCACCATTGGCCAAACTGCGACAGCGAACCCGCCTGCCAAGCGTGGCGATTATGGCAAAATCCTCCTTTTAGAGAGGCCAGTGTCCAGCAGTGGACTGATATAGGCTGGTGATGATAGGGACACCACTAAATAAAGCCCCAGACTGATCACTGAGTCACAACACTAAAGTAATAGTATTTTCGAAGATGATTCGGTGCCAGCCACCAAAAGAAAATACGAGTAAGTATCACAAGAAAACCTTGTATCAGTAAATGATATAAATGACATAAATATGCCATCGAGCCCATTTACAAAAGATCGTTTTCTGTATATACCCCATCCGGAATTAAACACGGGACACTTTGCATTTAGGCCACTACAATCAGGTCCTAATTATTTTAAAAGAATTTTATGCTGACTTGTAGAAGAATTTATCGCCAAATCACTTCATACAATTAATTGGCAAGAACGTCGTAGGTAAGTGCTAGAATATCTTGTGTATAACTTAGTAAAAACCGGCCAAGTGCGAGTCGGACTCACGCACGAAGGGTTCCGTACCATTATCTATAAAAACGGCAAAAAAAAACACGTTTGTTGTATAGCAGCTCCCTTTTATATTTATTGTATTCTGTTTTTCAGTATTTGTTGTTATAGCGACAACAGAAATACATCATCTGTGAAAATTTCAAGTCTCTATCTATCACGGTTCAAGAGATACAGACGGATAGACAGACGGACAGCGGAGCCTCAGTAATACCCGTTTTACCCTTTGGGTACGGAACCCTAAAAAAGAACCTATAATTGATGATGTAATATGCGGTTTACAGCACAGCTGATATGATTAATGGTAGTCAGTCTATCAATTACAATAAACCGTTGTTAAGTAAGTATAGTGAAAAAGTCGCTTTTCATCTTAGGTAACTGATAACTTACGTCCGCTCTCGCTAATGTATTCGACGCAGGTTTGTTTATTAATAACTGAGCCTTATTTCTACCGTCCTATAAAATTGTTTACTTTAAATGAGATTATCTACTATTTAACTTTACCGTAATGTCCAAGAAATTGGATAAGATACCAACTGACCATTTAAATAAGAAACGATTTTAAATTTTGAAGTCTTTTGATCTTAACTTCATTAGATTTTTATAATGCTACAAAATAGTTACAGTTAATTTGATTAATGTCGTCAAGGTGTCACGAAAAACGAATCTACGTAATAACAAAAATGTTTAAACTTATTGAACTTAATGCGGTAGTAAAGTTCGCGGTAACATCACATGAGTAAAGAATTCCGTTTCTTTACTCATGTGGTAACATTGTCAAAATTGGGTATCACAATAAAAAAAATACAGAGGGGTAACCATGAAGTCTCATGCTGGTGTCCCTAAACCAATGGAAGTTCAAAAATGTTTATAAAATACTAGAGGTATTTTTTTTCTGGGAGGCCAGACATTTGCATGATACCTACTATTTGTTGTAATTGAATTTAGAAATTCCTCCTCAAGGGTTTTCCGACTTCAATAAAGAAATATTAGCTTTGCTATTACTTTTCTCTACACTACTAAACACTACAAATCTGTCTGCTTTAATCAATGGAGTAAAATTTGTGGCTGCACGCTGGCCACACGCGACAGCCACGAACGCTGTCACAAGTAGCTCTACCAGCCGTGTGAAGCAGCTGAAAACGCCGTCAATTGAAGCAGGTGGCCACTTCCAGCTTCACGCATTGTTTGAGGCCGCGTTTTGTGGCCCGTACTATGCAGCGAGCCTTAATGTTAACTAATACTATACTTAATGTACTTAAGCAAGCATTCACCTAATCTCAGAGCTGCTAATCGTCCATCGCACCCTTTCGTGTGCTCTTTACCCAAGAAGCGTGGCCGTGAAGGCTAGCCATTGTTGACATGCGCACACGCCGCGTGTCGGCTGTCGAAGGTACGACCTTGGTACCATCTTGATATTGGCAACTTTCTGGAAAGGTTCTTAACGGTGACAGACGCAACGGGTTTTATACAGGCACTTGGCACTTTTTAAGGTTAATAGATGGATAACCAACGGAACCGTAATACTAAGACTCCGTTGTCTGTCCGTAATAGTCACACTGCTGAAATTTGGACGGACAGTGTGTATTGGTGATATTTTGATCGATCGGTACGGAACCCTTCGTAAGCTAGTAAGACTCACGAGTAGCCGGTTTTTTAAAGTACATATAGCCTCGTTTAGGCAAACATTTTTGTATTACGATCGTAAATTAATGGAAATTAATTTTATAACACAACTTCTTGTTTTGAAGCTATGAATTTAAAATAGTGCGACTTAACGGTGAGCGGCCTTTAACGGACGGTAAAAGCTCGTACCAAATTATAGAAAAAATACAAGAAAGGATAGAAGATAGGACAAGACAGACCATAACATCTTAATGAACGACTGGCAGAAAATAGCTCACGGCAATAAGTCCAGCTGTAATACTTATACGACCGTAATCTGTGCTATAAAGTTACATAAATATCACGTTGCCATACCTGTGTCAATATTATAATAAATTTAAATCAGCAGGATTCACCTTTACACGATCGTTTTGATCGTTTCGATTCGATTTTGTGCTGAGAAGGATCCAATAACAAAGTGGGCGTGTTAAGGCGTTTTGATGTATTAATAACTTGAGTAACAATATTATTATTTCCATTTGACGATGTAATAAACCACACATTTGTCTTTGTCTGAACTTGAAGGTATTTCATTTAGACAACAATGAGGCCATTCCCACAGGTGAATTAGTGCATTTTGGAATTAACGAGTCAACTTTGTTGTGGGTTTTTTATGATACAATTGCAACGTGATGGGAATTATATTTGTTTACCTAAAATAGTTACTATTTGACAAAATATCAATAGTTTGGAATTTTGTCAGTTTCGTGTTTGGTTTTACTCTAATTATATGCCGCAGTATACATTATTTTTTATGGATTTTGTGTATTTACGTGTATTGTTAACGATGATAGTTAGGTTTTGTCTATTCAGTCACCGGGTAAACCGATTTCAATTTAGATAACTTTGATAGGAAATTACTTGTGCACTAATTTTAGCAATTAAACAACGTAAATTGTTAAAAACTTCATTACTACAAAAATATTTACATTACAGATGAGTATTCTACACGTAAAAGTATTACTGAATAAATTAAACCAGTATTACCTTAATTTCCTTGCATCGACCTTTTGGCTTCGTCCATAGACCCCTCTTCTCCTAAGATCTGGACGTTTCTGACCTGCTTTCTTGGTGGGGCTGCAGTGGTGAGCTCGGTAGGGGGAACTGGAGTCGGCATGAAGTCAGGATTGATAGCTAACATCAGCATCTTCAGGAGTAAAGCTTCCCGGATTTCTGGGGGAAGGAATTCTGGAGAGTCTTCGATACGATTGGACGAAGAACTAGCAGTATCATACGGTCTGGTATAAACCCTCCTTCTAGGTATGTAACGCTGGCTCTCATACTGTTGGTTATCGTAGTTATTCACCTGGTTAGAGTAAGCATCTTGCTGTCGGTACTGCTGCTGATCGTACCGGTAATCGTACCGGTCGTCGTCTTGGTACTGGCGGGACATTTCGTACCTATTGTACTGGTATTGAGGCTCTTGTCTAAAAAGATGGAGAGGCTGGTACGGAGGTCCAGGAGCAACTAATTGATCCATCAAAGCTTGAAGTTTGTTCTGTCGGAGAATGAGAACTTGAAGCAAGCGTTTTAAATCTCTTGTACTCACTGGAGCTGAGATGGCATTCATCTCATCTACTGGTTCATAGCGTGACTGATACATAATGGGCTGTGGTTGTGGACTGGGTCGGTATGGATTGACAAACCTTGCTTGGTATCCATGAATGGGGACTCCTCTCTCGTCCACTGGAATCGGTATGATCCTGGTCACTGGTCTCACATCGTACGGAGGCACTGTCACGGGCTCAGGAGTCGTCCCTTTTATTTGTGGAGCTGGTGTAGTCTCTTTCAAGAACTGCGGCTCCAGTATTTTGTTCTGGTATTCGTAGTGGAGAAAGGGCCGCTGGTTTCCAATAGGTATAGGAGCACCCGGGTTGTCTTTTAAATATTCGTTCGTTCGGAATTGTATAGCGGGGGAAGGTCTTCGATAAATAGGTTGTTGGTATATGCGCTCATCTACCTCCCTCTCAGGAGGAATATGAATCACTGGCACTGGATTTGAAGTCACGACGTTTTCATGATCAAAAACACGACCGGTACTGGCTTCCACTGTTGTCTCCTGGTCATCTTGGTATTGCTGCTGAATTTTTTGCCTTGCAGCAACTAAGGAATGTATAGGCACTAGTCTCGGACGAGGTGTTGTTGTTGTGAACAAAGGCCGCACAGTTCCAAGAGATAAATGACTCCCGTACACGTCTGTCGAGTCATCACCGACCGATTGTTGTAAACTAATCATGCGAGGATTAGGACTGGTCCCGGTCAGTTCACGTCGAATAGTATTAGCTTTACTAGGATCACTTTCTTCTTTTTGCGCCATATGCTCGTAAACAGGTTTTATAGTTACAGGCACTTTTGTTGTAGTTTGTTTGGTTATCAAATCATCTTTCACTGTAGCTGACATTGGTTTTAATAATTGAGTACGAGTTTTAGCACTATCTTCCAACTTTGGTTTATAAAGATTCAAAATATTGCTAGTGGTTTCTTCAACTTTTTGTTTTTCGGTTGTTGTTTCAACAAAGTTCGTTGTGGCTCTTGTCGAAGATTGTATTGGTCTCCTTCTAGGAATGGGCTGGATGACAGTACCTTTAGTGGTGAAGCTGCTTCTCGTTGGATACACGATAGTAGCTAGAGGTCGCCTCGTGGTTGATGACACAGTTTTATTCATTCTTACTATCATTGTCGGCAGACTCGGGGTTGTGCTGGTGGTCACTGGCACCGGTGTACTATCACTCGACGATGTGTAAGTCACTCGTTTAATCTCCCCATCCTTATCGATGTATCCAAAAGTTCCCTTCACATTTCCCAAAACATCCCTGCTCTCGATCTTGAAGGTCCCATCATCAGCTTCGTATCCGATCGTATAAGAGCCATCTTCGTTTAGCCGGCGTATTTGTTTGACGATCTCGACTTTTGAAGGGTCAGCTGTTTCACTTGCTTTCAGGATTTCTTTGGTTGAATTAGTTGTTGGCTCTATTTCAGTGGCATTTTTGGTGGAGTTGGTGGCGGTGGCGGTCGAGAGGCACGCGAGGAGGATGAAGAGGATCATCTCGCTAGGGCAGCCGCAGCGGCATGACGACGCTACGGCTGCGCCGGCGCAGCTCACCCACCTATATAAAATACGCCCCACTCGCGTCCTCGCCGTGCGAATGTCTTGCGCAAACTCCGCTATTGTTGTCATTTCATTATCTGAAACGGAAAATCTTTTTTCATACCATCTACTAGTGCTGTAAGATCCCAATTGTTTAATTGTCCAATCCGTTCTGTAAATGCGTTAACATGTGCACATATTAAAGCGTTTTGATGGCACGAAATATGGTTCGAGTAAGGTCATATTTGAACGAAATGCTACCATTGTTTGGATGCAATCGTTGGATTGTTTTTGAATATTGCTGGTTAATTAGTGTTGGGTTTGTCTTCTGTTTCCCACGCGGCTACTCAATGTCATTTTTAATTACATCGCTGCGGTTTTTGGGTCTAAAATTAATTTTGTCTTGTATAGATGGTGATTCCGCAATGCAAATGCTTCACAAGTTATCTTGGGCTATTTGTGGTTCCTACTATATACGTACTATAAGATTTTGGTGACCACAAAATGAGTTTTCCGTTTTGGAGTGAACGTTGTTGTCTTTTAACCCTTCCCATGGTTTTCTATGGGCTGTGGGATAGAATATTCCATTACCGGGCCGTTTCGTGGGAATTTTAGGCATTATCCCTTGCAAGGTAGCACCTGTGGCAGTTATTGTGCTAGAACAAAGATACCATTGTTGTGATTATTTGAGCAAAACTAGAAATTACTATGCTAATGTTTTTTTAACGGCCTTTGAAGTAGAAAATTGATATCGCAATCTCATTAGCTTATAAAGGGAAAATTAAATAATAATAAACTTAAATTATTTAAATCAATTGTTCCACGCATTATCATTTCGTTCACAAAAAAATGGCTAATGTGCCACAACAGCAATTCAAACCCCCATAATATCATATAGGAAAATTTTTACAAATAATATTTCTAAATGCACACCTATAACCTTGAAAACAGCATTATGTCGGCTTTAAACAGCTTCGTCTAAATATTGTGGCAGAAAGTCAGTATATGAGGGAACTATAATATATACGTTGACGACATAATCTTCAATTTCACTTTTTAAAAATGTCCCATAGCTGTAAAGTGCAAGCGCATAGGAAAGTTTTATTAACGCAGAGCTACTATTGCGCAACGCAGTAGATTGATAATGATAGTAAAATATGTAATAGACGTAGGGCTGCTTCTATAAACTATCACTCATTAAATAATTAATAAGCTATTCAAAAGTAATAAGTATCTATTCACGTATTTTCAACAACAGCCTAAACATTTTTTATTTGACGTCCGTCAAATTTCTATATAACTGTACATATTTTTATTATGTTTGATATTTGTATTTGTCTTTAGACGTCTTTCTCTCTTCATTGACGACCGTCTGGTGTAGTGGTTCGCGCTCCGAACTACAAAGCCAGGCAGTAGCTGGTTCAAATCCCGCAAGGGGCAAATGTTCGTATCATGAGCACGTGTATTGTACCTAACTCAAAATGTTTCAAAACTAAGTGCTATTCCACACTGAATCTATCCCTGTACCAAATTTCATCAAATTGTTCAGTTCAGTTGTGCCATGATTAAGTAACAAACGTACATCAAGTACTTTCTTTAATGATCTCCGTAGCCGAGAGGCGATCACGACATCTCTGATGTCCCAGGTTCGATTCCCGGTCGGGTCAAAAAAGAAAACTAACTTTTCTAAATTGTGTCGGTTCTGGGTATGGTAGTACCGTTGTTGTTTCTGATTTCTTTAACACAAGTAGTAGCTACTTACTGTAGAATCAGAGCAGTATGTGATGTCCTATATTAATTCATTATTATTGTCTCGGGTCTGGGTGTTGTGGTACCGTCGTTGTTTCTGATCCCTTTTACTAGTTTAGGATCAGAGGTATGTGGTGATACCAATATATTGTTAACATTATAGCGAGCAACCCTATTCGATGCGCGTAGGCACGCGCGCGCTCGAGTGTTATACTACGTGATATAATCTGTCATTATCAGCGCCTGCGCATCACTCTCATCCTCAATACGCTTCCGACGAACCCGAGGTAGACGCACGTGACAATAACATCATGGGAACTAAAGCGTTGCTATGTTTGTTACGCATTTCTGGATGAGATCGCTTTAAGAGATAAGCTCTCTTTTGTGGACTAGTTAGTTTTGGTTTGTAGTTTCTATTAATATTGTTTAGTGTTAACTTTTTTATGGAAGAGTAAAAAACTGGAGACGTATTTTTGAATCATGCGAAATCCAATTCGAATACGAAATGGCAAGATTCGCATGCGAATGACTAAAATCCATATTTTTGAAAATTCATTCCGTGAATTCTGCAACAAGTGGTCCGACCCACTCGTATTTCGATTCTACTAGTAGAAAGTTCAGAAGTATGACATTGACAAACAAGTACATTGATTCACAGAATAAAAAACACTTTTTTTCCGTTCCGATTCGATTCCAATTCATTGCCGTTTTTGCGTTCAGGTTTTTAAATATTTTCTGCAAGAAACGATAATAATTACAAGAATTATTTTACTATTAATAGCAACACAATTCGAGTGATTCAAAAATGCGTAAAATCAGGAGCAATAGATATAGAGTTCGCACACGAATCGTATTCGTGTTCGAAATCAAGATTCTTTTCGAATACTTCAAAAATACGTCTCCTGAATAAACATCAGATTCGAATTAAACGACTCTTTTCGTTATGCTCGTCAAGTTCTAGCGAAATATGACATGGGGGGTTATTTGTCGATATTTGATAAATTTAAAGCCCTTAAATTATCACCGGTCGAAACTCGGATACACTGTATATTCGATGGGTTTTCACTTGTTAAAAAAACCGGCCAAGTACGAGTCGGACTCGCGCACGACCATTATCAGCAAAAACGCCAAAAAAAATCACGTTTGTTGTATGGTTGGGATCCCCCTCAAATATTCATTTTATTCTGTATTTTAGTATTTGTTGTTATAGCGGCACCAGAAATACATCATCTGTGAAAATTTCAACTCTCTAACTATCACGGTTCATGAGACACAGCCTGGTGACAGACGGACAAACAGACGGACAGACAGATAGACGGACAGCGGAGCCTCAGTAATAGGGTCCCGTTTTACCCTGTGGGTACGGAACCCTTAAAAAGCGTGTTAATTCTTGGCTGCAAAAACGCCACCTAACGTTTGCTTGTTGTATCACAACGATAAATACGAATACGTGTACTTCACGTACATACAATGGTTACAACTTTCAACGCGTAAACGAAACGCTATAATTAAAAAGCAAGTGCAAAACTCTTTCAATGTAAGTAGATACTGGTACTGAGTACAGAGGGCGTCACTGTAACTGTTTAAATTCAAGTCATACTCCTTTTTCTTCTTCGGTCGACTTGCAAAACTGTATGGACGTCAAACAAAACGTGACAACTTTTACGGAATTTTGTGTAGCTCTGTTTAGGTCATCCATTCTGCATTTTTATATTATGCATTATGCATCATATTTGACTATATGGCGCCGCTATATGTTTTATATGATTTGACGACCTCCTTAGCCGAGAGGCGAGCACGCCGGACTTTAAATGGCGCCGCCATCTCTGAGGTTCCGGGTTCGATCCCCAGTCGGGTCAATGTAGAAAACGAACTTTTTTATATTTTCTCGGGTCTGGGTGTTGTGGTACCGTTGTTGTTTCTGATTTCTATAAGACAAGTGCTTTAGCTATTAACCTTAGGATCAGAACAATGTATATGATGTTGTCCTATTTTTATATTTATTATGCTGGTGTAGGTGGCCAGAAAGGGCACATTCTTAATTAAGTTGATCACATAGCTTTAAAGAACTTTGTAGAAGGAATTTAGAACAAACTTATTAACGAATGCAAAATAATTATGATGTCTTATTTTGGATTTAATTGAACTGTATTGTCCATGATTTTATTTATTTTATAGATAGGGTGGATAGTGGACCACTTAAGCTGATTTTTACTTGATTGCGGTCACTGTATACAGAGTTTTAATTTGAGCGATGCTGCCTTTGGCGCAATGATTCTTAGATACATATTTATACAAATGAGGCAAATATTTATTCAGATATTACAATAGATTTTTGTACGGCCGGTTTAAAGTGAAAAATTCAAAAGTCTCCATAAACTGGCCACCATTCACCAACGGATGACCACTAACTATACCCTATACCTGACCACCTCAAATAGTCAATCCATTCGCAAAATTAAGTACCCTAAATAGTTCATAGCTACATATCATACTCATAGGATTTTAAATGAAACACTTTTGATCAGCTCAAGTTGATTGGTCAGCCAGTGGTTCCGTTACCCTACTCTCAGTTAAAAGAAAGGTACACCTATTTTAATTATTTGCTTCTGGTCAAGACCACACCTTGTATTCTGGAAGACTCATAGATTTCAGTTCTTAACACGTTAGCTATATTTCTTAACAAACCAACCACTAGCCTTATATTTGCACATGGCTATCTCTTTGTTCCTTCCTACGCTTATTAAATATATTATCAGCCCACGCTTGCTAACAAATTGCCCTATTCGCTGTCATAAACGCTAATCTGAATGATGTATCTTTATTCAGTGCTTGCGTGGGTACTTGCAGGTACGGACCACCATGTAGTCGCCTACCTTCTATCTGCATGTGATAATTTATCAAATAATTATATAGACACGACTATTTAACACGACCTAACCGGCCAATTTTTGGGTCTTTGGGAGAGGCATTTGTTCATCAGTGGACGTCGCATGGCTGAAATGATGATGATGATGAATGATCAGAAGTCTTTACAAGGTCATATAGATTGCTTTTTTGACTGGTAGAATTAGTCAGCACTTTTTACTGTATGTATAATATTATTTAGATGTGGTTTGGCTTTGGCGTTTCACCGGACGCTGTCAGCGCAGGCTTCATTTCGTTTTATACTCTGCTCCCGTAAAGTTGTGTGTTGGTTTATCACATATCATCATCATCATTTTAGCCACAGGACGTACACTGCTGAATATAGGCCTCCCCCAGTGAATTCCAGATCGTCCGGTTGAAAGCGGCCTGCATCCAGCGGCTGCAACCTTTACCAGGTCGTCTGCCCACCTTGTGGGTGTGAGTCTCACGCTGCGCTTGCCGGTACGTGGCCTCCATTCCAGAACCTTTCTGCCCCATCGGCCGTCAGTAATTTAACCATATCATCATCTATATAATGACCTATCTCAGGCAACTGCTGGGCATACACCTCCCATCCCAATGCATTCGACAGAGCCCGATCCTCAACCATTCATCTCTGTAGAAGTCTAGTACCCAATCTTTCTTTGGTCAAAATAAGGACTTAATTCAAATGGTGACTTCCTTCTACGGAGTAGTTGTACTGCTTAAATACTACTTTATGGAACCAACATCAACAGTTAATGTGTACACTAAACTTCAGCTTACTTACCTTTTGAGCTTCGAGTATATCCAAGCGATATCGATATAGTGTGCTTACTGCTTCGAAACCTAACAAAGTGAATATAATAACCTGCCTTAGGTTTGATTGCCATTCTCTTTGTTACTAAATATAATAATAATATAATATAATAGTTATATAATAGTTTTGGTGGGTAATAAATGTTTTGTGTGCCAAAATTAGAAAGAAAAAACAATAAAACATATTGTTTTATGGTCCCGGCGATCTGTGCCTCGATGAAAATGTAAGTCTTGTATTACTCGTATATTATTTTTAAATTGTGCCAATTAAACTTTATTCATTCATTCAAATAGACCTAACTGCGGCTACTTACTATATGCACAAACGATGCAATCAAGCTTCTGTACCATATCAGGAGTCGAACCCGACACTCTTTACGAACATCCGGCGCCAATAGAGCCTTCATTTATAAGTTTTCTCAATCATATCGCACTTGCATAACATGAATCAATGAATAAGTGGGCACTCTACTTTGGCCTTAACATTTGGATCCCATACCCAGAGTTAAAGTCACTTGGTTAATAGCATGCAGTTCATTCGCGATGTGAGAGCAATGTTGCAAAGCAATTTAGGCTTAGTAGCGATACGATATCTAACTTCGTCAGCGCCTGTCAGATAGCTACAAAGATGTCAATTAACCAAGTGATTTCACGATGACATCACTGGATGCAGGCCGCTTTCAACATACCAATCTGGAAGTCACTGGGGGAGGCCTATGTTCAGCAGTGGACGTCCGCCGGCTGAAATGATGATGATAATGATTTTGTTTTCAGTTTAAGGCAGTGTTTGTGTAAATGATTTACTATTACGATGAATTTAGAAGAAGAATGTCATTAAAGTACACATTATTAATTACTGGCCTGCAATAAATATAATAAACCACTGATGCCGGAAACCTGATTTCTACAACAAAACATGTTTTATTCATAACTTAGGAAATGAAAGTACTTATTAATTGTTTATGTCTGTAATAATTCCAGTAAAGATGATAATTAATTCAGCAAAAATACATTGAAGCTACAAACAAGAGATGGTATGTAGGTGTATGAAAAACAATTAAAATTAAGACTACTTATACAGGGTGTACAAGAAAATGGGACACTCCTTAAAACCACGTGATCAGCTGGTCATATACAACAACTTTTACTATGGGAGCAACATCGAAATCAATAAAAAAAATCTGCTTCTCCATACAATCTTACTCGCATACCTCGATGATAATGTATGGAGCATCTGAAAATAAAATCACGATATCGATGTTGCTCCCATAGGAAAAGTTGTTGTATATGACCAGCTGATCACGTGGTTTTAAGGATTGTCCCATTCTTTTGTACACCCTGTATAATTAGACTTCGCATGAATTAACCACTTTTGTGTGTTATACTCGTGTTATATATTTATTATATAACATCCTATTTCCGTTCTTATCCTGTTCGTGTTGTTTTTAAATATGTAATAGTATTTGTTTCTGTTTTGGGTTCTTGCGCGGTTTTTTTGTTATTACCAGCCTATCTTAAGCCTTCTTTGTTTGGTGTGCAATTAAGATATAAGTAGATTTCAGGGATCAGGGATGAAAACTTTTAGCAGGTTTATTTTTTCTTTTATTCTTATTTATTTTATTCAAGTAAGTACACCAACAGCACAATGTATAAATCAAATTCTAGAACTAAAATGTATCTAGTTATAAAATGTAGATCCGTTATTGGCCGTTTGTTTATAGTGTAAGTTTTAAAAAACGACTGATCTATATACAGGATGTTAAGTTAAAGGTACTTATATCAAGCCGAGACTTGCCTATGTTAGCATACGCATATAAATACTATGGTGAAATAAGAAATTTGATATGATCATATTTGAAAAAAAAAAAATTTTTATACAAATAACATTCTAAAAACTATATTTTGTATGAAAATTTAAAAAAAGGTAGATGTAGTATTTCTGACTTCATCATACCAAGATGCATATGTTAACAAGGCTAGTTTCGGCTTGCTTTACATAATAACCTATGTATCCACCTCCGTAGCCGAGAGGCGAGCACGCCGAACTCTATATGGCGTCGCCATCTCTGAGGTTCCGGGTTCGATCCCCGGTCGGGTCAATGTAAAAAACAAACTTTTCTTTATTGTCTCGGGGCTGGGTGTTGTGGTACCGTCGTTGTCTCTGATTTCTGTTACACAAGTGCTTTAGCTACTTACCTTAGGATCAGAGCAATGTATGTGATGTTGTCCAATATTTATTTTATTTATATGTAGCACCTAGAGTGGTGCTACTACCAAAGCAAAGATATATTTTAGGACTGGTAAGGAAGAGGGCCTACTTAGTTACTAAATTAATCATCAGCAGCCCCTTGAAGTCCATTGCTGGGCTAAGCGTACGCCACTGCAAGCGGCTCCGGGCGGTGGTTCATGTTAGTTAAATGTGAGTAAGAATTAGTTTAATTGACAATTTAGGCGTTTTGCAGAAGGCGGGGCGGGCCGGGTCGGTCAATTTTACCGCGAAGGATAGCGCAAGGGAATCCTATACTACCAACGCACACGAGGGCAATAAGACCGGCGGTGTGCTTTGTGTTCGCGGCGAGGGCAGCCGCGGGCATCGGCGGGCAGACGCGGTCTTTATTGCTTCGCGGTTAGACCGGCCCGGCCCGCCCCGCCGTCTGCAAAGCGCCTTATAATTCCTTATTTATAATAATTGACCAGTTAACAGTTAGGTAATAATAAACACGTCTTATAAAAATATAATTTATTATTAAAACAAAATACAAATAACTATTTGTAAGTTTTTACAGAGAGCTTCACAAGAAGCACGCAGCGTGGACTATCACGCACAAAACCGTTTCATTTGTATAATTAAATTTATACTTAAGACTAAATCTCTAGCGTTACATTAAGTAGTGATTAGATACAGCGTATGTACACGGTGCGGCCGGCCGCCATTACACAACAGATTCACGATGCAGCAGGCCCACACCACATTAAATAAGAATATGCCACACGTATAAGCGATCTCAAAGAGAGATTGATAAAACCGCTGAAGTAAATCGTTATATCAAAGACTTTGCTTCTACTAGAGAGGACGGCGTGGGATAGATTGTATTTTTTCTTTGTGTTTTCGTATTATTTGCCTAAAAAAACGTTAAGCCACTCTTTATTGTCAGCATCAGTGCAGCGACGAAACGTTAATTTGAGAGTTGGACCGTGAAAAAGAAATACAAACCCTCGTACAACGGCCGCGTAACATAATTATAACAGAATTCACCTAGTGAGCCTACTGCATCTATGGCTGTTGTGGCCACTGTCCCGAACTAGACAAACACACACTGACGCACTCGACTGTACTATACGACCAATCGGGATTCAGATTTCATTATGGCCATTCGGACTGGAGTGTGATTGGTCGATAGTGAATTATCTAGCTCAATTGTTCCGCTAACCTAACTAGAACTGGATGCCGTGTCCTCTAAGGAAGGCGTCGATCTGGCCGGTGGACGCGGACTCCCCGCGTGGCGCTACGTAGTAGTACTGAGGCTGGGGGGACTGCTGGACTCTCTGGGGAGCCTGAGATTGAGAAGACAACGCTAGCCTTTGAGCCTGGGCTCTAGCCGCGGCACGGTCTCTCTGCAACTGGCTCTGCTGCAACTGCTGCTGCTGGGCAAACAGCTGCTGCGAGCTCTGGAACTGAGCCTCAGCCTGCTGTCTCTGATAAGCTTCTTGAGGGTTCTGGTGCTGAATCTGGTGTCTGAAGAGCGGTACGCTTGAACCTTGAGAAGATCCACCTGACGAGATCTGTTGCGATGGGATGAACGGTCTCGCCGAGGGCTGAGGCTGTGCCACGTAAGGCTGTAGCCGCTGGTTCAAGTTCAGTTCTCCCTTGGTTTGAGGCAGCGTCTGGAACAACTGAGTGTTGTAACTGCCACTCGAAGGGTCGTACACTAATTCTGTCGAGTAAAGGGGATTTCCACTTGGAGCTGGTGAAGCTGCGAGTGTCGTTTTCGATTGGGTCGCCACTGAAGGGGCGGTTGTCGATTGGTGTTGGTTTTCTCGGTGGAATTTCGCGAATTCTGCAGCGAAATCGATCTGGCCAGGTCTCGAGCTGGTCAAACTGGGGGTAGGGGACGGCGAGTAGTTGGAAGCGGGAGACGGCGAATAGTTGGAAGCGGGAGATGGCGAGTAGTTCGGCTCGGGGCTGTACTGAATTTGGGGTTTGGCCGTTACCTGGACGAGCTGTGGCCTGAAGGTGGTAGCCGGAGGCAGAGCGCGGGCAGTGGTGACCGCGAGAGGACGAGGGGTGATAGAGATCTGTTGCGCTTGGTAGGTTGGTCTCCTGATAGCGGGGCGCTGCACAACTCTTTGTCTGATGTGCTGGAGAGGTTCTTCTTCGGCCTCGTCCTCATCGGCATCCCTAAAGTCGTTTTGGAAGAAGGTCGTGGTTGGTCGTGCGGTAGTGGGTCGGATGGCTGGTCTTGAGGGGTAGTTGGGTTCAGGGTCATCTCTCTCAGCGGAGTCTGGGGCGTGGGGTTCCTGTTCTTCATCGTCAGGCTTGTTGGGGTCACAGGGGTTGCCGGACACGTAGGTAAACTCTCGCTTGTTGCCATCAGGGTCAACGTAGCCGTACTTGCCGCGGACTACGCAGTCGGTGCCTCGGGTTTCCTCCTTGAAGGAGCCGTCAGCCGCTTCGTAACCGAACGTGAAGCTGCCGTCATCATTCACCTGGAAAGGAAAATTAGGCATTTTAATAAATTTTGCTGATTGGGGATAAAATATAGTAAATGTAAATTGGACACAATACAATAGTCCTAAAAGTAGGTCGATTGTTTAGGTTGTGTACTAAAGTAACTAAATAAGATGCACACTGACTCATTTGTCAATCATAAAGCTTTACCTAGCTTTTATGATTGACGAATGACGAAGGGTCTTTTACCATAATTTTACAACCTCTATAAATACTAGCTATTTTAAGCTGTAAATCTAACTCTATAAAACTTATTATGTAGAGTTTATAACCATAATTGTTTGTTTCATACGTGTCCCTTAATAAGCTGTATATCGTTATCGGTTATTTTATTAACTTTTACTCTAGTTAGGCCGGGTTCCTATATTGTACTATGCGTCAGTGTATATCAGCAACTGATTGGATTTTTGTCAAAAGTAACGGACTGATATAGTCGTTCCTATAATTTTTTTCGTCTTCTATCTGCGACGAACATTTGTAAGTCAGTGACTTTACTGACGAGGCGTCATTTATAGGAACACTTTTAAGTATCTCAAGTTGTCTTTCCTAACCATCCGTGAGCAAAACCAACTGTTTTTGGATGTAGGAACCGGGCATCAGTAATAAACTCAAAAGGTGAAGTCTTCTTACCTTATTATAGTTTCTGATGGTCTGCACAGGCGGCTGCTTAGGTCCCTCATGGATTGGTTGCTGCTTTATCCGGGCTGGTCCTCGCTGGATGGCACGGGGTTCATACTCGTCGTCGAGCCGGTCTTGCGCTCTGTATAACGCGTCATAGGCATCTGCTGGTACTAGCACCACCTGGAATTTAATAATAATAATAAATCAGAGACAACGACGGTACCACAAAACCCGACCCGAGCTAATATAGAAAAGTTCCATTTCTACATTGACCAGACCGGGAATCAAACCCGGAACCTCAGAGATAGCGGCAACGTAGGTTTTCAAAATTTTAGAAGAGATATTTGATTTATTATTTAGAAGAGATATTCGATTAAGGCGCATCGAGAGTAAAAGAGATAATAATCAGTTTGAAACGATACAATAACGTTATAAAGAGCATCATAGAAGTGAAGATAAATGTAAGAGAGGAAGAGCTAGACAAAGGTATTCAGAAATAGATAAAGTAGAAATAATCAGGCTGGGTCGTATCAGGAGCTCAAGAATTGGTAGTAGTGGAAAATGTTTTCGATTCCCTCACAAAACTCCTATCGATATTTGCGTTAAGCAACATGACAATTGATCGTAGTCATATAATTCTATAAACATTGATAACCAGGAACCCTACCCTTTAAAGCGCTCTGAGGTGTATTAGTGCAATAGGCCCAAAACGGGTTACAGGTTACAAGAAAACTGACTTAGACAATCGATGTTTACTGTGTCATTACCATCATCATCACCAGCCTCTAGAAGTCCACTGGCAGACATAAGCTTTCATAGAGTGCCATAGCAAGTTATTCTGAATCATTTGCATCCAACGGGCATGTATTCTTGACTAGGACATTAGTCCTCCGGTGGTGCCGGCACGTTAAAAGAATTGCACCACCCCTTCTTTTCCTACGGGTGTCGTAAGAGGCGACTACAGGAGAACCGCCATAACAAGACGGGCAGCAGCGTCTCCTCTCCACCATTCGCCAACCTGCCTGCCAAGCATGGCGATTATGGCAAAATCCTCCTTTCGGAGAGGCCTGTGTCCAGCAGTGGACTAATATAGGCTGGTGATGATGATGATGATGGTGACATTAGTCCTCTGGGAATCCTACCCAAATTTCCTGTGAGACAAAGATAGATAGACTTATTTACCTGGTCTCCAGACGCTCTCTCTTGCGCCTGCGGCTCGTAATCGTACTCCTCCACTTGCTGCTGCAGCCGGGGTCGGGGCCGCGCACCAGCCGCCATCCCTGTCGCTAGCACTATACATATCACCTGTAAGAAAGAGATGGAGAGAGTTAGCTGCGTGCTTACAAAAATGGAATGAAATGAAATCCTTAATTTAATTGCCACTCAAACAAAATTAGTTTCAATATTTGCATTGACTGTACGTACGTATCCAAATAAGTAGGAATTGTTTTTTTTTACATTATTGAAGATGGCTCATTAAGTTAATATATAAATTACATGATAATTACCTACATAAGTAATACACTTAGATTCAAATAAGACGTTTGTTAATACAACTGCGACTCCTAAATAAATATTTCAGCCCAAATTTTAGGACATAAATTGCAAAGTAGAAACGGGTACATTGTATCAAGCTCTTTTGAAATATTCAAGCGTATTTCGAAACATGTTCTTCAGTTTCCAAATTCTCTTCTACTCGGTTCAGTAATTTAGGAGATAATTAGGTCTCATTGCAGTTTCAAATGTAAAGTGACTACATACTTGTGTCTGTTGCAATTTTATTGTTAAGTTTCATACTTTCACTAATGTTAGTAACAAATTTTAATTTCAATTTTCAATTATAAAGGAGTTTGAATGACTTGTCGGTTATGCTATACAGAATTTAACAGGCCATTAAAAAATAATATATATGTGCCTCGGACAACATATCAACTGATATAGTTTCATCTTACAAACCCAAATCCGAGATAACATAAAAAAATATGTTTTCTAAATGGACTTCTATTGCTGTGGAGTCACCACGAACTTAAAACTTAAAACAATCTCAAATCTGTCAATTTCGTTCGTCATTACGTACGAAATTTGACAGATTTGACAAGATTTGACAGATTTGAGATTGTTCTAAGAATTCATGGTTACCCCCCATACTAGGCAACCCTCAATGATCTTCAGATTGGTTGATTGGTTTATGACGTTTTCACGTATCTTACTCAAAAAAATACAATGTTAATTCCACAACGATAAAACAATAGTTCTAACTATTTAATTTAAATACTTGTTTGAATTCATTGTATTTGACTGTTCAAATAAACCGTTTTACGTAAATATACCTGTCCAACAATAAAACGTAAAAAACCTTACTGATACTGATTTCTAATTCAATTTTTTTTGTTTTCGACTGTACATCAAGTGTTGACATGTAAACACATTTCGTAACCGATATACGAGTAACGATGAGAAGTAATTATGCATAAGTGGACATTACCCTTGGTTGTGATTACTGTGTGATTAGAGTTTCAATCATTTGCTTTTGCTGTGACAGAGCCCTTGAACTTTAACGTAATGGTTAATGTCGGACCTGCGTGTGAATAGTAGGGAGACTGGTTTGAAAACGTTTATTATAATCTAGGCTGTGGCTGTTTATAATTCTCGCATACGAGCAGATACAGATAAGTTTTAGACTGAATTTTTCAAGTGTTATTTATCTTCAATTAAACCTTGCATGGAATTGCTAAAAACAAAAAAAAATTACAATATTTAAGCATTTCTGATCTTAACCTATAGTCAAATATTTGTAAAAATATTTCTATAGGGTGTTGACGGTAGTATACTACTCAGCTATACATATAGCTACAACATTGATCAGAATACGCTGGCTTTGACAGCGAGAAAAAACACTTGAGGAATTTCATCTTGTCACGTGACGTCCTCGGTAGCTTAGTGGTTAAAGCACTCGCCCGGTATGCGATGGGACGTGGGTTCGAGTCCCTCCTGAGGTCGAACATTTTTTTTCAAGTGTTATTTATCTTGAATTATACAGTTTTCAAATTAAGGCTCTGTCATTTGTTATTGTATGTTGCTAGATGAAAATAGCTCAGAATTAGTTAGGGTCGAATCACACTAGCTATTTGAGAGCAAGACGCTTTGTCTCATGGTGCTAGAGGTAGCTAGTATCGAAGTCTTGCCTTACAAACGTGGGTAGCTGTGAGTTCTCATCCCAAGCCACGTACGTCTGGAGTTTATGGAAACTATGTAGTTATGAATTTATAGAAGTTACTTGGCGGTGGGGTAAGATATTGCAATATATATAGATAGATATTGAAACCATGGTAACCATAGTCAAACAAAAGTCTCGTATGCCTTTCTAAATGTTACTGATAGAAATGCTGAAAACCTCTAAATGTCTTAAAATGGGGCAACCTGCGGGGTAACCACGAACTCTTAGAACAATCTCAAATCTGTCAAATCTTGTCAAATCTGTCAAATCTTGTCAAATCTGTCAAATCTTGTACGTAATGATATACGAAATTGACAGATTTGAGATTGTTTTAAGAGTGCATAGTAACCCCCCAGGACTTGCTATAATATTTAAGATCATGGTCAAAGCGTACCATGAACGAAACAAAGCGCCAGGAAGATCAGCGTTTGTATTCGTTTTCTGTGTTTTCGAAATAACAAGGATAACAGCAGTGTCTCCTTGCCGGAATTCATTCTAAAACTGACAGTCCAAAACGCTCGCTCGCATAGGCGTGGAAAACTTGCGCTCCCGCGGCGTGTTCACTGCGAATTGAATTCACTCGCAAACCCGCAGTGTGATAACGTCCTTATCTATGCACCCACCAGATTTGAAATAGTTGACTATAAAAATAGGTGATTATCCTTGAATAACTTCGCATATGAAATATTTCAATATTTTATATTTGTGCAAGAGTTATATAGTTGCACTCGCAAGACAAGGCCGGGTGGTTAATGAGTGTACTTAATTTAACTGTCACACTTTATGACAACTGCTAAACCTTATTACAATAGTTTAGTTTACGATACTTAACGAAAAACAAAGACAGCGCTTTGGTTCGGCGATGGTCATTTCATTTAGTACTTTTTATTTAAATTAAAAACCATAATATGATTGTTCGTATTCGTTATACCTATAAATAAACGTATACGGCCTGACTACAAAAAAGATAGACTAGGGTTGAACACTTGTCTAAAATTAGTCAACCAATTTGAAATGTTGACACATCAGACATTCGAGACATATTATTAAAAAACATTTCAAATTGGTTGATTAATCTTTAGACAAGTGTTTAACACTGAGTTGAGAGTTGAGTTTTACTCAAACTCAAGCGTTTATTTGCCAAGAACACAGTAAATATGGATAACATTGTTTTAAAAGTAAGTAGCGCATCTGTTCAGCCTGCTCGCAGACGTCTATCGTTTTGTATTAAGGCCAATATAGTTTTACTTTTTACTTTAAATAAAACGAAACGCAATTTTGTAATTATTCGTAGTACGAGCTACAATAAAATGTTCGTAGCTCGTAGCACCAGTCGTAGCACACGCATTCCTAGTCCCGAATAATTTCGTAGCAGGTCCTATAAGATTTTTTATGTAAATTTTTCTGAACTTTTATGAATAATATAATATACAGGAGTAACTCCTGAACTAACGAGGCTCTTTTCTTGTAGGCCACTTTGCAGCAGTGTGCATTGCTCGTATGTATACAGGCACGCCCACCAACGTAACGTGCATGTACGTGTTATCCCGAGTATACTCCACTCTTTATTTTCGTCAAATTCATGAACTGTATTATTAATTTAAATTTGAATTAGATTGTTCAACTTAACTACCTCTACAATGGTATTCGAAAGCCATATTTAAATTTTAATAAGTTATTATTTGACGGATTAAAGTGGTATCAAAGACTCAGGTTGATGCTATTTAATCCGCCCCTTAAATTTGGCAACGTGTTGCCCTTTAACTCGTTAGCTAATGGTCACCCATCCATATTTTGACCACGCGCAAAGTGGCTTAACTTTCACGATCGCTTGCGATCAGCGCGCGCCATTCAGCCACGGGCTCATTAGCCAAAGCGTCCAATAACCCCATCGCGTTGACAAGGCCGAAAGTTCACGAGCATCTCGGCCGTTCACCGGTGACGCAACGGTTATTAGATAGGTATTATGCCGTTATTATGCTACTGGATCAATGGATCATCGTTTGTGGGGTGACCAAAAAAGACTGAAATCTAGGCAAAACGAAAATAAACAAGAATCTGGATTTTTTTATTGACAGCAGTCTAAGGCAACAAAGACTTTAAAAACTCGTTGCCCGGCCTGTAAAGATTATTAAAATGTGAATAGAAGACAAATAAATTTCAAATTAAATGATGTACAATGTTGAAAAACTTTTTTTATAAGTCTCACCTAAGTGATTCTGTAAGTCAGGGAAGATATTTTGATAAGTATGAAACGTTGCGATGACGGGTTTACACAACGCCAAGATTAACTGTGTATTTGTACAATGTTTCAAACACAATTAACAAGTATATACGTGAAGCCTTTGTGAGCTTCTTTCATTCTATATAGAGTAAACCCGTAATCTTTATTAGTTTTAATAAAACATCACATCACATCACCAGCCTATACCAGTCCACTGCTGGACACATGCCTCTCCAAAAGGAGGATTTTGCCATAATCGCCACGCTTGGCAGGCGGGTTGGCGATCGCAGTTTGGCCAATGGTGGAGAGGAGACGCTGCTGCCCGTCTTCTTATAGCGGTTCTCCTGTAGTCGCCCCTTACGACACCCATAGGAAGAGAAGGGGTGGTGCAATTCTTTTAACGTGCCGGCAGCACACGACAATTTATTAAAACAGCAATTTAAAATTTTCGCTACTTATTAACTTTGATCAGAGTTGAGTAACTTAAACGTTGCCTGCTTATGTTTAGTGACCTCTTAACGATAAGTAAATTCTTGTGGCATGCAATAATTGGCAATCACGATGATGATTATAATAACCATGAGAATTTACATCAAGGTGGATTTTGATATGCACAAAAATTACTATATATTTTTTATCAAATCAAAACAAACATTGATAACTTTTTATAATCTATTATTCAAGAAATTCATAGTTACCGAGATTTCTTTCGTTTCTTACTTTAGTTTATTAGTATATTATTAATTTCTTCTATTTGATGTATTCCACCCAATTTTAATATTGAACCTTAAAACAGTATGACATTAATATTTTTTTTTTAGCAATTACCTTGCTAGGTTTATCTAAGATATTTTGACATTGTCTAATCTTCAGCAACAATCACCTATTCTCATCGTAAAAACGTGCCAATCTTTAAAAATACCGAAACATTAACCAACCCACATCTTTACCTAACTTACATTTAATTTAAGCCGCAAACCGACTCGTATTTGAGTACTTTTGCAACGTTGGAAAGTACTTCAATAACCTCCATTATCACGGCACAGTAAGGCAAGTAGATCTAATTACAAAACGCGACCGCATACCAGGGCGTTGCGCGTGAGTGACGTAATCGCGGGTGTGGTGACCACACGGTAGGAAAATCAGGACAAAATATATTATGTCGGGAAAACTGGAGTTTTTTGGGTCAAATTTGTATATGGGTTAAGTAGGTTTAGTTAAGATTGATGTGGAACAAAGACTCACTTAAAGTGTCCTCACTATACATTTTATTGTAAATAGGTTTCGTTGGCTCGAGCTCGTAAAAAAATTTATAAAGGATCGTGCGTTAAAAGAAATGGTTGTGTGTATAGTCGGTTTACGGACGTTATATATTTTTTTCAAAATATTCTAAAGACGAATAACACCTTAGTCTACCTGTGACCACGAACGCTGTAAAGTGTTCGAAACGTCAGGTTAAATAAAATGTTAATAAATCGCGAAATAATCCGTAAAAGTAGTTTCGTTTAAATAGATCAAAGAGAAATTAGAGTGTCCAACGGAAAGGAACTAGTACTAATAGGGACAAGTGGCGAGCTTCAGTATAATTTACAAACATTTAAGTTAACTTTACGAAGTTGTAAGTAACAGTTTTTCCATTCGCACTTGCGCGCGATTCTAAGTCAACAGTGAAAGTGCCCAAACATTAAGTCATTGCGCGGAATGACGTCATCCTGCTTTTTATTACCATGTTGCTTGCAAGCGGGGAAAGCGTAATTTTGTATTGTTTCTAGCATTTATTTTTATTACACACATTGTTTTAATGTCACTAGAGTGATGGGAAAATGACAAATGGCTTTTGAAGTTAAATAAGTCGTATGCATTTGTCATTGTGTTTATTGCTTGCTTTCAGTCTTGTAGAAACAATAATTACTTACTTACGAAGGTATTATACTATGTACATAGTGATGTAGTAAACAAAGATTACATAAAGTAATGTACTCATTGGGATGGACTGGACCATTGTGGATATTTCCCAAGATTTTATTCGTTTTTTAAACTGTTGTGTTGTAAGTAATTTGTTTTGGAAAAGCCAAAGTAAAAACTATTAGGTCTTTGGGTAAAATAACTAATCACGCTAGTGGCTGAATTGATACCTAAGGAATATGATCTTTATTATCATTGTCATCATCAGGCTGTTAAGCCTGAAGTATACTGCAGGGCATGGATCTAAAATTTCGAATGCTTAGGATTTATCTGAGAGATAAAATAAGAAATGAGGTTACCCTACAAAAAACTAAACGAAATCGAAATAACTGAAAGAATAACTAAACAGAAGTGGCGGTGGGCACGTCACATTTGCTGTAGGAGGGCCTATATGGCGCGATGTTATATGTAAAGCTGCTGGCATTAAATGGAAAAATAATAAATCGGGCTCAGTGACTCGCATAGGAAGAAGCATATAATATCCAGCATTAAATTAACATCATTTTAGCCACAGGACGTCCACTACTGAGCATAGGCCTCCCGCAGTGACTTCCAAATCGGCGGTTGGAAGCAGCGACTTGCATCCAGCGGCTTCCTGCATCCTTTAAAAGTGTTCGTCTACCCTTAGCACTCACACAAAATACTCTACCACTTAGTTGTGTCGCCTTTATTTTCAACAATGACAGCTTTAATGCGAAGAAGCATGGTTGCAACCAACGCTGCACCAGCTGCACACTTCTCCGTCTTAATTCACTCACACACAGCCAAGAGTTTGCCTTTAAGTCGCTTTTCTATCTTGATGGATTTTTGCAGAGAACTTTTTCATTTTCCACCATAGGGTCCCGAACGGCGACAAGTCCGGGCTGCTAGATACCCATTCGATTGTAGGAATGCTCTTCGATAGTAACCATGCCTTTATTGTCCTTGCAGTATGGCAGGAAGCATCATCTTGTAGAAAAATTAAAGAATCTTGATGTTTGAGTGCGTAGCGAATGCTAAGTCTATGGATGGAATATGCCGGTACGGCCAATTTAAATTAACTTGAGCTGATTATAATGATAATAATTCATAAGTCTAAGCAGTCGAAGTAGCCGGCACAACTCTTTAATAACTCAATTCCTATCTGTCTATTTGTTTGCCAATAACCACATTACGATTAATCCATCTGCCCCAATTTAAGTATTCGGTCCACAATCAATATTTACCTTTCGCAATCCAGACATGTGACCATCGTCCACTGAAAGGCAGCTAATTAGAACATTTATCACTGTCCGTTTGGCAACAGATACCGAGCGTTGTATCTCGCAACTGGCATTGTGTCTTAATTTTATTGTGATCAGAATTATCGTTATGCTCGGGCTTCACCTGCGTCTAATGTCATTTATTAGTGCGCTATTTCATTTAGTACGCCGGTATGGCCGATCTTAATGCGCTAATTTACTTTAATTAGGTACACTAGACATTGTAAATTTTTGTTTTTAGCAATTCCATGCAAGGTTTTAATTAAAGATAAATAACACTTGAAAAAAATCATTGAGCTCAGGTGGGACTCGAACCCACGTCCCATCGCATGCCGGGCGAGTGCTTTACCAACTAAGCTACCGAGGACGTCACGTGACACGATGAAATTTCTCAAGTGTTTTTTCTCGCTGTCGAAGCCAGCGTATCTCTTAGGCGTTAGGCGATAGCTCGGACGGCGGTAACTTCCGACGCATCAAAGGCATTTAGCGGGCGTCTAGCTAGAGCGTTGTTGTGGCTACACCTACTACACTAAACATGTTAAAACACGGTCACATTCAAAACCTCTTTGTAAAATAAGTGTAAAAGTGCATAGTTATTTAGTTAGGACGGAGTAGACAAAATGAGAAAAGTATTGAGTTCTTGGAAGCGTTTTTTTTATTTTAAAGACTTGTATCCACAGGACACACGCTAACTAAGCCGTTAGACGCTAGAATCAAACGTCAAATAAGTGTGGCCACGCACTTAGCGCGTAGCTTAGTGCTTTTATTTAGGTAACGCTAATCATGATGTTATTTGAACGTTAGGCGTCACGTAGGTGAAGCCCCAGCATAAGAAGGTACGAGGTGAGAGTAATAGTTACAAGAAGCTTTCGCTCATAACTAAAATAAGAATATAATACTTAGTAGTAATTACTTTTATTGAACCATGACGCTTGGTCTCAAATCACTTTAAATTATCTTTTATATAGTTTTACATTCAGCTTAATCAAATTTCTAAATTTAATGTTTTGGAATTTAATAGATACTTTACCTAATTTTGACTGTCATATCCGGTTATTATGGAAAAACATCACTGACAAAAAAACACTTTTATAACTTCCTAAATTAGCAAAACAACTTCTTATATAATAATTAAAGTAGCGGGACCGGCCATTTAAATCATTACTTTCTTTCTTAAAAAACAAAAAATACTCTAGCATTGGTTGTAAGAAATTAAGTCCAAATATAATAATAAAAATACGTTTTATTCACTACATTAAGGATCCATATTTTGTGAGAATTGTAAAAAAGTTTTATTATTTCATTTTTTTTAATTTATTGTCCGGAACTTTCTTCGAAGTATCTGGTAGCCCTATCCTGAAGACATACAAAAATGATGAAATGGGTGAAGACTCATCACCGCGCTTGAGCAGGCGCGCTGTACATCGCCAGTCTTCCCGAGACCACGGCCTATGTAATCAGGCCGAAACGTCGGGACAATAATAAATAAAAAGAGGTATGTTGCATCAATACCCGTGTTGTGTACAGTGTTATAATTAAAAAATGCAACAAGAAAGTTTAAAATGTCATACAAAAAGACACGTAAATGTATTTCATTTTGTCATTATGTTTTGTAATAAAAATTGGTCCGCAACCCGGATGACGCAGTCTAATTGCTTCCAATTCATTTCAATTACAATAACGTCCGCCTACTTTGCAATTTATGTAACAGTAACACTAAAAGTGATACACTTTGCACTAATTAATAAAAAATAACAATAAACTAGGTAATCACTACCAACGCATTTCTGTTTGTTTAACGCCTACACTCCATTCCTCAATAAAGATAACATATTTATGTCATTTTAAACCTTTTTCCATTGTGTTAGCGGCCATCTGACTGTAGCTTTTAATTGTATATACACTTGCTATTTAATATTGATACTGTGTTGTCGACTTTCGCCAATTGAGCAATGTAAAGAAATAAAAGGAATACAATATTTGCACCGCACGTGGTTCTAATATCGGAGCTAGAACTAATATTGAGGAATAAAATATGCGCCAGCCAGTGTTTAATAGTCGTAATATTGAAGTAAGAAATTAATATCCTTTTGTTACTCCCTCTCACACGAGCTCCCTAGCGTACAAAAAAACGTTTTCTGAATTGAACCAAACCAAAATAAGAGACCAGCGGGTCTAAAACGGCCGCATTGGATGTTTCATATTCCGTTCATAATATGTTTCATTTAGCAAATCTTAAAATGAAATGTTATTTGACGAATCATAAAATGAACCTCGAACATTTCATATTTGCAGTTCATCTAATTTGACAGTTTTGTATGGAAATTCGTAATATGGTCCACTTATTATGAAAAGAGTAATTCATATTAAATGTCAAATTGGTGAACCACCATTTTAATGTTATTTTGTATTGATATTTGTAGAACACACAAAACTTGATTATTTTGAAACATTTTGTTCCTTTGTGTTGTTAAAAACATTCATTTTCACAAAAACCGTAAAGTAAGATTGGACGCGTCACTATATTTTTTTAACGTCATCAAATATGATCCATTTGATGAAATGAATTGCATTTATTAATGTGGCCGTTTTAGGGTTTGCAAATCATTTCCGCTACATTTCACTAAATGAATCAGATTAAAAATGAAACATCCAATGCGGCCGTTTTAGACCCGCTGACCCGAGACAATATAGAAAAGTTCGGCGTGCTCGCCTCTCGGCTACGGAGGTCGTCGACAATTACAATAGATTAATCGATAACTGATAAATAAAAATAAATGATGGCAATAGCTCCAAATGTACAACAGATTTGCTGTTGCTAAAGCATACGAGAAAAAGGACAAAGATCTAGGAAGATAAAAGCTGACATTTGCAGCTCAAAACTAATGACTGCATCGATACTAATCGTCACACACTCATTTTTTTATTAATATCAGATCCATTTGGATACTGCGATACGGCATAAGTCGTGGTCAACTGTAATGTGGACAAGAAGATCGATCAGATAGTTCGGTAACGCACAGCCGATACTAACTACGCATTGTTAGCGAAATGTCGTAGCTGCGCATGCGCAGTCACTTTGGAATAGGGCTGGCAAATAATAAGATATAGATTTTTGAGTATTTGCTCTGATTATTGATCATAAAAATCGTTATAAACTATTAATATGTTTTTCTCTAGTGTTACTAAAAACCGGCCAAGTGCGAGTCGGACTCGCGCACGAAGGGTTCCGTACCATTATCTATAAAAACGGCAAAAAAATCACGTTTGTTGTATGGGAGCCCCCTTAAATACTTATTGTATTCTGTTTTTTAGTATTTGTTGTTATAGCGGCAACAGAAATACACGACCTGACTATCACGGTTCATGATATACAGCCTGGTGACAGACGGACAGACAGACACAGACAGACAGTCAGACAGACAGACAGCGGAGCCTTAGTAATAGGGTCCCATTTACCCTTTGGGTACGGAACCCTAAAAAAGTATTTAAAATTTGAATATAATCTACATGCATAGCATTATTCCTTTTTATAAATACGTAGGTAAATTCACAAATTTTAAAAAAACTGAAAAATTAGATTATGTCTAGTGGCATTATTTACCAGTAATTGCTTAAAGGGAAGCAGAAATGTTCTGATGCTGATGAATAATTTCGAGAGAGTTTTTTTATAGAATTTTTATTTCAAATATTGATTTCAATTCAAATGTCAACCCTATGCGATCGTTGCCCTTTGCACGCAAAGCGGGGCTTAGTGGTTTGGACGATTTCTTCCCCTTAATCGAGTTTACATACAAACATGCTTACATATTACTTTTTAAATTATTTATCTATGTTTGTCCATCTTGCTTGTGGCCACAAACAAAATGTACAGTTTAAAACTTTTTCTTTTTACATAATACTTACATAAGTAAAAGTATGCCTATATCGGGTGTAAAAAAAGGCTTCACCAAGCCGAATACCACATATTCTACGTATTATTACGATCATTTTTTTCTTTTACACTATACCTGGGAAATGACGGGTTACAGAGTTATTGACAGTCAAAGTTAAAAAAATTTTTCAAAGATTTTTACAAAATTGACTTCTGTTTGATAATACTAAACTTTGTTACAAAGAATCATGATACAAATTTTCAGTCCTTCTTTCATAAAAGGCCTTTAAAGGGCACAGCCGGCAATGAATCGTGCGCAGTGCTCTCGCGCCACCCGCTCGCCCGCCGCCGGCTAACACACAGGCATAGTCTGTGGCGTGCGCGCTATACATTGCGGGTTAGAAATAAGTTATGTTTTTTGATAGCCATAAATTAAAGTCATTTCCCAGCAATTATTTTTTTTGCATTCTACTTGGTTTTATGTATAGAATTCGTGGTTTAAGGCTTCGTTAAGCCTTTTTTTACACCCTGTATACGTCCCACTGCAGCTCACAGGCCTCACCTCAACTATGAGGTGGTTTGGGCCATACTCCACCACGCGGGCCCGGTGCGGATTGGATGAGGGGTGTTGTAAGGCCAGTGAGTAAACCTTACTGTCAGATGTTATCAAGCTGCCTTAAGGCCTCTGACTAGGCTTCACGACCAATATCAAGCGATATTGGCCGGGACCAACTTTTAACGTGCCTTCCGAAGCACGGAGATGCTCGTGATAAATGTCACTAAAATGTCGGAATGGTCACCCATCCACTCATGACCGCGGCGTTGGTTGCTTAACTTTAGTAATCGATACCAAAGCGCTGCCGTCACTGAGCTACGAGCACCTTACTACTTACATAAGTAGGTACTTATATGGAAATGTTTTAGAAGTTAAAAAAAGTTTAAAAGATATAACTCAATTTTATACTTTTAGTCAGTACCTATATTTGTAAAGTATGGTTTGAATTTATCAACTTCTGCCAAATTGACTTTTCTGAACATTTTGCTTAATTGCTCCTCTAAACAACGTAAGCTATCTCTATAGCGAGAAGAAGAAAGGGATCACGAAGAATAATTTTATAATGTTAAAAGTACCCGCAACCTGATAAATTAATGACATAATATGTCATTTATTTATCAGAAAAAACTCGGTTGGCACACCGTGGGAAATATCCACATACAACAGTAGCATCAATTAATACTAATTAATTTACCAGAACGTTATTAATTTTCAAGGAGTATAATAATTTTATGCACAGTACTTACGAAATTAGTGACCAGTATTCAAATACCACTATTCCTCTTTAAATAGAAGTAACATGTGTCTCAATCAGCATATCTAGCGAGTACAGCCTTGAAACGAATCTTAAATATCGGCAATTAATCGAAATTAACATCGCAACAACCAGTTTAAGTGTTCTGGTGACATTATCGATGATCTACAAGATCGATCCACTTTCGGCAATCGATAAATAACTCACTCAACTAAAAAAATGGTCAGTGTCTCTCAAACTGCTATTCAATTTTGCAAACGCATAAGTTTTCTGCACTTATAATATTTATACAGAGTGTACAAGAGAATGGGACACTCCTTAAAACCACGTGATCGGCTGGTCATACACAACAACTTTTTCTATGAGAGCAACATCGAAATCGAAAATTGTTTTTTAGCTCCTCCATACAAACTTACTCGCATACCTCGATGATAATGTATGGAGCATCTGAAAATAAAATCACGATTTCGATGTTGCTCCCATAGAAAAAGTTGTTATATATGACCAGCTGATCACGTGGTTTAAAGGAGTGTCTCATTCTTTTGTACACCCTGTTATATGCAACTATGTGCTATTAAGGTGCTAGAATATATTATTTTAATATAGTAGGTACGGCTGATATCAAGCAACTTATTCAACAGCTAATAAAAAGGATATTTAATTCAGAATGGCACTGAATCTAAATAACAAATTTAACAGCTTTTAGATAAATTAATAACAGATATTATAAATGATTGCATTTAGAGTATTTGTCCAGCACCGTTGCACGCTCCAGGAGCGCGAACGTATCCAGTATGTGGAGCAGTTACAAGAACGCGGAGCGCAAGAGGTTCGCGAACATATAGTCCGGTACGCCTGAGGTTTGCGATTCAAAAATTCTAAAGTTTGTGATTTTTGCATTTAGTTTCCGGACCAGTTTCCTAACCTAACATATTAATTTGTGTCATTTTTGGTGTAGACTTTGGTAGAAATATAGGTATTTATCTTTTCGGCCATTATCGGATGAAAATTATAAGTTTAGATCATTTTTTCTATATTTATATGAACTGAGATACATCATGTTAACTTTTTTATTTTATTGTAAGTTTTTTTTGGCAAACTTATTCGATTTCAGTTTTTTACCGGACGTAAGTGACAAAAACTAGGCTTGTATTCTAAACATGCTATATTAGGAACAATACAATTATAATTTTAAACTTCAAATCAATTTTGGCGGTTTTTTTTTTTTTTTACTTGAGATGGGCTTACTTCTTACCCCAATCTTGCTCTAGAGCATAGATGGGATCTACGATGGAGCGAGCTTGCCCAGAAGATGCCTATTCACTCTAGACTTAAAGAGAGTCAGGTTATATGCACTCGGAAATACAGACGCAGGCAGGGAATAAGAAATAAGAAAAAAACAAAAAAAAAATAGCAAGATCTGAGACAAAACGTTAAATTAAGCTTTTTAGGGATAAATGTATCCACAGAAAAAAAAAATAGAAACTTTAGAATTAACTAGTTAAGACACCAATATTGCTTATCCATACCGGACTACATAGTAGATAGTTAAGTTTGCTATTGTCATAACATTTTAGAAACATTGCTCCAGTTCTGATTCATAGCCCCGGGCCCACTTCGATTTTAGATTCATGATCTCGCCGATCGTAATTGTTGGTAATCGAACGAAATGTCGGCCATATTTCGTACAATGTGACCGATTTTAATGTCTGAATAAGTAAGGCAACATTCTTTCGGTTGCATCATAGCTAAAGGTGACTCAATAAAAAGGTTTTGGACAGTAAATAATTTAACTATGGCGATTAGATAACGAATGGACATATTAAATTATAATACATGATCTAGATTCAAATATTCAGTTCAAATTTTCAACCATTACCGCTAGGTTTGTTAGTCACGACAGTCAAGAGTGACGGATGACGCTTGATGTGTATTCATGTAACTTAAAAATTGTCTGTCAAGTAAAAAAAACATTTTTAAACTGCTTCCTCTGAATCAGTAGCATGGAATTTTTATCTCTTTTAATACTTATTTCACTGAAATGTTTTTGGTTATTGCATAATTATGATAAATATTCTTATCATAAATCTGCTTTAACAAACTATTCATAATATATAATGAAAATAAAACTTGTTAAACGCTAATCGGACTACCATTGTGTCTCGATTCCCAGCGGGACATTTAAACGTAATTTAGTTCCAAATTTTTTCGATAGTATAAAAAAAAATGTGCCAGTAATTCAGGCGATATCGTACGGTTCACTGATTCAACCCGCATACTTTTACCAAACTTACTAAACCTGAATTTGTACTAGCTGTGATCAATAGTTGTATTAGTTTAGTAAAAAAATAAAATTTTAGCTCACTTTCACTCTACGTAGCATGTTTACGATTTAATATTGGACAACATCACATACATTGCTCTGATCCTAAGGTAAGTAGCTAAAGCACTTGTATTATAGAAATCAGAAACAACGACGGTACCACAACACCCAGACCCGAGACAATATAGAAAAGTTCGTTTTCTACACTGACCCGACCGAGAATCGAACCCGAAACCTCAGAGATGGCGGCGCCATATACAGTCCGGCGTGCTCGCCTCTCGGCTACGGAGGTCGTCGATTTGAACAATCATCATCATCATCATTTCAGCCACAGGACGTCCACTGCTGAACATAGGCCTCCCCAGTACCTTCCAGATCGGCCACTCGGATCCAATGTTTGATTTGACAAATATTTAACTGAAATAATTGCCAATAGAAATTGCTATAAGTAAACTTTGACGTACATTTATTTACTAATTTTTTTCAGTGGTATCACCCCATACTTTATTTATTAAAACGAAAAATCACATGCAAGAATTACAAATAAATTCTACTAATTTGCAAACGTTTGTAACTTCATTTCGCTACTATTTGTTGCGATATATCATGATAATTATGCTCTACATCACCCGAAATAACAGCAATTAACATAAATTTACAAAATTAATCTAAATATTTTTATAATAATTTGGTAAGTAGGTATTTTTTTATCTTACTTTGAATGGATTTATCCAAGAGCTACTAGTATGACTAATTACTTTAAAATTTTCGCGTTGCATAATTTAAAACTCAATGAAACGGGAATTAACGCGATCATAATTTAGGTACAAAATGTTACCACTGTTACTAGTATGAACTTCACATTACCTTCATAATATTACATGCAGGGTGAGTTTAAAGGACGGAAGTAAATAATTGCCAAGTACCTAATAAGAAATAGTGAAAAATAATATATGCTTTAATCATTTAATGTATTGTAAATTTTTGTTTTTAGCAATTCCATGCAAGGTTTAATTGAAGCCCAGGTTCGAGTCCCACCTGAGGTCGATGATTTTTTTCAAGTGTTATTTATCTTCATTTAATGTAATTTGTAATATATAAGGTCCGATTTTATTAGTGTTCATCCTGTTAACCTGTGACTATATAGGTGAAAAGCAATCGTAAAAACCAACTTTCAAATGTCTATCATAAAAACTAAAAAAGTTAAAAATAAATTACAAAATAACAACATCGACTGCATATTGCATAAACTCGTCCTATCTTCAACTCTTTCTCGCTCTGTACAAGGGGAAGGAATAAGACGGATAATCAGATGGTTAAACGTAGCAAAGATAGGACGAGTTTATGCAATATTAAGTCAATGTTGTTGATTTTTAACTTTTTTAGTTTTATGGTACACATTTGAAAATTGGTTTTTACAATTGCTTTTCACCTATATAGGCACAGGTTAACAGGATGAACACTAATAAAATCGGACCTTATATATAAAATCCTTTGCATTTTTGGTTCCGGCCTAACTAAACTTTTCTTTCTCCTAAAAGAACTCTACCACCAATCTTCCTTTAGTAATAACAGCTATATACTAAGTTACCAGCACACACACGCATTATTTATTATGCATAATTATGTTATGACAGCATTGTACCGCATTATACCGAAATAGCCATTACTATGCGTTTTGTAAAACCATAATATCCGCTCTAAATATGTTTTTCAAGGTATTCATTATCTCATTATTTAAGATCTATACAATCATAATTTATGGTTTAGGTACTTATATGTAGGTGAAATAGAAAATTATAGTTCGCTTTTTATTGCTCTTTTTTAAGGTTCCGTATTCAAAGGGTAAAACGGGACCCTATTACTGAGGCTCCGCTGTCCGTCTGTCTGTCTGCCTGTCTGTCTGTCTGTCTGTCTGTCTGTCTGTCCGTCTGTCACCAGGCTGTATCTCTTGAACCGTAAAAGTGAGACGGTTAAAATTGTCACAGATGACGTATTTCTGTTGCCGCTATAACAACAAATACTAAAAAACAGAATAAAATAAATATTTAAGGGGGCTCCCATACAAAAAACGTTTTTTTTTTTTAGCCGTTTTTATAGAAAATTGTACGGAACCCTTCGTGCGCAAGTCCGACTATCACTAAGCCGGTTTTCTAATTTTTTACGTTTATATTTTCATGACAATGTCTTTGAAATTGGAGAGATATTACCCTTGGCGTGTAAAGCCGTGATCCGCATCATTCTGTAAATATTCTAGAGTCGATGTGGCTTGTCGCAACCTCTATGACACGTCTTGTAAGAGCACATTCACCACTAACGACATATAAATAACTCTAATCAAATGACAATTTGAGCTTCCGTTTTACTTTCGACATTGTTAAGACACGGTTGTAACGCGACAAATGTTTTTTTTTTTGTTTGGAATCTGATGGCATATAAATATTTTAAAGAGTTCACAAGGTGTCTGGTACTGTGTCAAAATAAATTGTAATTAAGGTACCTAATGATCTGAAATCCTTCATTAATAGACGTTTAAAAACAATCAATTAATGGTCAACCTGCGGGGTAACCATGAACTCGTAAAACAATCTCAAATCTGTCAATTCGAAAACGAAATTTTCTATATTGGCTCGGGTCTGGGTGTTGTGGTACCGTCGTTGTTTCTGATTTCTATAACACAAGTGCTTTAGCTACTTACAGATCAGAGCAGTGTATGTGATGTTGTCCAATATTTATTTATTAATGTACTGCACAACTTGTAATAACTAGGTGATATTATTGTGTGCCACTTTAGTTAACTTCCGGGCGTAAATAAATTGAGGCAATAAAAAGCATCGAATTGGTCCTATTATCTCGACTCGATCGACTAATATCGGCAATCGGCAATAAATCTGTTCGAATAAAACTGTTTATAAGTACAGTCAAGTACGTGAACAGCTTTAAGCTTGGAATTATTTACATTTATAACGGCCATGTAAGTTTAAGTCATAATAGTCATTGTAAATTTTTGTTTTTAGCAATTCCATGCAAGGTTTAATTGAAGATAAATAACACTTGAAAAAATCATTGACCTCAGGTGGGACTCGAACCCACGTCCCATCGCATACCGGGCGAGTGCTTTGACCACTAAGCTACCGAGGACGTCACGTGACAAGACAGCGAGAAAAAACACTTGAGGAATTTCATCTTGTCACGTGACGTCCTCGGTAGCTTAGTGGTCAAAGCACTCGCCCGGTATGCGATGGGACGTGGGTTCGAGTCCCACCTGAGGTCGATGTTTTTTTCAAGTGTTATTTATCTTCATAATAGTCATATTAATTTGTATATTATATGATTATGTTGGTGCAAGCAAATATTTTGAATGGTGAATTCCAAGGAACGCATTTAAGCTACTAGAAAACATCAAAAATGCATCTTATATTTTTCTACTACTATATCGCGTCGCCATCTCTGAGGTGAGGATGGTTGGATTCCCGGTGGGCTCAATGTAAAAACGAACTTTTCTATATTGTCTGGTCTGGGTTTTGTGGTACCTTCGTTATTTCTGACTTCTATTAAATATAGGACAACATCACATACATTGCTCTGATCCTAGAGTAAGTAGCTAAAGCACTTGTGTTATAGAAATCAGAAACAACGACGGTACCACAGCACCCAGACCCGAGCCAATATATAAAAGTTCGTTTTCTACATTGACCCGAACGGGGATCAAACCCGGAACCTCATAGATGGCGGCGCCATTTAAAGTCCGGCGTGCTCGCCTCTCGGCTACGGAGGTCGTCAAATGTGGTCAAGATTTCAAACAGCAATTTCAATAAGCAAGCTTGTTAGCGTTTTTTCTGCTGACTGTACCCAATTGCCCGAAGTTGCCATCGTGAATAATTTAGCGAAGTTTTGTGACCGATTGAGTGCAATGTGGTAAGTGCAGCTACTTTTAAGTAGTTTAAGTAAGTCCTTGTTTCGATTGCTTAGTCTCTTAATAAAAGTGTCGTAATAAAAGTGATCTCGTGTTATGAAAGAATCTTAGCTACTACTGTTTATGAGCTGTAGATAAAAGTATTAGGTGATGGAACAAATTCGTGTAAGATAATATTTTTGTAGTTATAGTCTTTGTTCTTAAACAACGTATTGTTTTGTTGCTCCGTTTTAATTATTTATTCTTCACTTTTTTTTTATTTATTTATTATTTATTCTCTTAACAATATCAAACCCAACAAAAAAAGAATTAGCGAAATCGGCCCAGTCGATCACGCATGATGCCGTGACCAAGGAAAATACGGATTAATTTTTAGGGTTCCGTACCCAAAGGGTAAAACAGGAACCTATTACTAATGCTCCGCTATTCGTCTGTCTGTCTGTCCGTCTGTCACCAGGCTGTATTTCATGAACCGTGATAGTTAGAGAGTTGAAATTTTCACATATGATGTATTTCGGCAACAGCCTAAATACATCATCAAAAATAAAATAAATATTTAAGGCTCCCATACAACAAATGTGATTTTTTAACCGTTTTTATAGATAATTGTACGGAACCCTTTGTGCGCGAGTCTGACTCGCACTTGGCCGGTTTTTTTTCATTATTTCGACGTTGACTTAACGATAGTGGTTATTAATGAACACATGACTAAAATCACGATCTTTTTAAGATAATACCACCACATTATGCTTCCAAAATACGAAATAGGTCCGATCTGGAAAAACTATTTTCGAAAAAAAATATGTCAAGAGGCCATAAAATTCTTTGATCCTAAAACAGTAAATAATGGTTTGGTAACTGATTGATTTAGATGTGATTTAGACCTTTACGGCTAAAGCGATATCATTTAAAATCTGATCTCGAATTGTACACCAGCTTTAGCAAATATTTTTAACCAAATTAACTCTAAAGATGGTTTTTATTATTTTACTTTATTAAACACACCTGTATATGTAATTAAAATTGACCTGGTTTATCTTTTTAAGGGTTATGGTCTATGGAGGTCTGATGGCAAACTAAAATGACATCATCATTTCAGCTACAGGACGTCCACTGCTAAACATAGGCCTCCCCCAGTGACTTCCAGATCGGCCGGTTGGAAGCGACCTGCATTCAGCGGCTTCCTGCAACCTTTACCAAGTCGTCTGTCCACCTTGTGGGTGGACGTCCCACGCTGCGCTTGACAATGTATCAGACTTAAATTGCCACATCTAGAATCATGGTCAAGCATGCCCTGACTAAGAACAGAACAGAGTACTGACCATTTTGTACCATGGCTACACATCCAAAAATTTGCAGGTTTTCTCACTTTGTATTCCCCGGTTAGCCAAAAATCCAGAAATACGTACCAGGTTTTGAACTAATGACCTACGAATGTGAGGCAAGTTCAACCGCTGAGCTACAATTAGGACTCATTCACATCGAACCCTTTGATTATAAACATGTTAAGATAGAGTGTGGTGCTGCAATTGGTACCAAAAGAACAGGCCATGGTATATGGTAACAATTATGGGTTGCTATCGTAACAAGCGCGCCACTGAGCGGGCGAAACTATGGCGCCAACAGTTGGCTTATATATTTTTGACGTTTATGATACTCGAACAGGGCATCTAGACATGTATATAATCAAAGATCGAACCCTAAAGTAAATTGACTATTACTACACGCTTTAGTGGCAACAAGATCTAACTACGAACTGAAACTAAACCCTAAATGATAGGACAGATTTAATATGAAAACAAATTCTATAGAGAAAATGAAAACAAGGTTAAAGTAATACTGTCAGGAGCTCATAGTTAATCCCCCAAGCCTGCACGAAAGGTAATGTCGCAATAGTCGTGATCTAGACCCCGCAGTTACTTTAATGAACTATGATTTAGCTAGATAATTAGCTATGTCGACGGTTGACCGATTAGATATAGTCTATTTATTTAATCTTTGCGCAACCTGTGTTCAAATGACTAATATGTCATGACCTGAGATCACTTACAAACAGTAGATAAACTGCATAAAGAAATAACACTTTCTGGATATTATTGAACTCAAAAAAGTTCTATAAAATATATCTAGTATATTAGTTTGCATGAGAATTAGCAAATAATAAGGGTTCCTTGTCAGAACTACGGAACCCTAAAAAAACACATAACTATGATGTTATGTCACCTGATAGGTTTAATACAACCCTGTCCTTTACCAACTGGGCTGATTCCGGTTCACGAGTTCCAACAAAAACTTTACAATGATAAAAATAATATAATAATAGATTTAAAGGGTTTAATTAGGTAGATTCAATAATATACTTACTTAATTTTCTGAACATTAAATTTCGTAATTACATTTGACTTTCATATACGAGTACTAAATGTTAACTTAGCATACAATCGCAAAGATTTTATCGAAACTGACTCAGCACTGCGAAATAATAAATCATCAAGTTATTCTTTTGCATCCAAAATCAATGAATAGTAAACAGCTCAGGAGATAGATTTTATCATTTGTTTCTTTGCTAGTGGTTCTCAACAGTTTTAGTGATGCACCTCGGGGCGCTAAGAATTATTGAAGCATAAATAATATGCTTTATGTTTCAAGCATTACCCACCATTTAAACGTTTAAGCACAGATCAAATGGATATATTTTCTTAAATATTCATGCAAGCCGCTTCTAGCCGGTCAATCTAAAATTCATTGGGGAATGGCCTATTTTCAGCCGTGGACGTCCTATGGCTTAAATGATGATGATGATGAATATCAGGTGTATATCTTATAACTTTTTCAAATATGTTTTAAAAAAGACAAACCAATATGATTTTGGAATTAATCAATTTATTTCAAATTGCTCAAAATGAATTTAATTTGAGCTAATGCTTGATTAGGTACATGTTTTTTTGTATGTTTGTTAGATTGAAAGTGGTTTTTACAACAGATTGAGAAACATAGATCTTGAAACTCAGTACACATTGTATGTTAAGAATCGATTACACAAATCGCGATCGTGGATCGATATTGTTTCGATTACGACAGAGATCGGCGAACGTGACGCACTATTGACAGTGCATGAAAAGTTAAATTATATTAGTTTCGTGTGGAGTGCTACTTAATTACTATGATATTGAATGTTAGAAGTTGTAGGTAATACTGCTAATCGTGATCAACGGAATCAATGGAATCCTATTCCATTGAAAGGTTCAAAAGTTAAAAACGTTGCAAGCAGGTGTCCCAAAAATTTCTACTTTTGAAGTCCAGAAATAGCCGTCCACCCCTGTACCTACTTCCCGAACATTTTTTAAAGGATACCATTTACTTGGAACACAACTTATTTTTGGGATATCCTGTATATGTAACGGTCTGGTTTAAGTCCCAGAAATACGGAGGTCAGTGGCCGATTCTAGAATCATGATCTAGCGTACACAGACTTGATAAGGGACAAGGGGTATGAGAAAACATAAAGTAATAAAACCAAATCTTTTTTACACACCCATATACATATACATGGTGTCCCAAAATTCAACGATAAAACGGCACTAGATGGTGGGCCTGCTTAAGACTACTCAATTAAAAATTAAAAAAATATGTATATAATAAAATCTTTTATTAATTTACAAATAAACAAATATAAATAAAAAATAATGTAAAATATAATAAATGTAAAATAACAAGACGTAACAACCTCATGTTTTGATTCATTATATACATTTATTTGTCAAATATTGCAATCTCCGTTCATTTTCGTTAGAAGAAAAAACGTTTCATCTCATCCTTAAAAAGATAAATAGATGCGTTAAAGGGATAATCGATAGTAAATCGATTAACCGGCAATCTTAATCGAGTGCGTGTGAGAACAACATGGCCACGTGACTCTCACAGCGCTCGGGTTACGTTGGGAAACAAAGCCGTGGCGCAACACATGTATGCTGATTGCACTGATCGGGGTATTTAGCCAATCTCACTAAGTTGCGTTAGGTAAAATGATACTTGCATGAATTAAACTATACATGAATGAACGACTATGTTCAGGAGTTTAAAAAAATGTTAGGTATATTTTGGGTTCAAAAATTATAACTTTAGGAGAAGCAAGATGTATCAATTGGATTTCCTATTTATTCACCTTCTTATAAATATGATTTTCCTATCTTATTACTGAATTCTACTACAGCAAAATTAGTTTTGTACATAGAAAGACAAGAGCAAATTATAAAAATAAAACTAAATGAACTTAGATATGGTAACTCAACAATAAAAATAATTTTGAATACACGACAGTCTAATAATTAATCACTCATTCCTGCCAAACGAATAATATCATCTAAATCCATTAAGCCACAAGAACAATACTTGTAATCGATATATCTCACGACCTCGACCTTTCAATCGATGCATCCATCAATGGACAATCGAGATGAATCGACTCGTAACGCATGTTTCCCCGCACTTTCACTGACAGCTGACCTTGACAGCGGCGGCCATATTTTGTTAACGGTGATTTACGTCATCTCTGACAGGTAAATTAGCCGTTTTCCGATTTGATTGGTGTGACGCCCTTGGTGTTGGGTTCAAATGCCTAGTTTAGATAATATTGTAATTGGTACCTTTAATAATTGAAGCCAACTAGAACTATACCTACTCAATGTCATCCTTTGCGAAAGGTCAATTTTGTTGACACTCTTGAAGTTAATGTACAGTCCTTTGTTTTTATATATGTGAATAAAGGGTAAAATATACCTTGGTTCATGTCATTGAGGTATAATGTACTAGCGTACTAGAGAACACATCTCGAACCAAATGTTTCAGCCAAGCATTGTAGCCCGGTACATTAAAGAAGCAGTTTTGATAACTTTAATTATGACACTGACTGAAGCTTTGTAGTCCACTGGACTACAATGCTTGGCTGAAACATTTAGTTCTAGATCTGTTCTCTAGTACGCTAGTACATTATACCTCAATGGTTCATGTATGAATTGTGTACGACACCCACTGAGTAGTGTCCGCGGTTATACGATAACATTTAAAAAATATTATGACTACAAGCCTAGGTTATGCTTCTCTTAAACACCTAATTAATGTGGCTTTAGCTGTAATAGTAGTAGGAAGGTGTTAATTTTTTAATGTCAAATCTGAGAAAAATTATGAGCTGCATAAAATTTATTCATATTCGAACAATTTATTATTTCTCAACTGCTTATTCATAGTCTTATTCTCAAAAAGTCCCTAAAAACTAATTAAATTAAATTTAAAAAAATATGCTTATATGTAGGTACTTAAACACAAACGACTTATACTTATACAGGGTGTACAAGAGAATAGGACACTCCTTAAAACCACGTGATCAGCTGGTCATATACAACAACTTTTTCGATGGAAGCAACATCGATATCGATAAAAAAACAGCTTCTCCATACAAACATACAAACTTACTCACATACCTCGATGATAATGTATGGAGCATCTGAAAATAAAATCACGATTTCGATGTTGCTTACATAAGAAAAGTTGTTGTATATGACCAGCTGATCACGTGGTTTTAAGGAGTGTCCCATTCTTTTGTACACCCTGTATATATTGGTGTAATTGAAACGTAACTTTCAATTACACCAATACTTCCTCCAACATAGTCTCAATCAAATTATCTCACACGTTAGCTTATTACGCCGCTCGTTATTTAATGCCTGAGCAATAACTAAGATCATAAAACATAACCTAACTTTCACTATGGTGGCACTTGGCTCTGACCCTGGCAGGCAACCCGTTGCTTGGTCATCAACCCGCTGTTTATATTCAATACTAGCTGTGCCCGCGACTTCGCTCGTGTTTATTTTCGGACGTTTAGTATGTCACATATTGAGCATCTAGAATATAATAGAAATACATTTATTTGGCACACAAAAACGGACATGGATGAATAAGAACGAAAAAAAAATAAGTTGTGCCATAAAGGACCCCTACTCAGTATTAGTCGTGGCAACTTAAAGCTGCCGCGACACTGATATTCAGCGGGGGCCTTTAGAAAACAAAAGATCAAAATTAAAAATAACAATTAATGAAAATACAAATTGAAAAGGCAATAATAGTCACACAAACAAACAAAATACACTAAAATAATACACTAACAAACAAACATTAAATTCATTTATATAAAACCAGAGACGATGACAACTAGCTTACATCTCTAGAGTTACTTGAGTAGCCTAAGTTACGCCTTATAACAGCAGCTATCTGCCAGTGAAAATCCCATTTGAATCGGTTTAGCCGTTTCGAAGATTAGCCGGAACAAACAGACAGACAAAGAATTTAAAATTTGTTTTTTTTAACTATCAGAATCGTATATTCTTTTGTGTGCATTTTGTAAAAAGCTGTTATTTTGATATTACAAACAGACATTTCAATTATGTTGATGTGTAGATGAGAATATTGACATTATAATTATCACACGCTTTCTTCGGACTACCATGTTCGTATAATTAGATTTTCCGTTGCTGAATTTGGTTTGACGAGAACTTTAATTACGAACATCGCCTGTTTACACCGGAAGAAGGAAGTGGATATGACTTTATGGGCAGATCTCTAACGGTCAATATTTGAATCATACCTACTTGAATTTGAGCATTTGGGTATCTTGTTTGTCATCGTGATTACTCGTAATATAAAAAAAAATATTTAAGACTGTTTATATTGATATTTTAAATATTGGACAACATCACATACATTGTTCTGATCCTAAAGTAAGAAGCTAAAGCACTTGTGTTATAGAAATCAAAAACAACGACGGTACCACAACACTCAGACCCGAGACAATATAGAAAAGTTCGTTTGCCACTTTGACCCGACCGGGAACCAAACCTGGAACCTCAAATCGCGGCGATGCCCAGTCCGGCATGTTCTCATTTGCGGCGGGTGTGTCCGGAACGAGTCGTATCGGGAATCTTAGAAGTATCAGAACACCATGTATCAGAACTTGTCGAAAATCCACCAGACGAGGATTCGTCGAAGGACCATTAGCTGTCGCAGGCGGAAGAGGTCTCGCCTCTTGACTACGGAGGTCGTTTGATGGGGACGCCTTTGTTATTTCAATTAGAAATCTTTTAATAAAACAACTTTGAAATACCGATAAAAACTCGCTACATTTTAATAAGCCCCTAAATAGTAGAGTAGAAATGAAATTAAACAACTATTTAATTGCAGTAATGATTATCATAAATGCTTATAAAGTTTCGAAACATTCTGTTGAATAAGAGTTACAAAAACGTAAAAATTTCCATCCGTTTTCTGATCTTTCTTAAACTATTCCATGGTTAAAACTCATAATCTCCGTGACACGCCACTTTTCCGCCATTGTTCCAAAGTGCGTATCTAAGGATCTTGCGCAACGCGCGTGCGCAGGTTTTGTGGATAAATTGGGCGAAAGTCTCATTGTCGTACGAAAGTAACATTTACCGGAATCGCTAGTGTGAAAACAGTGCAAGTCATTACACTTTCTGATGATTTGCAACTCGGGGAAACAAATCGATTAGGCCCGTGTCACATTACAAGCATCGTCACTGATGTAAGATTTTTTCATGTGAGTCCCCATAGTAAGTATGTGCCTAAAAACTTGCCCTGAAGACCACTGTGGTCTTTTTGTCTGTTATTGTTGTTTGTATTTATTTACATTTGTAAAGTATACCACATTCCTTTTTCTTTTCTTTTAAATTATTTTGTTTCTCTCTAAATTTAGTGCGCTTAATTCGAAATTAAACTTTCTCCAGCATGTATTCCTTTAATATTTTTCCGAAATTCACTCTTATTAAGCCTCTTTGACTCAGGTATCACTTTTATAAAGTACAGGCAATAGGTTCGGACTTGCACATTTTTGGCGATATTATCGTTAGAAGCGATTTCTTTCAGATGACCTTGAATAAAAATAATCTATTTCAGGTTTTAAAGTAAAATAATTCGATTTAAAATACAGTCAATGTAAGATAGATAACACTTGAAAAAAATCATCGACCTCAGGTGGGACTCGAACCGACGTCCCATCGCATGCCGGGCGAGTGCTTTACTAAGCTACCGAGGACGTCACGTGACAAGATGAAATTCCTCAACTGTTTTTTCTCGCTGTCAAAGCCAGCGTATTCTGATCAATGTTGTAGCTATAAGTATAGCTGAGTAGTATACTAATGTCAACACCCTATAAAAATATTTTTACAAATATTTGACTATTGGTTAAGATCAGAAATGCTTAAACATTGTAAATTTTTGTTTTTAGCAATTCCATGCAAGGTTTAATTGAAGATAAATAACACTTTGCATGGAATTGCTAAAAACAAAAATTTACAGTCAATGTACTTAATTTCTTTGTTTACATGTTTTTGTAGGAAACCTATCAATTTATTTTAATTCATCCCACCAAATTAGTATAGTCAATAGAAGCAGTTTACTAGCTTGGATTTTTTTAGCATGGCATGACACAGTGTGCTCTTGGCTTTAGTAAAGAGGCGTTCGCTGTAAGCCGTAAAAAATGCGCGCAGAGACTGTTATTGTAAATTATCGAGGTAATATTGATAATGTAATCAGGAAGTGGTCGGCTAATGGTTTGTTTGAGTTGATGATCATTATACCTAATTGAAAAGTTAAGTATCGGAAGTTATTGAACGGATATTTAGATAGAACGGACCACATTAAATATACGTCTACTATCCAGTGATTTTAGTAACGAGACTTCTTATTTAGAAGTAATTTTTGTTTACAGTCAAATAGTCAGTTAATGTTTTAACTCAAAGTAAATGGCGAGGTTTTTATCCAGCAGTGCGATGTGCTAAATTATATTATTACTAACAGTAATCAATCAAACTTAAGTCAATACAAGCTGCTTATTCGAAGGCTACTTAAATCATACCCTATCATTTGGAATTTTGCTAATTTATGCCGGTTTTTGGACCAACTTCAAAATTTTGAAAGAAAGAAAGAAAAAATATTTTACATACACAATGTAAACCACAACAATAAAATAAAAAGTACAAGGAAAACAACAACAAGACGACACAACATACACGAGCAGTGTCACCACGTGTCTGTCATAATATGTTAAATGAAATTAAACGAAAGTTATTTTGCTGACTATCTTTTGTTAAATAGGAATACTTAGAGACCAATAATTTGCACCTAACAGGGACAACTACGGCAGCAATATTTCAAATTGTTATTGTTTTAACAGCTGGCCAGATATAGCAGTTATATTGTCAATCACTTGTTGCATAATGCATGGAATGCGTGAGTTGCTTCCGTGGCGGACACGCGATCATCTGTGTTATGCAAATGCTGTTTTGGTGGTCTGGTATCACCAAGTTTGGTTGATACTGACATCAATATGAGCTAGATACGTCTTGTGTACAGGGTATCACTTAATAGTGTGTCAAGGGGAAGTCGAAAGATAGTGCAACCCTACCATAGGTTACCCCGGGTACCCCGAGTAAGTGTACCCGAAGCACCTCCATAATATGAAGTCCTTATATTTCGAGTTCGCGATTTTTTGTAAGTATTTATTAATTTTACGAGTTCGAGTTTTGAATTTTTATTTTCTCTTATTTTGATATTCTTCTTTTTAAACTCAGACCAAACTCCTATTTAACATTTGCCCACGTAGTAAAAAACTGTAGTAAGTCCCATAGAGCAATCGATACTTCTACATTTCTTTGCGAATGTTTAGTTTTTATAAGTATGTAAGCATAGCTTTATCTGAGGGAAACGCTACAACAAATATTGTACTCACATGGTATTTATTATCCAATTTAAATTCCCTCTTTCTTAGTTTTGTACGTAACTTTGAATTCTTTTCAAATAGTAAGATAATTGATAAATCTGCCGAGTATTTACAAACCATACCTTAACTTTACACAAACTAAGCCATTCAATTCTTAAGTTAAGTGAACCAGGAAGGAAATCATACGTGTAAATTTTTCCACTACATAAGACAGCAGAAAATAATCGTAATAATAACTAATTAATAGTTCTTAAGAACTAATTAATAGATTGTTGCTGATATTACACCCAGGACTTATCGCTCCGGTATGGTTTCATTAGGTAGGTACTAGAGATAGAATGGACGATTAGTAAAACCGAGTTTACATAGTACGACACTGTCGCATATTATATTCACTTGAAAAATTCGACCACTTTGACTGGGAATCAAACTCGTTTTTTTACTCTTCCAACTGATACCTATACTAAGACCTATAACGAACACATCAATATTTCTAAGTGTTTCGATTAAAAAGCCTGTCCTGTATCATTGATAACTAGCATATAATACGTCTCAAACAGAACAGAAAAATACAGAGAAGACAAAATATATCTGGCGACCTCCATAGACGAGAGGCAACCAAGCCGGAATAGGCGTCGCCATTTCCGAAATTCCGGGTTCAATTCCCGGTCGGGTTAATGTAGGAAACGTGCTTTTTTATTGTGTCGGATCGGTGCTTTAACTACTTACAATAGCATCAGAGCCATGTATGTGATGTTGTCCAATATTTATTTATTTATTTTTCTAACAGTTTTTATTGCTAACTCATTTTTTTTGCAATATTATCATTCAGGTATAATATCAAACGTGTTATCACCAATAAAATCTTAAAATGAAATTAGATTTACCCTATTAAAAGTCGATGTGTGTAGATCCCCCTTTGCCGATATCTCAACCGTAGACAGCCCGGGCAACGCTTTAGAAAGGATCCGGCCAAGGTTGCACCGTGTCCGACACACACAGACAGACACTCATATTGTCTGCGCGGAATGTGCGTAAGGTTACGTGTGGCTCTGGGAGTTGAGAAATGTCACACGAAGGTTCTGGACTCCGCGCTACACGAAGACTGCTTAGTAAGAGCTTTAGGTATATAGAACCTTTTAATAAATAAATAAGTACCTAAATGGCGCCAGATGAAACACCAATTGTCTTAAGCAGTTTCGAAGTATGGAAGTATCGTCCTTGTAAGTATTACGGCGTTTCGAGGTATTATAAGGACAACGTTATAATTACCAGAGAATCGCACACAAGTCACAAGACATTTCATCATCATCATCATCATCATATCAGCCTGTTGCAGTCCACTGCTGGACATAGGCCTCCCCCAAGGAGCGCCACAGCGAACGATCTCCCGCCCTTTGCATCCATTCGTAAAGTTTTGGATTACGTTAGAACAGCTCAGGATGTTTTCCTGACTTTAAAACTATGACAATTAGTATATTATCTGGTGCATATTTATTTATAAGTTAAAGTAGTTTCAGTTCATCTTGTACGAGCCACTTGGAAGTGACTATATGCACGATTTAGCGTTCGTTGAGAAGTGTAGTCTGCTGGGACCCAATGCAAATTTACCAAACATTTCATAGCACTAATTTAATGATCACCTACTACAGCCAACATCACTTTTTATGTCAAATACAAGAAATGTTTATCATAAATCCACAATGGCAACAATAGCTAGCCCTAGACTAATCAAAGCTTGAACTTTAGCGACAAAATAATAAAAAAACTTAAAATTTAATACATTTAAACATTATCATGACTCAGGTCACTGAAAATGAAAATGATACCTAATCATATAAACTCACGCTTCAGTGAGTTTTGGACGTGAAGGCCATGATAGGTACTCTACTTTGTTATACAGGGTGTACAAAAGAATGGAACTCTCCTTAAAACCACGTGATCAGCAGGTCATATACAAAAACTTTTCCTATGGGAGTAACATCGAAATCGTGATTTTATTATCAGATGCTCCATACATTATCATCAAGGTATGCGAGTAAGTTTGTATGGGGAAGCTGAAAAAAAAAACGATTTCGATGTTTCTCCCATAGAAAAAGTTGTTGTATATGACCAGCTGATCACGTGGTTTTAAGGAGTGTCCTATTCTCTTTTTCATCCTGTATGTTACCTAGAAAATGTCGCGCATTTAGTTTTCATTTATAAAAACCGGTTTATATTGGTCAAAGGCCCTTGCTAGATTCGAATTACGACACCAAAACCTAGCTTAGTCCGGAGCGCAAACTAGACGAACGATCGTCTAACAGTCGGTAATTAAATAAGTTCCTTTTACGAATAATGAGTATTCTCATAACATTCGTAACACATTATATCAGGATTCAGCTAACTGTAAAGATCAGATATAAAGTTATTTTAATAACTATTGTAATCAAACTTTGAGAAATATTACAATGCGTTGTGTAACAGTGAAGTAATTATTAGGTACACTGATACATAATTCAAACACGTAAGTAAGTGCAGAACAAGAGAAAAAACACAGAAACTAACTCGTCTTACTTTGAATTTTAATAAATTACCTAAGCAAAGAGAAAATACTTTCTTAATTTGTCTCTTAGGGGGATGATAGCAACACATCTTCGGAGTAAGAGTGCTTCTTCTCATTCTGTAGTTACCTACATACCATGAGATGTCATGAAATTACTGCAACCGCTCAAAATCCTAACTAATTTGAACTACAAATACCATAACATTTTGGGAGTTAGTTATTCGGCGTCTCCCTTGCCGAAATGAAAGTCGAATAATTATCGACAAGGTCGATTTAATATTGTGCACTATACGTTAATCACACTTACAAGATTGTTATTACACTAACACCAATAAGCCTAGTTACATTATGTATATTTTTTGAGACGACTATTAAAAACCATCTGTCCGAGCGAGCAATGTACTAGGATTCTTACACCGGCTTCTAACCAACCAAACTCGACTTTCTTTGACAGCTCTAAGTTGCATTCCGAAATCAACTAAGTATTTCTGAACGCCACAACATCAACCAATGCGTATTGCGAATTCACATAAAATATAAAAGACAACACATGCAATAAGCAAACGTAACTTCATAGCGAATAAGTCAGTGAGGGTTTCCATGTCATATATTTTTAGTTAACATTTTAAAAACTGTGCAAACTACTTCAAATTCAAATTCTTTATTTGCAATAAAACATGGTATTAAAGGTGTTACACAAAATAAAGATCTATGACATATTTTGCCTAATATAGTTGGGCATGCAAAGTAACAAATTAATAAGTAGGTACAGACGATTAATCTTTAAAAGAAATTACTTCAAATTAGTCATATCATATCAAGGAAACACGCAAGTCCAGTTTTTTTTTATCTAAGTAGTCATTTACATCGTAGAAATTATTTAAGTGCAACCAATTATAGAGTTTTGTTTTAAATTGACTGTCATTTAAAGATTTAAGTTCCTTTGGTAAATTATTATATATTCTTACACTCATAGCCGGACAATTTTTTTTGTATTTTCGTAGCTTTGGTTGTACGCTTATTACTAGCCTCTGAGGGTCTCGTTTCAAACGTGAATTTGTCTCACATGCTCTCCTAAACAAGTACGAGTGCTTCCTAACAAAGAGACATACCTTATAGATGTACAGTGATGGTAGTGGTAATAAACCAAGTGACTAAAATAAAGGTCTACACGATTCGCGAGGTGTTTTCCCAAGAATGGCTCGAATACATTTTTTCTGCGTGATAAAGGCTCTATTAACGTCAGTACTATTTCCCCACAATATCAGACCGTACCGAAGTATAGATTCGACATAAGCATGATACTTCTATGCTTTATTCTCATACTTAATACACCTAATAAATTAGATTCAAACAACCACGCCACATTTTCGTGTACAAAACCAACTAATCATAAACATAATCTTTAAAAAAACTCGTGCGCAACGTACCTACTTCCTTGGTAATCCGTCAGCGGGTTAAGTTTACCGAACAGGTTTTAAATATCACCGGGAAACGGTTGAAAGGTCTACGCTTATGACTCAGTTTGTAGGTTGTTGGGTCCTGTATTGTGGTGACTAATAATACAGCTAGCTTGGATAATAGTTATAGCCACGATAGTTATTTATTCAGTATTTAAGACTTCTTCTGGGCAATTATACAATTTCCAAAAATATCACTTTGCCCTAAGGCTCAGTCTATACGTTGCTGGAATCCGTAAGCATCCGCAAGAATCCGTTCAAAAAATGACCTTTTGCTGAAGTGGTGGATTGAATCCGCGTTAACCTGGTCCGGTTTCCGGCTGGGTATAGACCGAGCCTTACACTGATTCGGGGATCCGGGCTACATAGCAAGTGATGTAAAGAAACAGCGCCAGACACTCAGTCACTTTTGACCAAAATATTAAAAAATAAATTAAAAAAAAACATATTTTATGACCGATTTTATATCTTAAACCTTCATCCAACCATCACTATGAATTTTATACAGTTCCTAAGCAGCTTATTGTTTTTACGTAAATAATTTATAATAAAAACAAAAAGAGTTGAAGTCTTAAACTTATTTAAGACTACACTTATGCATAACACTTGCTCAGCTACTTTTGATCTTTAATCAATTACCATCTTTGATGTCAGATTATGGTATAAACCAACACTATAGATAGTGTTACGTTTACAGGGTGTACAAAATATTTCTAGTGGGACTAATAGGACACTCCCTAAAACCACGTGATCAGCTGGTCATATACAACAACTTGTTCTACGAGAGAAACATCGAAATCGATATTTTTTAGCTACTCCATGCAAACCTACCCGTATACCTCGATGATAATGTATGGAAGATCTGAAAAAAATACGATTTCGATGTTGCTCCTATAAGAAAATTTGTTGTATATCGACACCTGAACACGTGGTTTCAAGGAGTGACCTATTAGGTAGGTATGGTACTTATACGTCGTTATAGCAAGCAATTACTATAACTACGATACTCAATGCATTCCTACCTTTAAATATCACGGAAGTCTGAGGATGGGTATGTATTGTAATTTGTCGAGAACGAGTTTTAAGAAGACTCGTTACACGAAGTCAGGGAAATTCATTTCGTCTTTTTTGGTAAGTAAATATGGTGTCAACTGCCGGGTTGTTTTGATCTCTTTTGTAAAAACTTTTTAACTTAGTGTCTGTCTTTAGGGGTTTTTATTGATATTTCTTAATCAGCGTGTTATAGAAAAAATTGCTATGCAATGAGCATAAAAATTTATAACAAAATACCTACTTACAAAAGAGCTTCCATTTACTAGATTTAAATCGTTATTACGTAACTGGTTAATACAAAATGTTTTTTATACGATAGATGTTTTTTTAAATTTTTAAATGTAGTTTTATAAATTAACAATATTTGTATGCTGTCATCCGGCTAAATGTGCAATGTTCGAACTAACCTTTTTAACACCTTAAATGTACCACATTTAATGCAAATAAAGATTAAAGAAGAAGAATATATAAGAAGAATAGTTTTGGTTGAATTTAGTTTAATCTTTTTACGTTTATTTCTATAAAAAGACACAAATTTATAATAAGTAAAGATTTATTTTGTAAGGTCTTGTTTCTTTTCCTGCTCATTAGAACTTACCATTGCAGTTGGAGTAAAGAACGTTTTACTATAATCAGTTCTGGATACTTACCTGAAAAGAAATAAAAACATTAATATAGTGTAATTTCATTATTTTAAAACCAAAATTGAGTTCAAGGCCAAATTTTATTATTGTTTCCCCACATGACATCTCAAAACTATTCGCAATAAAAACGAAGTCATCAGTAATTTGGTAGCAATAAAAATAAAAACGGGACCACAAGCGAGCGAGCTTGCAATTTCACAACGCACATAGTAGAATTGCATTCAGCAGTAGCATGTGTACACGTTTAGTCCCTATTTATGCTCTTACTAAACAAAGAACAAACGAATATCGAAAGAACAAGTACATAAATGACATAAAACGGTATGGTCAAATTCAAGTCTGCTCTCTCCAATTGAAATACTAAAGTGCCTGTTACCCCTTGGGCCCCTAGGCCGACTGACCGGTCAGTCCAATTTTATAACGGCGCCACTTTAAACCTTGTGTATTTAGACATAAAGTTGTACATGTACTCAAATATTTATAGTCTGTGTCAAATGGTTAAGGAAGTAGGATCTATTTCTCAATTTAGTAAATCTGGTTATTTTCACATAGTAAATGATATTTCTCTTACATTGTCGCGAATAGCCGTTTGAACTCTACAGATCCGACGGAACGACCGCTAGCAGACATAGATAGATAGATAAATAATAAATAAATAAATATTGGACAACATCACATACATTGCTCTGATCCTAAGGTAAGTAGCTAAAGCACTTGTGTTAGAAACTCTTTATTGCACACCAAAAAAATAAGTTACAGTTAATATTTACAGAAAGATTTAGTACAATTTAGGCGCTCTTATCGCTAAAAGCGATAGCCTAAAGATAAAGCATACCTGTAATATACCTGTATACGGTATGCTAATTAACGAAAGGCGTTCCCGTTAACCCGTAACAGTATAACGTCAGTACATATGAGAAAAAAGATCACAAAAAATAACTTAAAGATACGTAAAATTAAACACCCTATTTATGCCCACTTTCCCTCAATACCGCCAAACGGCAACGTCACGAGACTTATGAATGGGATTTGAGCAGCGCAAATACGCTGGGTACTATTCCGGGCTACTATTTTAGTTAACGGGAACGCCTTTAGTTAATTAACATACTGTATATAGTATGTCTGTTGCTTTACATAGGTGTGGAGTAAACCTACTATATAACCTTATACTATTCTAAGTGACCTTCCACTACGCATTGAATGCGCAGTGAAAACCTGTGAGAAAAGCGCCACAATGCAAATAACTAAGGACCCACCGATACAAAACCTACAGTTATGAAACCGACATGATTGCTGCTCACAAGATCTACAGTATAGTAACGCAAGAACAGTATAGTAATGCAGAGCAAATATGACGATTGGATTGAAATGGACTAAAGGTAAACCTATATAAGGTGTAAGTGAATTAGTGTCAGATATTTTTAGGAGTAACTTAGACTATCACATGGATCACATATAAGATAAATTTAAAATTATAGAACAAACTTTAATTCACGCACCAAGTAATATGATATTATGATGAACAGTGTAATATGATTATTTGAGTGCATGAATGTAATTCTGGAGAGCTTATGAATCGGCTAGCGTTGTGTGAGTAGTCTACTTGTGGTGTTTGGGTTCATGTACAGAATGATGTAGATTCTTTATGTTAAAACTTTTTATTTTTCGATTTTTTAAAGTTTGTTTTATAATTTTAAATTTATCTTATATGTAATCCATGTGATAGTATAAGTTACTCCTAAAAATATCTGACACTAATGAAGTTACACCTTATATAGTCATCATCATGTTTATATGTATTTCTTTTAGCAAATTGCAGATATTAAGGTTTTATAATGGGGCCTGGGGCCGAGGCACAGTAAATATAGTCGAGGTAAGGCTAAGCGTCGGCATGTTGAGCAGGAGTTCTGAGTTTGAGCCCTGGCCTTTGGGGTAGGGCTAAGCACCTAAGCGTCCTGGCTGAGTTGTTTTTTAATTTAAATGTGGATGGAAGATGCCAAATAAATATCTCCATAAAAAATCTGACGCTACCTCGATGATTAAGCACAGATAATCTTTTTTTTTACAATTTTGACGTTTCTCTTGCAATACAAGTTAGCAAATATTAGCGGCAGATAACGTGGTTGTTGAAAAAGTGGTCCTATTTTTAGTACACCTTGTATATACATAATTATCTACAGGTATTAAAATGCAACATGTAGTACCGTGAAACATGTAGTACATTAGAATGTGTTTGCAACATAAAAAATGTTACATCGGCAATCAAAATAAATACCAACCATTCACACCCGGTACCAAGTATCTAGCACTAAATTTCAATTATCAATATAATGTCACAAGAAATCCTTTCAGTTGCTTTTAATATTTGTAATATCAATTTGTTTGACAGTTGGCTGCATAAGGTTTTTTTTTTCTATGGCAACCATTCCTCTCTGTGTGAGGTTTATTTCTGCAAATGTCGAGTAATATTTTTATTAGTGTTTACAATAAAACATGGGTGTTCAGTGTTTCATTGCCTTTTCTGGATTCCTTGAAGGCTACTCTTCACGTAGAAGCAGGTTTCAAACGCCATCGTGTTTAAAGCAAGATGTCTACGAGACAAGTCACTAGACACTCGATGCGTGTTGAATACAATCGTATTTCAATGGTTCTGCATCTCTATCAGTTCACCAAACTTAAGAACACAAACTACACCAAACTTGCACTCTAAAGCTCTATAAATGATAAATAAAAACCATTAAAACAGATCGACCATGCTTTCCGTTAGACTATCCTTCACCGAATTCCTGCATAATGTTGTTCAATAAAAAGTGTTAAGCCACCTAAAATGACAATACGCAGAGAAGATCCATCTAGGTATTTAAAAAATAAAAGAAGGAGGTTTTCAACTGGACTTTTATTTGTCAATAAAATTATATGTTGGACTTTCGATGTATAGGTGGTCTCTCTCAAGAGTTCAAATTTTAATAGAAATATAGTATTTGTTGGCTTGCTATATAACAAAGGCAAAGAAGCCGAGTGTGTAATAATCAAAGCACACGAGTTCCATACGACGTTTTTCAACACAGTTGCTCGTAAATCGACTCTTATAACACCGTTTTTAGTTTCATAATTTATCATGTTACGCACTTGTGCTGTAATAACATTATCGCACTAGTGCGGTAATGTAATGGTAAACTTTTAAAAAAAAACCAGCAAAAGTTTATGTCTAAGAACATTAAATATTTTAACAATATTAAATTATTTTAGGGTTAAGATGACAAATACTATTATACTTGGTTTATTAATTTTTATGCATTTTTTTAAAATATGGTCTTTGTCACGTCGGCCATTTTGTTAAAAAAAAATTGTATTCTAAAGACGCAAAAACCGCAATATGTGTCCGACTGTACAAATGAAGCAATCACCAAACAAATACGAATTGCCACCGAATCGAGCGTCTCGTTGCACAAATGTATTTACATAACAATAGGTCAGCGTAACGCGTTAAACTACTCGTAGTAACAGCACCCGACAAGTTGTTCACGCACTAATTGATCTTTTATTGTAGTGACAGGTGATGAATAACAGTATTTTAGTAATCAGATCTCGATATGGTGGTGAGATGCCGACCTGCCCCTCTAGCACGATCAACAAAACACGATATGATACGATATGATATAGCGATTTATCGCCTATTTATTTAAAAATTTGATAACATAGCCGCCATCTTGAACTTTTATTGAAACAGTAAGGATGTTCGTGCCAGCGACGTCACGGTTATGCTCGGTTTTTGATAAAAGATCATATTTTGACAAAAAATATGCGATAAATCGCTATATTATATCGTATCATATCGTGTTTTGTTCTACATGCTAGAGGGGCTGAGGTTAAAAAGGGGGCCAAGTGCGAGTCGGACTCGCGTATGAAGGGTCCGCACCATTATCTATAAAATCAATCAAAATTAATCACTTTTGTTGTATGGGAGCCCCCTTAAATATTTATTTTATTCTGGTTTTTAGTATTTGTTGTTATAGCAACAACAGAAATACATCATCTGTAAAAAATTTAACTGTCTAGCTACCACGGTATAAGCGATACAGCCTGGTGACAGACGGTCAGACGGATAGACAGACAGACAGACAGCGGAGCCTCAGTAATAGGGTCCCATATTACCCTTTGGGTACGGAACCCTAAAAAAGTAATGGTAAACCGGGAATCGAACCCGGAACCTCAGAGATGGCGACGCCATAAAGTCCAGCGTGCTCGCCTCTCGGCTACGGAGGTCGTTAAAAGTTTACAGAACACATGTTATGAAGTTATCAACCGTGGTCACTCTTCTTTGTCCGGTTATTTAACAAATAAGTGCAGACATTAGGCGCGCGGTCCATTACCGGCGCAGGCGCAGCGCGGACAGAACCAGAACGATTTCCTATTCCATTCCGAGTATAAACTTTCTCCGTGGATTGCGTGATGCAATACTCCTTAAACGCCTGTTTTAACACTTGTTGGTAACGTATCTGCTAATCAATTACGCATTAAAAACAACCGCACGGTTACATAGACATTTTAAAAGAGAAAGACTGAAACAAATATAGGATGTAGATGATAATTATAAACTATAGCTGCCCCAACAGATATTTGACTTTTACGCGACGCGACTGCAGTAGCTTAATTGTCATAAAAACCGGCCAAGTTCGAGTCGGACTCGCGCACGAAGGGTTCCGCACCATTATATATAAAAACGATTAAAAATCACGTTTGTTGTATAGGAGTCCCCTTAAATATTTATTTTTTTCTGGTTTGTGATCTGTGAAAATTTCAACTGTCTAGCTACCACGGTTTATGAGATACAGCCTGGTGACAGACGGACTTACAGGCAGACGGACAGGAGAGCCTCAGTAATAGAGTCCCGTTGTACCCTTTGGGTACGGAACCCAAAAAAGGACGACCCTTTTTGATAATTTGAAAATTCTGGCAAACTTTTCAACTTTTCACACTCTCCGATCTTAAATCTGATATGATTCTGTCGGTTGTAACTTCATTGCATGGTGTGTAATAAACAGCATGGCAGCCAGTATTGAGTGGCACTTGGCGTAATGGGGGTTCCGCAAAAACTTGCAGGAAACAATTTGTCCATTAAAGATTTTCCCTTTTTCTTCGAATATGGTTATAATCGAGATAAGTATATTTTTTTAATTAAAAGCCTACTGTTTTATGGTTTTCCTGAACTCATAAGGTACATTATTGATTTCATTATCCCCCAAAATTAGTGTTTCATTTTTAACATATAGGAGATTCATTGTAGGCCTGAGTATTTAATATTAATTTCAAGCTGATACTTCCCAGCGTTCCTATGAAAAAAGTCATGACAGACAGACGGACATCGAAGTGTCCTATTTAAAGGTTTCTTTTTTTTAAGGTGCAGAACCCGAAACTGACTGCACCTTCACTCATATTAGTCGCCGCTAAAGATTAAAATTATTAAATATCCCGCCAGCATCTATTAACTAACTTATAACGCAATCAAATCAATGAGCATCATTAACAGTTTATCAGCCATGATCCGTTCGCGCGTTAATGATGCGGCTAATAGGTGATTAATTATGCGCCGGCGCACGCTCACGAATCTCCGTCACGAAGCGAGATGACGTCATGACGGTCATGACGTATGGTGTAACAATACTGACATGTCCTATCGATGTTGCAGTAAAATATGAGCCAATAGGAATCAGCTATTTATCTGCGTATTACAATAAATAAATCCCGATTGGTCGTATTTAGTTTGGTTCTGCCTGTAGTGATTATTTAATCAATGGTTCTGTCAGTATTGCTATTGATCTAGTAATCACTACGTCAAAACTTTTGTAACGTTGTCAAATGTGTTTAAAAACTGTGAAACACTTGGCTCCAGCTGAAAATCAGCGCTGCAATTTCCTGCAGCACATGCTGAGCTGGTGCCCATTAGACACCACATCGATGCGGATCATAGTATTGCAATCTTTTGTATATTTTTTTCTTTTTGTTTAATGTTGTTATTTGTCTGCTTCTTCTTTTTTATGTTTTTGTATTTTGTATGTATTCTACTTTTGTATTGTTGTGTGTGTCTAATAAAATATCTCTCTCTCTCTCTTCTCTCTCACTTGCAAGCACAAAATTAAATCGAAATTTTCATTTAAAAAATCAATCTAGAAGTATAACATCCCTATTTCAACCTAATACTTGGTAACTTGAAACATAGCATCTTCGAGTCAGACTATAGTTCCTTCTAGCCTATACAGTCGCGTATAAACTTAGCTTATTAACTAGAAAACAGGCTTATTACAAATCGCATTCCACCAGACGACCTTCAACGACCTAGCTTCGACAATTACGTGCGCATTGCACCGTTCCACATAACGCCCTTAGGACCGGCGAGACTGGTTCCTGCTTGCATAACACTCTTTGTGCATGTGATCAGGGTACAAATGCTTGACCAATGGTTGGGATTACCCAATTTCGCGGTCTACAACTGCAAACGAGATTTTAAAGTGTCCACTCACAGGCGCACTACAAACGGAAAAGCTTGCGAACGAGGTTCGGCGAACAGCGGCGAATGACAGCGAGGAACGTTCGGTTCGCGAGCGCAAATCGACGCTTGACTCAACAATGACATGATCTACCTTGGGCAACTTGGAAGTAAGCCGAAGCAGGGAGAACATGCACAGGTGGTTACAGCTTCGACAGTGCATGTCTATGTGGTAATTCCCCCCAGACAATGGCACATCTTCTATCACGCCCTGCGTGCCCCTTCGCCTGCACACGCGAGGATCTTAACAAGGCCACCGATAGTGCTATATCGGTGGCTGAATTTTTGGTCCTCACATATAAGAGAGCCTAAGTCGACACGCAAGAAAGAAGAAAAAGACAATCACTTCATTGCGGTTAATTCCCTTTATCACAGTCCGCTTATTAATAAAATAAGATAAATTTAAGAATAAATAAGATCACATACATTACTTTGATTCTAAAGTGAGTAGAAATGAAAATAGAAATCGTTATTGAAATCGGAAACCGCGACGGTACCATCGGTGTCTGGGTAATTCCAACCCGAGTCACAATATATAGGTAAATTGACTGGACCGGGAATGGAACACCGATACCTATCAAGCACTACCTTGCAATATAATCCCGTCAAATTCAGATCAGTCCAAATAAGAAGCTAATCCTTTTCAAAAGTCGTTTAAAAGCAAATTCCACCATTACAATGACTACTAAAGTTGCTACCACACTACAATGTACAACGTAGGCGTCAGACAGACAGACAAAGAGACAATAACAAGACAAAGGCCGAAAGAAATTTACATGACAGTCGGACATAGACCTCGACCCACTTAGGTTATGTCATACACATCATACATCACACAGGTTGTATGACATGACGAGTTAATTAGGACTAAGAACAACTTCGTAAGGTCAAATACATGTTTTTAGGTATGGAATAAATCTCTTGGCAGAAAGTTTTCAAGGTGTTTTGCTCGAGTTTACGATGTAACAGATCACCTCGTCATGGTATCCAAAACTGTCAAATTTCTTCAGTCGATTTACAACTTAATTTTCAAGCAATAGAGTTTATAGTTCATTAGGGGCATTTGACAGTTTGTGTAACTTGATGTTCGGTTGACTGGCACAAAACTTCCTGTCACTAGGATTCTTCTCGAAGAGCTATTCTTTAAATATGCGCCATAGAACAGTCATCGTCATGGTATTGGAGCAAATACTTAAACATCCTAATACGATGTACAAAACATTTAGAAAGCCCAAACCGGGAATCAAACCTGGGAGCTTTCGCGTAATTAGCGGATAATCCCGCTACGCCAATCGGGGCAAACAATATCAAAATTCGACTCTAATATCTTTAAGAACGTAAATGGTTGAGGATTCGTTACATAAATATATTCCATAAATATTGGACAACATCGCATACATTGCTCTGATACTAAGATAAGTAGCTAAAGCACTTGTTTTATAGAAATCAGAAACAACGACGGTACCACAACACATGAACACAACATATGAACGGATTTCTGACATTTAACACAAAGACCAAGATTATTTTGTCATAGCTCTTAACAGTTAACAGTTATATTGTTGGCACATTTAAAACGCTTCATTCCCAACTTTCATTCATGTTTAACAATAGAAACTTAATCAGTATTCATAAAATCGAAGTCTATTTATATCTGTTTTAATCGATCTCCGACATAGATAACTGAATAATTATTTCTCGAATGTAAAATACAAAACATTATGAGCAACATAACTTTCTATTGAATAGTCCAATTGATTGATTCGCACAAACAGCGATTAATCGATTGGATCACGGTTAGAATGGACTGTCAGAAATCCATTGAACGAGATATAAATAAATAAATATTGGACAACATCACATACATTGCTCCGATCCTAAGGTAAGTAGCTAAGCACTTGTGTTATAGAAATCAGAAACAACGACGGTACCACAACACCCAGACCCGAGCCAATATAGAAAAGTTCATTTTCTACATTGACCCGACCGGGGATCGAACCCGGAACCTCAGAGATGGCGGCGCCATTTAAAGTCCGGCATGCTCGCCTCTCGGCCACGGAGGTCGTCAAAAGATAGAAAATTAAAAAGTCTATTATCATTTAAAGGTGGTTGTAATAGTCGTGATAGTCATTTATTTAGTTTTTAAAATTGTTATTTTGCCTGATTAAATTAAGTTCTACTTAATTTTAATAATTGATGATTTGTACAACCTAAATACACTTAAGATCTCTCACGCCTGAAGCACTATTTCAGGAAAAATACTATCTTGAGCACTGTTTAGTTATAAGTTATTACCATATCCAAGCTGCCTTTCAAGTATTTAATACACAATCTTATTTAATATTTATATTTGGTATTGATTACTTACTAGTAATAACTATATACTTTAAGCAGCTCAGATCATAGTTGTAGGTGACAATTCTGAACTTCGGAAGGCACGTTATAAGGAAAGCTAATAACACTTTATACTAGTCATAAAGCTTAGTTCAAAGGTAAAAATTTACAAATTAAAGGCAACTAGCTTGTGTTCGTATATTTATATTTATGACTTGAGCTACATACGATTTTTTTATCATCCCACGGGCACACAAAAAGTGGATGAAAATTACGATCTTGTGTGCTAACTTTTAAATTTACTCAGTCGTTCTAACGTACGATATAACGTAACGTATAAAATATCGTGAAATCGCTAAAGGGCTGAATCTATTGTTCAAATACCTAATCAGGCAGGTTTTCAGGGTTCCGTACCCAAAGGGTAAAACGGGACCCTATTACTAAGGCTCCGCTGGCCGTCTGTCTGCCTGTCACCAGGCTGTATCTCATGAACCGTGATAGTTAGAGAGTTGAAATTTTTACAGATGATGTATTTCTGTTGCCGCTATAACAACAAATACTATCAAATAGAATCTAATAAATATTTAAGGGGGCTCCCATACACCAACGTGATGTTTTGGCCGTTTTTATAGATAATGGTACGGAACCCTTCGTGCGCGAGTCCGACTTGCACTTGGCCGGTTTTTTAACACTACCTATGCATAATACTGTTTGCAAGCTACATTATTTGCCATATTCCCACGCAGAATGTAAGGTATTACATCCAGAGGCCTTCGTTTCGTTAATACCGGCGCCCGCGCACAATGTACCGCGACCTTGTAAGAATGCACAAATTATGCATTATTGCAAAAAAGCACTAGCCTTCCTTATTGGATTTAGTTGGTAATGTTTGTATTGAAATTAGGTATTTGTTTATGTATTATTGTGTTAGAGGTTTTACAGACATTTGAAACCAAGTGTTTTTGCTCAGAGACTCCGAACACGAAATCCCATTGGCGATGCAAAATTTAAGACAAACTCTTTGTTCGATGTTTTTGTCCATTATGAAATTCGCAATACACACTAGATATGGTATAACTAAAAACAATACTGTATTTAATTTTATTATCAGCGGGTCTAAAACGGCCGCATTGGATGTTTCATATTCCGTTCATAATATGTTTCATTTAGCAAATCTTAAAATGAAATGTTATTTGATGAATCATAAAATGAGCCTCGGACATTTCATATTTGCAGTTCATCTAATTTGACAGTTTTGTATGGAAATTCGTAATATGGTCCACTTATTATGAAAAGAGTAATTCATATTAAATGTCAAATTGGTGAACCACCATTTTAATGTTATTTTTATTATTATTTTGTATTGATATTTGTAGAACACACAAAACTTGAGTATTTTGAAACATTTTGTTCCTTTGTGTTGTTAAAACATTCATTTTCACGAAAACCGTAAAGTAAGATTGGACGCGTCACTATATTTTTTTAACGTCATCATATATGATCCATTTGATGAAATGAATTGCATATGATTAATTTATTAATGTGGCCGTTTTAGGGTTTGCAAATCATTTCCGCTACATTTCACTAAATGAATCAGATTAAAAATGAAACATCCAATGCGGCCGTTTTAGACCCGCTGATGTAACTCAAACTCCGCGCCAAAATGGAAAACAGTTGTGCCAATCTAACAACAACAAAAAAAATATAATTTTAAATTTGGAACCATAAACAAATCATCAATTCCCGAAACTTTTTTGACAGAATGTATTTTGAACTAATAATATATTTAACCTAATGGGCTATGCGGTAATTCTCCTTGTACCCAAAGGGTTTAATTTGCGGTTCGGGTCATTTTTAAGGTTCCGTACCCAAAGGATAAAACGGAACCCTATTACTAAGACTGCGCTGTCTGTCCGTCTGTCACCAGGCTGTATCTCATGAACCGTGATAGTGAGAAACTTGAAATTTTCACAGATGATGTATTTCTGTTGCCGCTATAACAACAAATACAGAAAACCAGAATATAATATATATTTAAGGGGGCTCCTATAAGTACAACAAACGTGATTTTTTTGCCGTTTTTATAGATAATGGTGCGGAACCCTTCGTGGGCGAGTCCGACTTGCACTTGGCCGGTTGTTAATTGAAAAACGACAAAAAAACACGTTTGTTGTATGGAAACAGAATACAACAAATGCTTAAGGGTGCCTTAAGTATTTGTTGTATTCTGTTTTTTAGTATTTGTTGTTATAGCGGCAACAGAAATACATCATCTGTGAAAATTTCAACTCTCTAACTATCACGCTTCATGAGATACAGCCTGGTGACAGACGGACAGACAGGCAGGCAGACAGACACAGACGGACAACGGAGCCTTAGTAATAGGGTCCCGTTTTACCCGTTTTTTGGGTACGGAACCCTAAAAAACTAAGTTTTTGTGTTTAAATAGCAAATACCTATTTACACTTGAGTGCTTGAATTCTGCGCATGTTCCAGTAGGTCCAAACCTTAAGTATGTTTCGGACTTTCTAACTCATTATTATGATTCATAATACTCATGCCGTCATACTGGCGCCTATTTCCAGTACTGACTGTTGGATCAGATAAGTTTATGTTGTAACCGTACAAATTATAATCTGATACAAAATACTCAGTAATAAAAGTCTTGAGACATTTAAAAATTTAATAACGTTTTGACATGCAAAGAGAATAAGTAGAGCTTAGGTATACTCGTAATGGTCAGTGAGGGGGATAGAGAAAAGTTTTAGGGTAAGTTTTCTAGCAATATAGTTAAACTTAGCAATAAAACAATTAATAAAGGAATCTGACGATTTTGCATGCCTTTTTTTCTACTATTACACTGTTTCTAGATATGTTTCGGCTACTTTCAAGTAAAAGCCGGTCAAGAAACTCGATCAAGTCAATAAGAGATATATTGTATTATTAAACAAGTAAATATGGTTTTAAATAATACCAGTATGCTGATATGATTTCAAATTTACGGGTGAAAATCTGGGTGTGATTTAAACTTAAAATATCATGGTAATTTGTCAAAACTACTCATAATATTTTCTTATTAATTTTATGCATCATTTTTCATATATCGTTACAATACGCTTCGAGATTTTAAAAATGAGCTGGACTTATAGGTTTAATTTATATAGTTCCAGAAATCCAGCTTGAAAAAAGGCGTTCAGTGGTGTAGGGTAAGAAATAGTAAAAAAATATGAAATTATGTTTTAATTAGGTCAGTTACGTTGATTATATTACAGAGCATGTACGCCTTCAAAAAGTTGACAAATCATAATCATTTATTTTTGCAAATATTCCATTAGTACTTTTTTAAATCACATTTTTTTAATACTTTAATGCTCAGCAGTCGAATTCGAAAAGTACCACCTCCTTAAATCTGAACGTCTTCCCGGAACCGAATCTTGTCCCTTGCGTGGGACATAAATAATTTCGATTTATTATCCTACTTCAGATAGTCGAGCCGTGTGAATGGAAGTGGGTGAACTAGCGACAGCTAACCTATAGGCGGGTCACGGCGCGCGCGCAGCATCCGTGTCGAACTATGCTTATAGTTTGGAATTGCCTCAGACAAGATGTAGCTCAAGTACTGCCGACGTAACGAAAAAGGGCACAAATAGTTTTTTTTGAAAAATCAAAAAATAGATAGATATTTAGAATAGATATTTAGATATTCGGGTTGAGAAAAAAAGGCAAATACACGATAAAAGTGGATATGCCCTTATGAGTTATGATGACAGAGTAGTTCAACAAAGATTACTTTTAAACTTTCGCGTTGCATAATTTAAACTCAATGATTCGGGAATTAACGCTATTATAATATAGGACCAGGTGGTGTGTGGTGCCGGCACGTTAAAAGAATTGCACCACCCCTTCTCTTCTTATGGGTGTCGTAAGAGGCGACTACAGGAAAACCGCCACAAGAAGACGGGCAGCAGCGTCTCCTCACCACCAGTGGCCAAACTGCGATCGACAACCCGCCTGCCAAGCGTGGCGATTATGGCAAAATCCTCCTTTTGGAGAGGTCTGTGTCTGAGAGCAGTGGACTAATATAGGCTGGTGATAATGATGAATTAAGGTACAAAATGTTACCTTTTTAATGTACATTTTTAATATAAATGTAAATTATGATCGCGTTAATTCCTGTTTCATTGAGTTTAATTTCAACAAATCTACTTTAGTTTAAATTGATTCGTTAACCGTTACCTTAACTGTTAATGATTGGCTGACAGACACACCAGTGGACTTTAAGATTTCACGACTTCCGTAGCCGAGAGGCGAGCACGCCGGACTATATATGGCGCCGCCATCTCTGAGGTTCCGGGTTCGATTCCCGGTCGGGTCAATGTAAAAAACGAACTTCTCTATATTGTCTCGGGTCTGAGTATTGTGGTACCGTCGTTGTTTCTTATTTACATAACACAAGTGCTTCAGCTACTTTCCTTAGGATCAGAGCAATGTATGTGATGTTGTCCAATATTTATATTTATTTGATTAAAGAGTCCTATCGTAAGCACTATTAAGTATAACATTTAATTAAAAATTAACACGATTCCGAAACAAGCCAGCTTTGTTAAAAAACCTTCCCGTCCCTCGTTGTCCTTTTCCCCTTTTTTATAGGACAAAGTTAAATCCCTAACTAGGTGTAATTCTACAAACCCACCTATCATTTTGTCACTTGTTGCTAACTTATAAGATAAAGTTCAAATTGTTGTTTCTCTCAAATAATCAGCATCAATCAAAAGTAATTATCAAATAGTTCCCATACAGCACAATGTAGGAAGTAAAACCGTGCGAGCGGGAGAAACCGGCGCGCGCGCATCTAGAAAGTGAATATCTAGACTGTATTGTAAATATCTTATTGAATTTCTTCTGCTAACATTTTAAGGGTTTACATTTAATAAATGTAAGGTACGGTCCTATTTATTAGTTAGTTAAAGTGGGTGATTTTATAGCTCAAATACAATTTTTCGATTGAACCTATAAAAATAAAAGTAAAACAATGAACTAAGAGAGATAGATAGTCTTTATCGCACACCAAACAAAGAAGTTCCAGTTGATATTTACAGAAAGATGTACAATTTAGGCTGTCTTATCCAGCGAAGGGAGAAAGTGAAAAAGCAAATAAAAGTTTTTAAGTTAGGTTAAACAGTCGTTTACAAAGTGATAATAGATACCTAGACACTGACAAAAGAAACAAAGCAACAGGAAAACAGAACATTAAAATACCAGAATCTAGATGGTTTTTATATGACAGAAGCGATCTCTTGAAGACAACGTTCAAGTAGAGCCCAGTTAAATTAAAATCAAGATGTCAATAGAAAATGTTGACTCTATACTTACAAACCTCACAAATTGTCCCGAAGCAATGGTAGGGAAAAAATATAATTGGGACGTGTAAAAGTACCAATCTGCAGAAATAAATGATTTTGATAATAATTAATTATAGTTGTATAAGGTTCATTGTTGAAATAAGGTAACTAAGGAATATTTTCTAACAGTACAAGGTCTCTCTTATCATAACTTATACGGAGACTCAATCTAGCCAGTCAATTATTCAGAACCTGTAATTAAACAACAAAAACATTTCTGCGTTACAAGGTCCTCTTTGAAGGAAAAGGCCCCGGTTCTCTTTGAGGGAAAACTCCCTATTGTTTTAACATGACCTCATGTTGATTACGTTACGGACCTTTAAACATTGGAGATACTCGGAAGATAGGAAGTGAGGATGAAATGCCTAAAAAGTTTTTATTTGTTTTGCAAGGAAAGATGGTGACGAACCACCAAAGGTCACGAACTGTTAACCATAAAGGACCTTAACTCATGAGTGGTGTTTTTTAAGTTTAAATTAATCAGTATTTATTTTTGCAGCGTGGGATGTCCACCCACAAGGTGGACTGACGACCTGGTAAAGGTTGCAGGAAGCAGCTGGATACACGTCGCACGCAACCCGTCAATCTGGAAGGCCTTTGTTCAGCCGTAGATTTTCTATGCTTGAAATGATGTTGATGATGAGTATTTATTTGAAAAACTCCAAAATACGTGTAAACCTTAGGCAACCCACAACCATCGAATGATTCTAACAAAGACGGCAGGATTATTGTCCTTGGAAACCGAATATTCGTCAATAACATAAATTAATATATAAGGTCCGATTTTATTAGTGTTCATCCTGTTAACCTGTGCCTATATAGGTGAAAAGCAATCGTAAAAACCAATTTTCAAATGTGTACCATAAAAACAAAAAAAGTTAAAAATCAACAACATTGACTTCATATTGCATAAACTCGTCCTATCTTTGCTACGTTTAACCATCTGATTATCCGTCTTATTCCTTCCCCTTGTACAGAGCGAGAAAGAGTTGAAGATAGGACGAGTTTATGCAATATGAAGTCGATGTTGATATTTTGTAATTTATTTTTAACTTTTTTAGTTTTTATGATAGACATTTGAAAGTTGGTTTTTACGATTGCTTTTCACCTATATAGTCACAGGTTAACAGGATGAACACTAATAAAATCGGACCGTTCGACCGAATCGTTTTTAATATAGTCAACGAGTTTATTGTCTTAGGTAGAGACTGATTTTAATAAATCACTCGGTAAAGTGATAAGTGTGGTGATAACATATGTAAATAATACAGGATGTTCTTAAGGTAAAAAAAGAAATAACTTAACTCTAGGGAAAATAAACTGACTGGTTTTCAAACAATAAAACTATATATTAATCTTTTATTTATTTTTTGGTGTATGGTTTATACATTATTTTGTCGAGTATCGTCATAAAATTTTGTAATTCAAAAGGAAATAGGACCTTTTATTGGAAGATATAATTGTTGTGAAGTTAAATTTGCTTATATTTTCATCATATGATCATAGCGATGTCAATGTCGGCTAATTGTAATTAATTTAACGTTTTGTATTACATTCATCATCATCATCACCAGCCGATATTAGTCCAGTGCTGGACACAGGCCTCTCCAAAAGGAGGATTTTGCTATAATCGCCACGCTTGGCAGGCGGGTTGGCGATCGCAGTTTGGCCAATTCTGGAGAGGAGACGCTGCTGCCCGTCTTCTTATGGCGGTTCTCCTGTAGTCGCCTCTTACGACACCCATAGGAAGAGAAGGGGTGGTGCAATTCTTTTAACGTGCCGGCACCACACCGCACTCTGCTGCTGCTGGACACAGGCCTCTCCAAAAGGAGGATTTGCCATAATCGCAACGCTTGGCAGGCGGTTTGGCGATCGCAGTTTGGCCAATGGTGAAAAGTATTATATTACTATTTTGTAAAAATCATTGCCAATGTGAATTACTTTTGTTTTTTATCAAGACAGTCAATAATTAATAACTTAAGTACCAGGTTTTAATTAGGCTCTCTCTAGGGGCATTCGTACACCCGTTGACACCCTGTATATTATAGATTAGAGCAAGCTAAGTAATAGTATGCTGTAATATCAAAGAAAACCGGTACAGTAATCTTCTCGGAAAATGCCATAATGTTGCCAAATTAAGTGCCAATCTAAAAGTAGTCCAAACAACTTGTTTTATCATCAATTGCCAATTAAGTTATTTGCAAATACCCCTCTGGTTATGAGGTATCAATCTATCAAAATTAAATGTGCTTCGTTTATTTGCTAACTACCTATAAACTATTAACTAGTAATCTGTGGTTCTGCGTAACTAAATTATGTATTTCTCATAGAGTATTATTCAATTGGAGACTAAGCAGAGCTATTATACCATATAGATCATTTATATTCATACTTAAATACAATTATAAACATCCATCTTTTCTGTTAAAAGTGTACAAAGATACCGGCCGATCTGGAAGTCACTGGGGGAGGCCTATGTTCAGCAATGGACGTCCTGTGGCTGAAATGATGATGATAATTATTCAATCAAATTAATTTAATTACTGCGTTATTAGTCAGAAAAATATCGGTATACCAATCTTAGACTCAGGCTAACAATTTTTAGGAATAAATTATTTGTTTAAATTATTTATGTACTGGTAAGTTTATGGCTGTCTCATTTTTTTGAGTTTAAAAATAATAAACATACTTTCTACGTTTAAATTTAGATTTTTACCCGTTTTGAGATTGTTTACTTCGGTGATTGTTTTAGTCTGTAGGGACCAAATCAAATAAAGAAGATTTTGACTTTGACTTTGACCTGCGGGGTAACCATGAACTCTTAAAACCACAGACTTAGGATTCGCTACGCTTATTCTATATCTATGCTTAAAACAATCTCAAAGCTGTCAAATCTGTCAATTTTGCTACGTCATTACATACAAAATTTGACAGATTTGATAATGTTTGACAGATTTCAGATTGAGTTCGTGGTTACCGCCCTGCATACGAGAATAAATCCGAATACAAAATAATATTAATCAAGAGCTTAGCGTTTTAAAAAATATGCCAAATTTCCTACATATAATCAGATTCATTCCTTCAAGATACATTAAACCATGTTTAAGCATAAAAGTGTACCATTTACAAGGGTAGTTACACAAGAGTTAGCCGCAATTAATATTATACAATGGGCCAGTCGTGGTTGCTTGCAATCAGGTCGAATTATCGCTGTTACTATTCACTTAATGCTGGCGGCTCGCTTTTTTGTCACAATAATTGAAATTGCCAATTATTTGAAGTGTTCAGACGATTATAAGCCTATTGGTTTTATTTCTCGAAAGAGGCAAGGCCATTCAAGGACGCTGTAAGACTTTGTTACTTAAGATTGCATTTAAATAGCTGATTGCAAAGAAAATCTTTACTTTATATTAAGCCGTTTTTAGGGTTCCGTACCCAAAGGGTAAAACGGGACCCTGTTACTAAGGCTCCGCTGTCCGTCAGTCTGTTTGTCTGTATGTCTGTCTGTCTGTCCGTCTGTCACCAGGCTGTATCTCATGAACCGTGATAGCTAGAGAGTTGAAATTTTCACACATTGTCATGATGTATTTCTGTTGCCGCTATAACAACAAATACTAAAAACCATAATTACATTTACATTAAATATTTAAGGGGGCTTCTATACAACAAACGTGTTTTTTTTGCCGTTTTTATAGAAAATGGTACGGAACCCTTCGTGCGCGAGTCCGACTCGCACTTGGCCGGTTTTTTTTATAAACTTTTTGGTATATTCATTAAATTAAACTTTTTTGGGACAAATAAAAAAAGGTAAAAATAGTCCATTTTCCCCTCGGTCGTAATAAGCAGTCGTTTTAAATCTAATTGATGTCTGTATTTGCTGTTATAAAGAGAATACGGAAGTATTAGATTCGCTTCTTAGACAAAATAATGCAACATTATATAATTTACTCAACATTAAACTATTTTACATAATTGCAGTTACCTTGGACTTATTTTTAAAGCATTTGTTATTGTCACAGACTGCATGTCTATTAACATTAATCAATAATTAATTAAAAAATCGCACCGATCACCTAATGCCAAACTAAGCAGAGCTGTTATACCATATAGATCATTTATAATCATACTTAATTACAATTATGAACATCCATCTTTTCTGTTAAAAGATATTTATTAATTATCTAAACTTGTTCACAATATTCGGTAATAAAATACACTAGAATAAAATAAAACTTTAAATTAAAAACTTATCCTAAAACTACTCAAAAAAGTGTACAAAAAATGTATATTTTCCGAAATGCTTGTATTCGATCCCGTCTGATTTTGTTTTCTGTAGCGCTAACCAAATGGTCGTTTTGTAAATCAATTATTGACTCATAAACCTTTCATTGGATCACAAATTTTATGATACAACAACTAAAGCGAAGACATACTAGCTTTACAAGACACGTCGTATAACAGCTTTTTATAGGGCCATTATAACACCAGTGTGAAGCTTTTTGCAGCATTTTGTACCTAGTTCCCACGACTGTATAGGCACAGCACTTGGTACAAAAAATATTATCTCATCGCTACCTATAGTACGAGTATATCCCACCACAAGTAATATGTCTTAGATAGGTGTGTCTAGAACTTTAAACTAGAACCACTTATGCGAAAACATGGAGATATAGATATTCTTTATTGCACACTACTCAAAGAAATGCACACTTCAGGCGGTTATATCAGTAGAAGCGATTGCATCGAGACAACCTTCAAGTATAGGAGAGATAAAATAAAGCTTTGCATCAATGGACTACATATTAGCTGGTAGGGAGCCATTTGCAAGCCTTTTCAATAATACAGTTAAGTCATATCATATAGTATGAGAGAGTCACCACAAGTAATACATTTGTCTTGGGCAGGTGTGTCTCAAACTTTAAACTAGAACCACTTATACGAAAACATGAAGATATAGATATTTATTGCACACTAAGCAAAGAAATGCCCACTTCAGGCGGTTATATCAGTAAAAGCGATTGCTTCGAGACAACCTTCAAGTATAGGAGAGATAAAATAAAGCTTTGCATCAATGGACTACATATTAGCTGGTAACAAGTCATATAGTTTTAGAGAGCAAGGCAGGTGATACTCGAAGCGTTCATGCACTTTTTGTTTATCAAAGCCAAAACTGTGCTCCATTTCCGTTGCGAGATTCCGTCCGTTCCGATGTGAATGTGGAGAATCCCTGCAAACGATGGCTCACCTCTCTTACTGTCCCGCGTGCCCGACCACCTGCTCGCGTGAGGACCTACTTGTCAGTAACCAGAGGGCTACCACGGTAGCCGCCTTCTGGGCAAGTAAGATATAGCCCGTGTTCTTGCCGACACGAAAGAAGAAGAAGTTGCGAGATCACAGCTAAAGTTAACTTTTGACAAACAACTGAAGATTGCGTTCTGGAAACCCTCAAACTATAATCATAGCAAACAGAGCACTTATTTGATCTTCATTGATACGACCGCAATGCTTTGTTTCATTGTTTAGCGTCGATTTTTGCAAACCACTGACCTCGTTGTTAATAACTGGTGTTGCCAGATGCAAATAGCTGATACTGCGGAGGAGCATGCCCTGAATCCCACGAGAATCATACGTATAATTAATGACTTTGTAAAGAGTTTTAATGTCAAATGATAGGTTTGAAGTTACAATTCGTGGTGTTGAAATTTTTATTTACCAAGAAAATGATAAGGTCTAGTTCTAGATGGGTAAACTGGACTTAAAGAATTAGCCTAGCAATTACCTTGCTAGGTTTATTTATGATTTTTAATACTTGAAAAAAACATCCGTCTCAGATGGGACTCGAACCCACGTCCCATCGCATGCCGGGCGAGTGCTTTACCAACTAAGCTACCGAGGACGTCACGTGACAAGATAAAATTCCTCGCTGGCTTTGACAGCGAGAAAAAACACTTGAGGAATTTCATCTTGTCACGTGACGTCCTCGGTAGCTTAGTTGGTAAAGCACTCGCCCGGCATGCGATGGAACGGGGGTTCGAGTCCCACCTGAGGTCGATGATTTTTTTTTCAAGTGTTATTTATCTTCAAATAACTAAGACCACTTTAAAACAGTAGTACCAACAGTTAATGGATTCTGTGTGAGTTAAGTAGACGTTTTACGATTATCAAATTAACTTAACAATTATAAATACATTTTCAACGCAGTTGCTCGTAAATTCACTCTTATAACACCGTTTTTAGTATCATAACTCATCATATTACGCACTTGTGCTGTAAAAAGATTATCGCACTAGTGCGGTAATGTAAACTTTTTTTTAAAAAATCCAGCAAAAGTTTGTGTCTAAGAACATTGAATATTTTACGAATATTAAATTACTTAAGGGTTAAGATGACAAATAAATATTTCATTTTATTAAATTGTATATTAATAAACACAAACTAACTTAACTATCATTTTTAGAAACAATAATTAATAGTTTTTTTATTTTTTAAATTGCTGCTACTCGGCTGAACAGCCAGTTTTTCCTGTGCCATTATTGAACCTGCGCGCGCATCGAAATTGCGGCGCGCGAAAAAAACAAAACTTACGTGCTATTTTCCATTATTATTTGGTAAAGTTGTTGCTGTGTGGTTAATTACTATCAAAAATGTCTACTTTAAATAGTAAAGACGAGTAAAATGTTATTCAACCCCGTCAGAAATACTTATCGAGGCACGAAACGCGAGTGATAGCCTGTTGCCGCCAAAATGCATAGAAAAACAGCAAAAACGCCATGTCATATTCGGAGAAGGTATTTTAGATTTTAGTTTGTTTTTTCCTCGCAATTGTGTTGAAAAACGTCGTATGCAACTCGTGTGCATTGATCATTATCTCACTCGGCTTCCTTACCGCGCTCGCCTGCGGCTCGCGCTTATAATAATGCCTCGTGTATAATGACCAACGTAGCACACTTGTATCATAATGTACTATTTCATTACAGTTATTTATCAATACATTGGTAACTTTGGAAGTTTGTTTGATATGTCCTTGAAATAACACTAATCATAGAGGTAAATCCCGCCTCGCGTAGTCCTGGGTTCAATTTTCAGTTTGATACAATTCAGAAAACAAACCTTTCTAGATTTTATTAGGTATGTGCTCAATGTCCTCACCACAAGTATCATCGCGCTTGTGAATCGCAAGAACTGTGAAATTGTAATGAGATCCGCCACGGAGACGTCGTGACTATCAAATAAACAAACAAAGAGCTTTCTGACCGAAGATAATGGGGTTGCATAAAAACGTCCTTCGAGTAACCTCAAAATATACCTTTAGGTATTACCACCAGGTAAAGCCAGGACATAAATATATTTTCCAACACACTAAATTTCGACGCCCATTAATTTATACACACTATGATGATTATACAGGGTGTACAAGAGAATGGGACACTCCTTAAAACCTCATATACAACAACTTTTTCTATGGGAGCAACATAGAAATCGGAAATTGTTTTTCAGCTTCCCCATACAAACTTACTCACATACCTCGATGATAATGTATGGAGCATCTGAAAATAAAAGCACGAATTCGATGTTGCTTCCATAGGAAAAGTTGTTGAATATCACCAGCTGATCGTGTGGTTTTAAGGAGTGTCCCATTCTTTTGTACATTCTGTATTTTATCTGATAAACTTGCGTACATTTCAATAAAATCAATTTTATTCTTATCCGTCATAATATGTTTATGGTTTTTACAAAGCTGTTCAAATTTCAAAGATTTAGTGGCAATATAGAGGCGGCCGGCCACATCACTTGCAGGGAAAGTTGTTGGGGAAGAAAGGCTCTCGACCAAAAACTTGAAGACCAGCTGTGTGGACTGACAACCTAATAGTAACCAGTTACCATATATAGACACATTTGATAAATAAACTTAACAGCTTATGATGAATAAAACTTTTAGTTTTTTTTTTTTGTTTTCTCACTTAAGTTTTCCCGAAGTTACGGTGTAAGTGCATGTAGTTTCTTGTCTTCTTGTAAAAAGCACCACAGGTCATACAGATAATTATAAGAAGGCATTATTAACTTTTAACCTATTACGAACCTGCCAATGAGTGTAAAAAGGTTTGACGACATAAAATATTGCGTTAGATGAAAATGGGATGTAGCTTGATAGAATCACTGTAGGTCGGTTCGCGTCTAGAATATTCTCTTCGTGGCTTTTAATTGAAAGCTCCCAGCATTACACAAGGTTGCGTGGAATAGTGCTAGGCTAGGTTGTAGTTTAAGTCATTTACTAACTTAAAAGTCTTACTTATAGGAAAATATTTGGATCTAGAAGACTTTACAATAAGTTTGATATATTTACACTAATTATCTGGCTTAAAGAAACCTTGCTACAGGCGACTTAATAACAGATAAATATTTTTAGATAAAAATTTGAAGTCCTCTACACATTTTGCAGACACAAAAACAAAAGTATCATCTTTATCAATAATTTATTTATCAATTTCGGATTACAGATCCATTTATACTCACTTATTGTTCAGGAACCCTTTTAGACCTATATCTCAGAACGCTCGGACTCGAACTACTGACAGAGTGATTCCAGATTGTGTGTCCGTGAACGATGTATAACGTGAACGACCTGGTAAAGGTTGCAGGACGACGCTGGATGCTGGCCGCTTTAAACCAACCGATCTGGAAGTCACTGGGGGAGGCCTATGTTCAGCAGTGGACGCCTGTGGCTGAAATGATGATGATGATGATGATGAACGATGTCTGGTACAACTGTTAGGTAGGAACGCTTTGCTCGAGCGCACACTGTATGAAATTTGACTTCTGATACCAATAATATCTATTTTTTATTCTGTGACTCAGATTAAAAGGTTACAGTTTTGGGCGAACAATCTCTCCTGATGAATCATTTCCGATCCATTTTCCTAACACAATCATTATGACAGAGTGCGCCTGCGCCGGGGGCTATAAATCACGCGTCGATGCCTTTTGCAACCCACCGCATTTGCATCCACTTTGAATGCAATTCCCACTTGAAAGCCATAACTCGATCTTTATAAGTTGTTTGTAATTTAAATTGTCAAGTTACAAAAACTTTTGACTTAAAAGCGACTTGTCTTTGCGATATCAACTTTATTCAAAAAGAAAAAAATCTAAGTTCTTAGATTTATTCATTTTACTTCTGAGACTTGTCCAATGTTATATTTACTAAATCGAGTTTAGTATGTTGCTAGTCAGGCCAATGAACTCTTCAATTGTATACGATTTTGATTAATTTCTTGACAGCTCTGAAGCTTCATTTTAAGGGTTCTGAGACTCTGCTGTCTGTCTGTCTGTTTGTTTGTCCGTCTGTCCGTCTGTCACCAGGCTGTATCTCATGAACCATGATAGTTAGACAGTTGAAATTTGCACAGATAATGTATTTCTGTTGCCGCTATAACAACAAACTAAAATAAAATAATTATTTAAGGGGGCTCCCATACAACAAACGTGATTTTTTTGTTCGTTTTTATAGAAAATGGTGCGGGACCGCGAGTTCGACTCGCACTTGACCGGTTTTTAACTTTTCTAGCAAAGTAATGAGTTACCAACTCAACGTTCATTGGGCAAACTATAACCAGACCAAACGAGCTCCAACCTTTTCAATAAGCGAGCCACTGAAACAGTGATAGCTTGAGAATCAAAGTAATTTATTTAACTATGCATTTATTATCATAATTCGACGCAGTTCGAGGTTCGATTCGAGCTGAGCGGCCTTGCGAGAGCGCAGTACAGTCAACCACAAAACACGTTTAATTATTATCCGGAGAAAACTACAATTTCAAATTTAAAAGACTGTGGTTCTGTCTAAGCTTGTTTTCAGATTCATGCATAGATCAGATAACGTATTTACGACAACCTTAGTAGCCGAGCGAGTACGCCGGATTTGGCATCGCGCCGTCTATGAGGTCCCGAGTTCGATTTCTGTCAACGTAAAAAAAATTGTGTCAGGTCTGGGTGTTGTGATACCGTGTTTCTGATTTTGATTACACAAGTGCTTTGGTTCCCTTAGGATCAAAGTAATAGTATTTTGATGTTAACATTTTATCATAAGGGCTTGTTTCAAACTTACAGATAAAGTTAATACAAGATAAAAATATGAAGAAGATAAAAGTGCTTGAAAATCGTGTTTATCCTTCAGATAAGTAAAATATAGCTTATTCAGAACTAATGCAGAACTTATTGATGTATCTAATAAACGATTTAGTTGACGCAGTATAAGCTTAGATTTACCTAGATAAGAGTGATTAAAGAATTCATAAAAAAAATATGACAGACTAAATTCTTAAGTTCAAAAACGTTGAAAACGCTTGCTTAATTTAATAAAATAGTATATTTCTCTATATTATTATTTATTTTCTTAACCATACAAACCACAAGCTTTAGTCAATGCTCAAAAATAAACAATAACGTACTCGCTCAGACCTCAACGCTCATTGTGTGGTTCCAATAAAAAATAAGCGTTCACACAAATGTGATCAGCTGTTCAGATAACTCGCAAAAACATATACTGAGACTTTGTAAGAACAACGATTGCGCAATTGTATGCATGTTGTTAATATAGATGAAAGATTAAACAGGTTTTGATATTTATAACAAACTATCTAATACCGTCATTAAAAACGGCAAAGTAAGCACTGAAAAATTCGCACTAAATAAGTTACATTAGTTGAGTATTTGCTATCATTACATTCTAATAAAACGGACTAGCGAAACTTTCTAGCGAAGGGTAACAGAGGTTTAATAATGACTGTCGCTCTGAATGGAATACCTAGACGCATCAAGGAAAATTGTCAAGCATAGGTACCTCGGAATAGGAGGAGGACCATATGCAAGGAAAATTAGAAAAATATATCTTTTATTTAATTTTATAAATTCTATACACACATTGTTTCATGTTCCTTTACAATTTCATGGTACATTATTTTGACGTAGGTATGGTATGGTTTGGCAAGCCCTCATAAAATATTTTTACGATATAATTACGAAACATCGACTTTTCTGTACTTTTAATTAATATAGTATTCATATTTAGGAATATAATCTAAACGATGATGGTGAAAACCTATAAAACTCCATTTTGTAGGTATGAATAACTGAATTAACATTTAAGGCACTTTAAAATTGGCCTAAAGTTGCTTGTACATTTCTCCATATGTGGAGCCCTAACAATACTCCGAGATAAATAGAGACAAAACACCCAATTACGCAATTTCTGAGGCTGTATAGATAAATGTAAATGATAGTTTGTATAAAATGTTTGGATATTTAAACACGATATAACCGCTAACTGAAATTTTACATACATTAAATATTAATCTGTTTGACTTTTATACCGTCTATGTGTTATTATTCAAAGGCTAGTTCTGCTATATTCAATTTCGATAATTCTGAGTATAAAAATATTCAAAAACCTAATCATTAAACTGCAAGATTTTCGTCTGTGTTGCAATCGGAATCTATTATTTTGTATCGAACTATACATCTAAAAATTACACCAATCTATATTTTAAACGGTCGATATTATTATAGGCTATTGTAAGGCGATAAAAACTCAATAATATAGCTTTATATTCACTGTAGAAGAGGTCATAAACAGCTCTAACTCACTTAGCAGTCTCGTCAGGCCGGCGCGACTAAGCACATACAAATACCCTTCGCAGAAGCTCGCTAGTGGTTTCACTTTCCGAGGCTGAGAATCACTTTCAATGATTTCACTTTCGTTTACTACGAGCAATATATTGTACATCAGATACTAGGGATATACCGCCGCTGTGTACATCGATTTAAATAAGTAATTAGACATTCCTGCAACCTCATTCTGAACTTATTTCAGGGTTCTGTCTCTTTCTCGCCTTTTTGACGACCTCCGTAGCCGAGAGGCGAGCACGCCGGACTAATATGGTGTCGCCATCTCTGAGGTTCCGGGTTCGATCCTCGGTCGGGTCAATATAGGAAACGAACTTTTCCATATTGTCTCGGGTCTGGGTGTTGTGGTACCGTCGTTGTTTCTGATTTCTATAACACAAGTGCTTTAGCTACTTACCATAGGATCAGAGCAATGTATGTGATGTTGTCCAATATTTATTTATTATTATTTATTTATTGATAGGAATCTGACCTCTTTAATTTTTAATAATGCGTATAATAAAAATTAAACATATGGGTTGGTATACCTAGAGGGGTGATAGCTCATTGGTGTTTCACCTGACATCCGTGGGGTCAAGAGTTTGAATACCAGCATGTTCCTCTAGATTATTTTAGAAGCTATGCAGGTAAAATTATTTCACTTGCTTAACGATAAAGAAAATATTCTTAGTAAAGTGCCATGGTTTACACAAACACAGGGAAAACTGATATTTAGACCCAATTGCTCTAAATATTAGACCGCAATTTGAAAAACGCTAGAAGAAAGAACCATGATTTTATCTGAATCTGATGCAAACATTGAAGATTGTGGCTGTTTTGCTATGTGTATTTCCAGGAATCAAACCTTTAGGAAGAAGACTAGACTAATTATATGATTATCAGCAATTAGGAGAAGGCTGTGGTGAATTATAATCCTTAGTGACCTTAAAAGTTTATTATGTCATGAACAAAAATGGTATATAATATATTATCGATCAACGATACAAATTTTTCACTTTACAAGATCAAACAACACTCGCTTTCAATATTTTCACTTTCGTTCGAGCGATATGGTGAGTCGATCGGAATCGAGTTGCGTCATCGGAAAATTTAATCGATTCGTTTGATAATCAAACGGTTGAATTTAACCCCCAGCTGCACGCGAAAACCATATTGACAGATTACATTGACATATGACCGAGGAAATTCAGACTGATTTGAAGGAACTAATGTAAATAGGTATTAGGATTTTTAAAATAATTAACTCTGAGAATAGAGTCATGACGTTGATGATCCAAATTAATTAATCTTAAGAAATTTATAATTAGTCAAAAAGTCCACAAGAATTTGACTTAAATCAGAGAAGATCTATAAAGAAGAATGTTTTTATTGAAAGTTCTCAAGACTAATTTTGCAAAGAATGCAATTAGCATTGTTTTAACGAATACTTAATTATTATCAAGTAAAATCAATCTGGAAACAATGAGTGAGCTTATTTTGCGTAACTTTGAGACTGTGATTCTCACGTGTTTTATTGCCCATTGAAGATCTGTAAACGTCATTCAAAGTGTCCGTAGACTTCGTTATTTTCTACTGAGTTAAAATCATTAAGTCGGTTAACAAGTTAAATCTGTGCATGCAACTCCTTTCGAGCATGAACCCAGGTCTCCCGTGGGGTTAACGACCCGGACAGACAATTGTCCTTTCTAAGTGAGCTTAGCACAGGCAAGACCTAGGCATTAATCGTATTGCCTAACTCTAGAAAACCTTAGTGACTAGCTTTGCATAGTTCATTACACTTACCTTGTAACAGAAGATTTGCATGGCAATAAAATATCATTAGTTACAGTCTACAGATGTGTAAATTACTATTGAAAATATTGGCATTTGTTTTTATTGTTTTGCAATTTTTTCACAATTCATTTTTTAAATAAAACACAATATCTCTTAAACCTAATACATCACATGCAAGAAAAGACATAGAAATGTGGTACAGAACCACCTCCGTTCCGATGCGATCACTTTTCACTATCACTTGACATCCGGATACGTCCAGGTCGTTCTAATACCACAGGACTATGACACTTAATTTTGACACTTACGTAAATTTTGGCCGACATTTTGAGGTTAAACTGTCACTGTCACTCGCGAGACGGCGCATGCGCGTGGGGTCGCGCGGAGAATGGCGCGCCTGCGACCGCGCTCCCTATATAACCTCCCCCCCATTTGATATTATATTAATTACGATCGATATTTTCACTGGACGGTCCCGACTGATCTGGATCGGGCTTCTTATAAAGATAATCCTGAATATTAATCGTTTAAAAGTAATTGTAAGCTTGGATCACAAGAAGTTAGGCAGTATAATACAAACGATTATTTTGTAACAAGCTGGTTTTAGATGTATGCAAAGACGGTTAAATTCAGAAAAGATTATGTAGACGAATTTACTGAAAACTAAAAACTGTGAGCATAGTATGGTTAGGTACTTATGTTATCAAAAACGGGAATGACATTCAGAGGGTTAACTCCGGAACCTCTAGAAGTGTCATATTTATTTTTATTTATTTAAATATCAACACCAACACGACTACACTATTTCAAACAATTACACATGCCTAAATAAAGTTCAGTTAACCATATCTTTCCGATTAACACACTTTTCAATTTAAAACTCAATGAAACGGGAATTAACGCGATTATAATTTAGGTACAAAATGTTACCTCTTTTGCCTGACGTTAACAACATAGAGGTAACATTTTTTACCTAAATTATAATCGCGTTAATTCCCGTTTCAATAAGTTTTAAATAATGCAACGAGTGGCAACGCGTAAGTTTAAAAGTACACTTTTCAGTTTTTTCTAACACTATATTACTATGAATTTATTAAAACAGAACGCAATTAATCAGCACTTCTTAGATTAATCAGCTAGCAGAGGGGCATACTCAGTGGCGTGCGGTGCATATAGGCAATAAGGCAGTGCCTACCTGGTAAATGAAAAGAGGTAGGCAGTAGGTACATACAATGTGAGCTATTGACGAAAACCACTGATTTACATCAATAAAACACATCTGTAAGTAAAATTGATAGAATCAGGCGGTACTTTGCGGAAATCCATAACTATAATTACATCTGTAAGTATTCACTGCCTATCTCGAAATAAAACCGATGCCCGCCGCTGGGCATACTTATTAGCAAGAGTAAGGTTGCACATTTAATAAAACACTTAAAACTTCAAATAATAATAATAAAAAAAGGTTATTTCTAAAAGATTTCACCCAGAAACCTAAAACAAACAAGCTTGTAACAGCCGTGGAACTTACGAAGGAGGTTAAATATTTTCCTTAAACTTTTACTAACCGTTATTGTTTTTTTTAATAGCCCGTGAGAACTTGTTACAATATTACATGTAACACATGATATAGTGGCGCTAATGAGTCTGTGGCAGAAAACATTTCGAGAAAGTTAAATAAATTAGATAATTAAAGGCAGACATTTAGAAAAGCATTTTAATAATCTTTACGTCTAGAAAATCTACTCTTCATTTTAAATTAAGGTTATCAAGCTCAAATCATCACCCTCATTGTAAACAACATTTCTAACTGTCTTTTAATAAAAAGTGATTATATGTAGGTAAGTACATATTAATATATAGAAGCATTTAATCTGCAACTAAATACAGGATGTTCCTACCAAAGAAGATTAAAGCGCTAACTCGAAGTCGAGATTGACCTACTCTTAAATGATGTCTTTTTTAGGGTTCCGTACCTAACGGGTAAAACGGGCCCTATTACCAAGACTCCGCTGTCCGTCTGTCTGTCTGTCTTTCCGTCTGTCACCAGGCTGTATCACGTGAACCGTAATAGTAGACAGTTGAAATAATCACAGATGAAGTATTTCTGTGGCCGCTATAACAACAAATACTAAAAAACAGAATAAAATACATATTTAAGGGGGCTACCATACAACAGACATTATTTTTTGCCGTTTTTATAGATAATGGTACGGAACCCTGCATGCGGTCCATCTGGCACTTGGCCGGTTTTTTTTATTTTGTAAATAAGTATATGAATGTCAATATAATAATTTATTTACACAGAACTGATGCCGGGGAAAGGAAGGGGATAGTGGAATTATTTAAACGCTTTAAAAGATTATTTTTTGAGCTCATAATATGATTTGTTAAGTTCGAGTCCAATACATTATATAAAAATTCATTTTATAATTTTTGAACTATTACGAAAATACTTTTATATTTCTTTGATACAAGTAAAAGTAGCGATGCGGTAATTTTCTCATTATTTCTATAATGAAAAGCAAAAACAACAACAAACTCTTTCATATACAATATTAATTAGTTATTTTCCAGTTCTTACACGCTCAAAATCAAATTCTTCCTAAAACATTGCATATTCATACCGTTACGTACACTTGACAAATTAATGCATTTTATTCAGTTTACCTAATTAACTAATTATCGTCCAGTTACTGGAGCGAGTACTGTCGGTCGGACCTGGTCACTGTTACGAGGGGTTAGATAACCGACAATTACAAGGTATTATGGCTGTCAGACTAGTTCAGGAATACAGGGTGGAAAATTTTGGGTTTTTAACAGTAAATTTTAGGGTTCATTTAAATAATAAATAATTCATCATATCAGCCACAGGACGTCCACTGCTGAACATAGGCCTCCCCAGAAGTCACTGACTTCTTTCATCGGGGGGTTGTTGCCATACTCGCCAGGCTTGGCAGGCGGGTTGGCGAGCGCAGTTTTTATACTATTTCGCACACAGACGCTGCTCCCCGTCTCGTGCTACAGGATTTAGTCGCCTCTTACGACACATCTCCTGTTGGCGGTGGGGAAGTGTATTCTTTACGGCCGTCCCCACACGCACGGCACTATATATCGGGTGTAAAAAAAGGCTTCACCAAGCCGAATACCACATACTCTACGTATTATTACGATCATTTTTTTCTTTTACACTATACCTGGGAAATGACGGGTTACAGAGTTATTAACAGTCAAAGTTAAAAAATTTTTTCAAAGATTTTTACAAAATTGACTTCTGTTTGATAATACTGTGCCGAGTGGTGCCGGCACTTTAAAAGAATTGCACCACCCCTTCTCTTCCTATGGGTGTCGTAAGAGGCGACTACAGGAGAACCGCCACAAGAAGACGGGCAGCAGCGTCTCCTCTCCACCATTGGCCAAACTGCGATCGCCAACCCGCCTGCCAAGCGTGGCGATTATGGCAAAATCCTCCTTTTGGAGAGGCCTGTGTCCAGCAGTGGACTGTTATAGGCTGGTGATGATGATGATGATGATGATAATACTAAACTTTGTTACAAAGAAACATGATAAAAATTTTCAGTCCTTCTTTCATAAAAAGCCTTTAAAGGGCACAGCCGGCAATGAATCGTGCGCAGTGCTCTCGCGCCACCCGCTCGCCCGCCGACCGCTTACACAGGCATAGTCTGTGGCGTGCGCGCTGTACATTGCGGGTTAGAAATAAGTTATGTTTTTTGATACCCAAAAATTAAAGTCATTTTCCAGCAATTATTTTTTTTGCATTCTACTTGGTTTTATGTATAGAATTCGTGGTTCAAGGCTTCGTTAAGCCTTTTTTTACACCCTGTATATACCACAATAAATAATGAATCGAAATTAATTCAAAGTTAAATTCGCTATTGGATTGTTTAGATTAGGTTCTAAACTTACTAACAACAAACATAAAACGCGTACACAACTTGCTTGATACTACTGTATCAATAAAGTTGTGTTGTTGTTATTGTTTGGCACATATACAGAACTAAACTATTCCAAACTCTTTTTTTAAATACATGTACAAAAATAAAGTCTAGTAAACAAAAAAATATGGAAAAGCAAGTTATTAATTAATAAAAACTTTTTAACAAAAAAATTAAACCGCCGTTAAACTGAAAAGCAAAAAATAATAAACTCCTAATTTCTTTAACTAATGTAAGTATACCTAATCAGTTTTTTTTGGAGTCGGTGCCAGCCATTGAGAGTTAAAATGTGTTCATTCGCACCGACTCCAAAAAGAACCGATAAGGTATAAGTAAAGAACTTACTTATTAAGGTTCTTAAATCTGTTAACTCTGTAAAAAATTATGCGTGTTCAAATATTACAATCAGTGAATGAACAATCAATCACCTGTTTTCCTACCCTTGAGATGGATTTTTTTTCAAATTTATATAAGACCAACTTCGGGGTATACTCTTTCAAATAAAAAAAGAACTTTCAAAATTGGACTACTCTGTAAGAAGTTATGCGTGATGATACATAAAAAAAATATACGCGTCGACCCGAAAACCTCCTCCGTTTTTTCGTCGGTTAAAAAATAATTGTTTCATCAACTTGTATGCTGGGTCAAATGGAAATAAACACAACTGACAGCCAAAACCACGTAAAATGAGAACAAGTTTTTACCCGCGTTTTCATTCGAACCCTGAAGCTGGCATTTAAGCCATTGCACCACACCGATCGTCATTTGTTAGACAATGATCGACAATTATCGCTAATAGTTTCGGCAGCGCATTCGACGAAAGACATTTTAAGACTCATTTTTCTACACCTTCGGTTACATTGTTCAAATTTTACCAAGGATCCCTAATTTTCTCAAAATGAAATGTAGCCTATGTCAAATTGGAAGAATGTAGCATTCTATTGGTGAAAGAAATTTTTAAATCGGCCCAGTACTTTTTGAGCCTATTCATTACAAACATACAAAAATATGTACAAATCTTCCCTCTTTATAATATTAGTATAGATATAGATTTAATTCTGAATCTCTCTTTTAAAGACTTTTACTTTATGAACACTCTGTCGTTCGCCTACTGTTTGTCCTTATGCAAACCGAATTATGCTCGCTTTCCTGTATAGGTAAATAATTAATGTAGAATTCTAAGCGGTTGTCTTGGAATTTCGCATCTCAGACCTCAGTTAAACATCTTTAACAGATTGTAATTACTCTATTAGCAGTACCATCTACTTTAATTAAGCATCTAAAGGAGTTGAGAACTTGATAAACCGATTGGTGTAGTGTCAAGGTGATTTGCCTTAAATTTAAAGAGATTGGGTTCGATAATTAGTTTGGGAAATTCAGAAAACGTGTTTGACTTATGTTGAATATCCAATCGATTTTACTAAAACCAAGGAAAGGCCTGGAGCAGACAGACAGATGGACAACGAAGTGAACTAAGGTCTTTCTTTTTTACCTGTTGAGGTACGGAACCTTTAAAAATACAATTTAATTTGATAATGTTTTAAGAGCTCAAGGTTAAGCCCTTGTAGTATAAAACTTTGCAAAATTATACGAACTATATGTGACCGTGCAGAAATAATGGTTGAAATAAGTAATAATATGAAACTCAGGTGGTGGTAATGTTAAGCTATTGCGGTAGCTTTTTAAATTATGAAATGAAATGAAATGAAATTCTTTATTCTGTATATAGGCCCTCTTCCGGGCACTTATACACGTCCCAACATATAACTTAGCCCTACCACCGCTTCGGGACAACATATCGGCTGGTGATGAGAAGAAACGGCGCAAGAAACTCAGTCACCTTTGTCAGCCTGATTTTATTACAGGAAATACAATTACAAGATAGTGTAAGTGCGAGCTAGGCAGGTTATTAAGTCCATGCACTCTTGTCGTTCAAGTAATCTTCAACTTTGTAGTATCCATTCTCCATAAGAATTTTTTATTGTGGTTTTTGAACTCATAAACAGGTAATTCAACAAGAGTTTGTGGTACTTTATTGAAGATTTTTATACATTTCCTCAAAAATGAATTACCCACTTTCTTTAATCTGAAGCTCGGAACGGCATGTTTATGTTTATTTCTAGTATTATAATGATGTGAATCACATTTAAGGCTAAACGAACTTAGGTTTTTTCTAACATACATAATATTGTCAAAAATGTATTGTGACGCTACTGTTAATATTTTAATATCTTTAAAGACCTCCCTCAGAGAGTCGCGAGGCCCAAGACAGTATATTGCACGTACAGCTCTTTTTTGCAACACAAAGATTGACTCAATATCAGCAGCTGAGCCCCATATCAATAGACCATACGACAACAAGCTATGAAAATAACTAAAGTATACTAGTCGCCGTTTCGACATCAGTTATAAGCCTTATTTTCCTCACAGCATAAGCCGCCGAACTAAGCCTTCCTGACAAGGTAATTATGTTATGTTATTATAATTTAAAGGAATATTTTGACGATAAGTTTGATAAATGAAATTCGGTAATTTGATGTTTGCAATAATTTAATAATATAATTAAATTTATTTTGTAATGATATTATAATTGGTAATCACTTTATTGTTATGCTTGAATGTGGATTATTTTAATTGTTTAATTTTTAATGTATACGTTGTAAGGCACTACTTGCCTCTTATGTTTGCTACGCCCTTGCAGGGTGTCACTTGTACTGTACCACTCTGTTTTTAATGTAACATCTTTTGTAACTTGTGACTTGCAATAAATAAATAATAATAATTATATGGGGACCCCATTGCAGTCGGGAGTCTATTGTAATTCCCAAAAAGGTTGTTGCATCGACTGCATCTATATGATCGTCTGACATATTAATATGCGTACTGACCTGCCTCACATTGGGCATATTAAATTTGATTAGTTATTCTAATTCAACGATCGTTCTTATTATTCCGAAGGTATATCGCCTTTTATTTTATTATCATATTCTTTGATTGTTTAGTAACAATTAACGTACACGAGGCCCAGGGCGGTAACCACGAACTCTTAAAACAATCTCAAATCTGTCAAACATTATCATTTCTGTCAAATTTTGTATGAAATGGCGTACCAAAATTGACAGATTTGACAGCTTTGAGATTGTTTTAAGAGTTCATGGTTATGGCCCTGGACCCATATCTCACCTCAATTAAGAGGAGAACCTACCGAGGAGGTGGATCGAAGTTGGGGAGTGTTAAAGTTAAGAATTGAAACATAACAGCATATTAAAAATACCTATCTATTTAAGATAAATAACACTTGAAAAAAAAATCATCGAACTCAGGTGGGACTCGAACCCACGTCCCATCGCATCGGGTTCGAGTCCCACCTGAGGTCGATGATTTTTTTCAAGTGTTATTTATCTTTAATTAAACCTTGCATGGAATTAAATACAAAAAATTACAATACCTATCTATTTTTTTTTAAACTGTTCCTTACCTGAGGGGTGTCTAAAAAAAAATCGTTTTTAAGACCGACTAAATTGTATCATTCCAAATCTTGAATCGTTTTGTTGGTCGAATTATGATCGATTCAACCAACAAAGCGTGTCCAAATCTACCCTTGACTTGACTTATCAAAGCCTTATACCCGGATTCCGGAACAAACCGGCTTACCGGACCTGCGCCCGCGCACATTCACGATGAAATGGCAGAGATTCCAGCCGACTAATCGCCTGAGAACTATTTTATCGCAATTAACAACAATTATCAAACTGCGGCACGCTGCGTATACGTTCCGAGTTATGTAGTTCCTAATGTTCGATTGATTTATGTTAGTAACACGTGATTACGTGTCTGTACATCCAGGTGCTGAATTATTAAGACAATAATAGCAGCCCAAGTACAGGAGCAGAGCACGAAGGCGATTCCTCTATAGCAAACCTTAGGCCGGGAGATACATTTCCGAAACTGTTCACCACTGCATAAAATAAAAGACGCTTTGAAGATCCTGCATGGAATGGAAAGAATTCGGCAGAAATTTTAATGGCGCGTACATCACCTATTCGGTTTTCGTCGGCAATGGTCACGGCAGAATCACCCGAAGATTTCGGCACAATGATCGAAGGCCTTAATCGATATCCAACAAGAAGCCCTTCGGATGGACATGAACATAATGAAGGTCATGTTCGTAGCGCAGTGCGCAGCGTAGGACGTCTACCCACAAGATGGACAGTCGATCTAATAAAGGTTGCAGAAAACCGTTAGATGCAGGCCGCTTCTAACCGGCCAATCTGGAAGTCACTGTGGCTGAAATGACAATGATGATGATGATGTAATTACGTCATCATCACCATTATATTTCAGCCTACGCATTACGTCATATATTTTGATTGGAGTCAAGCGTATAAATGCCCAGGCACTAAATCAGTATCCTGTTTGGGTCAATTTGGAAACGTTTTTTAATTGCCTCAGGACTAGTCGTGCTAGTAAAAGCTCTTGTTAAACAAACATTAACACAACACAACCACATATTTACATAGGTAATATTTGTTTTATATAATTCTCCCTTTGACTGTGTTTTTTAAAGATGTTTATTCAAATTCAATTCAAATATTTTATTTCAGGCAAGGCCCATAGATAGTTAGTAACAATTTTCCTTACGAAACTAGTGTTAGTAGGTAATACTTTTATCAATTTAATTTATTTAATCTAATTCAATCAATCCAATTTAATTTAATTTAATTAATTTAATCCAATTCATTTTAATTTAATATAATTTAATTTAATTTAATATAATTTAATTTAATTTATATCACATGCATGTTACTTTATTTTAAGTGGGTTTTCACCCACCTTTGAAGGATAGGTGAATCCCATCTATCAATAAAAACCCTCAGAATAGTGTTGGTGCTGCCGCGCAAGCGAACCATCGCTGAGGCGCACCGTTTCCTAATAATTGTGGCAAAGCCATCGACTCGTGCTTCCGCGAACATGCCTGAAGCACTACATCGCCAGGGCAACCCCAACAATATCCTGAAAGCATTATTGTATTGTACACGCAGATCGCTGTATGCCCGCTGGGAAAAACCAGCCCACAGGCTGCAGGTTTATTAGTATAGGTATATAGAATCCATTCTTGGCTGTAAGTTAGGTATATATGTGAATTGTAACTTTTTTAAGAGCTGTGGATTTTAAATAAAGAAAAATTAAATAAAAAAAACTCCTTGGATATTCCAATCATCGTTACCCACAAGATTCACTGCACTTACCAAATAAGCCTCATCCAATTCAAGTCTCGCGAACGTTCTTTCGCCTGAATTAATGTTCTGATGTAAAACAATGCGATTAGCATGCGCGCGCGCATGTCGTAACCGAGCCAGCGCTGATGCTTGCCAAAACAAACTCTGAAGTTGTGTGCTAACTGTTCTGTGTTTTAGGGTTCCGTACCCAAAGGGTAAAATAGGACCCTATCACTGAGGCTCCGCAGTCCGTCTGTCTGTCTGGTCTGTCACCAGGCTGTATCTCATGAACCGTGATAGTTAGGCAGTTGAAATTTTCACAGATGCTGTATTTCTGTTGCAGCTATAACAACAAATACTAAAAAACAGAATAAAACAAATATTTTGGGGGCTCCCATACTGATATGATTATTTTTTGTCGTTTTTATAAATAATAGTACAGAATCCTTCGTGCGCGAGTCCGACTCGCACTTGGCCGGTTTTTCAAACACAGTCACGCCCCTTGTTTGTCACCGTCAGAGCTGTTAAGGGTTTGAAGGCCTTAACATTACTATAGGGAAGAATTTTAAAAATATCTAGAGTTGGAAGACGAAATAACTCGAATGTGAAAATAACATCACGTTACTATGGTGCCCATAGTTCTACAATAGGAGTCATCCGTATACTTTCTGTAAAAAATCTAAAGAATTATTTATTTTATTATTTTATCTTATTCGGAACACCAACAGCTCTGATACAATCTATGAGTACAGAGTTATCATATAAACGTAGCCATTAACAGGTATTCGCATATATTTTATTAAATAAAAAACAAATGAATAATTTTTATTTTAGAAAATGATATAGGATTTTAAAACCCTATTGTGTGAGAGTGAGGCAAGGGCTACCTACGTCTTTTGTATATTTGTCTCTATGGGAGTAAGTACCTAGTGTAACGCAATTAGTCACAAGCCGAGACTTTAACAACCTTGATTAACTTATTGCAATTTAATCGCATAAATTCATTTAATTGTTAACCCCTTAACCTCACGCAGTGTCATAAAATATAGATCAGTTGTCTACCAGTTTTCGTTTCACTTTCACCGCGCGCGCCGATGGTCGTGTCAAGGTCGCTGCGCCAGCCAATAGGAGCGCGGTATTTCACTCAATGGGCTTTTATAGGCTTTCTTACTGTTTTGAATTAGGAATTTTAAAGGATTGTTTCGAACTGGCCGTAATAGTTATTAGAACTCAATGCATAAAAAAAAGAAAAAAAGTCGTATGTAAAAAGGATATTACAAAAGATGGTTATCAAAATGACAAGAGCATGCACTTTATAAAGAACAAGTGTCCTGTAACTGTAGGTATATCCTGTAAAAGGTTGACAAAGGTGACTGAGTTCGTTGCCCCCTTCTTTTTATCACCATTACATGTATTGACGATTCGATGTTAGGGCAAAGGTATATTTCTGAGCTTTGTATAAGTGCTTGAAATGATTGGATGTTTGTAAATCAGTCACGCTTAAAATAGCTGAATAAAAATAAGCGGAAATTTTGCACAAACAGCATTTTTTTTTTCGTTTTTGTGCTCCCACGATCATTCATTCGTTATTCTTAAGGAAAAAAACTAAAGTATATGTTACGCAGACAATGCGTTTCTCAGCTCACCCAGAATAAAGTGAATCATCATCATTATTTCAGCCGGCGGACGTCCACTGCTGAACATAGGCCTCCCCCAGTGCCTTCCAGATTGCCCGGTTGCGTCCAGCCTGCATCTAGCAGCTTCCCGCAAACTGTAGGTCGTCTTTCCACCTTGTGGGTGGACGTCCCACGCTGCAAATACATTTTGAAAAACTAAACGGAGCCTTTTCTATTATGGTGGTCCGGAATAAAATAAGATACTTTTAACTTTTAAAATTGTAGGAATTTTCATATTGTATCATTTCATATCTCAGTGTAAGCAAAATACCTATTTTAATATAGACCTATCTCATAGAATTATGATCAAAGTATACTTTTATCAAATCATTTTGTTATTAGGTACGTGACAAGGAAGCAAATGTTTAACCAAAAGGTTGTAGTATCATAATGAGGATACTAACAAAGCACACTTAATATTTTTCTAAAATAAAACTTCATAATTCACTCATTTTAATCATTATCGACATAGTGCATATAAGGCAATTAACAAAACGTGGTCTGAGCCTTGATTTACGTCTAAAGCTAGATAGACGTGTGACCATTAAACAAAAATATAATTAAGAGAGATATAGTAGACGCACTCATTTTTAACGTGATTCGACAAGTTACTTCGTAATTGTTTTTCCTGTAAAAAAAAACAAACAGACCGGCCCTCTTTGTCTTGTCTACTGAGTTGATTGCACTGTTTCTTGTATCACCCACCAGTCGATATGTAGTCCCGAAGCGGTGTTAGGGCGATGTTATATTTTGGGCCATGTATTTAGTACTCATTGGGAAATCTTTAAGTGCTCAGCAGGGCTAGCATGCGCGCATCGGTTATTTTATCGATAGACAAGACAAATTTTGTCTTCGAAGATATTTTTGTCATTTTCCCTAACCTAACGGATCACAGACGTCTCGAATCCTATTTCTTAATATTTTGAGTGTCTCCCGTTCTTCGTAGCCACGTATATTATTATAACACGGCATTGACATGAAATTGGGTTGTTTCTTTGTTATCGTCGAAGAAAAAACGACATATTTACGTCAAAAGTCGATAAAATGCCACGACAAAATTTTATCGTGTTGCGCATGCTAGACCTGCAGAAGAGGCGCTAAAAAGCGATTTCTTCCAGCCAACCTTAAAGGACCCTACTGCATCTATTTCTATTATGATTAAACCTATTATATTGTTATATCCTATTCTTATTCTTAATCCAATGACGCATGACGGAGCTGACAGCCGGACCCGCGTGACCTTGCCTTCACACTTGACCATTTGTCCGTAATTGGAGTAATTACCTTACAAAATGACTTAAGCGGACTGTTTTGTTTTCTTTTATGGCAACACACTTGGTTTTTAATGCATTTCCGTTGCTTATGGAACGCAGGAACTTCTGAACAAGATAATTAGGTGTCGAGAGTAAATATTTTATGTTTCCACGCGACCATGCGCAAGCGGTGCTTGTCTTTGGTGCGCAGGGTCCGGGGCAGCCCCAATACTGTCCTGAAGATGATTGCTGATAGAGTAGACTGCCCCTACATCCGGCACTGCTGCAACAGACATGTTGCCGTACCGTCGGGTGTGGCGGCGGTGGGCTCTTGAAGTGCTCATCTAATATCTGGGTACGTATGTTTTTAATATTAATTATATTGTCTGTATGTTTATGTTTGTCTGCATTTAATTTTGTCTCGCAAATTTTAATTTAATTTTATATAATTTAATCACATTTTATCTTATTCATTGCCATTTTTATTTTATTTTTTGATACATTTATATTTTATGGACATTTTACATTTTTCATTTCAAATTTTAATGTATTTTATTATTTTTTAAATATCTGTGTGAAGGTTTTGAAGTTATGGGCCAAGATGCCTGAAATAAATGCTATTTTATTTTTATTTATTTATGAGTATTATGGTTCAAAGTCTGCGCAAGGTTATCTATACAGGGAGAAAGGTTGAGATCATGTTTTTCCGAAAGTCACACTAGTCATGAGAACAGGGCGGTAACCACGAACTCTTAAAACAATCTCAAATCTGTCAAACATTATCAAATCTGTCAAATTTTGTATGTAATGACGTACCAAAATTGACAGCTTTGAGATTGTCGTGTCGTGTCGTAAGAGTGTCGTGGCAGCCTTAAGTTGCCACGGCAAATACTGAGCGAGGGTCCTTTTGGCACGTTTATTTATTTTTATTTATAATATTGATATTAGTTCTGTGTCAATCTATGTTATTTTCTTTTTCATGTTTGTGTCAATTTTGAGTGCCAAATAAATAATATTCTATTCTATTCTATTCTATTGTTTTAAGAGTTCATGGTTACCCCGCAGTGGTAGCTCAGTGGTCTGAAACTTTACATCTCTAGGTCGTTGGTCGAATTCCACTATGTCATCATATTATCTATCAGACATATTACCTAGAAGTACGAGAGACTAACAGGTTGGTAATTGAGACAGTTTCAAAAAGCGCACGATTTAAAATAGATACCTCAGTATTTAAAAGATATGCCTTTCACTATTTTTAAGGCAGCACTGCATGGATGGTTAATCGATCGTGTATTCTAGAATTCATAAATTATGGTCATTAATTTGTTTTTGCAATAAATAAATAAATATTGGACAACATCACATACATTGCTCTGATCCTAAGGTAAGTAGTTAAAGCACTTGTGTTATAGAAATCAGAAACAACGACGGTACCACAACACCCAGACCCGAGCCAATATAGAAAAGTTCGTTTTCTACCCGACCGGGGATCGAACCCGGAACCTCAGAGATGGCGGCGCCATTTAAAGTCCGGCGTGCGCGCCTCTCGGCCACGGAGGTCGTCTAATGCAATGCACCTACATACTATTTTTGTTCACATTTTTAATTTTTTGACATTCTTGTGCCTGAGCTAATTAAAACACATTTCCTTGCTATTGTTAGTAGCTAGATAAGTGAGACTAATATAAAATTGTGATCTTCATAATACCTTATTCAATAGCAAATAAATTATTCTAATTCTGTTTCATCATCATCATGAGCCTTTAATTGGAAGTCAGCTTTGCCTATAAAACAGCACAGCAAGCGCTTCCACCAACCGCAGCTAATCCAAGTGGAAGGCAAGGTTCGTGATTATGATTCGAGAATCGGTTTTACACTCTGTACCTCAGGATTTTCGGAATCTACCATATTGGTTTTTATATGATTTACTAAGCGCTCTAATACTGAAATCCAGAAAAAAACTGTTTTATACTAAATTCCCTTTTTTATACAATTAATAATTTAGAGTGACGTATTCCGCTAGCGGAAACTAAGTAGAGTAGAAGCATAGTACATATATCTATAAGAAACTAGAACAAAACAACCAACACAAAAGACAAAACTATTATTTTTACTTCACCCTATATAAGCCCTTCGAATCAATTCCTTTTCAGCGTCCTTGTGTAAAAAGTGTTATTAATGAACGTTAACAAAAACGTTTGATTTAAATTTCGTCTCCATGCCTCAGTGATTCCCACGGCCCGACCCGGGTCGTGCAAGTTGAACCGTCGTGACAGCACTTGGAAAAAAAATATGGATGTCTCGAGTTAAATAATATTAACTAGATGTAGCACCCAATATAATATGGCAGGTGAATTATTGCATTACTTGGTAGGTGATATTTCAAACCGAACGTGATTATTGTTATATTATGTGACTGTCAATCAATCAACACGACACAAAGTTTATAGTTACATATTTTTAGGTAGTACCTACAGGTTTTTATCCGACGTAACCAAAAGGGTAATGATTTTGACAGTCTGTATGTTCCACAATAGCGCGTAAGCTACTGAACCGATTTTAATGAATGAGGTGTCAATAGATTTGTAATAATAGCCCGGGTGACATAGACTATTAAATTTTATCAAAACTATATGACGGAATTTAAAACTCAGATTCTAACCTTTAAAAACTGAGTAAAACTAAGATATTCATCACGTGTTTAGCATCAAAAGAAAGGTCTTGGCGGGCACACTACAAATATGTTTATATAATATTGTTTAGGTTAATAAATATCTTTTAAATGAGGTCGTAATGAGTTTTCAGTTATTTTCGCAGTCAAGTTATAGTTTTATAAACTGTATAGTTATTATTCATGATCTATATCAAGAGATGTCTGCAACTTTAAAAGACCTGATCGATTCATCATTTGGTACCATGTCACTTCAATGATATTGCAAAGACTTAATAATCTTGGCCTAATGCTGCAGGACCTGGAAGTTGGTTATGTTGCGTTTAATTCAAGTTATTGTAGAGTTTTCTTGGACTGATGTGTTAAAGGCCGCTATGTCTTTAACTCCTCAGTAGGGACCCGATAGACCTTATGGGGTTTAATCCTAGATTAAAATTTACTACCCATGACGACATTATCATATTTGTATATCGATAGATCGATAAAACATGTGTGCGCAATTCTTAAAACTAAGAACCAAAAATGAACCTTATTTTATGCAAGTAAAGATTTATCTTATCTCCTCTTATCTTATTTTAAAGACGACTAACTTCAAAGTTTGTCTAGTATTTTGTTAGACCTTTATTTTGCAATAATTTAATCGTGGTTTATATTTAGATCAGCTAGAAACGATTAGTTACTAATTGCACTGTCATTTAATGCACCCATTATTTAAATTGGCTGTTGTCATAAATCTGAAAGTAAAAGGCTGGTTTATTAAAAGTAAACTGAATTTATTGACTGGATCAGTAAATTTTTCGATATTCATAATAAAAGAATATTGGCCAACATCACATACATTGCTCTGATCCTAAGGTAAGTAGCTAAAGCACTTGTGTTATAGAAATCAGAAACAACGACGGTACCACAATACTCAGACCCGAGACAAAATAGAAAAGTTCGTTTTCCACATTGACCCGACCGGGGATCGAACCCGGAACCTCAAAGATGGCGGCGCCATATACAGTCCGGCATGCTCGCCTCTCGGCTACGGAGGTCGTCGAAAAACGAGCATGCAATAATGTGTAACCACGTAAACTTAAAGCTTAATTAGCACCCGCTGCGGTTCGTAGAACATGATTTATCGTCACCTTTTTGTCCTTGTATTTTAGATATATTTTAATTATTTAAAAATCTAGTAACAGGACCGCCTAAATTGTATTATTCTTATGTACTTATTTCTATTACTTTGTTTAATTTGTGTGGTTTGTATCTACTTTTATATCTAAATAAAATATTAGTGTCAAAACATAACTTATTTGTGGATTAAAATTGCTCTACCAAGTTGACAGTTGTCTCTATGCCTTTTTTCATCGCACTGTTGTTTCAAAAAAGAAATCAATTCAGAGTTACGAGGCAACGTTAAGAAGGGTAGTCACAGCTGTTCAAATATGTAGAATTGGCGCCAAAACTGGTGACCGCATGACAGGTGTCAAACTAAAATCGAGGCAAATGCGTTTTGTTATTCAGCCCGAGAACTCTTACGATACGTTCCGAAACCGAAGCGAATAATGACGCCGCGGGCAGCATCGCAAGTGAAATGTTACAATTTTGTTTTTACGACTACACCGGTGGAATTTGAACCTTGTTCCTTTCACTTTATGGCCTGTTTTGGAGGCATTTAAAAGTCACTGGACAGGCCAGTGTTGCCACCACGCTGGGCTATTCCAGATATGTCAAGGACTACTGTTTTGCAAAATTGCTTTCTTTCAGTGCATCCTCAACTTTGTAAATAGTATTGAGACACCACACGTTTATTTTTATTTCGTATAGTATATCTGATGAGTGTACGTACTTGGTTGTAGTCACGTGATCTATCATATTATTTTTAAAAACTTGAGTACAACTGTTGATGACAAGAAAGGTAGTCAGTTTGTCTGAGGTGGCACGTGAACATATACAGGCTGTACAACATTAAGAACCAAAAAGCCGAAAAAGATATTTGCATATCAAATGGTCGGAAATTAGAGATCATTGTTTTGAAATGTTTAATTTCTAAACCAACTTAATAACTTAGGATATCAAAAATATTACGTCACCATAATAAAAACATGATTTTCGACTTTATATGGTTATAACCTAACACATTCTTTAAACTTACATTTACCTCGTATACAATAAAATCCCTGAATATACTTTGAGGTGACAAGAGGTCAATTTTTAACGATATTAATAGGTCTTTTTCCTGCTGATTCAGTTACTACATTGACGACCTCGTTACCAAGAGGCGAGCACGCTGGACTGGGCATCGCCGCCATTTTTAAGGTTCCGGGTTAGATTCCCGGTCGGGTCAATGTGGAAAACGAACTTTTCTATATTGTCTCGGGTCTGAGTATTGTGGTACCGTCGTTGTTTCTGATTTTTTATAACACGAGTGCTTTAGCTGCTTTAGAGTCAGAATAATGTATATGATGTTGTCCAATATTTAATAGGTATATTTCTCTTTGTCAAACGCTAAGTTTGATACAGAAATACTTGCAGCGTGGAAGATGAGCGCTGGACGAAAGTTGCGCAGAAGACCAATACGATTACATGATTGGCTAGCCGCACGCTGCGCCTGCACCGCCAGCCGGAATTGGTCGTTAGCTCCGCGCACACGCGTCTCTGATACGATGCTCGTCTCGTAAGATGCACAAAGCGATCCCCACTCTTTGCCCTAGTGCTCAACATCTATGCCACGTAGCGGGGAGTTACTTCTCAATCATTGTCTCTAGTATCATTATTATAATAGTAACGCAACAACCATATCTTATAGTGAAACCATAATATCTATTCAATACTGTTTTATTACTATTATTTTTTCTATAGGCCGAAACCTCTCGCCTCTGGGGCGGTAATGACCGGCAGTGGCACAGTTGGCCGGGATCAGGGCAAAAGAGAGATAAATCGGCGGACGATGCGTGCAGTATCAAGCACCACCGCTTTTTGCATCTTTGCTGGAAGCAAGCCGCCGATGAATCCCAGCCTTTGTAGGTGTGAACCTAATGTGGCTGGGATTAACCCGTTTGCCGATATAACGGCCTTCACAAGGTTCTCGTCATGAGGGATAGTGACGTCCACTAAAAACACCTTCGATTGCGCCCGGTCTATCAGCACTATATCAGGCTTATTCGCAAGAATAGTCCTGTCAGTGATGATGGGCCGGTCCCAGTAGAGCCGGATACTGTCACTTTCGAGTACTGGCTCCGGCGAGTACTTATAATAGGGTAGTCTCTGGCTCACGAGACCGTACTTCAGGGCGAGCTCTTGGTGGCGAATTTTGGCTGCTTGGTTATGCCTGTGCAGATACTCAGTGTTAGCAAGAGCCGAACAGCCCGAAACCACATGACGGAGTGATTCTCCAGGATGGCGACAGGCCCGACAATTATTATTATTATTTATTTAATCACATCGGACAACGCGGGTCCATTTTGATTAGTAAGGTTAAACCATTGTTTTAACGTACAAAAATCATTGGTTTAACTTTAGGCCCGGACTAGCGAATGCACTCTGAATAAGACAGTCACTGTCTATTCAATACTGTCTTATTCAGAGTGCATTTGCTAGTCCGGGACTAAGGTTGAACCACTGTACTAAAGTAAATAAATCAGTGGTTTAACCTTATTCCCGTACTAGTAAATGCACTCTAAATAAGAGAGTAATAGTACATACATATGTGTGCAATACTTTCTGTCCGCAGTTGCATCAATAACAAATTCGTGTCAGAGACGAACTCAGAGTGAATACATTACCAAAAGCGGCTAGAAATGTGATTTATAAAAAGTGAAACCTTATTACTAAAAATTATTACACCTAACAAATATCTTGCACACAACCGAATTTCTCTTGCTACTCACACTTATGCAATGGTTTTCTCTAAGAAAAAATATTATGAGATTTTTATTCTTGAAGTCTTGTTGCTTTTGTTAGTCAACTGAGATAACATTAACTTGCAAAAACATCGGTAGGTTAAACTCAAATCCCGTCCTGTTAACTGTCCTCTACCTGAAGTTTGTCTGGAAGAGATCGTTTCTAGCGATAAGACCGCTTAAATTGTACTATTCTCACATCCACATCGAAACTTTCTTTTAAGAAGGCTTTGCGCATTCATTTTAAAGTCTAACGCTCTCTTATTTTCTCGTTTTCTTCTTCATTTCCCAATGGTCCTCGCTGGCATGGTTCTGTGTACAATCATATTATATGCGTGTATATGTGTAAGTATATTATATGTATGTACCGTATTGTTATCTTTCTATTTATATAGTATATAATGTATTAATCTAGTTAAGTTTGATTTATTTGTTTTTGTATACAAGCTTATTTTGTTGCACCGTTTATGCCATCTCTTTCTGGCCCTATGGTTGACTGGTAGAGAATGCTTTTGGCATTAAGTCCGCCATTTGTACCACATGTTTTTTGTCTGTGCAATAAAGTTTAAATAATAAATAATAATAATAATTCTCAATGTATTTTTTCTGTGTACTGTTTGTTTTGTGTGGTGTGCAATAATGAGTATCTATCTATCTACCTATATTATAACTCTTTGTTTTTCGAGACAGGTTCAATTTATGAGTTACAAAGTGTTGAATGTAGAAAATATATATAAAGAAAATAGTTAGTTAATGCAAGTTACAAGAAAAAAAGATGTTTGTAATATAGTAACATTCTAAAAACGATAAATAAACACTATAACATATACACCGAGACCACCTTTTCTAAGAAAGTAATCAAAATAAAAACTTAATTAGTTACTTCCATAGAAAAGACAACAACGCGCATACAATTCTTATAATAATATATTATAACAATACTACTAAGAAGAATAACATAGTTTTATTTTAAATATAAATATAGGACAACATCACATACATTGCTCTGATCCTAAGGTAAGTAGCTAAAGCACTTGTGTTATAGAAATCAGAACAACGACGGTACGATAACACCCAGACCCAAGCCAATATAGAAAAGTTCGTTTTCTACATTCACCCGACCGAGGAACGAACCCGGAACCTCAGAAATATCGGCGCCATTTAAAGTCCGGCGTGCTCGCCTCTCGGCTACGGAGGTCGTTATGTACATAATCATTTTTTTTAAATATACGAAAATATTGAAAAATAAATCTTTAAACTAATTAGGAAGTCTTGCAAAAGTGTAGTATCAACCTTTTTTACGTTTCAAAAACTACAATTATATTAAAAACTAAGAGCATTTAACGTTATAACGTTAAAAACTTGTAATGAATCAAACAATCAATTTATATTTATTAGTTAACGTGATATTTATTTATTGAACATCAAGAATAAACAAAGAATTTACAGCAATAGAACGATTTCGGAATTTCACAACTGAGGCAATCATCGCTAGCTCCAACCCAAAAGATTGTTTGAACATACACACTGAAAAAATCACATCCGTTTTAAGTATGTTCTAACTAACTTGATAATATTAAAATAATGTTATTTTAAGCTTCATAAGTTCTCACGTTGAAAATGATTGATTACAAAACACATTTCCTTGGCACCTTTCTTAGATCGTGGGGTCAATATTGCTTTTATTGCGACCTCTGCAATAAACTTTAGAAGTATAAAACTTCACAGCCATATTAAATTAAAACAACAACCAATGACAACGTCAATCAAACTTGACAAAATGTGAAATCAACAAAAATCCTCTCCACTGTGTAATTCAAAATCTGAAGTAAACTCTTAACAAATTTTCACAATGGGCCCGTAATACTGAAAATATGCAAACAGACAAACATGCCAGCTCTGGTGCAGACAGTGAAGAAGCGTCTGCTGACTCTTCCACAGCATGAAGAATATAAGAGACGAAGGTAGTTCATTTGTGCTCTATTCAGAATTGCATTAAAAACACTATTAGCACGAATCCATATAAATGCAGTAGGTAAGAAACCTTTTTCTATGTAATATTTATGACTATTATATTTGGTCGTTTTCGCACTGAACATAGTTTTAGCGCAATTTGGATTGCGGCCTAAGTCTACAAATTATTTAAAGTTTTTAGTCCGATGTATAAATTGTCTTATTCAGAGTGCATTTACTGGTCCAGACTAAGGTTAAACCACTGATTTTTGTACGTTAGTAAAGTGGTTTAACCTTAGTCCCGGTATAGCAAATGCATTCTGAATAAGACAGTAAAGGTATTTAGGTACAATTTACTTTTATCTTACCTAGATCTCTTAAGGGTGTACATTGTACACCCTTAAAAGACTGTACAAACTGACAAGACTCTTTCCATTGTAACCACCTTACCTTCAGTGGTTAGGTTTTATTAACAAAATAACTGCTATATCTCAATGGGAGATTGATCTCCCTTTACTCTTTACAAACCCCTTTAAAAAGGATCGGCCTATCATAATCTAAATAGTCATTTACTAAGTACATTGAGGGCACATACACATCCCCAAAATACAGCTTTGCCATACCACAATTCACACAGTTGGTCTTAGCTACTCAGCAGAACTAAAATGGTTAGGAAATGACGACCTCCGTAGCCGAGAGGCGAGCACGCCGGACTTTAAATGGCGCCGCCATCTCTGAGGTTCCGGGTTGCGACCCAGTCGGGTCAATGTAGAAAACGAACTTTTCTTTATTGGCGCGGGTCTGGGCGTTGTGGTACCATCGTTGTTTCTGATTTCTATAACACAAGTGCTTTAGCAACTTACCTTAAGATCAGAGCAATGTATGTGATGTTGTCCAATATCTTTAAAAAAAAAAGTAGTGGAAGTCAAGTCATGTAAAAAAACATGTAACCTCGTCAAAAGAATTGGAATGAAACGAGTTCATTCCGGTTCGTTGTCGGGATTTGCCACGATCCCAGGTATGCTTTCGTTTGATCATGGCCACAAATACTGTGAAAAGTTAATCCTGTGAATGACGTAGTAGTTCGTCTTGAACACAAACTGTTCCGGATTCGGTACTCAATGTGGGACAATTCATAAAACAATATTATTTGATTGGTTCGGATATGAGAGTGCCTGTCAGACACAATTATTTGCCTCATAACACAAAGATTTTAACACCTCACTTAAAAGACCATGACAAAAAGTTGTTTTGTTGTTCTCTAACGAATATTTATTTATTAACTTGCAGTGTTATTCACCCTCATCCTATTTCAGGTTCGAAGTGATCAGACGCGTCTTTCACATGAGGGTTAGCGGCGAGACAGAGCCGAACCCATTTGAACTCCAACTGAGCGCCTTCGTGGCATGGACCGGGGTGCTGGTGATCACGGTCGTGGTGTTTCGCTCGCTCTACTTGATGTATCTGAAGCCTGAGGGCACGTGACTGCTGGGGCTGCTGTGAGTTACTGCTACACTCACACACACACACAAACACACACACACACACACATACACATACACACATAAATACTAGCTAACGAGCATTGTCTTCTCATATCTGTGTAGAGGTATGATACCATAATCTGTTTGTCACTAGAGTTGACTTCAAAACATACCATATGAGTACCAATTTGTTTATTTAGTTTATTTAGAAAAACGAAAAGGGAAGTAGCGAGTTATTCCCACTACAAGTGTCTCCTGACTACTTACCGGGAAAACTCAGCAAAATATTGTAAACAAACTTTATGAAATAAATAAATTTATTATTATATAAATTTTATTATTTTGGCACCATGCTTCTGATTTACTTGTAATTATTAAACCGTGGAAATTTGCTATTAGCTGTATATTGTAAGACACTAATTAAATAATAGTATCGGCGTTGACTTCCTATATTAATTTAAAAAAACGAAATAAGCCAAAGAAGAATAAATAACACAAAAACAGGATAGTAAATCATCTTGGGTGCTAAACAAGACTTTATTATAATATATAAGGTGTAAACTTATCAGTTAACTCTTTTCTAGGAGGTTCTACTGCTCAAATAAATCAACTTTTTGTATGAGACCAACTTCGAAATCGTAAAAAAATATTTCATATCTTTATACAAACTGATCTCAGCTGGTCTGCCGTTTTGTATGGGGAAATGTTTTTTTGTTTTGCGATTTTGAAGTTGGTCCCATAGAAATATTTGTTCTATTTAAGCAGTATAATAATCTTCTAGAAAAGAGTTAACTGATAAGTTTACACCTTATATATGCGCGGTAGTGGTGGCGTTAATGGTTGAAAAAAATATTCGTTAAAAGTTAATGGTTGAATAAAAATATCGATATTTTTAATGGTTGAAAATATCAGTTGATATTTTTATGCAGCTACATTATTTTGATATTTTTACCTGTAGTTGAATATGGTTGAAAATATTAGTTAATATTTTTATGCAGGTCTATTATTTTGATATTTTAATCTGAAGTTGAATATGGTTGAAAATATTAGTTAATATATTTATTCACTGTACTATGTTGAGTAATACGCGTTTATTTTTATAGGTTTATTCGATAGACTTTCTTTCATACTTTAACAGGCTAAGGACTGTCTAGCATAAAACACAATGGATAAATACTTAGTGCCTAAAGTCGAAAAAATGCATCCGCATAAAATAACAGAGTAAGTTGAATATATTGAAAAGAAAGCTGTTCCATAGGCCGAGTAACATCATTCTTCCTTATGCTAATGGAATAGAGTTTAATTTCATTGCAACCGTTACTACACTTGTTTGACTCGCACATTTTATCGCATTACACCTCGTCCCACTCACGACGCCACTCGTGTCCTAAATAATTCATTCAAATTTAGACTCCAATCCGTTTTCTTAATGCTCAAGTTAACTTACTCAATAAACGAATGAATTTATTAGAAAGATTGATATGATATTTTTATTCTTTGCGTTATAAATATTCATTAGGTAATTTTATCAATCGGTTAGATTTATCTATACGAATAAAACTTTTAGTTGCGTTTAATTATCAACGGCTCGAATAAATATTTTTATTCTATAATAATATTTATTGAATAAATGTGATAATTTTTTTTATTAGTTAAATTTAACTGATAATAGATATATTCACCATCTCTAATGCGCGGCGACCTGTGAGCTACACCGTCTTTCTGGAACGTGAACTGGACGCTAACTTTGCTCCTATATGGGGCGTGCGATAACGCTCTTTTTTGTCTTATACTATTTTTTTTCTTTTTTTAAATTAGCAAAACCAATTGTCCTATGTTTTTTTTCTCTTTTGCAGGTCTCAACTTCGATAAAACGCATAAATGTTTTACTTTGGTCGAAAACCGACCCGATTTTACCGAATTAAGAAATCAATCTACATGATGACCAAAGGTAGATAAATAGATACTCTTTATAACACACCCCAACAAAGAAACTACAGTTGATGTTTACAGAAAGACGTTTTTGAACCGGATACCAGAATCCATACGAAACAATAATGATATCCATTTATATTTAAATCAGAGCTTAGTAAATATTTAATTGACAAATGCTATAATTCCTACGGTGAATTATATAAGGTCACTTTTTATAAACTGGTGAAACTTTAATAGAACTTCAATTTTTTTTTTTAAAACAGGGCCACAACTTTTTCGTTCTTAAAAACGGGCTAGATTTCATTTTTATTTTTTCTAACAAAAAAAAATACTTTATATTTTTAAGAGCATCCTGTCTATTCTGAGACATCCCTACGCTACGTCATCGCCTCTGTCTCTCTTAAAGTCAAAGTCATTTATTTTTGCAAATTGGCCATCAATGGCACTTTTACATGTCCCTTATTTCAATCGTGCCTCACATTTCCCTCATTTCATTCAGCAAGTTGCAAGCAGCACAGGGTGTTTTACTTTACGTTGAAATCAAAATAGTTACGGCGTTTTTTCTCGAAAACTAGCGTATAAAATTTTTCTTTTCTTTAACAAAAATGATTCATTTATATTTTTGTACCTTGTATAGACCTTGTATAAAAGATTTAATTATGATGGATATATGTATGCCTAATCAATGCCTATTGACTTGCATATATTCAATATTAATTGTATAACGAATGGTATTCTGAAAATCTGACTTTTCATTATTTTTTTTATTTGGTTTAACCTTGTGTATTAAATTGTACGCCTAGAAGACAGGATACGGCTAGTTCTAAAATAACTTAGCTGTAAGACTACTATGGAACTGCTTGTAGCTCAGTGGCGGCAGCTCTTTGGTATCGATTACTAAAGTTAAGCAACCAACGCCGCGGTTGCGAGTGGATGGGTGACCATTCCGACCAAATTTTGTGACATTTATCAGGAGCATCTCCGTGCAACGGAAGGCACGTTAAAAGTTGGTCCCCGGCTGATGTCGCTTGATATTAGTCGTGAAGCCTAGTCAGAGGCCTTATGGCGGCACGATTTCATCTGACAGTAAGGTCACTAGCCTTGCAACACCCCTCCGCCAATCCGCACTGAGCCCGCGTGTAGGAGCATACTCCACTTGGTATAGCTGGGTATGGCGTGGTGGCTTGGGTCATAGCCCACCTCGTAGTTGAGGTGAGGCCTGTGCCCTGCAAAATGACTATGTACACCTGTGTGCCACAATAAAGATTCGTTAATAAAAATGTACAATTTAAAGGTCACCGTACCATGGAGGCAGCCAGCGTGCAGCTGTACCAGGTGGTGCTGCTCACAGGCGCGCTGTTCGTGCTGCTGCTGGTGCTGCGGAGCCTGTACCTGAAGTACGCGAGCGAGCACCAGGCCTTCCCCTCGTCGCTGCTCAGCATGTGGTGCCGCCAGAACTAGTCATTAAATAGAGAAGAAAAATGCAGGTCTTTTATTGAGACTGTAGCCAGATCAAACGTACGGACAACAGCTCGTCGACCTACCACAAAATGTCAAAATTTCTCTTTTAAAGTTTTACAAAGCCCAAGTCCAATCTTGCATGGAGTACTGCAGCCACCTTTGGGACGGCTCGGCGAAATACCAACTTGCTGCACTAGACTCGGTGGAACGCAGAGCCAAGAGAATAATAGGCGATAAAAAACTGGTGGCGTCCAAGCTGCACAGCCTGGTTCACCGCCGCAAAGTTGCTTGCCTATCGGTCTTCTACAGATTGTACTTCGGAGAGTGTGCTCATGAGCTGCATGAGCTCATACCACCGTCACCTTTCTTCCATCGGACATCCAGACGCACGGCCGGCTACAATCCGTTCTTAGTTGATATACCCATAATCCGCACAGCTAAAGATTGGAATACCCTGCCTGCGTCTGTATTTCCGAGTGCATATAACCTGACTCTCTTTAAGTCCAGAGTGAATAGGCATCTTCTGGGCAAGCTCGCTCCATCGTAGATCCCATCTATGCTCTAGAGCAAGATTGGGGTCAAGAGTAAGCCCATCTTAAGTAAAAAAAAAAAAAAAAAGTTAAAAATCTATTGGAGAATTTTTGACTTTTTGGCTAGGTCGACGTGCTGTTGACTGTACCTATAAGAATAATGAGCCACTCTTTTATCTGCTAAGGCCCACTGTTAGTCCAACATACCTAAGTCTTAGATCCTTCCACACCTAAACCTTTCCCCTGTCCAAATACAGACACAATAGGCCAAACCATTGTTTGAACTGTATTTGATACATTGGACAGGTTACCTGTTCTGGCCTATTTGCACAATCTTCAGACCTCCCCCACACTAGTGTCTCAAGCGTTGACGTCTTCGCAGTGGCCAATCAGCGTTAAGTAAATGTCGCTACGTAAGCGTTGCGTCAACACTGATTGGATGCTGCCATGACTTCGACGCTCCAAAGATGCTAGTGAGCTCTTAATCTAGATTTAGCTTGATGTGGCAGAATAGTATCTTAAACTCGTCGCTGCTCAGCATGTGGTGCCGCCAGAATTTGTCATTATTAAAGATAAAGAAAATGCAGGTCTTTCATTGAGATTGAAGCTAGACGATAAGCAGCTGTTTATACGTACCTATAAGAGCAATGGATATACTTTCAAACAAATGATAAGTCCATTAGCCTTTCTTAGTCTAGATTTACTTGAACCTAAATTAAGCGGTTCCCTGTCAAAAAAAGGGGTGATGTCCCCCTTTTTTATTCTTTGGCCGTTGACTTACGTCCACCAGTGAACTACAATAGGCTGATATGATGATTATGATGTCCAAGAGCAGACAAAATAGTTGAAATATTTTTTATGTATCATGTGTTATAGATCGGACAGGGAAAACATGCAAGACTGGTTGAGGAACCAGTCTTGCATGTTTTACCTATGCTAAGCTCCATATAAACAGAACCTACTGAAATATAGTTTTAACTCTTTAAGCGACGACCTCCGTAGGCGAGAGGCGAGCACGCCGGACTTTAAATGGCGCTGTCATCTCTGAGGTTCCGAGTTCGATCCCCGGTCGGGTCAATGTAGAAAACGAACTTTTCTATATTGGCTCGGGTCTGGGGTGTTGTGGTACCGTCGTTGTTTCTGATTTCTATAACACAAGTGCTTTAGCTACTTAGGTACCTTAGAATCAGAGCAATGTATGTGATGTTGTCCAATATTTATATTTATTTATAACTTGGGCAAATATTAAGGTCTACTAGACCAACCTCTTTAATCCAAATTAGTTCAATCGGTATTTTTTATTATACTTATTTAGTTATAAACCCGCAAATGTTTTGTATCAAACAAAACATTAATATTTCCTACAAATCGAAGATCTAATCGAAGCAAGCCTTGAACTTTCAGTCGATATCTTACGTCCTAAGGAACCAATTATGTAATCGATCAATTAATCGATTTACAGTTTCCGCAATACCAACATAATTTATTTTCTGGATACACCTAACCAATCTTCGTAAATATTAGGTTTATTAGATAAATAAATACTTTTTATTTCACACCAAATACAGTAAATTACACATGATGTTTAAAGAAATATCTACAATTTATTAGATGAAGTTAATCTCTATTGCTTTATATATAAATAGATAGATATATAGATACTCTTTACTGCACACCAGGCAAAGAAGTTACAGTTGATATTTACAGAAAGATGTACAATTCAGGCGGGCTTATCGCTAAAAAGCGATATCTTCCAGACAACTTATATTGCTGATATAACTTATTTTAAATAAAACAAACAAGAAAATTTTGATAAAGATGTTTAACATTTTTTCAAAGATTTTAGCAAACCCGAAACTGAAATCATATATTTTATGAAGACACCCTGAATTTGTTACAGATTACATATTAAAACAACTTTGAAATTTGAAACAAACGAGAAAAAACTAGAAAGGTTTTAAAGCATTTGTAGAGTTGCACTATCACACTCCTTAAGCACTCCTTGCTCTATCAACATATCTCTATGATATCAAACTAATTTAGTATTTCTATCCGGACTAAACATCCGGACTTGTATTAACATTAAAATCTACTTCCAAGATTTTATTACATAGTTACATACCACGCGCCTTTTACTACCACACATAACAACTTAATTTTCCAGACACAATTCTCCCAACAGCTTCCTTGAACAAAATCTGATTAGATCATCTCACAAAGCCAGACATAAGCAAATCATTTCTCAATTTCCAAAACACAGATTACAATGGTGCATATGAATGGTCAGCCTTTCGTCGCAATTGTTTGCAACAAAGGTCGCAGGCCAAGGTACTCGTATCTGATCTGCCAGAGGTCACTTCCTTGACGAGAGGACCGCCCCGCAACGTCGTTTGGTAGGATCGACAGTTGGAGCTAATGCATTTAGGGTTCCGTACCCAAAGGGTAAAACGGGACCCTATTCCTAAGGCTCCGCTGTCCGTCCGTCTGTCTGTCTGTCTGTCTGTCTCTGTCTGTCCGTCTGTCACAAAGCTGTATCTCATGAACCCCTATAGTTAGAGATTTAAATTTTTTACAGATGATGTATTTCTGTTGCCGCTATAACAACAAATACTAAAAAACAGAATACAATTAATATTTAAGGGGGCTCCCATACAACAAACGTGATTTTTGTCGTTTTTATAGATAATGGTACGGAACCCTTCGTGCGCGAGTCCGACTCGCACTTGGCCGGTTTTTTAAATTGTCCGATTGAATACAGCAAATACTTCCTCAGTGATATGGACCACCAAGGCCACAAAGACAGATGATGGACGTGTCCTAAACTCAGAAAATTAGATGTGCGAGAAAAATCGTGCGAATTTGGTGTTAAATAACAGATTGATGACGACCTCCGTAGCCGAGAGGTGAGCACGCCGGCATTGGAGTCTCCATCTCTGAGGGTTCGATTCCCAGTGGGTCAATGTAGAAAAAGAACGTCATTGATTTCTTTCAAAACTCGTGAAAATCCCGTTCAAAAGTTAAACAAAGAAAATACCATTACTTATATAGGAGGATTAGAATTAACCTAACCTAATATTTTAATAATAACTCAATAACATTTTAAATTTCCGGTTGCATAACTGTTTTCTAAGAACATTAAGCTATCCTTAACCTACAGTAGATGGAACTGGCCTTTAAAGATACGATCTAATCTTTTTCGTAGAACTGTCTTAATCCTTAATCTGCTCAACAAAGCTCTAACTGGCTGTATAGTTAATTGAATTAAATACCAGGTAATGTAAGTGTTGATCGGTGAAACCATAGAGAATGAATGTGAAACTGTGGTTTTAGAGTGTGTGGCATTCTATCGCACAGTTAAAAATCGTACAAAGGTTGACTTAAAGCCGTATGACAAACCTTATCCAGCCATTGCTATAAAAAGATAGATAGATACTCTTTATTGCACACCAAACAAAGAAGTTACAGTTGATATTTATAGAAAGACGTACAATTTAGACGGTCTTATCGCTAAAAAGCGAAAAGTCCGTTGATCCTTATTTAGATTTGATTTTTCAAACAAACAACAGACATTCCGTTGATTCTATAATACTAATCTAGCTAGCTACCAGTTGCGGGCATCGCTTTTATTTCGAGGTAGGTTAGGCAGTACATATGTAGGTACTCCCTGTACCTACATTTCCACAGAAAGGAGAAAGTCTCCCCCTCGTACAACATCCGCGACATTGCGGCCATGTTCGAGCAGAAGTCCTAGACGCACACCGGTTAACGCGCGAGGCTGGCTCTGGGTGTTGTGGACTTGATGCGGTATTGCGGGTTTAGGTACCACTGTAGTTAGTGAGAGTGAGTCAACTAGACAAGGAAATTTTGAGACGTGTATGTACTGCCTAGCCTACCTTACTAATGTATTTTATTGATGAAAATCAATGGTTTTTATCAATAACACACATTTGTAAGTCCCAAATATCTACCTTTTTAGGGTTCCGTATCCGAAGGGTAAAACGGGACCCTATTACTAAGGCTCCGCTGTCCGTCTGTCTGTCTGTGTCTGTCGGCCTGTCACCAGGCTGTATCTCATGAACCGTGTTAGTTAGACAGTTGAAATTTTCATATATGATTTATTTCTGTTGCCGCTATAACAACAAATACTAAAAAACAGAATACAATAAATATTTAAGGGGGCTCCCATACAACAAACGTGATTTTTTTGCCGTTTTTTTTCATTTATAATAGGCACTGCCTATATGTACCGCGCGCCCCTGCTAGCTACTTAGCTTAACTGTGTATGCAGTTGTTCATCATGGAGAGCCCTACACCGTATATACTCTGTTAAGCTGTAATTAGCTTGCATTCCACAGCTGTTAACGAGCTGATAATCATATTCATTATTGTAAATAGAGCAGTCCGCACCTTAGTCGCACGCAACTTAACACGCCAAAATAAAGATGGCGATGTACTTTTAGAGGTAATGGACATTTATCAATAAATAAATTAATATTGAACAACATAACATACATTGTACTGATCTTAAGGTAAGTAACTAAAGCACGTTTGTAACAGATATTAAAAATGAAAAAAAACAACGACGGTAGCACAACACCCGTTTTCTACACTGACCCGACTGGGAATCGAACCCGCGACCTCAGAGATGGAGGTCGTCAAAGTTTAAGAAATCCTAAAAACTATTTTTTAAAACAAGTAAGCCAAATATGACGTACTTATTTATTATCAAAGCTTTATCAATTAAATTGCTAATCGAATCAATGCCTCCTAACTTATTTTGTCCGCATTAACCTTATAGAACAAAGCGCGCAGCGACCGTTGTCAAAACATGACGAATTGCGCGCGCGCACAAAAGAACTTATTAATATCGGAGCACCACCTTGACCTATGGTCATATAATACTTAGTTACTTATCTGCCTTTAGACAAAGTAGATTATTTTATTTGTCTTTTTTAGGGTTCCGTAGTCTTGGCAAGTAACCCTTATATAATAGTTTCGTCATGTCCGTCTGGATGTCTGTTTGTCCGTCCGAGATTTTGCTTGTGGACTGTTGGCACTAGAGAGCTGTAATTTTGGCACTAGAGAGCTGTGGAGGTTTGTATACCAATCACGCCGACAAACTGGTAGGTAGGTCCCTAGATGTAAAGTGGTCATGATTTATTTTCATCGTCTACCCCATCGTGTGGGGTATCGTTGTATAGGTCTATTAAAATAACTTTGGGCTTGCTAAAATTATATTTCGATAAAAAATCTGGAAAAAATCATGATAATAGAGCTTTTCCTATAATTTTAAGGGAAATCATAACGGTTAAGATAGATTAGTTAGTTTAAGGGTAAAGTAATAGTCGTTCAACTTAGGTAGTAGAAAATTCCTTAGAAGAAAACATCAATAGTGACATGGATGAAAATAAATACAATAAAGACCTCTTCTGAACTATATTGTGCAGGTAACGACAGAACCCTACACTGCGCGGGGCACGACACGCTCTTGGCCGATTTTTTAAACAACACCTCATCAGAAAACTTATTTTTCTAGAATACTTGATGGCACATGCCCCTAACTGCTACGATTCTAATACCTATCTAGGTAATACCTCAAAAGTCAGCAAACCCAAGGAGGATGGCAGTGAAAATGGCCAACTATTCAAATTTTATCTACTTCAAGGTTGTCTTAGACTTCTGAAGATAATACTTTTAGCTATTACGTTCAGGGGCGTGCGGTGCATCATCATCATCATCATCTCAGCCTATTGCATTCCACTGCTGGACGTAGGCCTCCCCCAAAGAGCGCCAAAGAGCACGATCTCCCGCTTTTTTCATCCATCTACTGCCAGCCATCTTCCTAAGGTCGTCGGTCCATCGAGCTGGGGGTCGTCCTACACTACGTTTGCCTAGGCGTGGTCTCCACCCGAGAACCCGTTTACTCCACCTTTCATCGGTTCTGCGACAGATGTGGCCAGCCCACTGCCACTTAAGCTTGCTACATTTTTGGACTATGTCCGTTACTTTAGTCCTCTGCCTGATGATCTCGGTGCGGTGCATATAGGTAGGCAATTAGGCAGTGCCTACCTGTTAAATGAAATGAGGTAGGCAGTAGATAGTTACAAAGTGTGTCATTGATGAAAACCACAGATTTTCATCAATAAAGTAAGTATGCCTACCTCGGAATAAAACAAATGCCCGCCACTGATTCCGTCCATTAATTTTCGTTATGATCAGTGTTAAAGAAAGCCTTGAAATTAAAAAATATAGCCTACTTATGGCTCCTCGTTATCCCATACACTTACGTATGATCAAAATATTTTTATGTGTTAATTTAATCATCAACGGTCATGTGACCTACTTCGAACGAGAACCGCCCATTGCATTCCTAGCTTAGACGACCTTACCATTCCACGCATGCGCGTTGCGCTTAGCTCCGGTTAAGGACAACGCTTTCTTTCTTACGTCAAACCCCCTTAAGGGATTGTGATATAATTAGTTGCGCAAACGCAAGAATGTGGCGCGTAAGTGTAACGTTGTGGCGTCTGAGGTAATAAAAAGATTTTATTGTCTATAATAGTTGTAACGTAATCTCTATATTACAACTAAGTACTCTAGTTAGAGATTTCAGGTGTAGTAGTTCGCTCCGACTACAAAGCCTGGCGGTTGCTGGTTCGAATCCTGCAAGGGACAACTGTTTGTGTGATGAGCACGAGAATTTTTACTAAGTCAAGTATTTAAATGTATAACTATGTTTATATCCGTTATCTGATCCCTATAGTACAAGCTTTGCTTAGTTAGCTAGCTTAGGCGCTAGAATATTAGTGAGATTGTTGATAGAAGTTATATAATTAAGCACTTCACATCCACCTTATTTTATCTTAGAAAAAAGGCTTTTCGCATGTTACCATACAGCCTACGGAGAAGCAGCATGGTTATGTGTGCTTGGGACTTGAGTACTTGACAGAAGGCAGCATACCCTGTTCCCCAACAAGGTACCCGCAAAACAAACTGTGACGTTGCTACAACCTGAAGCTACATGCCCAATCGCCATGACCGGCCATGACATGACGTGATTCAAACCACCCACAGATTAATTTAAGTAGCAAGTATAGTAACTTGGGTAGCAAGCTGAATCAATTCTAAGAACAGTGATAACAGGCGTCAGGCCACACACCACACCTGAATAAACGCGCACTGACCGCCATCTACACAGTTCTGATCGAACTTATCTAAAACACAAATCATCATGACAAATGATATATCTATTGACATTTAATAATTTCATTCAAATTTATATATTTATATCATTTGGTATCTGATCATTGGCTATCCTATTGGCTATAATCTAAACAATATTAATAAAATTCTTTTTTTTATGCTGTATTAATCTCAATTTCATAGCCGTGCCGCAGCTCTAATAAAAAAACAGTCTATTGAGTTGCCATTTAACAGTAAGTATATTACCCTATTTTATATTTTTTCTTTCTCTTCCCTTAAAAAAACCCATAAAAACAAAACCTTATTAGCATGTTGGCATCAATACAGTTTTTATTATTCAAAAAGAATGTATTTTCATATTGTTTTAATACATACTACCTATTAAAATAGCTTTGTGAAAGCATAAGTCCACTCAGTTCATCACGAGTATTTTTAACACAGTTTTGTGTGAAGTTATTTTAAAATGGCAACATTAGATATTTAATGTCAAAAAACTATTCAATGTTGCTAAAGAGTGCTTGTTTAATAAAAACATGCGATTTATGTGTATTTAATTAGAAAGCCTTTATTCTGTTAACGAAAACATTCATAATATTAATGTCGGTCACTAACACAATCCTATAAACTTGTAATTTTGAGGATTGTGCGAGTTGGTAAGGCAGTTGTGTTGGTTGCTGGTGGCTCGTGTTATTTACGTCTTCTTAGCCTCATTTTAGTAACTATAAATTGATGTTGTGATGTTAAAACTGGTTAATATTTCCTATTATATATTACACATATATTTTATCGTTGTTTATGTGTAATACTTCAGTAAAAACGTTATTTTCAGGATCATAGTATTACAACGATGTCTATGCCACATAGCAGCTCTAGCACGACAAGCTCGAGCACAAAACGCAAAGAAATATACAAGTAAGTCTTTTTTATATGTGTTCTCAATGTCAGTATTAAATTGGTCCCGAAATTTTACCCATAGCCAAGCAATTTATCTAATATTCTATGTCAACAAGCACACAGCTAATTAGGTAAACAGGTTAATAATGTTGGCTGTATGTGTATCCAATTAGTGCCTTCTAGCTATTTTATGTAATTTGACTCACCATAATAATAAACAAATATTCATTCAATTATGAAAATAATTTTTTCGTCACCAACAGTCATACTCATTATTTTCAGCCAACCTGACTGTCATGTAATTGCACCTATAAAATGAATCTCTATAAAATAAGAAATACTCAGTTTTTACTATCATTATTTCCAGATATCAAGCACCATGGCCTTTGTATTCAATGAACTGGTCTGTGCGGCCCGACAAACGATTTAGACTTGCCCTGGGCAGCTTTGTAGAAGAATATAATAATAAGGTAAGTCTTTGTAACAAATTCAGTAAAAATGTTAATTATACAATTTTCTAGTGTTCATTTATTTTCTATTTTACCCAATATGACAAAAATAAAACTATAAAAGGTTTATTTCTTGATATTTACTATGATTCATTTTATAAGTCTGTTTTACTACAATTCACAATTCAATTGAAGTTAAACAGGCTTATATTAAAATAAAATAAATCAATTAATGCTTTTTCCATTAGTCAGCTATGGCTCGAAGAATGTTGAGATAATAATCCACATATAAGTAATCCATATAAGCACTTCCTAAGCAAGCGAGTAGTCAGAGCGTGGAATAAACTCCCAGAAGACGTAGTCTCAGCTAAAAGTATAAATCAGTTTAAAAATAGACTCGACAAGCATCTGTCTAACTGCAAAAAAGACTAACCAGTGGGGACCAGCAAACCACCAGTTGTCTCAACTGCCTGCCTGATAAATAAATAATAATAATAATAATGATATAATTCAGTATAAGCTTGTTTTATTTTTTTAGGTACAAATCATCTCACTAGATGAAGAGACAAGTGAATTCAGTGCCAAGAGCACATTCGACCACCCGTACCCCACCACAAAAATCATGTGGATACCCGACAGCAAAGGGGTGTATCCCGATTTGCTTGCTACCAGTGGTAAGTTAAGTTCTGAATTGTAAAAAGTTTGCTTTCTAAATTAGTCCAGACTAACAGATTTTTGTCTTGTACTGTACATCTAGTCTCACTATTAATGTCTACTAAAACTAAACTAACATCATATTCTCGAATAAAGTTCAATATTTCCATGCAACAACAACAGTTGATTGACTTCACATTATATAAGGTGTAAACATATCAGTTAACTCTTTCCTAGGAGGTGGTTCTACTGCTCAAAGAAAAACAACTTTTTGTATGAGACCAACTTTGAAATCGTAAAAATAAAAATATTTCATATCTTTATACAAACTGATCTCAGCTGATGTGCCGTTTTGTATGGGGAAATGGTTTTTTGTTTTGCGAATATGAAGTTGGTCCCATAGAAAAATTTGTTCTATTCAAGTAGTAGAATCATCCCCTAGAAAAGAGTTAACTGATAATTTTACAAAAATAAATCGACAGCATTACATTCTGTAATCTGATGCTGTCTAACATTTATGTAATATTTACTAACCCATTAACAGTTTTACAATACTAAAAAATGCAATCTTCCTAGGCGACTACCTACGCATATGGCGTGCAGGTGAACCCTACACACTTTTCGAGTGCGTGCTCAACAACAACAAGAACTCGGACTTCTGCGCACCCCTCACCTCGTTCGACTGGAACGAGGTGGACCCCAACCTGGTGGGCACCAGCTCCATCGACACCACGTGCACCATCTGGGGGCTGGAGACGGGGCAGGTGCTGGGGCGGGTCAACGAGGTGTCCGGACATGTGAAGACGCAGCTCATTGCTCATGACAAGGTAGGTATAGTTTATAACTATATGTACTATGATATTATTTTTCACTATAGATAAGTAGGAACAGGACCTCATAATTGTTGCTTAAAGCGATGGTCCCAGACACTGTCTACTTATGTAACACATAAAAGAAAATAGATTTTTTTAATTTTCGTTTCTGCTCAGAGCCTGTTAGGCATTTTTACTCATCCCATTTTTTTTAACCCTACCATAGCTTTGTGACAATATGAATGACAATATTATGGGCCAGCAATTCAACTCTGTCATCATCGTTTAACTCTTTTTAAATAGTATATTTACATTATAAGATAAATTTACCTGTGCAAACAGGGTAGTATTTAATGTCACACTTTTCTTTATGTTACCTTAGATGTTTTACTTCATGGTGTTTGGACAGCTTTTTTTTTTTTTTTTTTCTTAAGGCAATTTTTATTGCGTTTAAAAAACATATAAAATCTTTTCGCTTTGAAAAGCCCGCGCGATCGATGTCGAATCGAACCGTTTAATAAGGTCATGTAAAACAGTTTTTAAATGATTGAGTGAAAAGAGTGAGATGAACGAGTTGCAGTAATTTTGAATGAATACCAGTTTATTTTGGTATCATAGGGTATAAACTACATTAATAATGTGTTTAAAAAATGCTTCATACAACTAGATTCTTCGTAGGGGCGCGTCAGGCACGCCAGGTAAGCAACTGGGGTGCCACTTCACGCCAGCAACCGAAAAGGGCGCAGACTAAAACCTAATGGTTGTGTTTAAGGGGCGCCTTCACCTAGCGGTCGAGTTGAAGGGGCGCCTTAACGTTACACCTATCATGGTCGAATTTAAGGGGTTGTGTTGTCGTTCATATCGGTAGGAAGTGTACGACATCGCGTTCAGCCGCGCGGGCGGCGGCCGCGACATGTTCGCGTCGGTGGGCGCCGACGGCTCCGTGCGCATGTTCGACCTGCGCCATCTCGAGCACTCCACCATCATCTACGAGGTACCGCTTTTATTTACTAAACTACTTAGTTAAGAATATTAACGGAAATAAAACGGAATTCGTACTATAATGTAGGTATTCCTAGACGTTTGTGATTCATGTTTGTGTTAATTCTGTCTCTAAATTCAAAATGGTGGAGCACCATCATATCCAATGCATGTAATGTTATTAATGTTATGTCCAAACTTAAACTTTAGATTTCGAAAAAAAATATTATACGAGATACGACGAACGGGAGACGTTTTTAAAACGCTAGACAAGTATTTCTAATGTACATACGTAATTGCAAAAATCGTATACTATTCTATCCTAGAAATTATTATTTAAAAAATTGAACTTTCCAGAACTATGTAAGCTAACATTTCTCTTTGATTATTAAATAATCATATACAATTCCATTGAGTTTAATTAAACCGTAAAATGTTTTTCTAAGCTGAGTCATAAAGTTTCTAAAATGTTTTATACATCAAAAATATTAAAAGAAATACGATGTCATAACATTTTTTTGCGTCAACTACGTTTCTTGCTTTGCTTAATTAAATGTATTAATTTCATTCACTAAATAAAACTCGTGCTAATTCCTCAGGATCCACAGCACACGCCACTCTTACGCCTAGCGTGGAACAAGCAAGACCCGAACTACCTCGCCACAGTCGCGATGGACGCGTGCGAGGTCATCATCCTGGACGTGCGGGTGCCCTGCACGCCCGTCGCCAGGCTCAACAACCACCGCGCCTGCGTCAACGGCATCGCCTGGGCGCCCCACAGGTACTATGAGCACTACAGGCAGTAGTAATGCTTGTAATAATCATCGCCTGCCTAGATAGTGAACCTTAATTTAAATTAACCAAGCGCCGCTTTGCGAGTGCCTTCACGACCCTCAACAACTACTGCGTCTGAGTCAACGGCACGGCCTGAGCGCCCCACTGAAACTAGTAATATTAATGGATAGAGGCGTCCTATTGATAGGTATATAATTATGTGAGTGTTGACTATTAGCTATAAAAATGTTTGCGTGGACGCCTCACAGGTAGTAATAATTGCTTTGGCTCACATACATAGTTATAATTGTTTGAACTGAGCGCCCCACTGATAATTAGAGTATTATGAAAGTACCATATTACTTAGCGTTGACCCCCCACTTGAAGGTTCAGAGTGATCATTATAAGCGTCTCAGTGATCACATACTCAACAAACTCCACGTTTTCTTAAAATTAATAACGGGTTAATTATATCATACTATACTGTCATGCACGCCAGGACAGGCTGCTCATGCTCGACCCACATGTAGTCATAATAAATATAACTATCTGGACACAGGCCTAATTGCATTGTACCTCCAACATAAATGTTCTACAAAACGATGTCCATTTAGTATGGCTTTGTACGGACAACAGCTCGTCGACCTACCAAAAAATGACAAATATTCTCATTTGAAAATGATCTCTATATGTCAGGCTTAAAGTTGAAGATCTATTTAAGATTTTTTGACTTTTTTTGGCTAGGTCGACGTGCTGTTGACTGTAATTAAATACCATTGCTACGACACATCAAGTAACAGTATTAACGATGGTTCTCTCTTTCAGTTCATGTCACATCTGCACCGCGGGCGACGACCACCAGGCACTAATCTGGGACATCCAGCAGATGCCGCGCGCCATCGAGGACCCCATCCTGGCGTACACCGCGGCCGAGGGCGAGGTCAACCAGATCCAGTGGGGCGCCACGCAGCCCGACTGGATCGCCATCTGCTACAACCGCCACACTGAGATACTGCGCGTCTAGACAAGACTGAACTTCGCTGGCCTGCACGAGTTCGTATTCGTGAGTAGAATGAGTCACCCTGTATATATCGATCATACAATAGGTCTTCTCACTGATGACGAAATGGAAGAATATTTGTGCTACACTCCTAGCTTGACAACTAAAGCGCTTGCGACAACTGCGTTGCCTGGGCGCCCCATAGGTAATAATAGTATTTTCTGGGCGCCCCGAGGGTAATAATAATATAGCATAGGCGCCCCATATGTAATAATAGTATTGTCTGGGCGCCCCGAGGGTAATAATAATATAGCATAGGCGCCCCACATGTAATAATAGTATTGTCTGGGCGCCCCGAGGGTAATAATAATATAGCATAGGCGCCCCACATGTAATAATAGTACAGTCTGGGCGCCCCACATGTAATAATAGTACAGTCTGGGCGCCCCGATGGTAATAATAGTATTGCCTGAGCGCCCTAAAAGGGAGTATCACAGGTATTAAAAATACTTCCTGGGCGCCCCACTTGTAATAATAGTATTGTCTGGGCGCCCCGAGGGTAATAGTTGTATTGCATAGGCGCCCCACTTCTAATAATAGTATTGGCTGGGCGCCCCAAAAGGGAATATTAGTATTGCATGGGCGCCCCATTTTTAATAATAGTATTGCAGGGACGCCCACGTCAACAAAATTATTGCAGTAAATTCGCGAGAACTTTCATAAATATTACTATCCATTTTGAATGTGTTGTTTTTATCTTGGTGTGGCTGTTGCAGTTATGGAGAGATTGAGTCGCTTGTCCAAAGGGTTAATGTGTATTTAGGTCGAGTGCAATGGCTTATAATTTCCTCAAATTTCCAATTAGAAGAGTTTAATATTCAATGACTATACGCTTTGTAGAAGGATGATGACAATTTGAATATTTTCGATGTTGGCTTAAATAAATATTTGACACTAGCTGTCCCGACGAACTTCATACAGGCTAATATTATTTTTTTCGTCAGCTTTTCCAATGTTTTTATCATTTATTCTGCTATTCGGGGCAGAGACATGAATATCGGTCTAGCCGTTCTCGAGTAATAAGTGTTGTAACAAACTCGACTGTTTTATATATTAATATTACACCTTGTTTAATAAAACCTCTATGTAAGTATGCAATCAACTGCTGATTTAAAACAACTAAGTATTTTGCTTAAGCAACATCGAAATTAAAAGACCTATGCTTTACTTTTCTCGATAATAGTCAATGGTTTATCAAGCTATCATAATGTCGAATTTCCCCAATCCACTTTCAACTTTAAGTACATGTCGTAGATTTTAATATCAATTGACAAAAAAAAAAATAGTTGAAGATTGGTGATCTGTTTACTGTACAGGAGACGTATTTTTGAATCATGCGAATTCCAATTCGAATACGAAATGGCAAGATTCACATGCGAATGACTAAAATCACTATTTTTGAAAATTCATTCTGTGAATTCTGCAACGAGTGGTCCGTATAACCCACTCGTATCGTACCCACAAATTAAAAACTTTTTTTTTCGTTCCGTTCCATGCGATTCATTGCCGGTTTTTAAAATCAATAAGTTTTTGCATTCCGGTTTTAAATATTTTCTGCGTGAAACGAAAATAGTTAAAGAATTTTACCATAATAAGAACACAGAATTCGAGTGATTCAAAAATGCGTAAAATCGTGAGTGATAGAAATAGAATTCGTACACGAATCGTATTCGTGTTCGAATTCAAGATTCATTTCGAATGCTTCAAAAATACGTCTCCTGATCTTAATTTTTTATAAAAACTTGCCTTTTTTCTTCTTATTCCATTATTAACTGTATTGTATTTATTTTCCTGTTTATTTCCTATACTGTTGTCTATCTTTGACGGAGTAGTTGTACTCATCTAAAAACAGCAATAATAATAAAAAAACCAGCCAATTGAGAGTCGGACTCTCGCACTAACGGTTCCGTACCATTATCTATAAAAACCGTAGAAAAAATCACTTTTTTTGTATGGGATCCCCCAATATTTATTTTATTCGGTTTTTTAGTAATTTTTTTTATAGCGGCAACAGAAATACATCATCTGTGAAAATTTCAACTCTCTAACTATCACAGTTCATGAGATACAGCCTGGTGACGGACAGACAGACAGACGGACAGCGGAGAAAAACTAGAATAAATTCAATATTTAAGGGGGCTCCCATACAACAAAGATTTTTTTTTTGCTCGTTTTATAGATAATGGTGCAGAACCCTTCGTGCGCGATTCCGACTCGTACTTGGCCGGTTTCATTTATTGCATATATGAAATGAATTTTGACTACAAACTGACAGAATTTTGTGTATGTATAGTCTCAAAACGTATTTATAAGTAAAAATGATTTGCAATATTGATGTGTAATATAGAAGGCCTCGTGGCCGGCTATGACTTGTAATGGAAAGGGCTCGAAGGGGCAGAGAAACTGTTTCAATATTTTTAAGGGGTGATCAAATCAAATTCTTTTATATTTCTACTGAGATACATAATACGGCCTTTTATTATAAACATGTCTAGATAGAGTGTGGTGCTGCAATTGTCACCAAAAGAACAGGCCAGATTTGAGTGAGTAACAACTATGGTTACTATGGTAACAATTATTGGTTGCTATGGTAACAAGCGCGCCACTGAGCGGGCGAAACAAACTGGCGTCAACAGTTGTTATACAATGTGATATGGGCGGTACTTCTAACCCGTTAAGGCTAAGTTCGGTACCTAATTTTATTGACAAAAAAAGTAATTTGGGTTTAAAAAAAGCTGCAAAAAAAAAGTAATTTTTCGAAAGTAATTTAATGAATATATTTTTTCCTAGTCAAGGGAACCCTAATCACCAGAAATGAAGTTTATGGTCAGTTACTCTTTTCTTTTAGCTATCTTGTGGTATTTCTTTCATGTTTCTACGACACATAAAACCTGTTATTGCCTAGTGTTAAAAAACCAAAATGGCCGCTATTCATAGGGGGTGAGGTTGTGACCCCCTAAATTATTATTTTTGTCTATAAAATTATATATCGCACTTAGCCTTAACGGGTTAGAAGTACCGCCCATATCACATTGTATATATTTTTTGACGTTTATGATACTCGAACAGGGAATCTAGACATGTATATAATCAAAGAATACGGCATAGTCAGTATGCGTGCGCGCGTATATTGCGTGCAAAAATTAAACTAATTACCCAGCGTATTTTCAAGGTTCGTTATAAGCATTTTTTCACCCAGTATTTTCATAATGAAGACCATGGAAATTTCTCTGTCCCATTCAAAGAGTCGAAAAATCAGCAAGATCTGTTGTGAATTTGTGATTGTTAGAAAAGTATTGAATAAAATAAAAAAATATGTATATTTTGTATAATTAGGTCTCAAAATTATGTATGAATGGAACCAAAGACGTGCGCATACTACTAGACCATTGGTATCAACCCGCTCCGCCCCGTCCCGCTCGCTCTAGTATAGAGTAAGCGGGACGACATTATGAAAACTTGGTTTGTTAATATCTCTGCAAGCAAATTATGACTACCATAGTTTGTGATCCCTGTCTTGAGCGGGTCTAGTAGCATTTTTGTGCATCTTGGATTAGAACGGCATATAGCTACATCTGTCAGTATCGACCACAATATACAGGGTTGTACCAAATAGAGCCGAGAATAATAAAAAAATCCATGTATTAAAAATATTGACTTAGGATTTTTTATTTATGGGGCTCATTTTTGTTGATGCTGCCAATTGTAACGGTACTTATTAGGCAACGTTTTGGTGGCACTGAATTATTTTGGTCCACATCACATGTCAATTTTTCATCGATTTAATTGAAAGAGATATAAGTAATCCTAGTTTTAATATCAAGCATGCTTTACTTGCGATGATTCCGTGATGCGGAATCTACTATTGTATCAGTAAAGTACTTTGTTTATGACTTTCTTCAATATAATATAAAGCGAATTGATGAAAGAAATGGCAATTTGCCTTATAAGTACCGACTAAATTATATTTATCGTATTGCATTTATACATTTCCTTTATTTATTAATATTCGTCTTTATGACAATACACCGTGAATTTTGAGATACCCGAGAAAATTAACTAACATACTCAGATATCGATATACATCGAATTTGGCGAATAAAAAACACGGAACGGCGTACGGAAGGAATAACTATGAATGAAAAAAAAATCATTCATAGTTATTCCTTCCGCACGCCAATATTACGCGACTAAATTAGGTGGATTTTGGTTCCGTTAATGTTGGAATGATAAGGATTACTATTTGAATTAGCAGGACTTTTATAGTGCATATTTTTTAAGGAATGTTAGGGACCTATTAAATAATTTTCTCATAAAAAAAATTTTTTTTATTCGCCGAATTCGATGTATATCGATATCTGAGTATGTTAGTTAATTTTCTCGGGTATCTCAAAATTTACGGTGTATATTATATATAATTATGGACCCCAAAAGACTTACGTGTTTGTAGGATTGTTTGTGATGTCATAATAGACAAGAATTTCGTGTATGATTACTATGTTCCTGATCCTCCACCATGTAACCCGACATCCAAAAGTTGGTATGAAATGTTTAAATAATTACTATTAAGGCCTAGACTAATTAAGTAGGTAACTATTAATTTATACACAGTAGTATTAGGTTTCATATTATTGAATAAATAAATTATGAAACAGATTAAAGCACTTTTATTAGTCTTATAAATATATAACACTCTTCACTTGTATAAAATAAGTTTAGTAGAAAACAAATATATGTGAAAATAAATAGCATCATTCAGTTCATCCTGACTTTTGACCTAAGGCAAACTCTTCGTAAACTTTCAATAATGAAGCAGGTGTTCTGGGCTTAAAATCTTTCAAGACATGTTCAAAATGTTCCATGGTGACCGCGGGGCATTCCAAATCTTTCTCCAACGCCCGCAGCGCGGCCTCATGGCACAGCGCTTCTAATTCAGCACCAGAAAAGCCATCAGTCCTCGCTGCAAGGTTGTGCGGATTTATATCATCACTTGTACTCATTTTTTCCATTTTTAACTCCAAAATCTGTAGCCTCGTCTCAAAATCTGGCAACGGCACGTAAATGAGACGATCCAATCGCCCGGGCCTGAGCAGAGCCCTATCGATTTTATCAGGGCGATTGGTAGCTGCCAAAATGGTCACGGAATTCAGAGGCACGACGCCATCTAACTCTGTCAACAGTTGCGCTAGCACTCTCTCGTGCACTCCCGCCTCCCCCGCACTCCTCTCCCCGCCTATTGCATCCATTTCGTCAAAGAAGATGACAGACGGCGCCACCTGACGAGCTTTTGTAAACAAATCCCTCACTGCCCGCTCCGATTCGCCGACCCATTTCGAAAATAGCTCAGGACCTTTTATCGACAAGAAGTTGAGACCACTCTCGGTGGCCAATGCTTTCGCTATCAAAGTTTTCGAGCACCCCGGCGGGCCGTACAGTAAAATACCGCTTGGCGGCCGTATACCCAGACGGCGGAAGCTCTCCGAATGTTTCAGAGGCCATTCTACAGCTTGACGCAACTTCAACTTCAAATTATCCTGCCCACCAATATCTCTCCACCTTACATTAGGCACCTCTATAAGCAGCTCCCGCATAGCACTAGGCCTGACTACTGTAAGTGCTGCAATCAAATCTTCATTCCGTATCTCATTACTGGACCTTTTTATGCATTTCATTGAGGCCTGTGTGCATAAGTTAACCAAATCTGCAGCGACATACCCATGGGCCAAGTCTGATATTGCATCTATTTCTTGATTAGACACTTTATTTGGTAGATTATGAAGCAGACTGTACAAGATTCGTTTTCTCCTTACTCTATCTGGTATGGGTACTTCAATTTCCTTATCTAACCTCCCAAATCTCCTCAACATAGGATCTATAGCATCTGGTTTCCTTGTAGTTGCTAAAATGAATACTCTGCTGTTATCCAAATGCAAACTGTCCAGGAGAGAAACAAAAGCAGATGTGACCCTTCTCTCCTGCTCGGTGCTTCCTGATGATCTTTTTGGACAGATTGTCTCAATTTCATCAACCAAAATAATGCTTGGTTCATTCTCAATTGCTTTTGAGAACAGAGTTTTCATAGAAGACTCTGTTTCCCCAAAATATTTGCTAAATATTGCAGGCCCATTGATCTCTGTGTAGTAGCAGTTAAGATTTTCTATTAAATATTTGCACATTGCAGTTTTTCCTACCCCTGAATGGCCATAGATCAATAAACCTCTAGTCGGTTGAAAATTTGCAGCCAGTTCAGGGTCAAAAGAGATTTTAATCAAAGTTTTAACTTCATCTAATATATCATCTACTCCACCTAATGAGACAGGTTTTTTCCTGACTTTCTGAATAACATCTTTGTCCATGTGCCATACAGTTTTATCACTTAAAACAAACCAAGTGTTATTATTGTTTTCTTTCTGTTCGTCTGATTTTACATTTATTACTTGTATTTCCAATTTTTTACCAAAGTAATAATAAACTAAAACACTACCAACACATACAAAATGATTGTTAAATTGATGTTTTAAAATATCACAAATATCATTGTCTATTTTGTAATTCTTAACTTTGACTGCTAAATATGTTGCTTTTGCTATTTCTTCTTGAACTACCGATACTGTTATCTTTTTGCTATCGCTGCACCAAGCTCCAGTCAAATCTGGAAAATAATATTTTTCTATCAATTGCTAAATTAGTTTCGAGTTAAACCAGGGTTGTTTGAATATTGCAAGTTTGGCCAGACCATTAAAAATGTATAGCCAAAGACGAACATGATCATAATCTTTAATTATGTTTAATTATAGCAACCCTACTTTTATTTGAAATAAATTTAAAATATGTTTGAAAGTAAAATTCTGATATTTAAAAAATCGAATAAACCTATTGATATTAAATTTAAATTAATATGTTAAGCAGACTTCAACATGCAAAACCTTAATAAAATTATACTAGGTAAATCTGATGTCAGCTGTTTGGTGGTTTAAGTGAAAGTTGTGGTATTTTGGCAATAGTATCACTCCCATTTGGATCCAAACATTTTTGTTACACCTTGCTTGTTATTATATTATTATCCATCCAATTATATACCTAGTCGGGATCTGAACCGCCATCCACTGACCCAGGGGGAGTTACGCTCTAGTCTGATAAGAATCTTATTTGAAACCTTACTTTTTCAACCTAGCCCTAGATTTAATAACTTACCAGCTACTGGCAATATAACTGCTGCAGGCGCTGACATCTTTGAAGGCCACATGCGTTTGACGAGTGTCGGTGCCCCATCGCGACTGAGTTCTAAAGGCCCTCCTATTACTGCACCCACTAATGTACCGGCAGAGGGGTGAATCAACACAGCGTCTTTAGGAACACCTTCAGGCGGCGCAGCGCCCCGTACGAGCCACGAGTGAAGCTTCCCTTTCTCTACATAGGGGCACTTCAACTGATTCTTTTCACAGTTCAGCTCGACGTGAACATTTTTGTCGTTCGAGGTTATGCTGCAGCCGCATCGCTCGCAGTCGACCCAGAGCGTTTTCTTTAACTGCTTCGGAGGCATGTTTGGTTAAGGTTTTCAATGCAATTTTTTGATAAAGGTTGCAATGCTAATTCACTAATTTGGAAAAAATTACATTTGCACTTACATCACACACACACAAAAAAGTGTCAAATGTCAAAACAAACTCACGTGTGCTGCCACAGATTAGTAGATATTTATTAATCTGTGGCAGCACTGGCACATTTTTATCTGTAATGTTATGGCTCCATTTTCCAATGGGGAGGAACACGCAAAGCTTTTTGTAGATGGCGCGATCGTCGCTTGTACCCTGTTGACTGCTAGTGTCAAGTGTGTATTTGCGACTTTTTCGCATATAAAGTTTTTTAGCGTTTAAAATGTATTCATTAATGTCTTTTTCTGAGCTTCAAAGCGGATTTCGTAAAAGGACCAGAACAATTAACGGAAACGTTGTGATTTGATAGAGAGGTAAGCATTGAAAATATTGAAGGTTACATTCTATTTCCTGTGCATAATTCTGGTTAATTTGGACTATATCTGTTATTTCTTCTAGATTGGAGGCTTATGAGCGGAACCGAAACTTAGGCGCTGACTATAACATTACAGATGATGTTGCATATGCCTCTCTGGCGATAGAAAAATTCAAAGACATTGATGCCGATTTTCCACTTCCTAGCTTAAGGAAACATGAAATACATCTTTATTTAGAAAGGTATGAAGTATATTCAAATAATTTTCTGATATTTATGCAATACACTTTTTAAATAATACGTATTCATCATCTGATGCTTTTTGTTTCACAGATACAACAGCAAGGAACAAAAAGTTGTGTATGAAGCATGTCATCTCCTAACTGTCCACCTCTACTCTGCTGGTGATATCACATACATGAAAGGATAATGTAAAGCAAGGATGGAGAAAGTTAATTTTATACCATTGTGAGCGCTGCGGATAGTGGCATGTATGCATGATGTAAACATGTATCTCTAATTCAATACCAGAGGTCATGAAAGTTCTCCAGATTATGGGAAGTGTATTTAGGATATGTGGTGTACAAGCGTGGATTGGATTGTGAATTTCTAAGTAGTCTTGATAAACTTCTAAGCAAAGATACAATAATTAAATTAAGCACCCGTATAAAGCTAAAAAAAAGCTTGATATATGAAATAACTGTGCCTTAGTTAAGTATTAGTGTTAGAGAGTTGTCCTTTAAACAGAAAATTCCTTACTACACACAAACACATAGATATTTATTTTGTACTGGTAGGAAATTCTGCAATTTGATTGATGCATAGCATGTAGTCGTGATACTATTTCTTTAGTAATAAGTATGATACTCACATTTGTGAAATGTAACTTTTTTTATAAGCATCATTATGAAGTAATAGTATATTTCAAGTTAGTAACATGTTTAAAGGTTATTTGAAAATAATAATAAAAAAACAGATATAACTTCCTAGACTTTTATTGATTTTTTTTATAAATAGATTCCCTAAAATTGCAGCGCTTGAGAGTTTCTCAGTTCTTCATAATAGTGAGGCCTAGTAAGTAATTGAGATTTTCCTTTATGAAAAGGAGGTACCTGTTCTAACTATTACATTTCTTTCTGTCTCTTTTGTAAGTATATTGCCTCCGCTTTGTCATTTAGTTAAAAGTTCACAGCAATCTACAGTAGAGAGACAGGCAAGTAGTGGAGTCCTTCATAAATTCAAGAAGACAGGGTAAAGCACTAACTAATATTTTCAATGTATTAGTATGTTTAAAACTGCTCCATGAAGCTTGTCATGATTTGGGCTTTTTAGGTTTCTGTACTTTTGTTTCAGTGCCAGTGATTTCACTAAACTGTTACCCGTTTAGTATATTATACTTTTTCCAAAATAGTCTTCTTCTATGAAATATGCTGTGAGTAATCGTGCAATTTTTAATCCGTAAAGCAGATTCCCACTGATTTCTGCGTTTATAGTCCTTAGGGAATAAATGAACTACTTCAATTTTACAGTTTAAAGAACCACACTGTTGCATTGCGACTTTTATCCTCGAAAATATGGTAAACAAACAGAAATGATTGCAAACTTCCATACAATCTGACAGATGTTATGTCAGATCTAGGTACGGACAACAGCACGTCGACCTACCACAAAATGTCAAATTTTCTCATTTGAAAATGAACTCTATATGTCAGGCTTAAAGTTGAAAATCTATTGGAGAATTTTTGACTTTTGGGGTAGGTCGACGTGCTGTTGACTGTACAAGACAATAAGCGCCCCTGGCGTGATAAAAAGTTAGTTTTTCTCCCCATTAGGTCCACTTGTCCTTAAAGTTGTTGCTTGTTGGTTGAATCAGGTTGAATGCTCTAATGCTGGGGCTTCACCTGCGTGACGCCTAACGTTCAAATAAAGGCATGACTAGCGTTAACTAAATTAAAGTATTAAGCTACGCGCTAAGTGCGTGGCCACACTTATTTGACGTTTGATTCTAGCGTCTAACGACTTAGTTAGCGTGTGATCTGTGAGTGTGTCTTTAAAATAAAATAAAACGCTTCCAAGAACTCAATACTTTTATTATTTTGTCTACTTCATCCTTACTTAATAACTATGCACTTGAACATTTATTTCACAAAGAGTTTTTAAATGTGACCGTGTTTTAACATGTTTAGTATAGTAGGTGTAGCCACAACAACGCACTTAACGCCCTCTTAATCCCTTTGATGTGTCAAAAGTTACCGCGGTCCGAGCTATCGACTAACGTCTAATGTTATTAAAGCAAATTAGCGCACAAAGACCGGCCACACCTGCGTATTACGTCAAATAGAGCACTAAATAACGACACTAGACGCAGGTGAAGCCCCAACATAAGACCTTGTCTTAGTCAGATTGCATTTGCTAGTCGGACCAAATGCACTCTAATTATGACAACATAGTTTAGTGTATTTGGCTCCAATGGCCAATTCACCAACAATGGCACTGGGAAAAAAGTATCTGGGTCCATTGCGCTAAAAGCAATGGTCAGCGTGAATCCGACCATTAACACTAAATCAAGGAATCTATATGTACTCACAATATAGGGTTTTTATCTAGGGTACTTACCTACTGCATTTAGATGGATTCGTGCATTTCGTGCTATGTCTGTATGCTTATAACACAAATCGGAACACGGGGCATACAGTAACAGTTTTTGATCAGTGAGTAACAGCGTTATGAACTGTCAAAGTCAATTCTGCTGTCATTCATTTCATTAGTCATTTGTGGTTGTGCTGTTCTTTTTGTACTTTTACGTACCTATCTTTCTTTTACTGTTTTCTCGTCTTGAATTAGATTTTGCGTGTAACATTTTAAAGGAAAATTTAAGCACATCAGCGTTACATACAAATGTGGTCGATTACATTAGCCAATTGATCTAGTAATTCGCCGCGCTGCGGCATATAGCAATCTTTTTGAAATATCAAAGTTTAATAGCAAGTAGGATGACTCTCGCAGAGTTTTTTAGCTGTTCCCTGCTTGCCTTCGGGGCTCCATTGGTAATGTTTGCCATGACGATAGCGAACGATCCCGTACGGATCATCATAATGATCGCAGCAGCATTCTGTTGGCTGTTATCATTTCTCTTATCATCGCTGGTGTGGTATGCAGTAGTGCCATTACGATCATATCTAGCGTTTGGGATGGTGTTTGCGGTCATATTCCAGGTAATAAGTGACTCCATCGATTACAGCCAAACATATTGAGCTCCTATATTAATATTATTTCAATTAATTTGTTAATCAACTAAATCTATTTGAAAACTCGTAGTACAGTATGTTTCAAGTCATTTTAATCAGTATACCTATTATTCAAGCGTTTCACAGTACTAGAGTAAAATTCTAAATAAAGAAGTCTATATTGATCAGCTGACAAAATGTATTTAAACTGTAATTTGTTATTCATTCATTATAATAATTATATTTCTTTCAGGAAGTATTCCGATATGGCATGTACCGCTTGTTAAGGAAAACGGAAGCAGGCTTAAAAGAAATTTCAGAAAATCATGAGATTGGCAGCAATAAGCTTGAAATGGCTTATGTATCCGGACTTGGTTTTGGTGTCATGAGTGGTGCCTTTGCTTTAGTCAATGTTCTTGCAGACTCGGTAAGTTCTAAAAACACCTAAAAATCCACCATTTCTTAAATAATTATTTTTTATTAAATAATTAATTTGTTCTTCCACATGTGATAAGTTGTTGCCTTTTTCATATTTATGTTCGTATTTTACTTTAATTAGTTTCATTATTGTCATTACAGGTTGGACCCGGTACGTTAGGCCTCCAAACTGGCACAGAATTCTTTTTCGTCACAAGCGCAGCCATGACCCTTTGTATGATCCTCCTCAACACCTTCTGGAGTGTCATTTTCTTCAGTGGTTTTGATGAAAAGAACTACTTGAAAGTTGGATGGGTGATTCTCTCACATTTCTTAGTTTCATCCCTTAGTTTGTTGAACCGTAATGAATTATATGCCGTGACAATATTGCCATCATACATCATATTAATCATCACAACAGTAATAGCATACAAGTGTGCAGGAGGCACCAGCAAAAGCTTTATTGAAAGCTTCACTGTCAGGTCATAGGGCAATTGTTGTAAATACTTGTTGACCACTGCATTAGTTTAATAAGGCGTTTTGCCGGCCGGCAGGGCGGGCCGGGCCGGTCTGACCGCGAAGCAATAAAGACCGCGTCTGCGGCTGCCATCATCGCAAACACAAAGCACACCGCCGCGCCCGCCGGGCACCAGCGGCGCGGTCTTTCATGTGCGTTGGTAGTATAAGATTCCCTTTGCGCTATCCTTCGCGGTGAAATTGACCGGCCCGGCCCGCCCCACCGTCTGCAAAACGCCTAAGACATGACACTCATAAAATTTGTTAATCAGATCGGTAAATTGTAAATAATTTAAACCAGTTAAATAGAGAGATGAGTTTATGCCTGTTCTGATGTCAACTTAGTTAATTTAGAAGTGTTTTCATTCGTAAGGACTGTGAACGTTGAGCAATGTGTACAGGTATTCCAACAAGCCGCCTCTGTAGAACAATTGATCATATCTACCACAGGAAAGAAGTGGTCTCATTGAGAAGACTTGATATTTCTAGAAATTGTAAATTAAGTCAGATTCACCAGTCTACTGTGACTGACGAACATAGTTGAAACCTATGTTTATTTGTCCTGTTTAGTCACAAATATCTCTATCCTTGAATTTCTCGGTAGTGGGAATGGTAGGTAGATATTAAACAGGAACTATAATTTGCTTAATTTTTTCACTATGTATAAAAATAATACACTAATGTTTAGTTCTTAAAATTATTTATTTATTATGTCTTAGTTTTAAATCTTTATAACATAAGTAAAGAGAGCATTCCCTTAGTTGTTATATTAATTCTAGTTCCTGTAAAATAAACAGAATTGAAATTATTACTATATTGAAACTAATACAATGCTAATTCATTTCTGGATTATTAATAAGACAATTGAACAGATTTTTTACAAAATAAACAATAAGAAAAACATTTATAGTTATCATTTTGAACACCCAAGTCCTAATTTCTATTCCATAGAGTTTTCATTAATTTAATATATATTTTTAATGGAGATTGTAATACAAAAGTTTGTTTATCTACCAAAAACTATATACTAGATAGATAACATACTCGAAAAGCATCTGTTAGATACAAAAGATTACCCAGTGGGGTCCAGATACAGGACAAGAAGAGAGAGAGAGAGAGATAGAAGATACAGGCAACCATCATTTGTCTCAACTGCCTGCCTGATAATAAATAATGATAACAGAGAAGTGTACAAAGAAAAACAATATTAATAAAAACATATTAATACCCATTCAAACTAAAGAGTTCATTACTTGAACACTTGAAAGGAGAACTAAAAATATTACAGCATGCAGCACCTAGAAGACTGAAGCACCAGCCAAGTTTATACATTGTTTGACTAAATACTGGAATTTAAGTTTTCCACAAACTTTTCTTTCCACACTATAACATAATTCGTAAAAAAAAAATCTGTTAGAATAATAATTATTATTATCAATAAAAAGCTTAAATAAAATTATATCACCACTAAAAACTATGCCTATTTATTGTTGCATCTGAAATATTTTTCTAATCTACAAAACTGGTTGACTTTCCTCTGCTAATTGTGTCAGCAATGAGTCCACAGTCCACACAGAGTCCGCCGTATCCAACTCCACTTGTGGTATGTATGACTTGAGCATCTCTAATGCTGCGTCCACACTGTCTACGGACGCACTCAGCCCTCCACCCACTTCTGCTAAGGTGTTCACTGTGTCAGTATCTTTGCGTTCAGATCTATGAATTAATGAGCATGATTTAATATATTTTTACGACCTCCATAGCTAAGAAGCGAGTACGCCAGACTATATCGTTCCGGGTTCGATCCTGGTCAGGTCAATGTAGGAAATGAACTTTTCTACATTGTCTTGGGTCTGGGTATTGTGGTACGGTCGTTGTTTCTGATTTCTATAACACAAGTGCCACGCTACTTAAGATCAGAGCAATGTAGATATATATATTGTCAAATAATTTAAAAAAAAATAGGGGAAGGACCTACTTTAAAAATGATAAACTTACGCAGGAGGCATTGATATCTCCTTCTCAAGTATATCCTGCAAATCATCTAAATCTGGGATTGTGGGTATGTCATCACTGGAATCTGGTGATTTCTTTGGTATTATGTATTCTCTGTAATCGAAATATACATTTGTTTTTATTCATACGGTTTAACTTACAGGCTCAGAACAACGCGTAAATTATATTTTGATCAACTTTTCCACTTGCATTCTACAAGTAATTTATCTCCAATACTGTAAAACCAAGAAATGTAAGCTGCACTACTAATGAACTCACTTCGCTTCTATGTGGGTGCCTTCAGCCCAAACGCCAACCTTTTTGGGTTCGGGAACATTTGAATTAAAGGAGTCATTCATTTTATATCGCCGAAATTAGCAAATTCCTTGTGCCTATTTAAAATTGTTTATTATTTATTTCGATTTGTTGTTTTGTTGGCAGCACAGCACTATTTTGTTTGTTTACGTTTACTCAGTTTTTTATTATTTTTTACAAAGAAGATACAACGAAATAACTTTATCAACGTCAAAATACTTGCAGACGTCAGAACAAAGTTTTAAGCCGGCTTCAGCTTAGTGCGTGAACCGCGCGCGAACGTCGAGAAGGTCCCGCGGGCGTACGCTTACGCGAATCGGCTGTTTCTATGCTATTTGTATAATGACGAAATAATACAATATGACTGCACACATACAAATTCAATTTTGCAGGACACCTGAAACGCAGCGCCTCGTGCGCGCGCTTTGTACGCGGTTACATATTAAAAGGCCTAAAGTTGAGTACATATGGACGAAGGACCTAATTTCAAAATACCTAATGTCATGAAACCTAAACGTAATTAAACCTACTTTTGCAATGTATTAGTTTAAATCATCTCACGAGTCACGACGGAATAGCACTTGAGGGTATCAAGTAATCAATGTATATCTTAAGTGGTCACAAATCTCATCTAGGTTAGGTTAGGTTAGAACAGTGACCACACAAAGCGTGAAGTGCCGAGCGAGCGTAGTGAGCGTGTCGCGGCAGCGGCCGGCGTGCGCTTAATTACAATTTCAGCTCAAAATTTTTATCATTGTAAACCATTATAGTACTAACACCATACTATAACGGTTTACAATAATAGTAGGTACTACTTACTAGTACTACCTAGCACTATACTATAACGGTTTACAATGGAAGAAATTTAAAGGAAATATGTAATTTGTGCGGTCTCTGTTCTAACCTAATCTAACCCAGATAAGACTTGTGATAAGTTTAGACATTTTTGTTACGTTTGTTGCATTTCGTTTTTAAGAAAGTTTAAAATTCAAATTTTTTTTTTTAATACTTATATACTATTTTATTTTCCCTCCGCGAATTATAAACTTAGGTATTATGATCATTAGGTGTTTTAAAAATTAGGTCTTTAGTCCATAGGTATTATTACGTAGTATTATTTGATCAGTGGGTATTATGACCTTAGGCCTTGTAATATGTAACCTTGTACGCTTGTAACTGTCTTATTCAGAGACTTTAGAGTGCATACTTGAGAATGTCTGTCTGTCTGTCCGTCTGTCACCAGGCTGTATCTCATGAACCGTGATAGCTAGAGAGCTGAAATTTTAGATGATGTATTTCTGTTGCCGCTCTAACAATAAAGTAAATGCAGAATACAATAAATATTTAAGGGGGCTCCCATACAACAAACGTGATTTTTTTTGTCGTTTTTATAGATAATGGTACTGGAACCCTTCGTGAGCGAGTCCGACTCGCACTTGGCCGGTTTTTATTTGAACAACCTACAAGATCACACACCTTAAAAACCATTGATATATATGTTAACTCAAAAAACCATTGATATATATGTTATTGAACTCAATGTTAAAAACTAAATGTGACAAGAGATGGTGCAGCCTCAATAACAGGTTGTCACAGAGTGCAAACAAAGGTAGGTAGTTGGTTATTGGTATGGTAAATAATAAATAAATATTGGACAACACCACATACATTGCTCTGATCCTAAGGCAAGTAGCGAAAGCACTTGTATTATAGAAATCAGAAACAACGACGGTACCACAACACCCAGACCAGAGTCAATGTAGAAAAGTTCATTTTCTACATTGACCCGACCGGGGATCGAACCCGGAACCTCGAGAGATGGCGGCGCCATTTAAAGTCCGGCGTGCTCGCCTCTCAGCTACGGAGGTCGTCGTCGTAAGGTGTTAGTTTTTTTTTATTCTTTCTTATACCGTGTGTGTCAGAAACGACTGCTGGATATAACTACGCGAGCCCTCATAGAGCTCAGCTTTTTGCTAGTAATAAAGTAATGCGGAGATAGGTGCTATACTGGATGACTCTTTTTTTACCGTCAAGAAAATAAACGCGTTAGATAGGTAAACGATATAGGTGATGATAACATGATAATTAAAAAAAAAGTTTAATTTTTTATTTTATTTTTATCAACTATTTATCCTCATAACCATCAAATTCTAAGTTTATTTTGACTAACTGAACATTAAAAAAGAATATTGGTAAAATAATAATGAAAATATGAAACCGACCAAAACTCAAACGCATATTCACTGATGTATTCTATGTTTATGCATTTTTTTGGACATTCCAAAATTTATAAAATCAGTTGTATTTTATAAACACACTCACATAATATCACATAGTTTTAGGTACAGAATACACAGTTATTTTTTCCGGACGGTAAAAAAAGTCAGCCAGTATAGGTGAGATAGCTCAAGGTAACTCAAAGGGCGATGGAGAGAGCTATGCTCGGAGTTTCCCTTCTCGATCGAATCAGAAATGAGACGATCCGAAGGCTCTCAGAATCGCAAACCTTAAGTGGCAGTGGGCGGGGCACATTGCTCGCAGGACTGATGGCCGTTGGGGCAGGAAGGTCCTTGAATGGCGGCCGCGGGCCGGAAGGCGTAGTGTTGGTAGGCCCCCCACAAGGTGGACCGACAATCTGATGAAGGTCGCGGGAAGTCGCTGGATGCGGGTGGCACAAGACCGATCTTCGTGGAAATCCTTGGGGGAGGCCTATGTCCAGCAGTGGACGTCTTTCGGCTGATGGATGGATGGATGGATGGATGGAGATAGATGACAAACATGCAAAATTGAAATAAAAGTGATATTTCTAAAATAGTATTATTTTATTTCTTCATAGAATAAAAAAAATTACAACACATTTTATAACCGAAATTTGTAATGCGTTATTGCACCATACATTCGTTAACAAACTCTTATAACATCATAACACTTGTACCTATTTCCTGTGCAATCTCTATCCGTGATAAACCTGTACACGCAGAAACGCGTGCATGGGATGGTTTTGGTTTTAAACCAAGAACATTTGTAGTATTTGGTACCAAAAGATCATTTATAAAATAAAACTAAATTACCCTAATTTATTATGCACAAACATACCTATTTATCTTATTACACTACACAACAATCTCATACAAGTAGCCGACTCCGAATGTCCGTTTCCGTTCCGTTTTTATGAAAACAGATGAAGCTATGAACTATTTTATTGATATCACTTGAAGTCTCGTACAGACCAAAACGTTTACTCCTAAAATGTTTTGTTCGTTCGGACGTAAAACCTAACAAATAAAAATTTCAATCTACTTATGTAAAGCTCCACACATAAGCAACGACTTGTCGTCACGATCCGTCGTTTCAGACTAAGAAATTCCGAATCTAATTTTAAATGAAACTACTTCTAATACACTTCCGAATCTATGCTGTATATTAGGGACCCCCCACACTAGCGTCTTTCGAGGTCGACGTCGTGGCAGCATCCAATCAGAGTTGACGCAACGCGAGCGCAGCAGCATTTACTTAACGCTGATTGGACACTGCCACGACGTCGACGCTCGAAATATATAGAGATAATAGAGCCTAGTGTGTTTTGTAAAGTAGTAGCATAAATCGATCGAAACGAAATACAAATTAACATTTACTAGCACGACGAACACTGGATCGCAACGACCACTCGTTTCGTATACGATTACAACAAAATGGTAATGATCCATTACGATTTTACATGACGATTAATTGAAACGACAATACATTCGAAGTCTAACCACAATCGAGCAACTATCTCATAGTAGTAAAATATTTCCTGTCTAACAGACCACTGGACATAAATATACAAAACACTATGTAAATCGTAAAATAATCAGATCGTCAGTCTGTTTTGTGATGTTCAATAAATGTTAAATTATTTTACTAACAAAAGTTTCAATACCGATTTCCCTCGGGATGACATGACATGAGGATTAAAAAAATAACACACATTTCTTACAACTAGCGCCTCCGCAGTTGAGCGCTGGGCGAAAGTTGCGCAGAAGACCATTACGATTACGTGATTGGCTAATCGCGCGCCGCACCTGCACCGCCGGCCGTGATTGGTTGTTAGCTCCGCGCACACGCGTCTCTGATACGATGCTCGTCTCGTAAGATGCGCAAAGCGATCCCCACTCTTTGCCCCAGCGCTCAACATCGGACCCGCTTTCTGTATACGGTTTAGGTGGCTACACATTAGCTTGATTTTTGACCATCATTCTTGTCACGCGACATGGTGTATTATTTTCATTTATTATTTGGATATAATACATTATATATTTGCATTGGATCAATAAAATCCGTCAGCTACTAACAGATTTGCTTCATTTTTACTATCGATATTGTTTAGCGAATAATAGAATCTGTCGGACACGGTGTAGGTGTACCGTACACATACTTAACGATGGACGATTTACATTGACACTTTGATTGACACAATAAAAAAAAGATGATTCATTAATCGATAGTACATATAAATTCTTAGTTAATCGACAAATATGATAAACAGTAGCGATCGACAAAAAATATAATATCCATTGTCAACACATGTGATCAACAAAATCGAGAAAATATGTAAGAACCTTTATTTATTTTGAAGTTATGCATCCGAGACACCTGGATAAATCGATACTTATAGTTTTGCCCGTGGGTCAAAAATATCCGTGTGCTTTGAGCCAAAATTTGTAATCCATGGTTTTTACAATATTGACCAACATTGCTAGTAGTTCATCAAAAAGTGAGAACAATATCCGAGTAGACGTATCTGAACCAATCAGATACGGTACTGGAGTTATTAATTATTAAATTACTTTACACTTTTTATACATGAGTTAGATATCATGTGATCTCGATGGTAATAGTTTGAGCAGAAGCACTGTACCGCTTTTATTGTACTTCCGCGGCGGTAAGGCGCGGAATATTTACGCGTATACAGGGTTATTTGTAAAAAATCAACAACTTCGCACGACTAGATAGCTTACATCATAAACAACAATATTTGTTTTACGAGTTTTATCATAACTCAGTACATTAATTAAAAATTATTTTCAAAGCTTTTATTGTACTGTCGTGACATTTGTAAGTCTATGTTCCATTCAATCACGAGTGACGAGCGCGACGCGCGTGATACGCACGGAGATAAATTAAATTGAAATGTATTTTTGTATGAAAGTAAAATGTGTCAAATTATCAAAGGTCGTAGAACGAATGTTATTGTGTATGATGTTAGCTATCTAACCGTGCAAGGTTGTCGATGTTTTTCAAATAACCCTGTATACAGGATGGGGTACAAACTATCGCTGAACATTCATGAGTGTGATTCGAATAGGTCTCGGTAGGAGGGACCTAAAATATATTTCGAACGTCACTGTTTGAGCTACCCTATATAAAAATAATCCCGAGAACAACAACTCAAGGAGAGTCACAACAGCGCTTGTGGTCTAACTATAAAAATTTCACTAAAAATCAAATCATACAGCTCCAACCTTTTACTGCCGCCATCACCATACAGACGACCGTCTGGTGTAGTGGTTCGCGCTCCGGACTACAATTCCTGGCGGTTGCGGGTTCGAATCCCGCGAGGGGCAAATGTTAGTGTGATGAGCACGAGCATTTGCACTGAAGTCAAGGATGTTTATAAACGTATTTAAGTATGTTTATCCGTTATCTAGTCGCCATAGCACAAGCTTTGCTCAGTTTGGGGCTAGATAATTGGTGTGATTGTGGAAACAATTTAATATTAATATTATCAAAGGAAGACATAAATATAGCACAAATATCTTAAGCCCTGTGATCTTGGTAACCAATATGTTATACTTTACAACTTAATCTAAGTTACGAACATCGACCGCATAATGTCGGCAACAGCAATAGAACATCTAAAAATATAATCATTCACAAAACTTAGATTCATTTGTCTTAGTAAATTATGTTTTGTTTGTCAGCCATTCCCGCGGCTTGCTTGCGTGGAATACGGCTTGTTGCCGCTATTTTACTCCCTTGAAGAAGTATATTTAAAAAAAAGAACCATTTGTTCATTATCCACTAAGCAAGCTTTATCCGAACCCAAATACATTTTAATCGGTTGTGCTTTTACAGTGGAAGCGTAATAGTAAACTCGATTCTATAATATAGGGTGTACAAGAGAATAGGACACTCCTTAAAACCACGTGATCAGCTGGTCATACAAAACAATTTTCCTATAGGAGCAACATCGATATCGTGATTTTATTTTCAGATGCTCCATGCATTATCATCGAGGTATGCGAGTAGGTTTGTATGGAGAAGCTAAAAAAAAATATCGATTTCGATGTTGCTCCCATAGTAAAAGTTGTTGTATATGACCAGCTGATCACGTGGTTTTAAGAAGTGTCCCATTCTCTTGTACACCCTGTATAATATTTAGTATGGATACCACCGGTTCGATCGGTCATTCTTTATATCATAGTAAATATTTTTTTTAAGCAATTATGTACAAGTTTCTGCAAATTAATCTTAGAATAGCAATGTTCACAGAACAATAAGTGACTAAGGGCCAACGAAACTTGGTCAGCAACGTAGAAACATTCCACCCAGTTAAGATTGCACTCAAATGGAGTTAGAACCAAATATTGCCAACACCTTCAGCTGTGGCCATTGCCCGCTAAATATCTACCTCTTCAATACACTACGCTTTAAATAAATTCGTACAATCACAATTATAACGAAGTAACTACTGTTTATTAGCAGAACAAAACTTACATTGCAATACTAATGAAAACCCACATAATTTTTTTGTAACTTATAAAATTAATTAAGAATATTCATAATCAGACGATATTTTAACGATTGACCAAAAATTATGGGTAACATCGTATAGTTTTGCAATCGAGTTTAAGAAAAAAAGTATTGAGGCCATGAAAAAGCCATTTAAAGAACAATACCAGAGTCATACTCCGCGTATAGAAATCAGTGTATTCCACAAATCGGCAGCGTTATACGACGAAATCGCTTCTTTGGAGATCACGTGTTCACAATATCAAAACGGCACACTTACACATTTAGACTCGATTATAAATAATTTAATTCGAATTAACCATACTTAAAAACAACCAATAAAAAAAAACACTTAATGTTGATTTAAGTATCTGATTACAAAATGAGAAATAGCTAAATACAATAATTACTTTTCTAATTTTATTCTTAAATGCAGTAAGTGTAGAAGTGGCCTATGTTGAAAGCCAATATCGATAACGAATAACTCGGATCGTCTCTATTTCGGTTCCTTGCGGCGGCCGCGGTCGACAGATCCTATCGTATGCCAACTCTAGCGCGGCTCCGTAAGGCCATAGAGTCAAGATGATCGTAGGTGATCATCGGGGCGAAAGGGACCTGTTGGGGAGAAAAATATACATTTAGAAAAAAAAAAACAATAGATAAAAAAATAAAATTCAGGAGACGTATTTTTGAAGCATTCGAAATGAATCTTGAATTCGAACACGAATACGATTCGTGTGCGAACTCGTACTTCTATTGCTGCGCATTTTACGCATTTTTGAATCACTTGAATTATGTGTTGCTATTATAGTAAAATTCTTGTAACTATTTTCGTTTCACGCAGAAAATATTAAAAATCGGAATGCAAAAACTTATGCATTTTAAAAAGCGGCAATGATTCGCATAGAATGGCACGAAAAAAAAGTTTTTAATATGTGAACCATATGTTTACTTGTCAATGTCATATTTCCGAACTTTCTACTAGTAGAATCGAAATACGAGTGGGTAGGATTGACTCACAGCGCAATGTTAGGCTATTCTAGGGCTGACTCACAGTGCTGCTGCTACACTATTCTAGGGCTGACTCAGAGTGCAATGCTACACTATTCTGGAGCTGACTCACAGTGCTGCTGCTACACTATTCTAGGGCTGACTCACAGTGCTGCTGCTACACTATTCTAGGGCTGACTCACAGTGCAGTGCTACGCTATTCTGGAGCTGACTCACAGTGCTGCTGCTACACTATTCTAGGGCTGACTCAGAGTGCAATGCTACACTATTCTAGGGCTGACTCACAGTGCTGCTGCTACACTATTCTAGGGCTGACTCACAGTGCTGCTGCTACACTATTCTAGGGCTGACTCACAGTGCTGCTGCTACACTTTTCTAGGGCTGACTCACAGTGCTGCTGCTACACTATTCTAGGGCTGACTCACAGTGCTGCTGCTACACTATTCTAGGGCTGACTCACAGTGCTGCTGCTACACTATTCTAGGGCTGACTCACAGTGCTGCTGCTACACTATTCTAGGGCTGACTCACAGTGCTGCTGCTACACTATTCTAGGGCTGACTCACAGTGCTGCTGCTACACTATTCTAGGGCTGACTCACAGTGCTGCTGCTACACTTTTCTAGGGCTGACTCACAGTGCTGCTGCTACACTATTCTAGGGCTGACTCAGAGTGCAATGCTACACTATTCTAGGGCTGACTCACAGTGCTGCTGCTACACTATTCTAGGGCTGACTCACAGTGCTGCTGCTACACTTTTCTAGGGCTGACTCACAGTGCTGCTGCTACACTATTCTAGGGCTGACTCACAGTGCTGCTGCTACGCTATTCTAGGGCTGACTCACAGTGCTGCTGCTACACTATTCTAGGGCTGACTCACAGTGCTGCTGCTACACTATTCTAGGGCTGACTCACAGTGCTGCTGCTACACTATTCTAGGGCTGACTCACAGTGCAGTGCTACGCTATTCTGGAGCTGACTCACAGTGCTGCTGCTACACTATTCTAGGGCTGACTCACAGTGCTGCTGCTACACTATTCTAGGGCTGACTCAGAGTGCAATGCTACACTATTCTAGGGCTGACTCACAGTGCTGCTGCTACACTATTCTAGGGCTGACTCACAGTGCTGCTGCTACACTATTCTAGGGCTGACTCACAGTGCAGTGCTACGCTATTCTGGAGCTGACTCACAGTGCTGCTGCTACACTATTCTAGGGCTGACTCAGAGTGCAATGCTACACTATTCTAGGGCTGACTCACAGTGCTGCTGCTACACTATTCTAGGGCTGACTCACAGTGCTGCTGCTACACTATTCTAGGGCTGACTCACAGTGCTGCTGCTACGCTATTCTAGGGCTGACTCACAGTGCTGCTGCTACACTATTCTAGGGCTGACTCACAGTGCTGCTGCTACGCTATTCTAGGGCTGACTCACAGTGCTGCTGCTACACTATTCTAGGGCTGACTCACAGTGCTGCTGCTACACTATTCTAGGGCTGACTCACAGTGCTGCTGCTACACTATTCTAGGGCTGACTCACAGTGCTGCTGCTACACTATTCTAGGGCTGACTCACAGTGCTGCTGCTACACTATTCTAGGGCTGACTCAGAGTGCAATGCTACACTATTCTAGGGCTGACTCACAGTGCTGCTGCTACACTATTCTAGGGCTGACTCACAGTGCTGCTGCTACACTATTCTAGGGCTGACTCACAGTGCTGCTGCTACACTATTCTAGGGCTGACTCACAGTGCTGCTGCTACACTATTCTAGGGCTGACTCACAGTGCTGCTGCTACACTATTCTAGGGCTGACTCACAGTGCTGCTGCTACACTATTCTAGGGCTGACTCACAGTGCTGCTGCTACACTATTCTAGGGCTGACTCACAGTGCTGCTGCTACACTATTCTAGGGCTGACTCACAGTGCTGCTGCTACACTATTCTAGGGCTGACTCACAGTGCTGCTGCTACACTATTCTAGGGCTGACTCAGAGTGCAATGCTACACTATTCTAGGGCTGACTCACAGTGCTGCTGCTACACTATTCTAGGGCTGACTCACAGTGCTGCTGCTACACTATTCTAGGGCTGACTCACAGTGCTGCTGCTACACTATTCTAGGGCTGACTCACAGTGCTGCTGCTACACTATTCTAGGGCTGACTCACAGTGCTGCTGCTACACTATTCTAGGGCTGACTCACAGTGCTGCTGCTACACTATTCTAGGGCTGACTCACAGTGCTGCTGCTACACTATTCTAGGGCTGACTCACAGTGCTGCTGCTACACTATTCTAGGGCTGACTCACAGTGCTGCTGCTACACTATTCTAGGGCTGACTCACAGTGCTGCTGCTACACTATTCTAGGGCTGACTCAGAGTGCAATGCTACACTATTCTAGGGCTGACTCACAGTGCTGCTGCTACACTATTCTAGGGCTGACTCACAGTGCTGCTGCTACACTATTCTAGGGCTGACTCACAGTGCTGCTGCTACACTATTCTAGGGCTGACTCACAGTGCAGTGCTACGCTATTCTGGAGCTGACTCACAGTGCTGCTGCTACACTATTCTAGGGCTGACTCAGAGTGCAATGCTACACTATTCTAGGGCTGACTCACAGTGCTGCTGCTACACTATTCTAGGGCTGACTCACAGTGCTGCTGCTACACTTTTCTAGGGCTGACTCACAGTGCTGCTGCTACACTATTCTAGGGCTGACTCAGAGTGCAATGCTACACTATTCTAGGGCTGACTCACAGTGCTGCTGCTACACTATTCTAGGGCTGACTCACAGTGCTGCTGCTACACTTTTCTAGGGCTGACTCACAGTGCTGCTGCTACACTATTCTAGGGCTGACTCACAGTGCTGCTGCTACGCTATTCTAGGGCTGACTCACAGTGCTGCTGCTACACTATTCTAGGGCTGACTCACAGTGCTGCTGCTACACTATTCTAGGGCTGACTCACAGTGCTGCTGCTACACTATTCTAGGGCTGACTCACAGTGCAGTGCTACGCTATTCTGGAGCTGACTCACAGTGCTGCTGCTACACTATTCTAGGGCTGACTCACAGTGCTGCTGCTACACTATTCTAGGGCTGACTCAGAGTGCAATGCTACACTATTCTAGGGCTGACTCACAGTGCTGCTGCTACACTATTCTAGGGCTGACTCACAGTGCTGCTGCTACACTATTCTAGGGCTGACTCACAGTGCAGTGCTACGCTATTCTGGAGCTGACTCACAGTGCTGCTGCTACACTATTCTAGGGCTGACTCAGAGTGCAATGCTACACTATTCTAGGGCTGACTCACAGTGCTGCTGCTACACTATTCTAGGGCTGACTCACAGTGCTGCTGCTACACTATTCTAGGGCTGACTCACAGTGCTGCTGCTACGCTATTCTAGGGCTGACTCACAGTGCTGCTGCTACACTATTCTAGGGCTGACTCACAGTGCTGCTGCTACGCTATTCTAGGGCTGACTCACAGTGCTGCTGCTACACTATTCTAGGGCTGACTCACAGTGCTGCTGCTACACTATTCTAGGGCTGACTCACAGTGCTGCTGCTACACTATTCTAGGGCTGACTCACAGTGCTGCTGCTACACTATTCTAGGGCTGACTCACAGTGCTGCTGCTACACTATTCTAGGGCTGACTCAGAGTGCAATGCTACACTATTCTAGGGCTGACTCACAGTGCTGCTGCTACACTATTCTAGGGCTGACTCACAGTGCTGCTGCTACACTATTCTAGGGCTGACTCACAGTGCTGCTGCTACACTATTCTAGGGCTGACTCACAGTGCTGCTGCTACACTATTCTAGGGCTGACTCACAGTGCTGCTGCTACACTATTCTAGGGCTGACTCACAGTGCTGCTGCTACACTATTCTAGGGCTGACTCACAGTGCTGCTGCTACACTATTCTAGGGCTGACTCACAGTGCTGCTGCTACACTATTCTAGGGCTGACTCACAGTGCTGCTGCTACACTATTCTAGGGCTGACTCACAGTGCTGCTGCTACACTATTCTAGGGCTGACTCAGAGTGCAATGCTACACTATTCTAGGGCTGACTCACAGTGCTGCTGCTACACTATTCTAGGGCTGACTCACAGTGCTGCTGCTACACTATTCTAGGGCTGACTCACAGTGCTGCTGCTACACTATTCTAGGGCTGACTCACAGTGCTGCTGCTACACTATTCTAGGGCTGACTCACAGTGCTGCTGCTACACTATTCTAGGGCTGACTCAGAGTGCAATGCTACACTATTCTAGGGCTGACTCACAGTGCTGCTGCTACACTATTCTAGGGCTGACTCACAGTGCTGCTGCTACACTATTCTAGGGCTGACTCACAGTGCTGCTGCTACACTATTCTAGGGCTGACTCACAGTGCTGCTGCTACACTATTCTAGGGCTGACTCAGAGTGCAATGCTACACTATTCTAGGGCTGACTCACAGTGCTGCTGCTACACTATTCTAGGGCTGACTCACAGTGCTGCTGCTACACTATTCTAGGGCTGACTCACAGTGCTGCTGCTACACTATTCTAGGGCTGACTCACAGTGCTGCTGCTACACTATTCTAGGGCTGACTCAGAGTGCAATGCTACACTATTCTAGGGCTGACTCACAGTGCTGCTGCTACACTATTCTAGGGCTGACTCACAGTGCTGCTGCTACACTATTCTAGGGCTGACTCAGAGTGCAATGCTACACTATTCTAGGGCTGACTCACAGTGCTGCTGCTACACTATTCTAGGGCTGACTCACAGTGCTGCTGCTACACTATTCTAGGGCTGACTCACAGTGCTGCTGCTACACTATTCTAGGGCTGACTCACAGTGCTGCTGCTACACTATTCTAGGGCTGACTCACAGTGCTGCTGCTACACTATTCTAGGGCTGACTCACAGTGCTGCTGCTACACTATTCTAGGGCTGACTCAGAGTGCAATGCTACACTATTCTAGGGCTGACTCACAGTGCTGCTGCTACACTATTCTAGGGCTGACTCACAGTGCTGCTGCTACACTATTCTAGGGCTGACTCACAGTGCTGCTGCTACACTATTCTAGGGCTGACTCACAGTGCTGCTGCTACACTATTCTAGGGCTGACTCACAGTGCTGCTGCTACACTATTCTAGGGCTGACTCACAGTGCTGCTGCTACACTATTCTAGGGCTGATTCACAGTGCTGCTGCTACACTATTCTAGGGTTGACTCACAGTGCTGCTGCTGAGCTACCCTAGGGCTGCAGCAGGTCGCGCGTGGAGAGGCGCGTGAGCTCGTCAGACAGGTCGTGCCTGGGCGCCAGCAGGCTGCTGAGCTGCGCCAGCTCGCCCGACGTGTACTGCACGTCCGCGTTCTCGGCTTGCAGTAGCAGGGTCGTAAGGGACGGCGTGCTGATCGGCGCGCTGTCGATCTGCGAATATACAACATACTTTATACCAGCGTTTCCCATTTCGTGGGTCGCGACCCGGTACCGAGCCATCAATGGTCGATTGCTATACGTGGGTGGAAAGGAATCAATTCCCATACGGGGTATTTAGACTATAGTCCGAGTAGGAATTGATGTCTTTCATCCGTGTTAAGCTTTCTACTTTTCATTTCAAATATAAGGGAAAGTAAAAATTGTATTTGCCTCATATTTAACAGAATTTGGGGTCAACATTTCGTCTAAATTTAAGCTGAGATTTCGATACCAATTACAGAATTAGTGTCCCGCTTTTAAATTTTTGCATCACTTGCGTCACTGCATGCTGAGAGCGGACCCACTTAGTTTTTTTTTATTCACACTGGCTGTTTAAACACTCACAAGAACGTAGCATTTTTTCCTTAATTAAGAAAGATTTTTTGCAGCAGACTTCCTAACCAAATTTAGTTCTAGTTTCCTAGGGTGGGAAAAATACTGGGTCGCAACATTGCCGCATTAAAATAATAGATAAGATAAGATAAAGTTTATTTGGTATAAAACTTAAGCTACGTACGGCTTGCTTTATAAATAATTATTTACTAAAGAAAGAGAGCGTTAATAACATTGCGTAACAATGCTTACGCTGCTAAAATTATATTAATACCTATTAATTATAATAATAACATAGAAATACTTGAAGTGGAACCAGACGATTTGGGGGGAGGGGGAAGGGTTTAAACTATTCAGTAGGTCACGCACGAACAGGCTGTATGAAAATAACCGAGCCATGGCAGAAAAATCTTTTGAAAACACTTTTCTATACAACGAGCGCTGGGCGAAAGTTGCGCAGATAACCTTTATGATTACGTGATTGGCTAGTCGCCGCACCTGCACCGCACACGCGTCTCTGCTACGATGGAAATGTGCTAAGTAAGCGATACCCATTGTTTGCCCCAGTGCTTAACGTCGATGTCGCGTACAGCCGGTCGATACTCTAAGAAAAACGCAACGGACTCGCTCTAAAACTCGACTTAGCCGTACAAACAAACATAGCCTCTATCTTGTTAGTAAGAAGGTCCATATTATTTATCGCTGATGGGCGAGTGCAGCGACGAAGTGAGCGCGTTTTGTTTACAGAATCGACAGGCTGTACTTGACAGATAACACTTTTTCTTCTACTTTTGATAGCTACTAACTTGTGGGTGACACTGAGTTTATGGTCGCGCGATAAAGAAGTTTAGATGGTATGAAGCGGTAACACACGGCAGTGGGGCGAGATGAGTCATAGATAATGGAAGTATAAGAGGAAAAAATCACGCGAATCGACTGTATATGCCGATACCAGACTGTAGGAAGTCAATACGCGGGTTGATACGCATCAAGCTATAGGCGGCGGAGCAGCGACAATCGCGCATGAAGCGTACGTTCCAATCGATGCGTAGTCTGAATAGCCGAGACGTTCGGTGCAAAGTCTGCACGCGACGTCACCGATATCAGATTATAAGAATAACAAAATTGTATCTAGAATCAAAACTGTTTCGGTCTTACTTATAAACGTTGATTAAATTTAAGACACTGCTGAACAGCTTATTAAAAAATATCTTTATTCATAAAAGCTAATTAAAGTTAATCATCGTCTTAGTGACCTCGTAACTAGCTGTCAAGATAAGCAGCATCGTATACATAGACTTAGCATTCGCTACGCTCTATCGTACCCTTGTTTAAAGTTTAATTACCGAAATGGCGTCGCAGCAACATCTGTTTTCTGTCTAGCTAGCTGCCATCTATGGGGACCCGCATACAGTGATGTGTTAAACACCCCTAAATGACATGAGAATTTTTAATAATCGGCTGTATGGCTCTAGCCATCACCTTTCCATTCGTAGAAAAATACAAATACTACTCTTTGGTCTCAAGATTGATTGACAAGTGACATTGCTTTGAACATTCTTTTTTTGAATTTTTGCTTCAATGACAGTATTTTGGGTCTTTCATAATGACTAGAGTCCGGTGTTGGCAGAGTAAAATAAATATTGTGGTAATTAACTAACTAACGCCTAAGTAGCGTTTATGAGTGAAAAATAGTAACGCACTACTTAAGAAGTTAAGCAGTGAATAGTTAATTAGTTACCAAGATGTTGATTACTAGATTTTTATAACTAAGGCCGTTTATGTATAAGTATCAAGTAACTGCCTAGTATGTATTGAGTGTTAGTAAGCAGCTGTCCCATATCCCCCATAACAAAGTTCATGGCGCATGAACAAGTGTGCAGTGTATCATGTATCAACTGACCTGGGTGTAGGTAGGCTGCTGCCCCATGTCCCCCATAACAAAGTTCATGGCGCATGAACCAGTGTGCAGTGTATCAAGTATCAACTGACCTGGGTGTAGGTAGGCTGCTGCCCCATGTCCCCCATAACAAAGTTCTGCATATGTAGACTGAATCTGCATACCCTGTCTGACCTGTATGTATCTTGTATCAAACCTGTGTGCAACGTAAGTATGTGTATATGTATCAACCGTGTCAAGTATCAACTGACCTGAGTGTAGGTAGGCTGCTGCCCCATGTCCCCCATGGTGTCCATGGCGCCCTGCAGCCCCAGGGGCAGGCCCATGTGCAGCAGCGCGGGGGACGCTGCGGGCGAGCACGCGCTGTGCGGGGAGGCCACCTGCATGGACTGCATCTGGAGGTTCTGCTGCTGCTGCTGCTGCTGCTGGAGAATTTCGTTTCGTTTTGCATTAACAATCGAGAGAAAAAGTTCGTAAATTATTTGCAGGATATAATAATAATGAGGTTTAGTTAAAGGTTACATTCAAACAGATTCTATCTCTGAATTATTTTCTTTTAAGTCAAAACAAGTCGTAGATGTGTTATCTTAACATTGAGCACATAATACATAGTCAGGTCATAAGTTCTGTCACACAATAAACACTTTTGAATTTGGAATGCTGGTCACAATTAAGTTTATTGAATTCGAATTTTTCATGAAAATAAAAATGTGTACTTTTTAGAATTTTCCTCATTTTTTAATATGGAGTGGACACTTAAAGAAGACCGTGTCGCAGTTATTGCGTTGCATCGTTGCGGTTACGCGCCAATTCAGATTTTTGACTTACTGAAAAATTTGAATATAACCAAAAGATTCGTTTATCGTACCATAAAACGATACAATGAAGACTCTAGTGTAGTTGACAGGTCAAGAAGTGGTCGCCCTCGCTCTGTTAGGACTCCAGCAGTGATAAAAGCTGTAAAGGCGCGAATTCAAAGAAATCGCATACGTAAGCAGAAACTGTTGGCCCTTCAGATGGGGTTAAGCAGGACCACGGTGAAAAGGGTGTTAAATGAAGACTTAGGGCTTAGAGCATATCGAAGAAAAACAGGACATCGTTTGGACGCTCGTTTAATGGACCTGAGACTGAAGAGATGCCGCGCTTTGTTGAAGCGGTACGCGGGAAAAAAGCATTGGGAAATACTTTTTTCGGATGAAAAAATTTTCACGGTGGAAGAGAGCTACAACAAACAAAATGATAAGGTGTACGCACACAGCAGTGAAGAATCGAGCAACCGTATTCCGCGTGTCCAACGAGGTCATTTTCCATCCTCGCTCATGGTTTGGTTGGGAGTCTCTTATTGGGGCTTAACTGAGGTATATTTTTGTGAGAAAGGCGTAAAAACGAATGCAGTTGTGTTAAAATACATTAAAATACAGTCCTCAAGAACCTTGTGGAACCTGTTTCTCATACCATGTTTAATAACAGGCACTGGGTATTCCAACAAGATTCTGCGCCAGCTCATAGAACGAAAAGCACACAAGACTGGCTGGTGGCGCGTGAAATGGCCTTCATCCGGCACGAAGACTGGCCCTCCTCCAATCCAGATTTGAGTCCGTTATATTACAAGATATGGCAACACTTGAAGGAAAAGGCCTGCTCCAAGCCTCATCCTGATTTGGAGTCACTCAAGGCATCCTTGATTAAGGCAGCCGCCGATATTGACATGGACCTCGTTCGTGTTGCGATAGACTGACTGGCCGCGCAGATTGAAGGCCTGTATTCAAAATCGCGGGGGTCATTTTGAAAAAAACTTTATTACCATATGAATCTATGTTTTATTAAGTTCATTTTAATATAATAACCATTTATTCAAGTAAAAATTCACACTAATACACACACACACACACATACACACGCACGCGCGAACGACGGGATAGCGTTTATTCAGTGAGATTAGTCAGCCAGCACCATCACAAATGGCTCCAAATATCATCTGTCGAGAGCAGGGGGGGGGGTGGGTTGTCGAAGCAGCATGAGCTGAACCTCTGCCCTTTATTTTCCTTTAAAGTAGTATTGTGTCATAGTATGTAAGATTGTTAATTATTTGTATACGATTAGGAAGATAATAAATGCTTTTTTATTATTTATTTTATTTTGCTATATAAATGGTTACATAAATAATAAACATGTCTATATTATTTCATATTACAAATGTGACAGAACTTATGACCTGACTTATGACTAGGTATAATGAGTGAAAACAGCGAAAAAATAAACATATTTATTCAAACCAGAACACAAATATGTTGTCCTGAGATGTTCGTTACACATTTTTTTTTTAGACTTATTTATAATTACTTTTCAAAATAGGTCAGTTCTTTACTTTTAATGGAACTGAATATCTCGCTGAATTTATTGTTGACATATTTAGTTTTTAAACCTATCCAGAGATGCATATTGTGGGCTACATTTTAGCAATTAAGTTCATGTCACATGTGTTGAAGATGTCCACCTTACCATTGGTTCAATCATTTTAATTATAATTGTTATAGGGACCTATTACTTAAGTGTCTGTTTATAAATCTCCTTTACTAACCGATGACAAGTTTTGTTTCTTAAATCCTCAAACGTCATCAAGATTCTCAACACATGTATACAGGGTTACATAGCAAGGTAGTGCCAAATTTTAAAAATAAGATCTAGAGTTGCACTCTTTATGGTATTTGTTGTCAATTTGAACCTCTGGTATGCGTGGACGCTCCTGCTGTTAGAAATGTACCTTACATCGAAAAGTCAGCAGTTCAGATGTAGTGCGTCCGTATGTTTTATGAATGAGACAAGATTATCCACGCGTACCATCGTTGAACAGCGGATAGTAATAAAAAAAAAGTTTGTTTTTGAGATCGTCTATATCGTAGATCGATTAAGTTACTGATTCTGAGTGTTCTCTGAAAATTTTGCACTACCTTGCAATGTAACCCTGTATTGTATTTGTACCAACTGGACCCTGCTGTGTCATTTAATAATAATGGTAGCCCCTGTGCTAGTGTTAGTGTGTGTGGTGTGTAGTGTGTATTGTAGGTACCTGATGCTGCATCTGCTGCGACGCGAGCATGTGTGCGGCGTACGAGGGAGCGCTCTGTAGCCCCGGGGACACCACCTGTACACACACCAACTTGAGTGAGTTGGTCTACACTTCACCAATTGAGAATGTTAATAGGTATGCCAAATCAGTTGAAAGTTTGTTACAGTAAAGCTTTTATGTATACAAATACACTAGTTTTTGCTGTAGTCAAAAATACCTATTAGTTTTTATTTTACAGGCATAAACGTGCGATAAATATCGAGTCCCGCAAACAGGCACGTGACCGCATCTGACGTCAATTTACAACGCTCCGCTCCGTTTACTTCTATAAATCGGAAACTAATTGACGTATCGAAGTAATTCTTTCACTTGTATTTTTTATTTTTGACAGCGAATATGGAGAGCTAATATTCAAAATTAGTGAACATTCTTCATTAAGTATCGACCTTAACACCCTGTTTCTGAAACTTGTTACCAGGTCATTGGTCTACTATTACCTCATCGTTGAATTCTGACAATATCACGACAAGTGTGGTCAAATCTTACCAACAGACAATCACTGATTAAATATCGGCAATTTTTTTGATGTTTTTCAAACAAAATAAATGTAACTTATACTTGTAGGATTTGAACTCCACGAGTTGTTGACCCTATACTAAATAATGAAGTTAGAGTTATAATTAGTCACGTGGTCCGATCGGACATGTCATTATCCATAATGCCTGGGCATTATAAATAATAAGCTCATTAATCATTTAGACCATAACATATGTTTGTCTCTTTAAAAAAAACTAGGAACTGTCAGGTAAGGCGGACTCATAGAGTGTAGCCTTGCGATGCAAACTAGAAAATTGTCATAATTTTTTAAGCATAATTTAACCTAAAATTTTAATACCCTTACTGGGTCTAAAAGTTTATCTTATTGTAAACACCTCATTCTAATACAAACTTATGACGCAATAAATTAATATTTTTTGTTTAAACGGGTTGTTTGGGAGAAGCTTAGCCAAACATATTAGGAGTATTAGGAATAGCTATTTTGACAGCACAAATTCGGTCATTTGACTCTAGTTGGTAAATATTTTCACTATTTTTATTTTATTTTTACGTTTGGCTAACCCTTCTCTCAACACTTGTTATATTCTTTAAGGCTATAATTAGAGACTACATAAGTGCACAAGGTTGGTTGTTAACGTTGCAGGAAGCCACTGGATGCAGGCCGCTTCCAACTAGTCAATCTGGAAGTCACTGGGGGAGGCTTATGTTCTACAGTGGACGTTCTGTGGCTGAAATGATGATGGCGATGATAAGTAAATGACAATGAATATAGAGCATTGTAACTCACCTGCGGGTGCATATGGGGCGAGTGTTGCTGCACATGCAGTGGGGAGGGTTGTTGCACGTGCAGTGGTGATGGTTGCTGCACGTGCAGTGGGGATGGTTGTTGCACGTGCAGTGGTGAAGGTTGCTGCACGTGCAGTGGTGAGGGCGAGCCGTAGGGCGGACTCTGCCAGCTCACCTGCGGCGCGTAGGCGTGCATGTGGCTGCTGCCCGGTAGCTCAGGACGCCATTGCGTCTGGGGAAAACGTGCTTTGTTCAATACTGATGGATTTAATGTATGTTTTTGGGATTTATATACAAGGTGTACAAAAGAATAGGACACTCCTTAAAATAACGTGATCAGCTGGTCATATACAACAACTTTATCTATGAGAGCAACATCGAAATCGATTTATTTATTTATTTTACTGCTGGACGTAAGCCTTCCCTTTTATTTACTGAAACTTAGCTAATTTTATGAGCATCGGAAGTGCATCTGAGTCGATGTCACTCGCGACCTTACTTGTGACGTAGATCTAAGTTACAATATAATACATTTTATACTATTTAGTGGTGGCAACACAATTTTCCTCGAAGTTGTCAAGTAATGGAACATGACATAGGATTCCGCCTTTTAGTCCAAATTTTGGGGGAGTTTGGGAAGTTAGGGTTACATCGACGAAACAGCAAACTTAACAAAATAAAATTACACTTTAGTTTAAGTACTTGCTTATTTTTGGTATGAAATAAATATTTTATTTTATTAAACATATATAGTAGGTTACTGGTAAAGGTTGCAGGAAGCCGCTGGATGCATGTCGCTTCTAACCGGCCGATCTGGAAGTCACTGGGGAAGGCCTATGTTCAGCAGTGGACGTCCAGCTTAAATGATGATGATACTAGACGCGTGTATACTGACTTGGTCCAGATAGTGATAATAATAATTTTGTGAATCAGGTTAGCTCATTGGGTCATATTTGAAATGTATCGTATGATCTGAAATTGATATATTCTATTTTGTGCTCTGTAAAACAATTATCGACTTTGTAGTACACTTTTGTGTAACTTGTTTGTTGGTAGTGAAAAATAAATAATATGTGTCTTATTTTGTGTGTCGTGTGGTGCCGGCACGTTAAAAGAATAGCACCACCCCTTCTCTTCCTATGGGTGTCGTAAGAGGCGACTACAGGAGAACCGCCACAAGAAGACGGGCAGCAGCGTCTCCTCTCCATCATTGGCCAAACTGCGATCACAACCCGCCTGCCAAGCGTGGCGATTATGGCAAAATCCTCTTTTTGGAGAGGCCTGTGTCCAGCAGTGGACTGATACAGGCTGGTGATGATGATTTTGTATGTAAACTGACCTGGTCCTGGTAGGGCTGCGCGGTCGCGTGCTGCGGCGGAGTGCGCTCGTGCGGCTCGGCCTTGATGCCCAGCTCCATAGACCCTGGAGTATTTACTACATTTTACTAATGTTTACTCTAAATATACTGTTACTATAATATAGGGTGTTAATAAACGTACGAGTATTTTAGGGGGTGGTTTAGAATCGAGTCTAGAATATATTAGTCTTAAGTTTTGTTTCATCGGGAACGAGTCCAATATCGAAACGAAATCTATTGTGTATATATACAGGGTGTAAAAAAAGGCTTAACAAAGCCTTAAACCACGAATTCTATACATAAAACCAAGTAGAATGCAAAAAAAATAATTGCTGGGAAATGACTTTTATTATTGGGTATCAAAAAAAATTACTTATTTCTAACCCGCAATGTATATATAGCGCGCACGCCACAGACTATGCCTGTGTGTGAAAGCGGATCATGTTTCTATGTAAAAAAGTTTGGTATTATCAAACAGAAGTCAATTTTGTAAAAAAATCTATGAAAAAAAATTGTAACTTTGACTGCCGTTAACTCGGTAACTCGTCATTTCCCAGGTATAGTGTAAAAGAAAAAAATGATTGTAATAATACGTAGAATATGTGGTATTCGGCTTCGTTAAAAATTTTTTTACACCCGATATTATGAATTACTATGGTTGGATAATGGATTGAACTAATTACATTGGTTGGACGGCTGGATTTTATTTCTGAAAAAGTTTTGATTGATCGAAAACATTTTTTTAAAATTATTCTACCTAAACTCCAGTCTGAACCACCCCCTTAAATTTGTCTCGTACCTTTTTAACAGCCTGTCCTATTTTATAGACGGTAAGACCAACGTTGAATTTTCAAATATCACCTATAACAGTATGTCTGCTAATAAGGAAGAAGGATTTCTTTAACCTTATAAAATAGGACTTTATAATTATACACTATCACTACTGAAAACACAATAATTATTATTTATAAACGAATATAATGAAGTAAAAATAAAGGTGCATATTTACTATAATATTAAAAAAGTAACAAGCGAAACATGCAGTTATAAAAATACACACCCCGTTTATTTACATACAAAACCACATAAGAAAATAAATAATAAAAATACATGCAAGTTGTTGTGTCAACAAATTCACCGCTAACATGAATATGTGTGAAAAAAAACCAAAGATTAAAACTAAAAATACATCGAGTAAAAACAAAAGGGAACACAACCATGCCATAAAATTTTGTCCGTACCTTCAACTCGCATTTTGAGGAATATCTTGGATTTCAATAAATAAAAAGACATTTTAATTAGCATATTATTATAGAATTTTGCATCACTCAAGCTTTACTACATAGACTCAAAATATATTTCTGTATAAAAATGTAAAAATTCATATAACAGCCGACTCGCAAAACCATGCAACGACGATTTTTATGTAATCATTTTGAATGATTTTGTAATTCGGCTGTCTTTAAATTATTTAAATGATTGAATACAAAACTTATTACATGTTGGCTGTGGAGTAAATTCTTCTAAAGGTTTTTAAAAATATTTTAATAAAATTTAATAAAGGATATGTCCGCATCTTATACAGAATACAACATGACACTCCGGATAAGTCTAATTTTAATACCTAGGTAAATTTAAATGAACGAATTCATGCGTACAGACAGACTGCACAGTATTTTATTCGAGGATCATCAACACCATGAACTAGGGGCAGTTATTGATTTAAATATATCAAAAGACATAAAATAATACAATACATGGTATCGAAGTTACTTCAATCAATAATATATAATCTTTTTCAAATTATTAACAAATAATAATTTATAACACGAAAAAATTAACGACATTTTTATAAAATTACTAACAGTTTTTTTTTGGTAACCAAAAAACAATTTTGCTTATAATCGATTAAATTTAATACAATTCTTGTACGATAGACAAGCAACGAAAATATCTATCCTAAATATTTTTAATAAGCTTTTTTGTTATTACTTTTGTAATTATATTTTCTTTTGTTAACACCACACATATCCACATTAGCACTTATACTAAACGCAAAAGGATGATTTTTGTACTTGTAGCATTGTACGCTGCAGACTTGCGCTATGACCGACATAGCGACACTCTGAGCAGTGGAAAATAATCATTTACTTTGACTGTCAATTTCTGTTGATAATATTAAGTGAAAATCGTATTATAGTCAGCATGAAACACGAATCTTAAATGTAAAGTTAACTCTATATAAGGTCCGATTTTTTTAGCACTCATCCTGCTAACCTGTGACTATATAGGTGAAAAGGAATCGTAAAAACCAACTTTCAAATGTCTATCATAAAAACTAAAAAAGTTAGAAATAAAAAAACAAAATAACAACATCGACTTTACATTGCATAAACTCGTCCTCTCTTCAACTCTTTCTCGCTCTGACAAGGGGAATGAATAAAAAGGATAATCAGATGGTTAAACGTACCAAAGATTATGTTTGTAGTTTATGCAATATGAAGTCAATGTTGTTGATTTTGATTTGTAACCCTTTTAGTTTTTATGGTACACATTTAAAAATTGGTTTTTACGATTGCATTCCACCTATATAGTCACAGGTTAACAGGATGTACACTAATAAAATCGGACCTTATATTTGCCTGCTTTCAAAATTTTCTAACTAATAAATGCTATGGCATTTTGTTGGATTTCAATAACGTTGTCATGCTAACTTTACTCGAAACCTAAACTAGCAATAAAAACTCCAAATATTAACAATAAAATAAATTAATTTGACCAACAAAATACATAATATTTTAATGAGGAAATGCAGCGTCCATTTTTTATCTGATTCCTTATAAAAATATCATGTAAATTCGAAATAACTTAATAAAAAGACAATGCAAATAATGAGTACCAAAGGCAGAATGGTAACATTTTTTTTTTCAGAAAGTATATAAAAATGTATATATTTATCATTTTCGTTACCATTACGACTGAAGTATTCCTATACCACATGTAATGTTAATATAATTTAGCTAATGTTAGTACCGTAACCAATTAGCCGATTCCATTTTGCTACCATAATTTTATAATAATAAAATTGATACTTAAACGTTATTGTTAGACGATATAACATTACACCTTATAGATAAATAATATATAATACCATATAATACGTTTTGTTAGAGTATACATAGACTTAAGTATGTGAAACCCACATGAATGAACCCATGATCATCTGATAATAAGAATATAAGGTCAGAGTTAATTAGCTAACTTCTGTTTAAAGTTTTACTGCTCAAATACATCAACTTTATCCATCAGAACAAAATCGCTTTCGCTAAAAAATACACTTCAGTATTAGTTTTAAAAACGAGAGTACCTAATTCGAAGTGTATGTTGAACACAAATTGATAAAGGAAAAACATTATTTTTTTGAGATTAAGTTGTTGATTTTCAGCAGTTGAATCATATCTTCAAAAGTTAACTAATCATGTATATATAAATGACCTTGTATATTTAATTATTTTTCATTGAGTTTTAGACAATTGAATTATCCTGATTACTAAATTTTGCGATATCATTGTGATAGTACCAATAATTCTCAGTGAAAGACTAAAATACAAAAATGCACAAAAACACACTTACTGTCATCATACTCCTGCAAGTTATACGACAGTTTCTTCCGTCGCTTGCCTAGTATTACCTCTTTATCTATAACATACCAATTCACACATTAGACATAAACAAACAATAATAAAAAAGTATAGAGATGAAAGAATAAATGTCCGGTTTTGAAATTGTACGAAACGAATCGATGTTATATTGTGTGGTGAGCCGAATTGACAGCTGTCAGTTTAATAAAGATCGGCTAATTTCGGTTTTCTAGCGTCGTTCGTCGTTCTCAGAAGTGTTTCATTGTTGTGGTAACGTAATGCAAAAGACAAGGATGACGCTCTCAAAGTTAATATTAACTGACCATTTTGTTTCTACAGTAATAATATTTTTGTCTAAGCGCCTCCCATTGAGTCAGTTTTGAATTCGAACCCATTTTGCAATCATCAATTTGAATCGTTGAACTCAAAAACCGAACTTTGAATACCTTTGGAATCTTAGTTATTAAAACAAGTAAAATTTCGTTATCAGTGTAAAATGTATCAAAAAATTTGGCATTAGGGATAGGAAGGTTTAATGGGACTTGAGTGTAAAAAAGTATGCCTTATTTTAATAATATTTCGCACATTTATCGTTCATATTTGTGTGTGTTTTGTTTTAGATTGTGCCCAACATCGTCAAAGTAATGTCGGACAGTCTTTAGTCGGTTAAATAGGTAATAAATAAGCATTTTGTACACATTTGAGCTTAGTTTTCAATAGCGGTGGTTGTAATAAATAACTGAAATATTCTAAGACTAGATAGATTATTATGTTTAGCACTCGTCGTATGTTTTATAGCTGCCATAGAAAAGCTTTTTATTTATTACTATAAATTCATAGTATCTATTTTATTTATAATTTATAGCTGCCTCAACGATTTAAATATGTTTTTTTTCTATTCTATTTAATTCAATTTTTAATTGACTAACATTAATTTTGATTATAAAATTTGCTGGCATCTACCGGCGAATAATAGCAACTGGTCTCATCGAACTCCGACACAGTCGCGTGCGGCGCCACCGCCATGTACAGGGCGTAGTGCTCCGCGTCTGTCAAGTCTAAATCGTCCTGTAGTTTTTTGAAAGCCGATGCGTCAAGAGCCAGTACGCTTTCCGCTACTAAGATAGTGCTGCCATCTGTCGGAGGTAGCGGAGCCAAACTAGCGGGACGACGAAGCGATGTCTGAGAGGTCGACCTCTCGTCTTCTCCGTCCCCGTGCAAAGAAATATGAGTGATACTGTCCGCGTAACTCAACCCGGCGCCGGAAGCGTTGTCTTTCAAAGATGTATGGGAAACGGACGATTTGAACTTCGACGGGCGCAGCCCGGAAACGCTACTGACGGACCGCCCGACCGGTTTCGACTTTTTCTCCTTCCTACCCTCGGATTTGACGCTCGGTGCCGGGGATTTCTCTCTCCGCCGGAACAGCCGAGAGAAGAACGACCGTTTTTTGACCGGAGGTAGCGCGGGTTCACTGCGAGCCACTGACAGCTCCGTGCGATCGCGTTTTAAGACTTCGGGGTTTCGCGTAATGGGGATCTGTCGGCCGGGTTTTAGGATACTATCGACGGACGTTTGGCTGGTTTTGAAGGGTTCCGTCGAGACCTTTCGGACGCGTTTGGGGGGAAGTGGGGGAGCTTTATCGTCGTCGTCCGTGTCGCGTTTGAGGGGAGCGAACTCTATGATCGGGCCGCGGTAGCTGTGGACTTGCACATCCTCGTACGGGAGGGACTCCGGTTCGGTTATCGTGATCGGATTTTTGAAGGCGAGCTGAAGGCTCGTGTATGTTCCGGCGTCGTTGAAATCCTCGAGATCGTCGTCGTTGTTTAACGAGGTTATATTCTCGAGGCGGGTTCTATTCTCAGTGTAGATCTCGTCTAACTCAGCGACTTGGTCGAGGAGGTCGTCGAGGCTCTTCTCGTTGGAATCAGGCATGTCTACGTCTTCGGTAGCTGTACCGTTGGCGTCGGGGAGGGTAGCTGAGGCGCTTTCATCTGAGACGTTAACGCTGAGGCTGTCACTAGTGGAGCTGACGAGCGCGTCTTTATCATGTTTGTTGTTGTTCGTGTCTGTGGTGGGGGTGTCTGAGCTGTGTGTGAGTGTGTGCGAGTGTGTGTGCGTGTGTGTGTCCGCGAGTAGAGTGGCGAGTGCGGCGAGGTCCGGCAGCGGCTTGCGGTTGGTACCTTGCAGTTCGGGGATGTACTCGAAGTTGTACACGTTGCTCTTGGCGTTGTCCGACAGCCGCTGTAACTGGAACTGGACCTGGGGGACCGGAGGACCAGCTTTTCAGTATGTGGACTCGATAGTATATTATTACATATTTTATTACTACTGCTGTTACATTATGGAGTGAGTAAATGAATATGAATATATTAAGTTATGATTCAAAGGTGATTATTAAATTAACTACATTAAGAAAATTAGCAAAATTAGCTTTAGCATAAGCAACAAAACACGATATGATATGATATAGCGATTTATCGCATATAATTTGTCAAAATATGAACTTTTATCGAAAAATCGAGCATGACCGTGATGTCGCCGGCACGGACATGCTCACTGTTTCGATAAAAATTCAAGATGGTGGATATGTTACCATATTTTAAAAGTAGGGTGCCGATAAATCGCTATATTGTATCATATCATATTGTGTTTTGTTGCTTATGCTAGAGGGCCAATGTATGCAGGTTACCATGATTCGTTCCTACTGAATATAAGTAGGATAGGTTGAGCATATGTTAGACATGGGCTAAGTATCCACCTGGCTAGAAGATAAGGATACGGCATTATTTTCATAATAAAAAGCAACGGCTTGTAAGCATGTAATTAGACATTCTGCGACCGTTGGACATTTTGCGAATTGGACAATCTACGCTTAAACGCATGTAAGTTGCAATCCTCGGTAGGTAAGTTGGAAAAGTACTCGACCGGTATGCGATTAGTCGTGGGTTCGAATCGCGCATGAGGTAGTTTTTTGGAGTGTTATCATATTTTGATAAAAAAATGCAAGTAATTGCTAAAAAAACTAATTTTTAAACGGTCTTTTGCACTCAGGATCCGAGCCACTGGTTATAGTTAGCAACTAGTTATAGTTACGATGGCAGCTGCTAGTGCACGGCACTAGTTACAGTGAGCCACTAGTTACAGTGAGCCAGTACTCACGGTCACGTGGTGTGCGGCGCGCGGGTCGCGGTAGGGCGGCGTCTTCAGCACGATGGCAGCTGCTAGTGCACGGCACTAGTTACAGTGAGCCACTAGTTACAGTGAGCCACTAGTTACAGTGAGCCAGTACTCACGGTCACGTGGTGTGCGGCGCGCGGGTCGCGGTAGGGCGGCGTCTTCAGCACGATGGCAGCTGCTAGTGCACGGCACTAGTTACAGTGAGCCACTAGTTACAGTGAGCCACTAGTTACAGTGAGCCAGTACTCACGGTCACGTGGTGTGCGGCGCGCGGGTCGCGGTAGGGCGGCGTCTTCAGCACGATGGCAGCTGCTAGTGCACGGCACTAGTTACAGTGAGCCACTAGTTACAGTGAGCCAGTACTCACGGTCACGTGGTGTGCGGCGCGCGGGTCGCGGTAGGGCGGCGTCTTCAGCACGATGGCAGCTGCTAGTGCACGGCACTAGTTACAGTGAGCCACTAGTTACAGTGAGCCAGTACTCACGGTCACGTGGTGTGCGGCGCGCGGGTCGCGGTAGGGCGGCGTCTTCAGCACGATGGCAGCTGCTAGTGCACGGCACTAGTTACAGTGAGCCACTAGTTACAGTGAGCCACTAGTTACAGTGAGCCAGTACTCACGGTCACGTGGTGTGCGGCGCGCGGGTCGCGGTAGGGCGGCGTCTTCAGCACGATGGCAGCTGCTAGTGCACGGCACTAGTTACAGTGAGCCACTAGTTACAGTGAGCCAGTACTCACGGTCACGTGGTGTGCGGCGCGCGGGTCGCGGTAGGGCGGCGTCTTCAGCACGATGGCAGCTGCTAGTGCACGGCACTAGTTACAGTGAGCCACTAGTTACAGTGAGCCAGTACTCACGGTCACGTGGTGTGCGGCGCGCGGGTCGCGGTAGGGCGGCGTCTTCAGCACGATGGCAGCTGCTAGTGCACGGCACTAGTTACAGTGAGCCACTAGTTACAGTGAGCCAGTACTCACGGTCACGTGGTGTGCGGCGCGCGGGTCGCGGTAGGGCGGCGTCTTCAGCACGATGGCAGCTGCTAGTGCACGGCACTAGTTACAGTGAGCCACTAGTTACAGTGAGCCAGTACTCACGGTCACGTGGTGTGCGGCGCGCGGGTCGCGGTAGGGCGGCGTCTTCAGCACGATGGCGAGCTGTTTGTGCACGTACTCCACGTGGCCGCGCTCGGACCACACCACCGCGCCGCCCGCTTCCTCGAAGAACCACACTTCTGTGTCTTCGCGGGTCACCTGTGACACAGAGACATATATGAGCGTGAAGTAAACGACAGATATGCTCATAATTGGCACGAAAGTAAGCCGCTGAAAAGCAGACTTTTATGAGCATAAGTACTTTAACACGATGGATCATGCCAAAAGTCCTTTCCTAGTCGTGAGTTTGGCATAGACTTTGTCCAGAAAGGACGATTTTGCTGCGAATCGTTTCGCGAGAACTCATACGCGCCTTGACGAGGAACTGCCAATACGAGCCCAGAAGGGTTTGCGGCGAATTTACCCTTACAAGCCAAGGCCAAAACGTCGTCACACGGCTTTCAATTACGGACTTCATAAGTTAGCCTTAAATCTCGTGTCTCGAAATAGAATGGCACGAAGCACACTTGTGGCTTAGTAGAAAAATTTGAGTCCTGATGGAGTCTCTGATATGAGATGAGATGATATGATATGTATGTGGCAATTTAGTGGTTGTAGTCTTGCCTCACACATTTAGTCGTGAGTCCGGATCCCAGCGCATAGGGTACTTTTATTTTAAAACACTGCTTAAAACAGCTTACAGCTTGCTTAGCAGTTTTCAAAAGCTGAAAGAAATAAAGCTGTGAATAAGTCTCGTATCTCACCTTCTCGCATAGCAGTATGACAGTGGTCCCCCCCTTAACCGGTCTGGAACAGTAGCTGGAGCGTACGATGAGCAAGTCGGACATAGCCTTCTTGTCGTAGATGACGTCAGACACTACCGGCTGTAATATGTTGTGAATAAAAGATCCATGTATCTCACCTTCTCACAGAGCAGTATAACAGTGGCCCCCCTCGTAACCGGTCCGGAGCAGTGGCTGGACCGTTCGATGAGCAGATCAGACATGGCTTTCTTGTCGAAGATAACGTCGGACACTACCGGCTGTAATATGTTGTGAATAAAAGATCCATGTATCTCACCTTCTCACAGAGCAGTATGACAGTGGTCCCCCCCTTAACCGGTCCGGAACAGTGGCTGGACCGTACGATGAGCAGATCGGACATAGCTTTCTTGTCGTAGATGACATCAGACACGACCGGCTGTAGCGCGCGCTGCACTTTGTACGCGTCGTCCGTGAGGAACACTTGGAAGCACAGCCGGACGGCATTCAGGTCGATGCTTTGGGGCTGGCTGCGGTGCGCGTAGCCCGCTGGAAGGGATTGATAATGGTAAACAACATGTCCTCATTGAGTCTTTCATTTATGTATGACAGTGGTTGGATAAAAAACCAGCCAAGTGTCCCAAGAGACGTCAAGACGTCAGGGTCCCTGCTGAAAATCAGCGTCGTGATATGTCCCTGGCTGTCACGACAAATGCTGAGCGGGGCCGTTTTGACACATTTTTTTTTCTAATCTTAATTGTGTATTTCGTTTGTATTCTATGTATGATGTGTGTGTCAAATTATTATTTTTTCTATTTCTATTTCCAAGTGCGAGTCGGACTCGCGCAAGAATGGTTCCGTACCATAAAAACGGCAAAAAATCACGTTTATTGTATGGGAGCCCCGATTGACACTGGTTGCATAGAAACTGACAAGATATCAATAATTGACATTGGCTATCCTATTTAATTGAATTTTGAGGATAATTTGGCCATTTAAAAAAAAGAAGAAGAAGAATATTTGAGGCATTTCAAGACAACCTAAAAGAAAATGGATTTCATAAATTTTGGTAGGTTTATACATTCGTTCATCATTCACACTTGAACCGTAGAACAACAATATAAAGAGCAGTGTGTGCCATAAGCAAGTTGGAAGAACGTAAACGAAACGAGTTAAGATATTCTCTAGCTAAACTAAGATAACATAATGTTTCGTCGAATCCAGACTTATTGAAAGTGAATTTTATTTTATGTAAAGTTTGAAGACTGTCTGGTATAGTGGTCACGGTAAGGACAAATATTTGTGTGATGAGCACGAGAATTTTTACATAAGATATACAAAACAATAAACGAATAGTTTATTGACAAGAAAATTAAATTAATAAGAAGAAACAACAATTTTATTGGTTAATAACAGTCATTTACTAACGTATACAGTTTACAATTATGTTTATCCGTCATCTAGTCATGGTTTTTGTTGATTTTCAAGTAGAATTCATTTACATTTCATTCATTAACTTTGTTAAGACAAAGTCGCCATTTCGCAATACAAATACGTGATCGCACTCTGCACCACTTTCCCCTTTATAACGTCCTCTGCCTAAAGGTTGTCTGGAAGAGATCGCTTTTTAGCGATAAGACAGCCTAAATTGTACATCTTTCTGTAAATATCAACTGTAACTTCTTTGTTTGGTGTGCAATAAAGAGTATCTATCTATCTATCGCAGAATATCGTAAATGCCGTTAGCAGTACCATTGATCGCGGTGCGTGTGCGCGCGCGCCGGGAATAGCGCGGCAGAAATAGCGTATTGTTACGACATTGGGAAACGGGGATTGGCCGGTTTATTTGTTTAACATACACGTCGTTGAAAAATTTAGTGTATAAATAGAGCGTAATGTATGTTTTTTGATGATTGTATATTGAAAAGGTCTAAATACATGTTTCCTTTGAATGAAAAATTAATATCAAGTCAGATGCGGGTTCGAATCCTGCATGCAAGAGACAATTAATGTCTGTGTGATGGATGAGCGAAAGTACTTAAATAATAGAAGTTTAAGTGTTAAGGTATGTTTGTTTGTCCGTTATCTAGTTGCCATATGACAAGCTATGTTAAGTTTGGAGTTCAATAATTGGTGTCATTAATATAAGAATTTATTTATTTATACATGTGATGCGGAAATTAGTAGACTGCAGTTATAAATATGCTGATGATGAAAACAAAATTAAACAAGATAGCATCGAAACTTTCTACAACGACAAAGAATTACTATACTAATTATCAAGTTTTTGTGCACATTCCTATATCAGGCTAATTAAATAATATTAACTGCTTTATTTCGGGCCAATATTAAGTGGCGTTCCATTTGAACAAGACTATGTTACATGCCTAACGTTGCGGTCGGTGAATAATCATGCAAAATACATGGTAAAATAACTAAATACGTATTCATGTACTGGGTAAATCAATTAACATTAATATTCAATTAGAACAGTTACTAAGCAGTGTTCGTCAAGATAACCTTTCTAATTTCCCACGGCTATCATTGCTTGACGCATCAGCGCGTCAAAAAAATTATTATCTGTGGGGTATCCCTGACCTCAATCTTTGAGGGGTCTTGCTATTGCAAATGTTACAGCGAGTGATTGACATAACATCAAATCATCATAATTTCAGCCACAGGACGTCCACAGCTGAACGTAGGCCTCCCCCAGTGACTTCTGTCATCGAGGGGTTGCTGCCATACTCGCCACGATTGGCAGGCGGGTTGGCGAGCGCAGTTTTTTTATTATTTCGCACGCAGACGCTGCTCCCCGTCTCGTGCTACAGGATTTAGTCGGGGGTCGGGGATTTAGGGGATTCTTCTATTGCAAATTGATTAACATAACTCCAACCCGATTGGTATAGCCGCTCGGTAGTTCGTCTTGAACGCAAAGGTTACCTCGTTTAATTATTACATAAAATAGGTAACTATAGATTTCTAAATGCTCCGAAACATATGACCAAGAAAGTATACGGATGGCGATCCGTTATGGTTCTTAAATTACGACGATAGCAAAAGAAAACTGTGTCTAGGATATTTTATTGTGTTTCATACTTTTATTGGTTCTGATTTCTGTTACTATTGTTTTGAATAAATAGTTTGTTGAGCACCTGCGCTGAGCCAAAGGGTGTTTTAACTCATTTCATTTTAAGTGTACTAATGTGTATGATAATTAAACTAGCCTAATGAAGAATTTGTTAAAATAAATATTTGATATATTAGCACCGCATGGCGAGTATGATTATCGAAACAGGATGCCGATATTTTAGCCACCACGTTTGGATTATGTCATGCGGTTGTTCTATCGCCAAACTCCATTAATTTGGAAACAGAGAGGTTTATTACAATATCGACAAGTTACGAGTCGTAATCACGCACCGAACATCTTGTAGATATGTTAATAGTGTGTCCATAGCGGGAATTAAGTCAAAGATAAATATAGCTTTATCGGTCAGACAGATGGACTACCAAGGACTAATCCTATAAGGATGGGTTCCTTTTTACATTTTGAGGAGTTTCAGAAAAACTTATTTTAGACTTCTTACAGTCAAGGTGGACAGGCGACTTGGTAAAAAGAAGGCCGCTTCCTATTGGCCAATTAGGAAGGAATAGGGGAGAAGGCTATGTTCAGCATTGGATATCCTATGGCTGAAAATGATGATGATGGTCATTGGGTGTTTCGGGGGAGAGGAAACTAAGTTTAGCAGTGTACATCCTATGGCTAAAATGATGATTGGCTGTGATGATGATATGAGACTTGAATAGGGTTGACGCGCAAGAGACTTGAATGGGTTGACGCGCAACGCAACTCTTGTCGCGTTCGCAGCACGTCGGCGATGTTGCACCGCTTCACGCAATGGATGCGTGATTGAAAGAGGCCTATATCCGTATGTTGGGCCGTCCTATGACCGAAATGATGATGGTGAACTAGGTTTGACACTTTTGAAGGGGTTAACGCGCAACTCCTGCCGCGTTCGCAGCGCTCACTTCTGTCGCGCCGCTTCACGCTATGGATGCGTCATTGAAAGAGGCCTATGTTCAGCTGTAGACGTCCTATGACCGAAATGATGATGAAAGGATTAAAGCGCAAATCCTGGCTGTAATGATGATGAACATTGGGTCTCTTACTTTTGAAGGGGTTGACTCGCAACACCTGTCGCGTTCGCAGCGCGTACTTCTGTCGCGCCGCTTCACGCAATGGATGCGTCATTGAAAGAGGCCTAAATTCAGCTGTGGATGTCCTATGACCAAAATGATGATGGTGAACTGGCTATGACACTAACTCTTGCAGGGGTTGGTTCCTGGCTGTAATGATGATGAACATTATATATGAGGGTCCCTTACTCTTGAAGGGGTTAACGCGCAACTCCTGCCGCGTGCGCAGCGCGTCGGCGATGTCGCGCCGCTTCACGCACTGGATGCCGAGGTTCCGGAACTGCACCTGGCAGGCGTCCGCGTCGCCCTCCGTCTTCACCTTAACCGTGCACACGCCCATCTGGCAGTCGCGCCCGACCAGGTTGTGCGGGTGCGGTCTACGGGTTAAGGGTTTGGAGGTTATTTATCACTTTAAATAAAAGCGGTTAAGAGCGAGTCGGACTTGCGCACGAAGGGTTCCATACCGTTATCTACAGGGTGTACAAAAGAATGGGACACTCCTTAAAACCACGTGATTAGCTGGTCATATACAACAACTTTTCCTATGGGAGCAACATCGAAATCGTGAATTAATTTTCAGATGCTCTATAAATTATTATCGAGGTATGCGAGTAGGTTTGTATGGAGAAGCTTAAAAAAAAATCTCGATTTCAATGTTGCTCCCATAGGGAAAGTTGTTGTATATTGCTTGCTGAAGATTTTTGTATGGGAGCTCCCATAAATATTTATAGTATTCTGTTTTTTTAGTATTTGTTGTTATTGAGGCAACAGAAATACATCAATCAGTTGTGAAAATTTCAACTCTTTACTTTCACAATACATGAGATACAGCTTGATGACAGACGGACAGACAGACAGACGGACAGCGGAGCCTTAGTAGTAGGGTCCCGTTTACCCTTTGGGTACACTAAACACTAAAAATATGTTTTCAATTAACACAAACACCAACTTTATACTGATTTTGTACTGTTTATTGTGCAAAATAAGCTTTATTCGTTCATTTATCAAATTAAAGTATTACACATAACTTAAAAACGACAGATACAATAAATAGAAACTTGTTCCTTACTTGTAGGGCTCCTCTTTGGTGACGCATGACACCACGATGACCATGCAGCCCTTGTAGCCTTGCACCTTGATCGTGGGGAACGTCTTGTTCTCCGGGACGCTGTTCACGCCGGGAATCGAACCCGCTGACCGCCCCTCGCACTCGTAGCGAAACCTGTTGACAAATCAATAACTTAGTTTAATGACGCGAGAATTTTTGAGGTGATAAAATTGATGGTTAGAGTACAATTGGGTAAAGATTCAATCGAAATCGTAAGGTTGACGCATAGGTCTGTGGAACCTCATCGAAATAGTATAGTAAAAATTTCGCACTCGACAAAAGAGCACTTTTGATGTACCCGTTTGTGGAACTAAGTACCGTAGAAATAGTTTTATTATAAGAGCCACAGGCAATTACAACTCTAAATTCGGTCACTTATACATTTTTAATGAGCGGTTGATACGGTTTCGTCATCGCCTGAGATCCATTAAGAGTATTTGTCTTTTTTCAGTCTTTTTGGCCCACTAGATTTTAATAGAAACTTACACTAATTAATTATTATTTGCTTACTTGCTGTTTTTCGTATTTTGTCTCCATATTGGCAAAACTGTATTAATTAGCGTTGGAAACTTAAAATGCTAGTGTATGATTAATTAATTTTTAAGCTTAACGAAATATAAATCTCTTTGTTTCCTAAATAAAGAAAAATAAATAAATTAATCAATCATTAAGTAAATCTTATTATACCTTCATGGGTTCTTGCCTAAACATTATTTAAAACTGACACAAGTTTCATACAATGAAAATTTTAATAGAAACGTGACTTCTCAGAACGACAAATATGAGGAATTCCGTATGTACAGTCAACAGCACGTCGACCTCCCCAAAAGTCAAAAATTCTCCAATAGATTTTCAACTTTAAGTCTGACCAATAGAGTTAATTTTCAAATGAGAAAATTTGACATTTTGTGGTAGGTCGACGTGCTGTTGTCCGTACATCGTCGGAATAGGTACAGCAGAGGAAGGAATAACATAAATAGTTGCATATATTTGTAAATGAATGCTATTTGTATTAAATACTCACTAGTGATGCCGATTAGTTTTCATAATCAGCTTTGCATAATTGCTTTTTCAAATGTGAATTTTACACATTGAATTCATCCCATAATATCAGGGCGATTTTTTTTTCTGATGTGTCAATGTCGATCAAATTAATAAAATTGTTGTACAGTAAACAGCACGTCGACCTACCCCAAAAGTCAAAAATTCTCCAATAGATTTTCAACTTTAAGCCTGACATATAGAGATCATTTTCAAATGAGAAAATTAGACATTTTGTGGTAGGTCGACGAGCTGTTGTCCGTACATATTCGACTCGTAGTTAATAAGGAAAATATGATAAGTTTTTTCTCATTGTGAAATAACTTTAGTGCAGATAAGATTGTAATTGAAAATACCAATTGTTTTCTCAACTTGTGATAAATAAATAAATATTATTACCTTCTACGAAACGATAACATAAACAGATGACATTAAGTCGCTCTTTGGTGATAACGATTTAATTAAAGTATTTTACAAAACTAACTAAAACCATTAATCTGGCGACCGGCCCCCTTAGCATGAGCAACAAAACACGATATGATATGATATAGCGATCTAACGACACCCGACTGTCAAAATATGAAGGTTTATCGAAACAGAGAACATGACCGTGCCGTCACCGACACGGACATGCTCGCTGTTTCGATAAAAGTTCACTATGTATATCATATTTAAATTAAGTGTACTTTCTTTTTTTAATCACATATTTTCATGAATTGCACTCTACTGTAAAGTTGGCTTTTTCAAGATAGCGTAGTCTAAATTTTTGGTGTCGTTTTGACAGTTGGGTGTCGATAAATAACTATCATATCATATCGTGTTTTGTTGCTCATGCTAGGGAGGCTGGTTGGTGAAGTGGCCGGAACGTAGGAATTGAGGATGTGGTGTGTTGTCTCGTGTATATTTACATTAATTCATTTGAAACAAATTAATAGTTTCTATTAGGTCTTCATTCATAATTTCCATTTCCACAATCTTCCCAGTATCAAAATGTTTATATTAAAAGTGTAAGGTTTTTTTATGTAGCATAAATAACTTGTTTTCACTACAAAATGGCCATAGAAAATAGTTTACGATCGTTAATGATTGTCGTGTGTTTACTATAAGCCCTCCAACATACGGGTTGGTCGCACGAAGGATAAAGCAGAGGATAACGCGTTATGCGCCACAATCACGGCAATTCTGTACACTTTGTAATTAACGATAAATCAGTACGTGCAATTACGCGATACAACCGACGAGTATTTTATTCTCTAACTAAACAATGTAACGTAATTCAGACGGCGAGGTGTATTTAGACGCCGAGGCGTGTAAGTACAGTGGTTTAACCTTAATCCCAGAATAGCAAATTCACTCTGATTAAGACAGTAGGAGTTTGTGTATGCGTGTCTTGTAAATTCGTATGCGAATCGCTGTAGTAATTAACGTGAGTACGATTCTCTGCAGCAATCTTTAAACTTTATTTTAAGTTGATTGAACCTACTCTTTCTTTACTCAAAAGAAAGTTGTTATCGATTATTATTAGTATAATAAGAAGCATTGTAATGTGATGTTGTCCAATATATTTTAAAAAAAAGTTTAGAAAATAACTCAAAATCACATGCCTAAACCTTATGCTGGGGCTTCACCTGCGTGACGCCTAACATTCAAATAAAGGCATGATTAGCGTTAACTAAATTAAAGCATTAAGCTACGCGCTAAGTGCGTGGCCACACTTATTTGACGTTTGATTCTAGCGTCTAGCGACTTAATTACCGTGTGATCTGTGAGTGTGTCTTTAAAATAAAATAAAACGCTTCCAAGAACTAAATACTTTTCTTATTTTGTCTACTCCATCCTAACTTAATAACTATGCACTTTAACATTTATTTCACAAAGAGTTTTTGAATGTGACCGTGTTTTAACATGTTTAGTGTAGTAGGTAGCCACAACAACGCACTAAACGCCCGCTTAATCCCTTTGATGTGTCAAAAGCTACCGCCGTCCGAGCTATCGCCTAAGGTCTAATGTTATTGAAGCAAATTAGCGCACAAAGACCGGCCACACCTGCGTATTACGTCAAATAGAGCAATAATTAACGACATTAGACGCAGGTTGTAACGTTATACGTTCTTTTTATATAAATAGTTAGTTAAAATATTGTTTAAAAAAAAAAAAAGAATAAATAAATTAAAACTTTTGTTAATAATTAACCTACGTCAAATTATTTAGAATTGAAGATTCTAATACAAATTACTTTCTTAAAATTAAATAATATTATTTCTTAATCAAAATGTCACATGCATCAAATATGACTCATAATTAGTGGATAAAAAAAAAACAAATTAATTAACATTCCAAATAAATATATCCTATTAAATAAAACTCAACTGCATAAAACGTATTATGCTAATGGTTCGCTTGAGTGTCGCGCGGATCCCTAACTCGTCCTTTTGTTTGCGAGAAATCGTATGATCTTGGGGGCGGGGCCAAGCCACCGCAACCGGTCGCTGGAAGTGGATAGCAGGACACCATTTTGACGACAGACACCTTAACTTCACACGAGTCGAGAGGACGTTACTTCCTCGAGCAATAAGTGCAATACCTAGACATATTCTAGACCAAAAGTTATAGTTGAATAGACTTATTTTATTCGCCGTCGTGCTATTAACAGTTGCTTACTCTGCAATTCGTTCCTACGTAATTAGGAATTAGTATTTTCCCCGATAGGGTAAGTGTTGAACTAGTATTCCTTTAATTTAGTGAACCATGGTTATAAAAGTGTTTTGAACGTAGTGTGTGTTGTAAATTTGTTAACCTTTTTGTAGTGGCCTATCTACTTAGGTATTTCTTTAGCCTAGACTTTCCTTCGCTTTTGCCTGTGTAAATTAAAATAATTAGGTACCTATTTGCCAAGCTATAACTTTCTTTTGTAAAACAATGTTTAATTAATAAAAATAAATATATTCAATAAAATCCCCAATTTAAAATAAAACTATTTTCCACATTTACGTAATCTGCAATTGTAGTTTATCGTTAAATAAATTCATTTATCCACCTACCTACCTAGCTTTTTGCACTCTGTTCTGATTGCGATCTTAATAGCCACATCACCATCTACGAGAAATACAGAACCCGTCTTCTCTGCTTTGGCTTGGCTTGTAGTGGGAAATGTTGGCGATCGCAATCAGCGGATTAATTTAAGAGGATGAATATTAAGCTGGGACGTTTTTTCAGGGAACGAAGTTAACATTTAAAATTGGGCCATACCCTCGCATCTACCCTTACACGCTGCTTGCTGCCGTCCGTCCAACGAGCCACCATCCACCCTCGGCCGCCTTCGCAAGGGAAGTACGGGCCTACGGAAGCAAATTACCAGTCGGGCATGCGAACCCCTACCCATAGTGCTCACCCTTATTTTTAATAAATGTTTATTTGTGTACGCTGGGTTTCACTTAAAAAATACCTTTTGCGACACTGGCGCCTCAACCTGGTTATATGGGCTGTTATTTGCTTCCGTAGTAAGTAGTATGTGTGTTGTGTGCTTATTTTTATGTAACGTCTTTTAAATATTTTATTTTTGGTTTTGTGTTCTTTTTTTTTTATTTAGTTTGCTCTTTTATATAACTTTAGTGTTCGTCTTAACATTACTTGTAACAGACGGAGTTATTTTATTAATAGATAGTATCGTTTAATGCTAGATCATCACTTACCCACAATTTTTAAATAAATTTTTTTTTGAGGGTTCCGTATATTAATTTTTTTTAAATGGCTTTTCCCGTAAAATTTTTATCTTTACAAAAGTCTGAACTAGAATATGAGGTTTTTATCAGAGGCACGACCCCGGATCATACGGTACAGGACTTACGCAAACAAATTTCGAAGCTCGGACCTTTATTTCCTTCCGAGGACATTATTGAAAGCCCTTATGAGCCTGCGGAGGATTTGAGGGGCGTAAGTGAAACTTTATTTAAAATCAAATTAAATTTAGAGTCAGAATTAGATAAAAATTCTTTTGTACGCACCCAAAATCTAATAAACCATTTGTATCATCGCATAAACCGAATCATTATCAACGATAATATTAAACTTCAATATGATGCATACGTTGCGCAGTTTAAAAACTTCTCAGAAATTTTAGCTTCTTATAAGGATAAAGCAGTTGACAACTTAAGCGCTCACACCAGTAGCGAGTCTGCAACCTCTGCTTTACCCTTTAACATTTCTGTGACTTGTGATCGTGGGGGATCAACTGATTTTGGAAAGCTACGATATGATGGGAAAACTTGCGTTCGGGCTTTCGTTCAGCGGGTTACCGAATTTTGTGCCGCGAGAAATATCTCAGGCCCAAAGGCATTATCCTACGCTACAGAGATCTTCACGGGTGATGCTTTGCATTGGTTTAGGAACGTGAGAGATAAGGTTTCTTCTTGGAGCGAACTAATTGTATTATTACAAAACGATTTCACCCAGTCTGACTTTGATTATAGACTTCTTAATGAAATTCGTACTAGAACGCAAGGTGAATCTGAAAACATAACCATTTATCTTTCAATCATGTCTGGATTGTTTTCACGTTTATCGAAACCTAGATCCGAAGAAGAAAAATTAGAAATAATATTACATAATATTAGACCTTGCTATGCAAGCACCTTAGCATCAGCCGGCATAGTTGAGACACTCGATTTCTTACAAAATATCTGTCGTAATTTTGAAAATATTCAAGCACGTCTTTCAAATTTTCACGAACCAAGAGGTCCAACCACGGACACGCTTGCACCAGAATTTGCATATAATGGCAATAGCAGTAAAGACAAATTTCAATTCAAAAGTAATACAAACAGAGCAAATTTTAATCAGACTAACACCTTTTCTAAATTCAATAAATATAACAATACAAATTATAATCAAAATAAACACTATCCTAACAACTATTCTAACAAAACAAATGTAAATGAAAAATATGTACATGCAATTGAAGCTCCTAAAGCTCGTTTTTGTCCTAGGTGTCGTGTAAATACCCACAATCTAAGGCAGTGTACAGAAAACAAGGATATTGTTTATTGTTTTAAATGTGGCCGCAAGGATGTAAAGACCCCCCAATGTCCAGATTGCAACAGCGACAAGCCTTCCGTTACAAAAAACTAGATAGGCAGAATTGTGGAAGTTTATCAACAAATCATTTTGATAAAGATGATTGGCAAAATTGGCTTCGCACTATAAGCGTTTTCTTTAAGTCGTATAGAACTGCCACAATTCTTAGTAAACCAATCGATGACGTTAGGCCTTATGTTACGGTAAAAATAAATGGTACTCCTTTTACTGGACTTCTTGACTCTGGTTCAGCAGTCACTATTTTAGGAAATAATTCCCATCTTTTATTACAATCCCATGGTTTTAAATTGATTACTGACCAATCTATTTTTGTAACCGCTGCTGGCGGTCAAACTTTGAAAAGCGTCGGTTATATAAACATTCCGGTACAATTTGAAAATCAATTTCACTTAATTGAAGCTGTTGTTGTCCCGGAGATTAAAACCTCGCTTATATTAGGCGTTGATTTTTGGCAGAAATTCGAAATTTGTCCCAAATATTTAGGTAGCATTTCCCTTAGTACCTCTAATACTCATATAGGTTTGCCTACTGAAACCCTGATTCACGGCTATGAAAACCTCAGTGAATCAGAAAAACTTATTGCGGACAACATAATTGAGCAATTTAGAGACATTTCGTTTGAGCGTAAAGGTCTTGGCCGAACTAGTTTGATCACGCATCGCATCGATACCGGTGATGCCCAACCAATACGGCAGAGGTACTACCGCATGTCGCCGGAAAAGCAGCGTATCTTGGTTGAGCAGGTAGATGAGATGTTAGCTCTCGATGTAGTCGAGCCGTGTGAAAGCGCCTGGTCTTCGCCAGTCTTATTAGTGACGAAGAAGAACGGCCAGCCAAGATTTTGCCTCGATAGTCGGAAGTTAAACTCTGTAACCAAACGCGACGCATATAATTTGCCATACATCTCCGAGATTTTGGACAATCTTCGAGACGCTCGTTTTTTAAGCAGCATAGATCTGTCCAAATCATTTTGGCAAATTTATATCGCGCCTGAAGATCGTGACAAGACCGCATTTTACGTCCCAGGGAGAGGAACGCTTCGATTTAAGAGTACTGCCTTTGGTTTGACCAATGCGCCAGCTACTCAACAGCGTTTGGTTGATCTCTTGTTCGGCGAATTTGGTCCAAATGTCTTCGCGTACCTTGATGACATCGTAATCATCAGTAGAGATTACCAAAGTCACGTGACACTGTTGCTGAAAGTACTGGAAAAGCTCAAACATGCCAACCTTACAGTGAACTTGGAAAAATGTAAGTTTTTCCGAAGTCAACTGAAATATCTTGGATATGTCGTTGACGGTTGTGGACTACGTACCGATCCCGGGAAAGTGGAAGCCATCCTTAACTATCCGACACCTACTTGTCGGAAAGATCTTAAGCGTTTTCTCGGGACAGCCACTTGGTATCGTCGTTTCGTTCCCAATTTCAGCACCATAGCAGGCCCCTTAAATAGGTTGACATCCTTGAAAAAGGGATCACCCCCGTTCAAATGGTCTACGGAGGCTGATGTTTCCTTTCAGAAGCTAAAGGAGTGTCTAGTTTCTGCCCCCGTTCTGGCTTGTCCTGATTACAACCAACCCTTCGAGGTTCATACTGACGCGAGCAACTATGGAGTTGGCGCTATGCTCACCCAGATCAGAGACGGAAAAGAACATCCTATCGCCTACATGAGTCGATCCTTGACTGCATCAGAGCGAAATTATAGTGTCACGGAGCGTGAAACATTAGCTGTGATCACCGCCTTAGAGCATTGGCGATGTTACTTAGAGAACGGGAAATCCTTCACTGTCTACACAGACCACAGTGCTTTAAAGTGGTTCCTGTCTCTAAGTAACCCAACCGGCAGATTGGCTCGATGGGGAGTGCGCTTGTCCTCTTTCGATTTCGAACTTAAACACCGTCGTGGCGTCGACAACGTTATACCTGATGCTCTCTCGCGAGCCGTTCCAGTTAGTGCCATCACTTCTTCCGATATATCGGACACTAAAGATGAATGGTATAAAACTATTTACAGCGGTTGTCTAAATAGGTCTCAGGATTTTCCAAATTATTTAATTCAAAACAATGTTCTGTATAGACTTTCTAAAAGTAAATTTAACTTAAACGACGAATTTTCGTGGAAAATCGTAGTTCCTTCTGAACTACGAGAAAAGGTTATTTTAGAAAACCATTCGGAGCCAACTGCTGCACACTTAGGCATTTTCAAAACTTACCACCGCCTTATGCTGCGGTATTTTTGGCCAGGCATGCACAAAGATGTCGTCAAATTTGTTGGTTCTTGTCAGAAGTGTCTCGAGTACAAGACACACAACCATCAAACGTTGGGTGTCATGGGTCGTCCCAAACAGTGCTCACGTCCTTGGCAGATGATCTCAATAGATCTCATGGGCCCCTTGCCTACTAGTCGCAAGCAAAATAGCTACATTTTAGTTATCACTTGTTGTTTTTCAAAATTTTGTTTAATTTATCCCATTAAAAAAGCAACTTCGGACGTAATTATTAAAATCATGGAAGATTCTGTTTTTCTAGTCCATGGAGTTCCACAGACTATATTTATGGATAACGGATCTCAATTTATTAGCCGTGATACAGCTGCGTTATTTAAAAAATATAACGTCCCTAACATATTTTTTACACCAAAATATACGCCACAAGTTAATACAGTGGAAAGATATAATCGTACAATTATAACTTGTGTTTCTACTTTTGTAGACAATGACCACAGAACTTGGGACGTCTTTATTCCAAAGGTACAGTTTGCCATTAATAACTCTGTGAATGAGGCTACTGGTTTCACGCCATCATTCTTAGTCTATGGCAGAGAACTTGTCACCTGCGGTTCTCACTACACAGAGACAGAGTTAGGCGAAGAGGTCCTTTTTCTACCACGGGATATTTACGCCGAAAATTTAGGTTGTCTTTCTACCATTTTTGATGATGTACAGGCGAAATTGTGGCATGCGCACGAGAAAAATACCGCTCATTATAATTTGCGCCGTAAACCAGCTGAATTCAATGTAGGCGATTTAGTTATGAAACGTGCTTACGTCCTAAGCGACAAAGACAAATATTTTAGCAAAAAGCTAGCACCAAAATTCATAAAATGTCGAGTCTCTGCCAAAAAATCACCACTGGTTTACGTATTAGAAGATATGTCAGGTAAAGATATAGGTACATGGCATATTAAAGATTTAAAATTAATTGGCCTAAATAAATAAATCCTCATCCGCTGGACTAAAAAAAAAAAAGCATAGAATGTGTTCAGCTGCTCATCTTCCCGGGCATGTCGTAAATTCATTTATTATTTAAAAAAAAAAAAGTTAAAAAACAATACCACTACCTACTCGCGCATAAATAACATCATTAACTATAATAATTTGTATGGGTTACCAGTTCAATAATAGCAGGAACCTCTATACTGATAGGACGCGTCAATATTTCTTAATATTTATTGTTGCTCTTATGATTGTGTGATGTATGAAAGATATGAGTGAAAGTGTTAATACAAATCTTTACTTTTGTTACTTAAGTGCGGATTTTATTTAAAATTAATAAAATCCTTGGTGACGCGAGGGGGTAATGTAACGTTATACGTTCTTTTTATATAAATAGTTAGTTAAAATATTGTTTAAAAAAAAAAAAAGAATAAATAAATTAAAACTTTTGTTAATAATTAACCTACGTCAAATTATTTAGAATTGAAGATTCTAATACAAATTACTTTCTTAAAATTAAATAATATTATTTCTTAATCAAAATGTCACATGCATCAAATATGACTCATAATTAGTGGATAAAAAAAAAACAAATTAATTAACATTCCAAATAAATATATCCTATTAAATAAAACTCAACTGCATAAAACGTATTATGCTAATGGTTCGCTTGAGTGTCGCGCGGATCCCTAACTCGTCCTTTTGTTTGCGAGAAATCGTATGATCTTGGGGGCGGGGCCAAGCCACCGCAACCGGTCGCTGGAAGTGGATAGCAGGACACCATTTTGACGACAGACACCTTAACTTCACACGAGTCGAGAGGACGTTACTTCCTCGAGCAATAAGTGCAATACCTAGACATATTCTAGACCAAAAGTTATAGTTGAATAGACTTATTTTATTCGCCGTCGTGCTATTAACAGTTGCTTACTCTGCAATTCGTTCCTACGTAATTAGGAATTAGTATTTTCCCCGATAGGGTAAGTGTTGAACTAGTATTCCTTTAATTTAGTGAACCATGGTTATAAAAGTGTTTTGAACGTAGTGTGTGTTGTAAATTTGTTAACCTTTTTGTAGTGGCCTATCTACTTAGGTATTTCTTTAGCCTAGACTTTCCTTCGCTTTTGCCTGTGTAAATTAAAATAATTAGGTACCTATTTGCCAAGCTATAACTTTCTTTTGTAAAACAATGTTTAATTAATAAAAATAAATATATTCAATAAAATCCCCAATTTAAAATAAAACTATTTTCCACATTTACGTAATCTGCAATTGTAGTTTATCGTTAAATAAATTCATTTATCCACCTACCTACCTAGCTTTTTGCACTCTGTTCTGATTGCGATCTTAATAGCCACATCACCATCTACGAGAAATACAGAACCCGTCTTCTCTGCTTTGGCTTGGCTTGTAGTGGGAAATGTTGGCGATCGCAATCAGCGGATTAATTTAAGAGGATGAATATTAAGCTGGGACGTTTTTTCAGGGAACGAAGTTAACATTTAAAATTGGGCCATACCCTCGCATCTACCCTTACACGCTGCTTGCTGCCGTCCGTCCAACGAGCCACCATCCACCCTCGGCCGCCTTCGCAAGGGAAGTACGGGCCTACGGAAGCAAATTACCAGTCGGGCATGCGAACCCCTACCCATAGTGCTCACCCTTATTTTTAATAAATGTTTATTTGTGTACGCTGGGTTTCACTTAAAAAATACCTTTTGCGACAAGGTGAAGCCCCAGCATTAGGGGTTTGCTAGTAAACATTAAAGAGTTCCATTATTCTCATCCTAGCTGCATCGTCAGATCAGCTGAATGGTTTCCAATTATTGTTTTTTCATTTAAACATTGTAAGTATTTTACACCAATAAAACTACGCTACATTTATTGATAATATTGTCAAGTATTTATTAAGGTGCCTTTACATTCTTACAATAGATAAATAACGGCATTATCTTGAGAATAACAATATGTAATGATATTATATCCCATATTTAGTTTAACTCTAGCTTTGTACAGTCAACAGCACGTCGACCTACCCCAAAAGTCAAAAATTTTCCAATAGATTTTCAACTTTAATCCTGACAAATAGAGATCATTTTCAAATGAGAAAATTTGACATTTTGTGGTAGGTCGACAAGCTGTTGTCCGTACATTCGACAGCAGATCAAGTTCAACGTTTTCAATATAAGCTGACATCGCATTAAATATACATTTGTATATAAAGTGTCATTCGTTTATAACTTGAAGTGATGTTGACTGAACAGGGTTCGATCCCCGATCGGGTCAATGTAGAAAACGAACTTTTTTATATTGTCTCGGGTCTGGGTGTTTTGGTACCGTCGTTGTTTCTGATTTCTATAACACAAGTGCTTTAGTTACTTACCTTAAGATCAGAGCAATGTATGTGATGTTGTCCAATATTTATAAAATAAAACATTATTGAGTACGTATATTAAATTTGTTATTAGTTGCATTTATTTCGAATTTCATCCTATCCAGTGAAAGTAAAATATTAGCGTATTAGTAGGTATTGAATAAGTAAATAACTAAATATCAATCAGCGGGTACTTAGCATTCTACAAATGAAAACACTTGACAGTTTGACATTACAACTGATATGTAATCGACAAAATGAATAATGCATGCGCCGGAGTGCTCCCGACTTAATCTTTATACAGTTTGTTATTTACGCGCACATTCGTTTAAGAATAAATAAAATACCTTTATAACATGTAGGGTGACTGAAAAAAGTTTGCAACTTTAAAACGAAAATTATTATCAGTGACAGATACAAGGAGCCACATTTTACTTAGAAAGAAACTTTGTGTAAAACTTGCAAAACTGACTTAACTGAATATTCTTATTTTTTAAACAATTATATTAGAATTAATCATATAAAAAAAAATTAACAAGAACAAAGTGTCAAAAGTCACAAAAACAACGCTGAAATGGCAATGTGGGGAGGCCACATCGCTCGCAGAGCAGAAAACCGTTGCTTTGGGGTAAAGACGTTCTCGAGTGGCGACTACCACGGCACAAGCACGTCACGGCGTGGGCAGGCTTCCAACCCGGTTCGTGTAGTCCACGACAAAGTTAAGGTTGTGGGAAGCCACTGGATGCAAATGGCCCAGAGCCGCTCACTGAGTTCTACGGCGGAAGCCTATGTACTTTTATGTGGATTTTTAAAGACTGATGATAATGACTAATTGATAAAGGAGGTCGATGTTTGTGGACGATCTTTGATCTTGTATTACATTTTTATTACCAGTAGATCGAAATGTTGCTTATTTAAGTAAATTAAGTCACGAATACTTCAAATGTACGTATGCCTGCCTTTTTTTCGATTCTTCGGACGAATCGTCGTCCAGCAGGGCTAGCATGCGCAACACGATAAAATTTTGTCGTGCCATTTTATCGACTCTTGACGTAAATATGTCGTTTTGTCTTCGACAATAGCAAAGAAAATACCGAAATCTCATGGCAATGCCATGTTATAACGTAAAAATGTGTAGTGGAACAACGGGAGACCCTGAAAATATTAAGAAAAAGGATTCGAGACGTCTGTGATCTGTTAGGTTCGAAAAAAACGACAAAATTATCGTCGAAGTGAATATTTGTCTTGTCTATCGATAAATTAACCGATGTGCGCATGCTAGCCCTGCTGGAGTAGCGCCAGCCGCACCGTCGATCAAAGGCGAGCGCAACAAATAACAATCGGGTGCAATTACCGCGTCACAGCGTCTCAATCGTAACTATCTAGCCATTTTCCTGTTTCTGACTTTTTCTGCTCACGTCTGTTTACACGATTACCGACCGACTACGTTTTTTTTCGCATTTGTCTACACGAGAAAGTGCTAACACTTACGCTACATCATCAACAAAATCCGTTTTTGAGTGTGTTACAACTTACACAGTTTATTAACATCATGTTTTTTTGTAACAAAGTCGTTTTTGAAAAGTGTCTGGTTCAACTAAAACACCGATTATGTCACCACAACACAACTCAAAAAATTTATATCTCGCGATTTATAAGAATTACTTTTAGTGTTTGCTCACCTTACGAAAAGAACGCAGTTTTCTTTAAATGAAAGATGTCAGTAATAATTATTTACTAAACAATGGTTACTTACTATCGGATTTGTCCTGTCATTACATTCGTATAAAAACTACGGCCGTGAGAGCTCACGCGGAAAGATGCTACGCGCTAAGGTTGGCACTAACTTAATTGTTCAATCATAAACAAAGCATTGTCTGTGATGTCATCGTTGTTCAAGTCTCCATTATAACCGGGACAAATGACAATCTGGAAGTCATGACCTATTCCCCAATAAACTACTAATTTTGACAACTTTCGCTCCAATTTTTAATTAGGTTAAATACGTTCGAGGCTGAATGCTGTGGTATCTCAAACCTCATCTATTTCGATCGATTTTTCAACGAACTAGTTCTGTTTCTAGTTTATTTACACGGAGCTCGGGTCGTCGACCCCGACCAGTGCAGCCCGCATTAGCTATTACTATTAGTCATATCTATTTCAAAAATGGAAAGTTCCTCTTGATAAAAGCAATAAACATTTTGTCGAAGTTAATAAAATAAAAAAAATCTCAGGATAGACACACTTGCTTACAGATCTTGGGTGCAAGTCACTAATTAAATTACTTAAGAAAAAAAATATAGAATAGTTATTGTGAAAGTTTAAGGGAAAGTAATGAATTCAGCGCCGAACCAAATAAGGAAAACAAAATATGTGTTTTTTTTTTTTACTTAAACTTCCATGTTATTCCCATAGGAAAAGTTGTTTTATATGACCAGCCGATCACGTGGTTTGGAGGACTGTCCTATGCTCTTGTACACCCTGTATTACATTAATAAAAAATCTTGAGAGCCATCCATAATTTATCCTGTTAATACTCTTAATAATATATTTATTGGTGCTTAGTAACAAAAACGATATGTGTGTTCTGAACTTATCAAACAGTTTTGTTTCTTGTTTTGCTACCAAACTGAGGAGCAGCTCAAACCGGACACCATTCACATACACTGGATAGTTACTGTCCAATAAAAATGAAATATTCCTCTACTACGATTTGTTAGTGATGCTCGCTCAGATAACCGTGACGCAAGCAACTACCCACCCGTGAGACGGTATGTTAATAAATTCATATTCCGATATTTCAACCTGCGTCACAAACAACTATTTGGTTAAATTGCACATGTTCCCACCTACTTGCTTTTTGATCGCGTCGAGGTAAAACTCTTGTCGTATTTATTTTTAACCCACCAACAGTTTTGTATTCAAGTTAACAGGAAAAACTTGAATTAGGATTAGTTACATACAACTGTACACGATGACGCTGTGAACTCAGAATAGCGAATTTGAAGATTAAATGCGACAATGATTGAAACAACGTTTAAAATAAACTTTTAAATAACATTATCACAGAATATTGATCAAACAGATCAATCAAATCGACTCAAAAGCAAAATATTAATGGCCTTACTACAAAAAGATAGACTAGTGTTAAACACTTGTCTAAAGATTAGCCAAACAATTTGAAATGTTTGTTAGTAATATGTCTCGAATGTCTGATGTGTCAACATTTCAAATTGGTTGACTTATCTTAAGACAAGTGTTTAACACTAGTCTATCTTCTTTTATCTCTCTCTAGTATCGATATTGTCGATAGTATCGATAGCTCTGTAAGATTAAATACTATCGACACAGAGCAATACTATCGATAGTATCGATATGTTTGCGCTATCGATAGTAGGCCAAAATTCGATAGTATCGTAAATAAATATTGGTTAATATAGCTAGTAAATATTCTGAGGCTGTAATCTTGGTATAACTATTTCATGTGAACTGGACGGTACCTATACGTAAAATAGTGCAGTAAATTTTAAGGTGGATTGATTCTGCAATGGCTTTATATAACATTTACATTATAGTATTGCTAATAGTATTAGCAATACTATTGATGAAAAGGTCACTATCGATAGGACAAAACTATCGATAGTATCGATACTAATATTGTTGTTGCAATAGTCAGCATCAATAGTATCGATACTATCGATAGTACATCCGATATTCAGCTTCGATAGTATCGATTCTATCGATAGTATTGCTCTGTGTCGATAGTATTGAATCTCACTGAGCTATCGATAGTATCGATATTGTCGATCGATAGATAGTTCAATCGATACTATCGTTTTTGTCCAACTATCGATCGGCACCACTAATTTTAACCCGTTTTTTACAATCCCAATACGTATTATCCATATCAGAATAGTAATAGTGGGTATTGCTTCTACTACCAATACGTACGAAGCCATTAATTTGTACTATGCAGTCGATAGGGAATCCCACAAAACGGGTTTTGCTATTGTTTCCAATTATTAATTAGTATCGGAAATCATTGTTGTGGTTACATGCGAGAATTTAACGACAATCATTGCATTTTAAGCAATCCCTAAACAAAAGAATAGAAGTGACGAATATTACTATTGGGATAAACTTAAGATTATACCCGAAATAACGCGTCTTGATAATTCTTAAACATAAACAAACTCGCTATTAGATTTTCTTTACCTTAAAATTTTGCCATTGTGGGCTTTGCACGCCTAAAATCCCAGGGAAATCACCTTTGCTTATTTTAGCATATTGATTACCATAAAACATAATGGCAAGTGACCTAAAACAGACATAACACGTTTAGTCTTTCCAAAGGGCATCCCCGAGGCATTAGCCTTGACTCTTTAAAATAAGAAGCGCATAATGTTTAATATGTCACAAACAGGTTTTTAGGTTATGTCTATGTGCTTATGTTATTTAGATAATGTAAAATAGTGTGCGAATAAAATCAAGGTTAGCTAATCGTAAGGATGTTATTAATATGAAAAAAAAACCAGAATAATTGTAGACCCTACAGCTATTATCAGAAGAGGTAATATCTTGTGTCGTACCGGTTTATTTTTCGAAAAAGAATCATTAGAATTATCAGTGCCTACAATAAATACATAGTCTAGCTCACAGCATGTATCACAGGCAGATTAGCTGACCTGTAATGTCACAGTGTTATCTTAATTATTATTACTAACAGCAACAATATTTTAATGGTAGCAGAATGACATGATGACAGTTACATTTTACGAAGGTCATTATTAAAATATACGTAATACCTTTACCTTTTTTGCAACTTTTGAGTATTGAATTGAGTAAACAAACTCGAATTAGTGCATTCATTCGTTAAAGGAAAATTACCTAATTTAAAAAAAGGCATAATTGTAAACACCTTTGTTACAGGCAAAAATTCGCAAGTAAGATGTAGTAATTGTTACAATGGATGACTCTAAGGTCCGGGAGCTCACTTATTATCACACACCCACGCCGCTCCCGCGCCGGCCGGTTTTCACCTCCGCTAGTATTGTATTTGTTGTTGACATAACTCGTCATGACATAGTCATCAACTACCACAACAGGTAAATACATTTATTAATTACAAAACAATAATTATATACGCAAGGCTGCTTAGCACTAGATGAAAAAGAATAGCCAAAGATCGGGCTCCACTACTTAACATTGACCTCTAGATAGGTCTATTATCCAGCAGTGGACTAATTTGGTCTCCCTGTGTAATGATGGTAATGACAATAAATAAAATAAACAAAACTATTTGATATTAGCGTAGGTTTAATCGGGACACAGAATAGACAGGCTCTATCATCGTTGACACGGTTACCGTAATATTTGCGTTTGGTTATTCCGAAGCCCGCGCGTGCGTCTCGTTGTCGCGAACCGTAACCTTCGCGATGACGTGTGCTCTACGTAGTTCCCACATTGAAATAAAGTTTTGGAAAATTGACGAGTTAAAAAAGAATTGCAACATATTAGCATTGTAGACACTGCTACTGTGTTTTATTTTATTATTTTACGGTAAAACCCTATTTTGTTTTTTTTTAAATAACTTAAATTAAAATTATTAATAAATTATCGCCGTAGATGTAGACCCAAGAAAAGATGGCGCGACGATTTACTTAACCTGACAAGGGTTTGCGGTCATTGGCGATAGCGAAAGACCGTTGAAAGAGTCTGGGGGTAAAGAGTCTGCCTAGCAGTTGGATTATTAAAAAACAAGGTTATTAAACCACACTTAACCAGACAATAACAACCTCTGTGTGGCGTGGGAAGGACACAATCATAAAAAAATATCTAAGTTATAAGTTTAAGCCAAGCCATTGCTGGCCTGCTCTTGTTATTGGTCTATTGCAGTCGGCGGCCGTCTTTTTTTTTTTTTTTTTTTTTTATTTGGCATATACGACAGTTGACAATCGATGGTTAGTGATACAACGAATATGGTTAGTAACTAAGGACTAGATTGACAACCAAATTGTATACACACTACATGATAACATTTGGGTGTTACAGAGTAATAAGTATTAAGCAGCATTAATAACTTGTTTGTACAAATAAACTTGTTCGGTATAAAAATGTGTATATGTATTTATATTGATAGATTATTAAGAGACCGAGTTTTAAACACTAAACTTAATTATAGGCCTTTACCTTTTCCCAAACGTTTACCTAGTGAAGCTGAGAAGCGTGCGCAATGCGTGCGGAGACTTTCGTTCGTGTCGACCGGTTTTTGTTGTGTACATACGAATTTTTCCTCATGGTTATGTAAGAGCAGAATGCACGGCCGATGCAATGAGGAAATGGAAGCAAAGGCAGCTACTATTTGACTACTATTAAGTAGTGGTTATGAATAATAAAGAAATATTATAAAGACCAGCCCCTCTAGCATGTGCAATAAAGCACGATATGATATAGCGATTTATCGCATTTTTTTTTTTAAATATGAACTTTTATCAAAAAAGCGAGCATAACCATGACGTCGCCGGCACGGACATCCTTACTGTTTCAATAAAAGTTCAAGATGGCGGCTATGTTATCATATTTTTTTAATTAATAGGCGATAAATCGCTATATCATATCGTGTTTTGTTGATCGTGCTAGAGGGGCAGGTGTGCCCTGAGTAAAATAAATTAATTTATAATTTTGTCATCGCGCTTGTTTGTTTTTTTAACTAACTAATCATAAGCAATCAACTTAAGTATGCGTCAACTTTGTGAGTGTGTGAATTATGAAACAGCTCTGAATGACAACATGGTAAATTAATACCATCGCGCTGATCGAATAACGGATTTAAATGCCGAGTTAATAGCTACCATTAACCTTTGATTTTGGATGTAATTCTTATTTATAAGTTTTTTAATGCTAGCTGCTACGTACAGAATTAGACCTAGGTACCTATGCGTTAAAAAAGTATTTTTTGACAAAATGTTACTTTTTTATACAATTTGATAGCGCACTTAGCTGTTTTAACACTGTTATTACTGTGCATTTGTGTCTGACTAAACGCTGTGATTGCAATCTACCCGTTTTGACGCATTTTTATTGTCACATCACGATTTTTTTAAAATAAATTTTGTGTTCTCGTCATAAAATAAACAAGTAAGTTATTTCGGTTTGTGTCACTATACTCCAAATAGCCCTACAGATCAACTGTATAGTCTATCCCCAGCCTTATCAAAACGCATAATTAATTATCGTAAGAATAATGAGTATGAATATTTTTGCATGTAGTTTTGGAAATCTAGATACGCGGTGTGTTCAAAGTCATTTTGTATAACAAAGAGTTTCGTGTATGGGTGCACTGGGTGACCAATACGTGTACCTACTATATGACTTCTGAAGAGCAGGCAGACCTGTCTGTACATCAATTAGCATTCAGTTAAATTTGTGACGTGCTATAAGTTATTTTTACGCAGTCACACGTCAGGTTACACAGTGGAAGATTGAAATTGTCTTATATTTACGTACAACTAAAGTAAAGTCGTACAAAAACGCACACAAAGTATCATACCACTTTATTTATTGTCTGTCTTTGTATGCACATAATCGTATACTTATCGATATATAATAAATATGCGTAGGAAGAGGGAAATAAATATCTGTGACCTGCCATTTGCATTTTATGCACGATTCAAGTGTGTTTCGGATACAAGTCTGTGATTCGAAGTGCTGCTTAACGAAACCTTATGTTGTTGCCATGGTTCAACAAACCTAGTGTGAATCTAGAAAATGATAAAACTCAGACTCTATTTCAAGAAAACAAAGCATTGATTTGTCTTTGTAATATTGGCACCGTAACGAGGAATGTCGCCATAGCTCAGTTTCTTTTTTATACGTATTTAAAAACATTAAGAAGTATTGAAATTGTCCAAAACCGAAAAGAAAGGTAATCCTTTATTTTTAAAATATTTTAATTTTGCACGATACTGTACTGATAGAACTGCTTACTTAAAAAAACGCATTAGGTAGAGCAAAGATAAGCACATTAATATCAATTGTGCATTAAAAAATCGTTTTTCATAAGAAAAATCTTACGATTTCCGAACTAGTGGTACCGTGGCCTGGCCCAAACTAATTGCACGGTAATACCGATATCAATGTATAATTTTAAGACGTTGTGGTTAGACACAAGTTTACTGGGACATATGAGAAATGTTCTTTGGGCCATGTGTCTGATGTGCGCTTTATAGCTGTAGCTTTCACTACTCCTTCTTGGCATGATACCATCGAGCGCAGACCATAAGCAATAATAAGAGTTTATTTGATCAGTGATAATAAAGACCATCTAGCCATCTACCTTCTTTATGAGATAAAGCCGTTTCCAACTGGCCAATCTGTATGTCATAAGAAAAATCTTACGATTTCCAAACTAGTGGTACCGTGGCCTGTATCTTAACCACGTTGGTAAATAAATATATACTTTTGATCGTGTCAATTATAACCGGCCAGACTTTGGTGCTTACTGCCTTCTGCGCCTGGACTGTGGGCTGGCGTACAGCCACAATCAATGTAAACATAACGGGATATTAGACCTTATCACAACGAGTTAAGATAAACACCCGTTTGTCAATTTGGTGGACTGTACAGTTGTCGAGATTTTCCTCGTATTAATGTGGTCTCGTATTCGTAACGCAATGAAACACGTTTCGTACATGCAATATGATTGATAATAGAAAAATAGACAAGTTACTTTGTTTGAGATCTATATCGTAAACGTGACTGAAAGAAGTAAGAACAAAGAAGGAAGTGTGGCGTGATATTTTATTTATAGTGATTAAAAACGGTCGGACAACTGACGGATCAGAAAACCATTGCATTTGAGCAACACAACTACTTTCATATTTTATCCATTAACAAAATTGAGCACAACTCGCCATTTACCTACATTATTAAACTTTTGTGAGCCAAGCATCTATTTCTGTCTCAGCAACAAACATATTGCTATAAATCAAATAAAAAAATAACACATTTGCCCTGATTAGCCAGGAAATAAGTTACAGTTTAAGTATAATATAAGGTCCGATTTTATTAGTGTTCATCCTGTTAACCTGTGACTATATAGGCGAAAAGCAATCGTAAAAACCAATTTTCAAATGTCTATCATAAAAACTAAAAAAGGTTAAAAATAAATTACAAAATAACAACATCGACTTCATATTGCATAAACTCGTCCTATCTTCAACTATTTCTCGCTCTGTACAAGGGGAATGAATAAGACGGATAAATCAGATGGTTAAACGTAGCAAAGATAGGACGAGTTTATGCAATATGAAGTCAATGTTGTTGATTTTTAACTTTTTTAGTTTGTATGGTACACATTTGAAAATTGGTTTTTACGATTGCTTATCACCTATATAGTCACAGGTTAACAGGATGAACACTAATAAAATCGGACCTTATATATTCAATCTGTTAATTATATCTAACCAAGCCAGTAATAGCTAAACGTGTTTGCACAATCTGCTAGTATATGCCTAATGCTACTTATGCTGGGGCTTCACCTGCGTTTAATGCCATTAATAAGTACGCTATTTGATATAAATAGCGTACTTATTAATGGCATAAAACGCAGATGAAGCCCCAGTGTTAGTGGAACTTGGCGCCAACAAAAAAAAAACAATAACCGCGCGCGCAATAATACTGACCCGTCAGGGGATTCCCGCGCAGTGTAGCGAGTTTTCGCAAAAAGAACAAAGTACAGCCTAGCCGCGCGCGTGCCATACTGATTCAATTCAAGTTTAATTATACACAATAATGCGAATTAGGTAGGTACATTTACAGAATGCTACGTTGTAAAGATACATAGATTATAGGTTGATATCGAATTGAATCATCTACTGTGGGACAAATATTAGCTGTTCCATACTAAAATTCAAGTGCTACTTGACTAAATGTATGGAACAGGTGTTGTAGAACTTGTATTAACCCTGTCAAAAATAAACGAATGAGCTGAAACTCGGAGGTTTTGCAAGAAGCGATCGAAGAGGTGTGCTTTTCTCCTTACTTCAGAATCGGATCAGCTCGATGGCATCAAATTATTGTATTAATAAGAATAAGAAGTAGGTAAAAATCGATTTTCATGATATGATAACTTGTTGATATTTAAAATTAAAATAGTCCATTAAAGTATAGCAGTAGTAATTTAAAATTGACACTACTTCATTTTCATGTGTTCTCGTCTGAATTAAAACTTCTAGTACCGGCTTTATTATTGACGACCGTCTGGTGTAGTGGTTCGCGCTCCGGACTACAATGCCAAGCGGTTGCGGGTTCGAATCCCGCGAGGGGCAAATGTTAGTGTGATGAGCACGAGCATTTGCACCTAAGTCATGGATGTTTATAAACGTATTTAAGTATGTTTATCCGTTATCTAGTCGCCATAGCACAAGCTTTGCTTAGTTTGGGGCTAGATAATTGGTGTGATTGTGGAAACAATTTATTTATTATTATTTATTATAGCGGCCTTCATGATTACATCGTATTAATATGGGTAAATCTACTAAGCCTCGCTCGGGCAATTTCAAAACCGGTCCAAATACATTTTTGATTTCCAGAAAACCCGCTCTAGCACATTAGCTCGTGCGCTTTTTGAAAAATACCCATTGTGATTGGGTATTTTTCAAAATTTAGACGTGGGAGACAAATGAAAGCGATTTCCAGATTACCCAAACTAATTGCACGGTAATACCTATATCAATGTATAATTTTAAGACGTTGTGGTTGGACACAAGTTTACTGGGACATATGAGAAATGTTCTTTGGGCCATGTGTCTGAATTGCGCTTTATAGCTGTAGCTTTCACTACTCCTTCTTGGCATGATACCATCGAGCAGTGGCGTGCGGTGCATATAGGCAATTAGGCAGTGCCTACCTGGTAAATGAAATGAGTTAGGCAGAAGGTACTTATAAAATGTGTTATTGACGAAAACGACTGATTTTCACCAATAAAACACAAGTGTAAGTATCTACTGCCCACCTCGAAATAAAAAATGTGTGTTATTGACGAAAACCACAGATTTTGATCAATGAAACTTATTTCTAAGTATATACTGCCTACCTCGAAATAAAATCAATGCCCGCCACAGCCATCGAGCGCAGACCATAAGCAAGAATAAGAGTTTATTTGATCAGTGATAACAAGGACCATCTAGCCATCTACCTTCTTTATAAAGCCGTTTCCAACTGGCCAATCTGTATGTCATTGGAGGAGGTCTATGTTCAGCAGTAAACGTCCTACTGTTGAAACGATGACGATGAAATGAAAAGTTTTGTCAACTCTCGCTCATACTAAAACAGTATAGCTTGACAGAGTGTGTTGTGCACGGACGGGATAAGGGCTATATCTCGCTTGTATTTCCAACTAAAAGCGCTGGTGTAGGTGGTGTCTCTATAAATGTCAAATGTCATTGAACGTTCACTTTTAGCGAGGTATCGCGGATTTTACTAATTATTTAAGAGTATTATTTATTAAGTCAGCAGTGAGCATTGTAGAGGCTTGTCTTATAGTTTTTTTGAGTACAAACTTTACAACTGTGATAGAAATATCAATTTAGTTATTACTCGATTTGATAAAAACTGTTCAATGCGACCTAGTTTGTACACAAATTTAGTTTCAGTATAGCCTTTATCGAACGGTTCCTATATCGACGGCTTGATATCATATTTAAAAAAATGCCAGGCTCAAAAAAAATATATTAATACTTAGTAAAAAAAACATGAAAGCTTGAAAACATGCTTAATGACACCAAAATAATTCATAGTATTCCTTAAACAATTAATCTTACAGGATATATATATATATTTTTTAAATTTTACCACAATCACACTAATTATTTAGCCCCAAACTAAGCAAAGCTTGTGCTATGGCGACTAGATAACGGATAAACATACTTAAATACGTTTATAAACATCCATGACTTAGGTGCAAGTGCTCGTGCTCATCACACTAACATTTGCCCCTTGCGGGATTCGAACCCGCAACCGCCAGGCATTGTAGTCCGGAGCGCGAACCACTACACCAGACGGTCGTCAAAAATTAATAACATTAATTAACTTGCGTGTACAGTCAGAGCCGGAAGAATAAGTTGATATTTTGTGTTATATTTCTTTACTTGTGACTTAGCAAGTCGTCCAGATAAGTAACATTAATATTTGCTAATCTATTTATTATATACATGTTGAGTTACCCCAGTTTCAATAATACGGTTTCCTTGTCACAATTCCCTTTCGCAAAACTAATAACATTTTCCTTATAGTAAAACTAGAGATCCGTTCAATGAATGATGGGAGCAAGTTCACAGGACAAAACAAATTAGTCAGAAACATTACGCATCTGCTAATTTGTGTAATATGGTTGTGGAAATTATTGGTATGAAAACATAATATCTAATTCTTTCGACGATCTGGTAAACGTTGCGGGACAGAGAAGTGCAAAAGATCCCGGATTCGATTCAGAAAACTTTAAATGGTATCGGCATGTGCGTGCTTGTGTGTTATCTTGGGACAATGGAGGGCAGACGTGATCGGGGTAGGGCACCCACGAGATGGTCGGACGCGGTGAGGAAGACAGTGGTCGGAACCACACATCGTGCGGTCTACACATCCTATGATCGCAGTCTATGAAGAACACATGTGGTCGCGATCCTCATCAGTGAGTAAGGAACCGAGGAAGATGGGTTAGTACCCTAGATCAATTTCTAGTTCTAGTAACTTGTAACACATGATGTATATTCTTTACAAAGAGACAATGTAACTTGGTGTACTGTCTGGTGTATATTTAAAATTATTATTCTTTAAAAACGATTTACGTACAGGATTTTTAATTAGTGTTGCTTTCATTTACATCTGTTGGCGTCAACATCGGGCAAGATGTAAATATTAACAAAACATTAAATATGCACTGGAGAACACAAAAATTGACTTGATCTCTTAGTAAGCAATTACTTCCAGACCGTGAATTCTGCCAGGACGCAAGCACACTCGGCACCCACCCAGACTCAAGCCAAATTGTAAAAGGCCCTCGTTGTGGACTATAGCCCAAATCACCTCATTAGTTGAGATGAAGCGGAGGTGCTCTTAGCTCATTGGCGGGAGCGCTTTGGTATCGATTACTAAAGTTAAGCATCTCCGTGCTTCGGAAGCTAAGTTAAATGTTGGTCCCGGCTAATATCGCTTGATATTGGTCGTAAAGCCTAGTCAGAGGCTTTAAGGCGGCTTGATTACATCTGACAGTAAGGTTTAGTGACTGCTGGCTTTACAACACCCCTCCACCAATCCGCACCGGGCGTGGTGAAATATGGCCCAGACCACCTAATAGTTGATGTGAGACCTGTGCCCTGCAGTAGGACGTATATAGGCATACTTTACTTTTATTTACTGTTTCTTCTCTGCAGTGGGACAACAAGCTAGTGCTCAAATAGTGCAAGGTTCCTCACCTGAGCGACTTGGGCGCTGGCTGCTCGATGATGTAGGCGTACGGCGCGGGGGCCTGCGCCATGCTGCCGCGCGCGAGCGCCTCTGCGCCCGCGCCGAACGACGGGTCCGTCTGCGATATCACCTCGACTGCACGGAACAAATTAATTCAATCAGTAAAAAATAAATAAAATAATAAATAAATTGTTTCCACAATCGCACCAATTATCTAGCCCCAAACCGAGCAAAGCTTGTGATATGGCGACTAGATAACGGATAAACATACTTAAATACGTTTATAAACATCCATGACTTAGGTGCTAATGCTTGTGCTCATCACACTAACATTTGCCCCTCGCGGGATTCGAACCCGCAACCGCCAGGCAATTTATTCCGGAGCGCGAACCACTACATCAGACGGTCGTCGAAAAATCGGCATTGTTTTGATCCTACGCGTACGGTAAGTAGCTGGAGATAGCGAGCGAGAGAGAGAGAGAGGGAGAGAGAGAGGGGGAGAGAGGGAGAGAGAGAGAGGGAGAGAGAGAGAGAGAGAGAGAGAGGGAGAGAGGAGAGAGACCGAGTGTGAGAACGCCTCTGCGCCCGAGCCAACGTCGGCTCCGTCCGCGATATCAATTCGACTGCCCGGAACAAATAATCAATCAGTAAAAAATATCGGCAGTTTTGATCCTACGGTAATCCTACGGCGCCGAATGTTTATTTTATTCTGTGGCCGTATGTCGGGTCCTCCTTCTGCGATATCACCTCGACTGGGTAGGACAAGATCAGACATTACCAACTAATAATTAAAATAAATAAATATTGAAAAATATCTTGCTGCTTGGATTGTTTGCTTTTCAAAGATCCGCATCCTAAGGTTTACAGTTTAATTTAAATAAAATGTTGACGGAATTCATCCATTGACATCAATTAATTAAATTACAAAAAAAAAACAGCTTTACATCTATTTTCAACAAGCCAGTCAACTTATAACCACACCAACAAAACACATTACAGATACACTTTCTAATTATTTTACTTCGTATTCATATTTCATGAAATCAAGCTGAAAGAATATTCTATCATTAATCAATCATACACCAAGACGACATAAATCCTTGATCTGAATCGCGATCAGTCTGTTATAAAATATTACTGTTGAATGATATTATAAAAACAATTAAGCTTTATCAAATTGATAAACAAATCTTTACACGAATGCCGTTGCTCCAAACGAAAAATGATGACGCATATAGCGAGTAGTCATCGCTGTAACTACGTACATATTTAATACATAAAGAAAAGAAAAGCGGTATATTTTAATCTGTGACACTGGGAAGTCTGGGAACCACCTTGGCCCCATTCCAAAGGTCCCGTGCCAAGTCGTCTCGTCTCGACTGCCTTCGGTGAAAGAAATGCTCGCGATCGCACTGCTTGTGTGATATGATATAGGATGTATTGTGAAATTGTGTCAGATGGAAGACTACAGATAAGAGAATCGAATCACCATGAGTTTTATTAACTTGAACTTAATTTAGGATTGAACTTTTTTATCCCGTTATAGTATCTGATCAACCCACAAATTGTTTTTGTAAGATATACTTTTCTGTAATAAGGAAATAAGTGAATAGTATATTTAACTATCATTATTTAGGTAATAATTAAGCATATATGTATTTCAATATAATATGCCTTTGTGGCTAATAACTAATAACAATACATATATTGTGTGCCTAACAATCATCAACTGTCATAGTCCCGAAATGAGGAATTAACAACCTTGTCTTAGGAATTACCACATAATATTTTTGCCAATACGTTTACAAATTATCCAGCTAATTTAGAAATGATCGTCTCCTGAATTTACCCAAACCGGGGACCCGTTACGTACAGTGCGAATTAAATTAACGCGCCACTACACCGCCAAATAATCGAGACGTCAAATAATGTCTTGTTTCTTGCAATTTTTGACAAATATTGAAAAAATAAAAATATCATTAAATACATGGGGATAATTCAGGTATTTTGGGACACCCTGAAGACTGACCATTAGTAAACTGTTTAGCTCAGGTTACTCAAACACTGATCAAAGTTACCGAGCCATCAATCGTTGATTAGAAGACGTCGTAGTACGTAAAGGAATCACACATTCACAAATAACATCACAGTCAACAACACGATTAATTGACAGGGCGATAATTTTGATCAGTGTTCGACAAATTGTTTTTGATTATCCCCGTTGTTCATAAGATTGTTTATCAGAACATTGTCGTGAGAATTTCAAGAGGATTTGATAAATCATTTAGAAATTAATTGTCAACAACTTAAGACCGTGTTAACTAAAGTTTACGGAAAGATTTAGAAGGGGCTTAACAGGTGTGGTCAATGTCAAGCATTCCTGCCACCTTTACTTTGTCCCAAAGTCAATTGGTCATATTTTTGTTTATGATACACTAGTTTGTTTGATAATTTTGAACAAAATGTTGTTTTCCCTGTTATTAGACCACAACGTAAGGTTACAATTAGGTGTGGTGGTATATTTTAATGGCTCCAGCTATTACAATATTCACAATCATAAAGGTTTTGCGATGTGGACTTTTCAATAATGAGTTTTGTTCAGAGTTTCAGTTCAGTATTTCATTACCAGCAGGTTCTTTTTATGAGATAAGAGTTAATGTTATTTTTGACACCTAACACTCGCTTCTTATGTTGGTTTTAAAGAAAATACTAATCTTTTGCATAGCCTTAAGAGTTCAATTTATAGTATTTATGTTCTACCTAAGCCCAATAGTGAAGAAAGTAAGATACTTACAAACATCACTCAGGTGGGCGCTCTGGTCGCCGACATTATGCACTACGACCGCATCGGGGGCCACGCCTTCTGGAAGATAGCAATGCATGAGAGGAAGAGCATGACAATTCAATCGTGTTAAGTTTAAATACTATTATGAAACTAACTTTACGGAAGGATGTTTGATCAAACTTAAGCACTTAACTTGGTTGACCGAAAGTGCAACCTTGCGTGACCACCGTGAAGTGGCAGTACTGATGCTCTATAATCCCTTCATTAATCCGATATAATAATTTCATCATCTTTAATAGAGAAAATGCCCAAGAATTGATGTTGAAATTATTGTGATAAGCGCTTCTGAATTCCGTAAAGTTTGTTCCCTAAAATTCAACTCCTTCACCGCTACTACCATTTTCTTTACACAACAATATTTTTAGTACTACTATTATTATAACTACAAGAATGTATTTTATACTTATGACACTAAAGACAGTAAAGATAGAATTTAAAATGCAATGCAAAGCATCGTTCGTTTCCATAAAAATCCACTCTCATGCGTGATAGCTTGCAGTAGTTGCAATCAAGTTCGTGGAGAAATTCAAATATATTTAAGACTTTTTCTAAAGATATTTTATGTTACGAAAGAGTTGCTGCTAATAGGAATTTATTTATTACTTGATCTCTCGATCTTGATACTTTACACCACCCGTCAGCAGGCAAGAGAACCAAAGAACCAATGATCAGCTTTTAGCAAGATTAACCGTATTTATAATCAATACTACAAAAACCCTATACGGTTTTTCGAGATCTTAAAATTCTAGTAGAATCCAATGTTCCTTGGATTGGAAATAGCAACACCTTTGGGTTTAACCGGGGAAATTTTATTTAATTGGCTACGATATCGAAAAAGCTATATTTGGAACCTGGACATTTGAATGATCTTTATGACGGTGTTGTTGTTGTTTTTACAAGTCTTCTTAAACAAATCAGGAGTGTAATGTTGCCTAGGTTCGTATGTTTATCCCTTCTCTTATGTTACCATAATTTCTTAATGATTCAAAAGATGGAAGTGCACGTATTCTTGTTAGATTCTAACTCCTACACATTCCGAGTAATATAAGCTATCTTTTGCGCAGTTTTATTTTTTGGTATTTTAATTACGAATCAAACTTGGTGAACTTTGTAACATAAACAAACATGCCCTTCGGCGTTTTGTTGTTCAATAATGACAGCTTTAAAAAGCCGGTTTACCTACACACGATAATTCGTCCGCGGAACAAACAAATTACGCTGCTACACTGTTCGATAATATATGTATAGGTAATACGAATGATATAAACGGCGAATATTATACTCAAAATCCTGCTTCTGTTCACTTCACATAGGTTGATCATTCATTTGTGGTGAGAAAAAATGATATGAATGGCGATTGGCGTCTTCCTCTATGACGTGATCGTCTTTACAATGTTTGCTTTAAAACTGGCGTGCCGTGTGTGAGTAGATCGTAGAAGCAACAAACTAGCCTCCGTAATATCATAAAAGTTAAATTGAGCGTAAGTCTTGCCCAGTTATCTGTATTTACAGTTTTGCTTGCGTTTGAGAGCTGGTGCCATCTCTGTGAGCAATGAATTTTAACGATTGTCGTTAATGAATGAGTGATGAAACGAATTTGTGTTGACTGTAGGAACAATTTGGGTTTATGTTCTTTGATTCATATTTCTCAAAGCTGAACATCGTGAATTCTTTATCATAGTTAAATAACGAATAACACTCACAAATCTGGCAAATGGCAATTTTAGTCCCTAAATAATGCTTTTATATTTTGCTATTGCAGGCTGATGATATTTGTCTATTTACCATTGCTTTTCCTAACATTTATTCTTTCCTAACGCTTATTCGATTTTTGTTAATATTACATTGGATTAAGATATTCAATGTTCGTTTATATTTGAACCAGAATAACATTATTATTGAGACAATGACATAACTTTGCATAGGTTGACTCAATCCCACGCATGTGAATTGTTATTTAATTACTGTCTATTTTTCTGGGAGCTGAAGGGAGAAGAGTTATCTATCTATCTATCCAAAAATGCGAGACAATTGGACTTAGAACTCAGCACATATTTCTAAGGCTGACTGTAAGGTGAACGCACCGACGGACGACCTTGCATTTAGCACCGAACCTTTTCCGCGAAAAACGTTGTGTTGTTTGACAAGAAAATAAAAGTTAAGTTAGTTAAGTGTTAAGCATGTTTTGTTTTTCCGTATAAACAACACTTATGCATTGAAAGGCAAATCTTTGTGATTTCGGCTATGGTAGCTTATCATTCATAATTTTAGGTCAATTACTTATCTAATATGATAGAACTTGGAGAATAATGGGAGAGGCCTTTTTAGGGTTCCGTACCCAAAGGGTAAAACGGGACCTCATTACTAAGGCTCCAATGTCCGTCCGTCTGTCTGTCTGTATTTATGTCTGTCTGTATGTCTCATGAACCGTGATAGTTAGAGAGTTAAATTTTTTACAGATGATGTATTTCTGTTGCCGCTATGGCAACAAATACTCAAAAACAGAATGCAATAAATATTTAAGGGGGGCCCATACTTTTTATTTGCCGATTTCATAGATAATGGTACGGAACCCTTCGTGCGCTAGTACGACTCTCACTTGGCCGGTTTTTTTAAAGTATGGATATCTAATAGTAAAAATCATCTCGGATCAACATTGAGCACTCAACAATAAAACATGGAGCTGAAGCCGCGCTCATAGCGGGATTTAATAGGTTTCAATCTCAACTAGTCAGCTGATGATTCACGAGCTGTATATCAATCAGCATGGTAGCTGTAATATTGCTTTGATTGTCACAAGCCGCATATAAAGCAATTAAGTGTATTGTGTTCGGAACAACGACGTAATGAAGTAATGCTGTGACATGCAAGGTGCCTTGCCTGTTTTTTTTTATTTCTCAATCACATCTATTATGGTTTCATGATCGGATATGTTATGCTATCTAGATTATCATTAATGAGAAATGATGGGTAGCACGATCAACTTGAAACGCTTTTATGCATTCACGTTTTATTCAATTGAATATTGTATAACCTTATATTTAATTATTGTATTTTTAGGATTCCGTACCCAAAGGGTAAAACGTGACCCTATTACTGAGGCTCCGCTGTTCGTCTGTCCGTCTGTCACCAGGCTGTATCTTATGAACCGTGGTAGCTACAGTTGAAATTTTCACAGATGATGTATTTCTGTTGCCGCTACAACAACAAATACTAAAAACCAGAATAAAATTAATATTTAAGGTGGCTCCCATATGACAAGTGATTTTTTTGATAATGGTGCGGAACCCTTCGTGCGTGAGTGCGACTCGCACTTGCTCGGTTTTTTCATTACAAGAAGCATCAGCAATAATGAATTCATTAATGTAAATCATAATTAATAGTCTAAGATGCAGGACATACATGATAAGTGTTTGTAAGATTTCCTCATTGTTATAAATTTTAAAATAATTATAATGCACCTATTGAAATGTTTGTATTTGCATACTATTGTTGATGGCTGATCATCTGCACACTATGTTCAAAGACTAATAAAAAATATTTTCTATTCTGCTTTAGGCCCCAAGACCGGGGCAATTTGACATGCAAAATTGTGGATGCGATGCGTTAGTGTACCCAGAAACAGAAAACGGAGGACTACCTTGTTAAGCTGCCGAGTTGAGTGCTAAAGAGACATCATGGAGTCAAATTTGTGTTTGCATAGGGGCGTGCAATGCGATGCATACATAGGTAATTAGGCAGTGCCCATCTGGTTAGTGAAAAGAGGAAGGCAATAGGCACATGCAAATGTTTGAGAGATAAAAGTAAAAGTGCCTTTAATGGTCAATTTGCAGAAATAAATGACTTTGTCATTGTTTTTTTATCAATAAAACACTTAAGTATTTACTGCCTATCCTCAGAATAATTAAGCACTAAAAAGCAGCAAGAGGAAGAATGGTCAGAAGATAACGACTGTGCACTCACACCCTAAATCACCTAAGTCGACTTATACAACGTATAACAAATGAATCTTAACAACTATACAAGAGATGCTCTTGTAAAGTTGTAATAGTTTTATTGGTTCTATAAAAAAATAATTTTTATTATGTTTCTAGTTTATTTTTATATTTCATGTCAAAAATTTAAAAATGTTTAGGCCCTCGTACTTAACATGGCTTCTCGCCTAACATCAGAAGAGAAGTGGAGGTGGCTGAAAACCAGCGCTAGGTGGGATCGCGTTCCCACATCAGCCCAAGCTGAGCCACCTCCAATTGCTTTCCAAACAAGTTAAAATTAGTATATAAGTGAATGTATGTTTGTAGCGCCATGAAAGCAATAAACCATTTTTCATTTCATTTCAGATCATGTACAACTAACTTGTCAGTTCACTCGTTCCACAGACAACGGAAATGCGTAGAAATTCCTGGGCTTTCATCTGATTCTCTAGTTCGACGCCAGAGCGCCATGCGCCCACGCACATTACTAGACACGTCTAGTAACCGCACGCGCTTGGCCTCGGGCATACTGACTGTATAATTTACTACTCATATTATTGCTTATGATATAAAATTGGTTCAGAGCTCCCTCAAACAAAAAAGTAAATCCAGTCGACTGGCAGCCGACAGTTTTACATTGCGACGACAACTACCGACATAACCAGCCTGTCGATTCTCTAAACAAAACCGCGATCACTTCGACAACACTTCACTTATCGACTAAGAACCAACTCTATAAAAAATAGAGTCTTTGTTTGTTTGTACTGCTTCGGTGTTACGCGCTGTCATTTTAGCACTGAAGAAAGTGATTGATAATAGTAATTTAAACCAATTTCCTTGCGAAATAGAGGCTATATTTGAGGCTAAGTTCGTTTTCTACATTGACCCGACCGGGGATCGAACCCGGAACCTCAGAGATGGCGGCGTCATTTAAAGTCCGGCGTGCTCGCCTCTCGGCTACGGAGGTCGTCATTGAAGATGGCTTTTACTATGGCTAAACCTGGTGATAGAAATAAAGTGGCTGGGCGCCGGTACAAACGTTTTTATGGTTTCGTACCCAAAGGGTAAAACGGGACCCTATTACTAAGGCTACGCTGTCCGTCTGTCACCAGGCTGTATCTCATGAACAGTGATAGTTAGACAGTTGAAATTTTCGCAGATGGTGTATTTCCATTGCCGCTATAACAACAAATACTAAAATCCCGAATAAAATCAATATTTATGGGGGCTCCCATACAACAAATGTGATTTTTTAGCCGTTTTTATATATAATGGTACGGAACCCTTCGTTCGCGAGTCCAACTCGCACTTGGCCGGTTTTTTTTACTTTGGAGCTCAAAAAGTTGTATGTCACCACCCCAAAATTAACCAAGAACAACAAAAAATACATTATAATAACGATAATAATATGTATAAGTTTACGAAATATTCAGATGTTGTGCTAAACAATTTAAAAATTGTGTTTTTTTACTCTCATATAGTTCAATAAAATTACATTAATATTTTTCCGGTTACAAAAAACGGGGAGGGATTTCCCACATTTTTATTTTTCTCAAAAGGCAGCATAAAACAAAAGCATAGTAGAAACAAAAAGTGACCAGTTAATTGCTATGGCCGCAAGTAGAATAAAAAAAATTAACAAAATGATCGGTTGTATATTTTATTTTTAAAAATCACGATTAAGGAAATACTACCTAGTAACCACACACTATCACGTTTTTTAACGTATACCGCATGATCACTTCATTTAATATAATCTATACTAATATTATAAAGAGGAAAGATTTGTACCTATTTTTGTATGTTTGTAATGAATAGGCTCAAAAAGTACTGGGCCGATTTAAAAAATTCTTTCACCAATAGAATGCTACATTCTTCCAATTTGACATAGGCTACATTTCATTTTGAAAAAAATTAGGGATCCTTGGTAAAATTTGAACAATGTAACCGAAGGTGTAGAAAAATGAGTCTTAAAATGTCTTTCGTCGAATGCGCTGCCGAAACTATTAGCGATAATAGTCTACCCCGTGCGAAGCCGGGACGGGCTGCTAGTATTTAATATAACTAAGAGTATAGTAAGTAAGTAGTAGATTTTAGCCCTTTTGTTGACATGGCGTAATTTTATGCGATACTAATAGGGCGCAGAAAGTTATTTATCAACTTTTTTAAAGTAGTAATTTATTCTACCTACCGCAAATATTTTTTTAAATCATCAATCATTATAATAAGACAAACCACCAGACTGCTTAGTAACGTGAGAAAGTTAATTTAGTTTGTTTTTTGTCTAAATTGACCGCACTGGGAAGCATTAGCAATTAGGTTATCAAAATAACTGGAATCTGGGCTCAAAATCTCAATACCTTATCAAAATCGGTTTAACTTTAACATAAGTTTGAAGTAGATGTTCCACTCGCATTAATATTCTTATTATTGGATGGATTAATAATGTTATTCGCGATCAATCTCGTGTTATCTAACGCGCACATTGTACTCGACCTGCGACTTGTGTTTCCTTATTGCGGAGTTATTTTGCGCACATTTTTATATCATGTTTGTACACAAGCAGAATAATAATATAAAGGTAAATATCACAAAGAATGGATACATATTAAGTTGATAAAACTGAAGAGTTAGGAAAGTTTGTAATAATGTCATAATGTTATACCGAAGACCTTAGGAAGATTGGCTGGCAGTGAATGGATGAAAAAACTGGGAGATCGTGCTCTTTGTTGGCATCAGTGGACAGCAATCGGCTGAGATAAATGAATTAATGTAATGTTGAATGAAAATGAATGAAATTAAATAAAATAATTTAGGTACTGTAGTATGTTTTAAAGTATGTTTTTTAAACCACCAAAAATTATAGTTTTGACAAATACTACACTGCATAATGCTTAAATAGTTATTTAATTTTGTTGATTTAGGTATTTTTATTAAATATTCACTAGTAGGTAAGTATGTGCTACTCAATCTAATTCACTTATAAGGCAAAGCTGTCCGACGTCTATAAACATACTCGTGTATCTATGGAACGACTGACGAATCGACGCACAGCCGAAACTGCTGCACCTAAAACTTGATATTTTGACACTCACTGAAACGGGAATTAACGCGAATATAATACAATAGGTATAGATACCGTTTCAGTTTTAACGATGCAACGCGAAAGTTCAAAAGTTATTGTAAATTTTTGTTTTTTAGCAATTCCATGCAAGGTTTAATTGAAGACAAATAACACTTGAAAAAAAATCATCGACCTCAGGTGGGACTCGAACCCACGTCCCATCGCATGCCGGGCGAGTGCAAAAATATTTCTATAGGGTGTTGAAGTATACTACTCAGCTATATATAGCTACAACATTGATCAGAGATACGCTGGCTTTGACAGCGAGAAAAAACAAATTTTCAAACAGGAATTTCATCTTGTCACGTGACGTCCTCGGTAGCTTAGTTGGTAAAGCACTCGCCCGGCAGTGGGTTCGAGTCCCACCTGAGGTCGATGATTTTTTTCAAGTGTTATTTGTCTTCATTTAAAAGTTATTATTTATATTTTGACTAGCTGTTACCCGCAATTTCGCTCGCGTGGTTTTTAGTTTATTCAATATATCCTACAGGAACAATAAATCGGTATAAAAAAATGTTATATGTTAATTCAAATCATATTCTTTATCCATTCAGCCGTTTACGTGCGATTGAGTCTTGCATACCAAAGTTATTAGTTGACGACCCGATTGGCGTAGTGGCGCGTTGATTCGCTTTAAACTCAAAGGGTCCCGGGGTCGATTCTCGGTCCGCGTCAATTTATAAAATAATATTTTCGAAATTGGCACAGATTGGGTATGCTTGGAGACACTCCTTGCACAATTTTTTGCCTAGTACGTCGTACACATTAATGTAAATTGTTAAACTTTATGAAATCTTTGCGACCATGTTTACTGGCGTGTTGGCTGGCGCATATAGAATGTATCATTGTATTAATTTCTATTTAGTCCGCCAGTTAGATTATCAAAAAATCATAGACCTCCGATTACTTCTTTATTTGTCAATCAACCAACCAAAAAATGACAAAGATAAAGCGCGTTAAAGTTCGGCAGAGGGGGCTAGTGACGTCACTTCTAAGTAAAACTTGTACCTGGGCGTGACGTCATGCGACATTTCAAATCAATATTTCTACGTAATTTTTGATTATGTGAAAGAAGAAAAAAATATGCAATACTTTTTAAACTTTTTAATAATCTACCTGATAGACAGATAAAAAGTTAGTTAGTCATCATCCCTATTGTATTAGTACGAGCACGAAGTACAACAAATACAAAATTATTTAGGAGTAAGTTTGGAATAATATTCATAAGCGTAATTGAATAGCAGAATAACTAATCTTATCACAGAGTCAGGGGTGTAAGTGCAATCACATTATCACCCTTCTTACTACTCTTACACACCTTAGACATTAATATTAAATACACTTTTTTGTTTTCACAAAGTATAAAAAATTTAGTCTTTTTTAACAATTTTGTTAATTAATATTTATTATTAATAAAAAAAATATCAATTTTGTAATTTAATATTTATTATTAATTAAAAAAAATTAAGTTAATTTGTTCAGTGTTTGTCTCATAGAAAAAAAAACTGTATAATTTATATTATAATTTTTTTTCATATAATTTTAAAATATTATTTCCTACTAAGATAATGGATTCAAAAGATAATGGATAAACAGCAACAGCCCGACCTCATAGTCTAAAGCGTGACTGCGTGAACCAATAAACCAGACTGTTGTCAAAGATATTTTTATTTAAAGGTAAAATTTTCAAAATTTTAATTTTAAGTAAAAGTGACAAACACTCATTTGCTTTGAACATTGTTGATCATAAAAAAATAATTAAATGTCCACTATCCATTTTAAAACAAAAAAAAAATATAAACTGTATATCTGGAAATTTATGAATAAATAACATTAGCGACGTAGAAATTTTAGTAGCTGATGTAACAATAACAATGATCTTACTTGTGTTGGAAAATATTCTTTTTAAACCACTTGGAAGACCACATGAAACAATAAAATATGATGACTGATAAAAAATACTGACCTAACTAACGGCATGATGCTGTTATGAATAGTTGTTTTTAAAATATAAAAAATTAAAATGTGTAAAAGCTTAGTTTAAGCCTATTTGCAGAAACAGGTTAAGTGAGTGGCTGCCTACTGATTGCATTCTCTCTGGCAGTGAGCTCAGTTCAGGCTCGGACTTTACCTGCGCCTGCCAGAATCTGTTAGCATTCGCAAGAATCCGTAAAAAATAAAACCTTATTGCTTGAGCGATGGATTCAATCCACTTTAACCCAGTCCGGTTTCTGGCTGGGTATAGACCGAGCCCAATGGCTTTTTTTATGTGATAAATTTTTAGTTATGTTATTTGTTGTTGTATGTTGTCCTTTGTTATTGTGCTATGTAAATGATTTTTTATTTTTTTATTCTTTAAGATTGAATATTATTTATTATGTAATGGACCCATTAATGATGTGAATGTTGTTACCATTTTAGAATTTAATTTAAAATTATTACTTTTTTTAATCTTTTTAAACCTCCTAGGACCCCGCAGAATATCAGTGTCGTGGCAGTTAGTTGTAGCTGCCGTGACTAATGCTGAGCGGGGGAGCCTTTTGGCACTTTCAATGTTTTTGCCCACCAGATCATTTATCACGTTTTTTTTTTGTATGCCAAAACTGCCAAATAAAGATTATTATTATTATTTATTATTAAATAAATTGGTTTATTGTTTTTTTTTATTGATATGTCCAATAAATGATTTTTAACCTTCACTGTCAATACTATAGATTTTACAGTAGGAAGAAAGGAAAAATCATATCTTAGCTTTTAAAACACCAATGCAAGCAATGTATATAAAACCATAAGCTTAATCAAATTCGCCTGCAACTGCTTAATTAAATTATGTTAAAAAAAATGACAGATGTAGGTAATCATAAAGAGTAATGTGCTGGAAATTTTATGTTGTTAATTTAATTTGAATCTAAAATCAAATGAATACTGCAAAAATGTAAAGGACATGCAATCACAACACAACAAACATGTTTCACTTTTGCACATATGCTATAATATATGGACTATGGATTTGGATTATTTTAGACTGTTTTATATTTAGAAGTAGCAGAGAAAATAGAATTTTTTTGAAAAGGTCCTAGGTAATTTAGTATAAGCCGTTGTATAACTTATGTTTTATAGCATATTACTTTTTTAATTAGAATTTCATCAATAAAATTAAAACCTTCAGTAGGTAATTATTATTCCTGACAGCGACATTATATTTTACCTGTATTATAGTCACCTGTTAAAATAAAACTTTATCTAGGGTGCATTTCTATTCCCAAACTGTGTTTGTCACATTGGTATGCTTTTTATCATGTTTGGAAACCTTACCGCAATCTGAATTTTTTTCTAATTTTAAAAATTTAATGTCATTAAAGCCCGGTTCCTATATCCGAGAAATGGTTAGTTTTGCTAACGGATGGTAGGAATTGTCGACTTCACATACTCAAAAGTGTTCCTATAAATGACGCTTCGTCTAATTTTATAGGAACGACAATAACGGCTTGTTACTTTTGACACCAATACGATCAGTTGCTGATGTACACTTACGCATAGTACAATATAGGAACCCGTTGTAAGTCAATAAGTTTACAATTTAATTTCTACAGAAACAGTTGAATAGTTGATACAAAATACTAATAATAGAACAAAATAAGAGTACATGTCGTGGAATTAAGTCTGTAAATTAACAACAGCTTACAGGTATTTGTTCGTCAGTGTGATTTTATTAGTACAATCCTGTGATAGTTAAATGGAACTGCAATAGTATTACCTAAAATATTATGATTACATTCAATTTGTTTTAAGAAAACATAATTAGAATCTGAACAACAACAAATTAATAAATACAACATTGCACGAGCCAAATGTAACATTTCAGAAGCAAACTACACCATTCTCCATGGACAGAGTGCGGCTAGTTTAAGATATTTTTAGAACTACACTCAACCAGTGAACTCAACAAGCTATTACAGTACTGGCTGGAAATGTGCTGACACCGAGCTGTGAGTGAGCTGCGATACCAATGCCCAGGCCAGGGTATTAAAAATTAATTACGTGCAAGGTGCGAAGCGCCAGTGTCAAGTTGTCAACGATACCAATTACGCCAGACGCATGCAGGGCTTTCACTTTGGTTACCTCCGCCGGTGTCCATGGCAGTCTACAACCGATACCACCGCGGGGACGCCTCACAGCGGTCCTTCCGCACGCGACAATATCAAAACGCACATATTTTTAACTTCGTCATAACTGGTACATTCGCACTTCCCAGTTGCAGAATCTCTACGAAATGAACTTTGAACGCACTCCACACCACTGTTACAGAATACTCGGATTAGAAAACGAAATTAACACACACGGTCGTTTTCACAAATTGTAAACTAAAAACATACCTCCACGGGCATGAACGATCCTTTATTAACTGTCTCTTTGCTCGTCCAAAGAACTAGTTATCAAGGTCTCGTCTCGATCGCTGCAAACGCGCTTCCAAGAATTGCTCACAGGTTATAAAGTGAATTATGTCGCGTTGTAATGTAAAAATGAATTTGAGTCACATTAAACTGATAACGTACGTCCACCGTCAATAGAAAAATCTAACGCTAAGCACCATTAACACTATCGAAGCGAAGTTGTTGTACTAAATACTTCTTAGTTCGATGGACGAGTGGTGAACGTCAAAAAATGATGATAAAATCATATTGGTGTGCGTGAATGCCGAACGTCACACTTTAGTATACTGACGGCGATTGGCCGTTGGGGTGTCACATGGCTGATTATGACGTATGCGGACACAGCGCATGCGCGCAATGAATTTAAAACTTTTTACATAGGAGTGAGTGAAACAGAACGTTGAGTTAGCTCCTTTCATAATTCTAAAATTATATCGAACGTTAAAACTTTTGTTTGAATTTTACTTTAGTTTAAAAATTGTACAATTTACAAATTAAAGTCTTCTGAATACGTAAATATTATTTACTCGCTTTTTAAAACGATGGAAAAACTTAATTTTAAATGTATCAAATACAATTACCTACCTACTGAAATAAATGAGGCATTAAGTAACATTTTGTTCACCTCTCATGGGCTATTGATCGTTTATTTTATTAACAGTTAGCTTGTAGTTCATCATAAATGAGATAGGTACACCTATCTACTTAAAGTACACTCGTCGTGTCGTGGGTACTCTTAACTGAATGACTCAGACCTTTCAGAAGGTTTTATTAAGGCTGCCTATTATTTCAGTGCGTGGGACGCCTACCCTTTGAATCTCATTTCAGCGGATTTCGGGCGATGAGTCACCTAATATCAGTCATTGAAAATATGGCAGCTCCTCCGAATGAACGAACGATTAGTAAAAACGAGTGTACGATCTTCATGATAAAATTAATTGTTGTTTTTATTTGCTGTTTTCAATGGTAATTTCTGTTAAAGCACCGTTTTATTTGAACTGAAAAATGTGAACAATTAATGAGTAATATTATTAAATAATTTATTTTGAACCAGAAAACTAAGTCGCATACGCGGCCGTGCACTTAAGGCAAAGGGCGATTGTTGTGATATGTATTTATTTAATTTGTATTTACCCGAGTGATTTTATTGAGTAGGTATGTTTATATAATATTATCTATCTAGTCGCCCTATTACAATAACTTCTAAGTTTGGGGCTAGATAAGTAACTGAATCTATAATATTACTTATCGATAACTTAGTGGTTTAATCGAACTTTGTAAGTTTTAAAAATAAATACAATTAAAACATTGAATGGTAAGAATATCTTAACACTTAAACATTGTATATTTTCATTGTATTGTGGTATTTTTCTTTTCTTGTCAATTAAATAATTTTTGTTCTAAAAAAATCTAAGCAAATCAAATGATTATTACTTACTAACATTACTGTAGTAACAATGATTTGATGAAAATTATTAATATGACACTTAGTTAACTCATAAAATAATCTATTTTATTGATTTTTTCTCAATAATACAAACTACAACATTGAAATTATTTACATTCATACAGTATATTTTTTACAACCTGTCATCTATGTGTATTTTTTTACAGTTTGTCATAATAAATATTTTCTCGTATTAAGTTTAATGAAACTAGTTTAAAATTGTACCCACTGATGAAAAGAGGCACCGAGTCGAGATAAATGCGCCCCAGTTGGCACTCTGCGAGCGACCGCGCCATCTGTCGGCACTGCTGTAAACTTCACGACACTACACGAGTCTCACGAGTCACCAGATCACTGGACACAAGTGCTCCGCAACAACGCCATATGTAAACTAAATTTTTGCCAATCATAGCAATACTTTAAAGCTTGATGACTAAGGCATCATCAGCCACAATAATAATAATTAATGCCATCCTTCCTCTAAGGTCGGCGCTATATTCTTCGGCAATTCCGTCGCCGTTGTCCGATCTACAGCGACGCGTCGGTGACCGTTTATGTATTGAGATTGGAAGATGCGTAAATCTGCGCAGTTTGCTCGCTGAATAATATGTAAATGCTATACAAATACATTACAATAATGCCGAAGGACATTCGAGGCCGAGTTTACGCGCAGTGTCGCTACATGGGCCTAAAAGGCGGTAAATGTAAGCAGTCTCGCGAGTCAAGGATTTGTAGGTGTAAGTGTAACCTAATTTGCGTTGAGCTCCTTAAAGAAAGGATGGAGTCCTACAAGTACATATTGAGCTTATAATTATCTATAAATATGTGAGTAAATTAGATCCGTAGAGCTTACTGATTGTCGTCCTGCTTTACATTAGTAATTACGTTAAAGTTGACGTTGTGCTGTCGGGCATATGAATCCTGGGTAAAAAAAGGATTTGTGACCATTTTGGGTAAATATCCTAAAGTGTCCTGGATAAATCTACCCACCAACCCACCCCGATCTATCACACCAAAATAGTAAAAATAGTAAGCATAATTTAGTAAAACAGCGATGTTTTAAGGTAGCGCTTGGAGTACTGGTTTTATTTCAATGTTTATACATATTTGTTTATAGGACCACGCGACAATGACCCGTGAGTCACGTGACACGTCCAGGGGCGAGGGTGGCCGCGTGGCGCCATAGTTGAGTTGCGTGAGGCGCCTCTTCCATTTCACTTGCAATTCGAAATTCAAACTAATAATCATGTTCTTGGAGGTAGATAATACAATTACGCAATGCAACTTGACTAGATACGCTTACTAGCACTTTAGTGGTTAGTATGAAATTCAAGTTAGTAAGTCTCAGATCAGAGGAAGGACTATTTTTATGAAGTAAATCTATATAACACAGATAAGACTTTACTTTCTTACTGAAAAGAGCTAAACGAAAACAAGTTATGCTTCAAAACATTAACTTAAAAAATCGAATGTCCACTTTTTTACTTTAAGCCTTAACTAAGGTCATGGTTAACGTGATGTTATCGTTGCGTGTTTTTAAATTGGACGTCACAGACACATATAATTGGAGTGTTTGGCTCGCGTTGTCTTCTTTATCGTGTGATATTTAAAGTTGCTTTAAGTGCAATTACTAAGAATGCTTTTTTATAATTAATTAAGCTTTAATTGTCCGTCGTAAAATAAAAGGCTGTACTAACTAGGTGTAACCTAACCTAACCTTTCGTAGTAAATAAGGTGTAGGCTAACCATAATAAATAATACACATATTTAAGGTGGATATATCTAAATAATGAAAAAAAACATCTAAAAGTTATAAAATATTTTATCACTTACACGACTTAGGTTTTTTTAAATCAAAATTAATATGTAACTAATGAAGTAGGAAAATTAGGGTACTTTACTTAGGTTAAAGTATTTTACAGAAAAGAAAAACAATTAAGGGAAACTAAAATAGATCTACTTTTGTTGGAGCATTTAATAGATGCTCTATTAAGTCTACATTTGATACGTCTTTGAAATATTTTAAAATGAGATAATTAAATAAAAATTTAATTGAAATCCGTAGTATCCCTACTGTGTGTCACGTCGTTCATTCGTACATCCGGTTTGTTGTCAAAACTAGTGGTCACTACTTACTAGTCAATTGATTACCTTTTTATGAGCTTTCAACACGCATGTGTGCACGCATGCTTACTTTGCTATAATTTGAGATCCAGATCTTTTAGACACAAACTACAGAACAACAGTTCACTGATTAGCAAATCTCAGTTATGATATCCCTAAAACTCGCATTCCTTCATTGAGTTAAATAACATTTCTATCAATGCATTCCTACTTGAAAATACTCAGCACTTCAGCAGCCCAGCCGACATGGCATAAAAGACGGTTTAATGACATCGAAGTTGCTTACGTCGATTTAAAAATATATTTAGTCACAATTCCCAAACAAACAGACACTACAATTTTATTTATTTGTAAAGACAACAATGCAATAGTGTTGTTAAGATAAGGTTAATATAAATATTTAGTGAACCACGATGGTTCCGGTGCGGTGATAGGATTAGAATGGAAAGGGTTAATAAAGATCGAAGCATTATTTGACGACGCATCTGGAAGAAAATCTTATTTGAAAATTTCCGACTTTTTATCTAACTTCGGGACACTTCAAATAATTGACCAGGCAAAAAGAGGATGCTTAGGCTGGGTTGCACCCTTAGTGCATTTGAATCGCAATTGCTCTAAAGTTGCACCATCTTACTTTAACTTTAACAAACGTCAAAAGTCTGTCAATCTCCTTACAGAAACACCCATCGGTTATAGTTACAGCTAAGGTTAAAGTTTAAGGTGATGCAACTCAGCCTTAGTTACATAACCTGGTTCTTCGTGTTTAAAGAAACATCCTTGGAAAATATGACTTCAACACAGACTGTTGTTAAAACAACAGCAGGATCAACCAATTATGCGTGGGGTGTGTGCAGGTACTGTGTGCGCGTGTATGCGTCACCGGCCACCGCGGGCGCCGAGGGCGCGGCACCGGCGTCGCCGGGGCTGGCGCCGCCGCGACTCGGCTCGTCGGCTCGCGGTGCGCCGCCGACGGCGACGTCGACTGCACGCGATGTGAGGGTAGGCGCACACTGAACGACTTTAGGGAGGGTAGCGACGTGCAACGTATGTTAAATGTATACCTTTTAAATTATACATAATGTAAATATTATGTATATTGTGCAGTGTGGTGCCGGCACATTAAAAGAATTGCACCACCCCTTCTCTTCCTATGGGTGTCGTTAGAGGCGACTACAGGAGAACCGCCATAAGAAGACGGGCAGCAGCGTCTCCTCTCCACCATTGGCCAAACTGCGATCGCCAACCCGCCTGCCAAGCCTGGCGATTATGGCAAAATCCTCCTTTTGGAGAGGCCTGTGTCCAGCAGTGGACTGATATAGGCTGTTGATGATGATGATGATGATGAATGTAAATATTTCTACGCCACTAGTGGCAGAATGTGCTGAATCTACTGTATTTTTTAAGATCTTGTATGTACCACTTTCTAAGAAATAAATGATTTTGATTTGATTTGATTTGAACGTTCTCTTGCTACGTTTACTGATTAACACGCTTATTCTTTAGAGCGCACCGAGAAACAACCTGGCGATTTTTAACGTTAGCCTAACAGCGCCAAGCGCCATGCTTAATGCATCGTGTCATAAATAACGTCGATTTGAGAATTTTTACGTTTAGACATAGTGGAAATAATTAGCTAGTGTATTTATTTACAATTACTTACTTAACTACCTACTCAGTTTTGCGAGTAGACATCATTTAAAGAAAAAATAATTAGTGTCAGGTTTAATATTAGATTGCATAGAAATGCTGTACAGACTTCTGAAGAGAGGCACGTCTCGCGGCAACTCGCTTCTTTTATCAGAATCCATAAAAAATGTTTAAACGGCTGAGCACAAACCAGTTTTCTGTATTCTGCGAGCCTGCGTAACGCCTGAGCAGTTTAAGCATGCACACTTGTATGATGGACGGACGGTAATAAAGATTATAAAGAGAAAAGCAAAGAATAACGTAGGTACGTAAAGGTAAAAAAATACATTGCGACAGAGAACACACCAATTTGTTCTGGTCTCGGAGTAAGCAATTAATATCCTTGTGTTATGATGACTATGGTAATGCATTTCACCACGGACTGATAGGTACTAGCCTTGTTTAAAGTGACCGGCAATTGAATCTGGGACCTACCTTATCATTAGATCGTCAATAATTATCATCAAAACTATAACCCTACGACTACGACTACGCCAGGACCGCGCGAACTGTACGACCGCATTTTAAAGATATATTTTGAATTAATCAATATTCATATTTGTAATATGCTTGCCAAGACCTTTCTTTTGATACCAAACATATGGTGATTATCTCAGTTTTATTTTTATCGAGGTTAGAATCTGAGGTTTAAATTCCGTCATATAAAATTTTGATAAAATTAATATAGCCTATTTTACCCGGGCCATTATTGCGAATCTATTGACAACTCGTTCATTAAAATTGGTTTAATAGTTTAGGCGCTACGGTGGAACATACAAACATAATTACATACATACTAGACTACACTAGACTGCCAAAATCATTACCCTTCCTTTTGGTTTCGCCGTAGTCGGGTAAAAAGAGTTTAAAGTCGTTAGCGTGCGGTGCGCCTTTTCACCCTTATTTTCAATTCCAATAATTAGGGTGGTGGTACGCGTAGGTGAAGGGTTCCGCGGACTGGCGAGGAATGTTTTAGTTTAAGTTTTGCAGGTTAGTATCATTTTATATTACAATTTTGGTTACTGCGACATTGTTTGATTGTTACGGCCTTAAAAAAAATACCAAGATTTAAAACCTGACTAAAGAAAATCTAACCAATTTAAATAATGCATCAATGTTATAATATATGGACATGATTTTACCAACATATCAAATTGTAAAATCCACAAACTAACATTTATGTAAATATGCCTATTTATCTATTTAGTGTAAAATATGTAACAGGGCCCTAACCATGAACTGTTAAAACAATCACAAATCTGTCAAACATTATCATTTCTGACAAATTTTGTATGAAATGACGTACCAAAATTGATAGATTTGACAACTTTGAGATTGTTTTAAGAGTTCATGGTTATGGCCCAGGTAGGTACCCTACTTAATCGTTCAGTTAATTATGAAACGCGAAAGTTTAAAAAATATGATTTTCCAAGATTCATACCAATTTTCTAGTCCGAACCCAGCACATAGGCACCTGCCTAGGAGAAATTCTTAAATAGATTATATTATGCTCATCACTCAAACTCTTGCCCTATGGGATTCGAATCCATGACGGCTGGCTTTGTATTCCGGAGCACAAACCGTTATGTCAGAATGGTCGTCTAATTGCTACCCCGTTTGCAAACACGAGTCTCTTGCAAGTGACTACGTGTTTGCGCCATTTGGCGTAGAGACTTTTAGACCGTGGGGTCCGAATGCTAAATTACTTTTCGGCAAAATAGCACCAAAATTAATATCCATTTCGGAAAATAAAAATGCTGTACGTTCATCGCACAACGGCTTAGTTTAGCCATTCAGCGAGGAAACGCTGCCAGTATCTTGCTTCCTTGCCTCACGAACACGGTTTTATTTTTGAGTAGGTATTTATCAGGGGCGTGCGGTGCATAAAGGCAATTAGGCAGTGCCTACCTGATAAATAAAATGAAGTAGGCAGTAGGTACTGACAAATGTGTATTAATGATGAAAACCACAGATTTTCACCATTAATACACATTTGTAAGTACCTACTGCCTACCTCGAAATAAAACCAATGCCCGCCACTGGTATTTATTTACTATTTAGGTTTAGGATAAGTTAGTTTAATTTAAAGTATTATTTATTTTCGTTTGTGTTATTGTATTCAGATGTGACCCCGTTTTAATAATAAAATATACTCTATATTGAATTATGACCTTGACCACGACGAAGAAGCTATAGTTGATGTTTACAGGAAGATGTACAATTTAGACGGTCATATCGCTAAGAGCGATCATTTCCAGACAACCTCCATTCATCGCTTGAGGGCTGGGGCAGAATGGGGATTACTTTGCGCATCTTACGAGATGACCATCGTATCAGAGAGGCGTGGGCGCAAAGCTAACAACCAATTTTATTTATTTATTTAAAATTTATTGCACAGATTTAAAAAAAATACTTATACTTAGTGCCATGATTCATTCTCTACCAGTCGACTAGTAGGCTAAACAAATATATTTTGTGGGCTGTGCAATAAAGACAAACAAATTCAAAAAACCAATCAATGCCTGCGATGCAGGCGCGTCACACGTCTAGCCAATCACGTAATGACCGTACGTACGAACTCGTAGACCGTGCAAGTCGGTAGCAGTAGCAGAACGCTACGAGGCGCGCTACGGCTCGTAGTCGCAGTCAAAGCTCGTAGCGTAGTCGTGGGTCCATAAAATTTTGAACGTTGTTATTTTATAAATCACTCGCACACATTAGGTAAAATTTAGTATACACCTATTAACTGATCAGGGCCATTACCATGAACTCTTAAAACAATCTCAAAGTTGTCAAATCTGTCAATTTTGGTACGTCATTTCATACAAAATTTGACAGAAATGATAATGTTTGACAGATTTGAGATTGTTTTAACAGTTCGTGGTTACCGCCTTGGCTGATTGTGTTCCAAATGAATTTTTATCCCATTTTGACTTAATTCTGAAGTAGACGACGATGCCGGCAAAAGCTAGCAGCCAATTAAAACAAATTTTAATTTATGCAAATAGGCACGAAGACACTTTTTGCCGGTCTAATATTTATAAATGCACTGGTGAGAGCTAGACAGTTTTCAAATCTAAACATTTTTATCGTGAGTTAGAAAAATGTAGCAAGCTTATGTGGCAGTGGGCTTGCCACATCTGTCGCAGAACCGATGAAAGGTGGAGCAAACGAGTTCTCGAGTGGAGACCACGCCTTGGCAAACGTAGTGTAAGACGCCCCCCAGCCCGATGGACCGACGACCTTAGGAAGATTGCTGGCAGTGGCTGGATGATAAAAGCGGGAGATCGTGCACTCTGGCGTTCTTTGGGGGAGGCTTACGTCCAGCAGTGGACTGCAATAGGCTGAATAGATAGATTGAAGTCGATACATATTATTTATAATTATTTGCAGTATAATGGTCGTATTTTGACACGCGATTTACTTGTAGATAAGGATAAGGTTTGGCGCCTAATCATTGCGTTTACACCACATTGTGTCTTTATTACCGAACGTTCAAATTCATACAGGCGATTGAAATTAGCAGGCAGACACAAGTCGTAATGTTTTTATCTTGCCAAGTATGTAAGGTACGCGTGTAGTAGGTAGGTAAGGTACGGTAGCAAAGGAGCAAAAAAACGTAATTCTTTACTTACTCCTGTGACGGTAGTATGTAATGAAGGCAATGTATATTTCGTTAAAAGCACCAATTAAAAAAACCGGCCAAGTGCGAGTCTGACTCGCGCACGAAGGGTTCCGTACCATTATATTTAAAAACGGCAAAAATATCACGTTTGTTTTATGGGAGCCCCCTTAAATATTTCTTTAACTCAGATTTTTAGTATTTGTTGTTATAGCAGCAACAGAAATACATCATCTGTGAAAATTTCAACTGTCAACTATCACGGTTCATGAGATACACCCTGGTAACAGATGGACAGACAGACAGACAGGACTGCGGAGCCTTAGCAATAGGGTACCGTTTTACCCTTTGGGTAAGGAACCCTAAAAATGATTATGTAGGTAGTTCCTATCTTCAACTTTTAAGAAGTGCAATATAAGCAAGCAGCTTACCTTTCTTGATCTGTAGAGGCCTGTGAACGGAGCAGGGTCCGCTGAAGCCCAGCGGGGGTTTGTGGTCCTCATCGACTTCCTCCTTCACTTCCACCTTGACCTCGGACTGCTGACGCGGGGTCATACTTGAAATTGTAAGACTGGTTAGAAATGCTAACAGTCAGTATTACGTATTACTATATTACAAGTAACTCAACTACGCTAAGTATCCTATATGTTAAGTTAATCCAAATCATATTCTGTTTGTGTGCAAAGTTTCATCTAAATCCATTCAGTAGTTTTTGCGTGAAAGATAGTAACTAAACATCCATAATGCACAGGTGATCATATCACTTAAAAGAAAGAGACTACCTTCATTTTTGTTATACTGTAAATTATTGTTAAAGAAATGAACTTTTTGATTTTGATAATATACCTACTTTCGCTTTTGAAATTAGTAAGGATTCTCTTTTACTCCTGTAACACGATTTTCTGTGTTGAATGTTTGTATGTATATTATTAAACGGCTTTATTGGCTGAACGGGAGTAGCTGGAATTTAGCATAGGTACATGAAAAAATTTATTTATTTTTTACACAAAGGATAATTTTTGTCCTATATTTCTTTTTTATATTGTGCTTCGCTGTAAAAGCGCTTAGTTAAAGCCTATCAACAGAAATAAAATGGTTTCTTGGTTTTGTTTTTATTGGTTTTATTGAATCTAGGTTTACGTGGACTACACGACGTGTGGTGTTTGCCAGCTATAAAGAGTTAAAAGGTGCTAATTCGCACATACTTAAAAAATTACCGATTAGGTGTGTGTATATTATAATATATTTATATTAGGAAGTAATAAGCACCACCGCTATACGTAATTTGTGTATTAAATATCTACAATCTAACTAAAACAGTTTGAGATTCAATATGAATCATGTGCTTTCACTTTGCTAATATATGGTGTTTACTGGTGGTGTTACTTGTATATAAACCTGTACGGCTTGTCCGCGGGGGCGTCTCGTGGGGGCACCCTGGACCGTCTTCGCGAGCTCAGCCCCAGGGTCGCGTACTGCAGCAGAATCTGCGACGGCGCGTCCAGGCAGCCTGGAATCAAGCAATGAATCAATATTGACAACATCACATACCAATATTTCTCCACCATTACATTTGTAACCGAGATGAGTAATTTTCAGAGATACTTAGATTATAATTTAGGCATACGTCGCTTCTACGCAATTAATTGTAAATGTCGTGGCAGATTTTTAACAGACTTCAAAAAAGGAGGAGGTTTTATAGGCACCCATAATGTTTTGCATATATTTTTTGACTCAATGCTGATTTTTGGGTCTGGTAATAGAATAGAATAGAATAGAATAGAATAGAATAGAATAGAATAGAATAGAATAGAATAGAATAGAATGGAATAGAATAGAATAGAATAGAATAGAATAGAATAGAATAGAATAGAATAGAATAGAATAGAATAGAATAGAATAGAATAGAATAGAATAGAATAGAATAGAATAGAATAGAATAGAATAGAATAGAATAGAATAGAATAGAATAGAATAGAATAGAATAGAATAGAATAGAATAGAATAGAATAGAATAGAATAGAATAGAATAGAATAGAATAGAATAGAATAGAATAGAATAGAATAGAATAGAATAGAATAGAATAGAATAGAATAAAATAGAATATAATATAATATAATATAATTTATCATCATCATCATGTCATGTTGCTGACCTGATGATGGAAGCCACGGAACTGCTTAACGGATAGGAGTTAGAAGATAATACTGCAATTTGTCGACAGAACGTATTTCGCAGTGTGTTGAGCAGACGTGGAGCTTATGAGGTACCAGACCGCCAATTTTTATTTAGTGAACGCAAGACCTTATCCTATGGTACTACACCAAAATAGCCGCCGTTCTGGTTGGAGTGTAGGAAAGGGTGGGCAGGACTTAAAAATGTTCGTCGAAAAATTGACCCTGTATAACAACTTATTTTTATCATACCATTGGATGGGGGGTCCATAGAGGACCAACATTAGTTAAGGTTACTTTGCTGTAAAGTCATTTTTGGCGGAGTTGGAAGGTGAAAACTGAAGCTTATTTTAAAGGAGTCTGGGACTTAAAATTAATTTCGTCGAAAAATTGATATTCATAACATCCTATTTTTATTATACCATTGGGTGGGTGGTCTATAGAATACCAACATTTGTCTGGGTCACTTTGCTGTAAAGTATTTTTGGCGGAGTTAGGAAAGGAAAAATAGAAAACTTAACACTTAAAATTGTGAAGAAATAAATTTAATAAAAAACTAAAAACCGACTAGAGTCGGTGCCAGCCATCGAGAGTTAAAATGTGTTCATTCGCACCGACTACTCCAAAAAGAACTGATTAGGTATGTTTTAGTCAATATTATTTTTTGCTTTTTAGTTTCATTTTGAAGTCGGTTTTTAGTTTTTATTAATTGAGATAGTAAAAGCATAGGTACTTACTATTCATATCACGGACACTAAGTAGTTTTTAGATAAATTTAACTAACAACACAATCACCAGCACAAAAAACCGAAAACCCCTTTGTACGGACAACAGCTCGTCGACCTACCACAAAATGACAAATTTTCTCATTTGAAAATGATCTCTATATGTCAGGCTTAAAGTTGAAAATCCATTGGAGAATTTTTGACTTTTTGGGTAAGTCGACGTGCTGTTGACTGTACATTTGTCTATCTCACTTTGTTCGTCTTTTTACTACTTCAAAATTTCTTGTATTGTTTTTGTAAATAAATTTATGCGCAATGTCACATGCTACTAAATCTCGCCGGTTGAATGTGCTGAATTTACTATTATTTACTACAAACATATAGAAATGGCCGGCATTCATTATCAACTGGTTTTCCCTATAGATACTACAGTCAAAAAACCCATCTAATGACATGTTTTATTTTATTTTGAACTTTAATGCACATACTTATAAAGGTGTACAAAAGGTGGACTTAATGCTAGAAGCATCATTTGCCAGTCAACCTATAGGTCATGCAGAAAGCTTGCGAAATGGTGCGGTAAATATACAAGATGGAGAAAAGTTAATAATAAAACGTAGTTAATGATAAAAAAAATATTATCTTTAAAATAGATTATATATAATATAAACAGGGACACATTAATAAGATACATTCTAAGAATTTGCAAATTTGTAGCATACATAGATAAAAATAATCTCTTCTAAATCTTTGTGGTCTTGTGAGCAAAAGCCAAATGCCAAAGTATAGGGCTAGGTAGGTACTACATTCTTTTCGAACCATTTATACAAACACTTAATTCATAAAAGGGTTAAATTCACCTTCCTAGGGTAGGTAGGTGGTACGGTACTCACTCCAGAAATATGTAGTAACTTCTGAAATCTCTAGTTTCACACTCCGCTGGTCCGAGTTGCTCATGATGTGCTGATATATATATATCATCACATCATCATCACCAGCCTATATCAGTCCACTGCTGGACACAGGCCTCTCCAAAAGGAGGAAGGAAGAAGGAAGAAAGGATTTTGCCATAATCACCACGCTTGGCAGGCGAATTGGCGATCGCAGTTTGGCCAATGGTGGAGAGGAGACGCTGCTGCCCGTCTTTTTAAAGCGGTTCTCCTGTAGTCGCCTCTTACGACACCCATAGGAAGAGAAGGGGTGCTGCTATTTTTTTAACGTGCCGGCACCACAGGACACTATATATATATTAATGTCAATAAGCACGTTACTTTTTTATAGGTTTTATAGGTAACTATTAACGCGTACTTAGTACCTACCTATTTAGTTTGTTGGGGCTCAGTTCAGTCATCGATAAAACACGATGATAATGATATCCTGACTCTATGGTAGTATCAAAAGATTTTTTATATCGGGTGTAAAAAAAGGCTTAACGAAGCCGAATACTACATATTCTACGTATTATTACGATCATTTTTTTTCTTTTACACTATACCTGGGAAATGACGGGTTACCCAGTTATTGACAGTCAAAGATACAATTTTTTTTCAAAGATTTTTACAAAATTGTCTTCTGTTTGATAATACTAAACTTTTTTACAAAGAAACATGATCCGCTTACACACACAGGCATAGTCTGTGGCGTGCGCGCTATACATTGCGGGTTAGAAATAAGTTATTTTTTTTATACCCAAAAATAAAAGTCATTTCCCAGCAATTATTTTTTTTGCATTCTACTTGGTTTTATGTATAGAATTCGTGGTTTAAGGCTTCGTTAAGCCTTTTTTTACACCCTGTATAATATTATTAAAATTCGACCGCCTCAGATATTTTAAGCTTTTCTGATCTTTACCAATAGTTAACTATTTGTAACATTATTTCTATCGGGTGTTGACGGTAGTATACCGCAACATTGATCAGAAAAAACGCTGGCTTCGACAGCGACAAACACTTGAAAGATTTCGTCAGCTCTGTTAACGTCTCGGTAGCTTAGTTGGAAAAGCACTCGACCGGTATGCGAAGGTAGTGGGTTCGGGTCCCACCTGAGGCAGTCGTTTTTTTTTTCAAGTATTATAAAAGGAAATTGAAAAACCTAGCATGGTAATTGCTAAAAACAAAATTTCAAAAGAAGATTTATAAATGAAGGCGAAGCATCTCATCATTTCTAGGTCTAGTAATCGCAAACTATTAATTACCTTGCACCCCCGAAGATCTGTCCTTCCAAAACGGCTTGATAGGCATATTTCCTAAACTGCACAAGTCTCTAGCGTACACTATTATTCACTAAAACGGCCAGTCAGTTGGTAAGACTGACTGCCCTATCGTTCCACTACAGCAGGACCAGTTGACACAGCAGGAGAAAGGACAGTAGTGGGTCAATATTACGTAGTTGTAAAGCTCTGGAATAATATGAGTAAGCACTTATATACAGGGTGTAAAAAAGTTTAAGTATCGCTTTCAATTTGAACAGGTGAAAGAAAACAAATTACACTGCAAATAATTAGTATAAAAGAATTAGATGCTCTTCTACCTACATTCATTATTATCGTTTATCAATAATTTTTATTACATCGGTAATTTATAATAATTTTGTTTCGTATTTTGCAATTTCCTTTTGAACTACTTACTACTTATAACAAAAGTATGGCTTCGTTGACTTATTTAGCACCTCCAAACGATCCTTTAGAAAAGAGTTTCGCAATTTGTTAGCTCGGTAGGACAACCCGACCACCCACACAAACACACACACATTTCATTTACACTCATTAACACTCGTACACACTCGTACTCATTATACCATTTATTCAGACCCAGACATTCACCTACATGCAAGTATTCTCTTTGATTTTATTTTTCTTCTTTATATAGGTAATATTTGTCTTATATAATTATCCCTTTGACTGTGTTTTTTTAAAGATGTTTATTAGTATATATAGAATCCATTATTAGCTGTAGGTTAGGTATATATGAGAATTGTAACTTTTTTAAGAGCTGCGGATTTTGAATAAAGAAAAAAATAAAATAAAAATAAAACTAGAAAGCTGCGAAAGTTAATACACTAACGTCAATTTGATTCGCACGGTTTTTTAAACAGCCTGTACTAAAAATATGATTTTGTACTTCCCATCTCGACCCGACCCGAGTGCCACGATAACGCATTCGGATAAACCGCTCAACGCTAACTGACCTGACAATGAGATTATAAAAATCGCATTCAATTTTCCAGAATGATGTATCCTTTATCGGCAAAACTTCTGGGTACAAACGTACTAGTAAATAATTAACATTGAACAATATCACACATTTTGCTCTGATCCTAAGGTAAGTAGCTAAAGCACTTGTGTAGAAATCAGAAACAACAACAGGTATAATTATACCACAACACCCGGGCCTGAGACAAGAGAAATGTTCGTTTTCTGCATTGACCTGACCGGGAATCGAGCCAAGTCCGGCCGGCGTGCTTGCCTTTTTCTCTTTTATAGGACTGAACGGAAACTCAAATCACAAATTACGTATAGCGGCGGCGCGCAATCATCTAGCAAACTATAAAAAGGCTCCAAATGACATCTATCGACAGTTTTAAGTTAAGACCTCTTTTAAGTTCCAAAATAAAACTGTTTCTAGATAAAACGTTTGAATGTTTCAAAATTAGAATCCATCCTGATGGACGTTTACTGTCAAACAGACAATAACAATTGGAAGACCATAGTGATTGCACAATTTAATAAATAATTTTACATAGATTTCATTGAGAATGATGCCTGAAGGTCTGAAGATACAGACTGAGTCGCCGGTGGCGCGCGCGGGCGCGGGGGACATCTCCGAGAGGGAGTTGTCCCGGGAGAGACACAACCTGCAGACCACTCCTCCTACGTAAGTTCTATTGACGGTTTCACAACTTACCCTCGCTGCGGCTTTGTAGTCCATTGGACTACAATGCTTGGCTGAAACATTTAGTTCGAGATGTGTTATCTAGTAAGTACGCTAGTACATTATACCTCAATGCATGTGTATATTATACCTCATAAAAATCTTGTGTCACAATGTTCGTTCCAGTCTCCTCCGAAACGGCTTGACCGATTCTCATGAAATTTTGTGAGCATATTGAGTAGGTCTGAGAATCGGCTAACATCTATTTTTCATACCCCTTAGTGATACGGGTTGTCCAACCGTAACATTTAAAAAAATATTTATATGGCAAAACAACGTTTGCCGGGTCAGCTAGTGATAATAAAATGTTAACGAAGAACAACATTTCCCATCTCGTTCTACATAAAACCTTTTTTTCCAGCCGTGTCCAACCAGCTCACCCAAAGAAGCAGTTGTTCTCTGTCCCCGTAAACAAGTTCACCGCGACATCCAGCGCGCCCAGCCCCAACCTGTCGCGCATCCGCAGCTGCCTCGCGCAGTACCGCGCGCAGACGCCGGCGCGCCCGGTGCGCGTCAGGCCCAAAGCCGTCTCCATGGAGGACCTGACGCCTACCAAGAGGGTCAAAAACTTGAGGTAAGGTTTGACTCATCCAGGGATCTTATAATAACTAGATGAATCTGGTTGTTTTTGGAAGAGAATTTGAAAGGTCGGGAGTATCAAACAAAGGCGCCAGCATGCACAGTCCACGTCAGGGCCAAGGTGGCCTCCATGGAGGAGCTAGCGCCTACCAAGAGGGTCAAGAACTTGAGGTAAGGTTTACTCATCTAGATGTGACCAAATAGATAGACTTGGAAAGAACAGGATTGGAAATAAAAAAAAATGAGCTTGGAAGCAACAGGGATTTGAAAAGTCCGAGTATCATACATAGACATCTGTGTGCACTGTTCACGTCAGGCCCAAGGCCGTCTCCATAGAGGACCAGACGCCTAACAAGAGAACCAAGAACTTGAGGTAAGGTGAACCCTACAGCTAGCGGCACGTAAGTTTAGCGCTGGGACAAAGAGTGGGGATCGCTTTGCGCATATTGGGAGACGATCATCGTATCAGAGACGCGTGTGCTCGGAGCTAACAACCAATCCCAGCCGGCGGAGCAGGCGCGTCGCGCGACTAGCCAATCACGTAATCGTAATGATCTTCTGCGCAACTTTCGTGAACCGCTAAACTTACGTGCCGCTAGCTGTACCTTATTACGCCTCAGGATGAGTCAAAACTCGTCACAAATAACGAAATAACTAGATAAAACCTAGTTGGACTTGGAAGCAACAGGATTTGAGAAATCTGGAGTATCAAACACAGGCACCTGCATGCACTGTCCACGTCTGGCTAAGTCAGACTCCGTGGAGGCAGATCCTCCACGGAGTCTGACACCTACCAAGAGGATCAAGAACTTGAGGTAAGGGTTGATTCATCTAGGCATGAAGAAATAGATGGAACCCAGTTGGACTTGTAAGCAACAGGATTTGAAAGGTCTGGTGTATCAAGCACCGACACGTAACGTAAGATCATTAAATGGGTAATAATGTATTTAGCTCGACTGCGCCTCAGCAAAGTCAAGGATATGTTTTAATGTGATGTGGCTCTTTTTGACAAGTGACCAAAATCCCTTCAAAAGACATCAACGGGATACAAACACAATGAATAGTATCAATCGTATTTTGTAACCATGATTGTAATGTGCAAATTTATATTTTGTGCAATAACATAATTTTGCAACAACAGAACACGTATTGTTTTCCGGGATTTACAACATGATGCAATGATGATTTTTCTTTAATTTTTTTAAGTTAGACTCGTCTCAATACCTGACCTAGTTAAAAGTACAGCATAAGTTAGTAAGGCAGGTTGTAATCATCGCAAATTATGAAAATACAACTGACAAAAAATATGATTTACAATAATAACCGTACATTAACCGTACCTTATGCAGCTGTTAAGTCAAATAAAATGCCACATTGCAAAAGGAAAAAGATGTAGCGTCTCTACACTAGGATACCGTCATTTTTTGCGGTTAATTCTAGACGTGATATAATGATTAAATTCGAAATTTTGATGACGACGACTATGTAAGATGTGACAACATTTTGAATAGGTATTACCTTATCCAAGTGATTAATTATTCACAACTGTTAATAAGACGTTGAACTTATTACCAGTTATCTTAAAAGCTAATTTAACTTATTTCTTACCGTAATCAGCAACACAATTTTTGAGCTGAACACAAACGAGATTAGGCAAAATAGTACCTATGCAGAAACTGCGATTGTGTTGAATGAATACATGAAAAACTGCGGTCTTATTAAAGAATCTTCTTCAGGGCTAGTGTCCAGGGTATGTGTCTGTTAGACTAGAACAAAGAAAATGTCTTCTTCTTTCCTCTTTGCATCCAATTCCTTTAGGTAATTGTTTGCCTCAACTCTAAGTTTGACGAGATACTGTCTCACTCAGTGGTGGCTTATCGTTGTCCTCTTTGCAGCGTTGGATTGTAACACGTGGACACCAGACACGTAGCACGCGCGACAGGGGCAACGCTACGTCACACTACGTCATTTTTCCTTATTTTCTTGTTTTTGCCTTACCGTGTCTACCTCTGACTTGGCCACGTAATAACGCTAACCGCACTCTTAATGTGTTTGTGTTAGGATAATCATAATGAAATGGTGACTAATGTCTGACAAAATTTCAAACTCGTGCGAATGTTTTGCGATGTCTAATTAGAATGATCATCTTGTTTGTAGGATAAGTTTTTAGTTTAAACTTTAAATGATATTATAATTTACTTTCCAGGTCGACGTAGGCAATCCCGAGAGATGCAAAGTAATTAGGTACCGTACGAGTAGATGTTGGTGTTCAGTTAACTGCATTGTGTTTAATATTTTGAACTTATTGATAATAATTACTTTTAAACTTTCGCGTTGCATAATTTAAAACTCAATGAAACGGGAATTAACGCGATCATAATTTAGGTACAAAATGTTACCTCTTTTGCCTGACGTTTCATTGATAATACCAAACTCGGATAATTTCTACAATTATTTAACAATCATTTTCTTATTCTTCTAGGCGTTATATAATTTTGGAAGTGTAAAAGCCATTTTGCAGAAATAAATTGATTTTAAATACTCAAGTTTGGAGATCGATCTTGAATACCAGCTTTGCGATCTCGAGTCGCCGGCGACGCGTCTTGAGAAGCTTGTTGAACGTCATCGTCGCATAAATAACGCTATGAAACTTGTTTTTCGGCTCCGCTAAGATTCTTTGAATCGTATACTAGTTAAAAACTGATACTCGTGCTATAATGATGAGTCGTCGAATTCGCTTCTGAATGGACTTAATGGCACGGTGATTCGCCTTGAACGTAATTTCAGAGTCAAGTCTCAATTTTCGTAATAAACATGTAACCCTTGCGGTACTATACATATACCAGAGAATCAATTTTACCAGAGGCGTATCCCACACGCCCAGAACACTTTTAGAAAAGTTCCCGAGAAGAATCTAGTCGAAGACGAATCACGGTCATCATTATCATCATCATCATTTCAACCACTAGGACGCCTACTGCTGAAAATAGACCTTTCCCCTTTTGTGACTTCCAGAGCGGCCGGATACTTAAAGCATTTTATTTTATTTAAAGCAGCGCTTTGGTATGAATTACTAAAGTAAAGCAGCCAACGCCGCGGTTGTTAGTGGATAGGTGACCATTCCGAACATATTTAGTAACATTTATTACGAGCATCCTTGTTCTTTCGAAAGGCACGTAAAAAGTTGGTCCCGGCTGATAATTGCTTGATATTAGTCGTAAAGCCTAGTCAGAGGCCTTAAAGGCTGAATTACATCGCAGTAAGGTTTAGTCACTGGCCCTTCCGCCGCGGTGCACTGGCCCCACGTGACGGATTATGGCCCCAACCACCTCATAGTTGAGGTGAGGCCTGTGCCCAGAAGTGGGACACGTCACACGATTTACTTTTTGACTTTACATCGTGCCTTTGTTTTTCAGGGCTGAGAGTGGGCTGGAAGTTGTTAGGTCTCCAGGGCTGCGGTCCCCTGGGCTTCGCTCGGTGGCGGAGCAGCAGGCGGCCGTCAAGGTGTTCCGCTTCATGCTGCTCAGCGCCTGGAGGCGGCGCCGCGACGAGGTGCGCTGCCTCAGGAAGACGCTGGAGTACCAGGTACACGATAAACTTGATTTTTTTGGTTTCCGTATCCTATTAAAACGGGACCCCTTTACTAAGACTGGTGTCCGTGTGTCCCCAGCCTTTATCTCATGAACCGTGATAGTTAGACCGTTGAAATTTTCATAATGATGTACCTATTTCTGATGCCGCTATAACAGAAAATATTTAAAAAAAATTAAGGCGGCTCTCCTACAATGTGATTTTTTTTGCTCGTTTTTTACAGTTTTTATAGATGATGGGACGGAACCTTTCGTGTACGAGTCTGACTCGCTCGGCCGGTTTTTTTACGTTCTTTGGGATTTCTATTGAGCACAAGTTATAGAACTTAAGGGTCTCGTGTAAAATTTACTCGATAGCTTGTGATGAGAACGTAAGCCCAGATTTGTATCGGAAAATATCTCGCAATGTTTTGGTACTTACATAATTGATTGCACACCGTATAAGATAAGTTTTAGAAAAGGATGATTGATTAGTTGATACTTTTAACTAAATGTTCGTTTTGTACTAACGCCTCTCCCACGCTAGCGTCTTTTGAGTGTCGTGATAATGTCCAATCAGCGTTAAGTAAATGCAGCTGCGCTAGCGTTGCGTCAACACTGATTGGATGCTGCCACGCCGTCGACGCTCAAAAGACGCTAGGTGGGTGATCCCAAATTGGGATGTTGACACCATTTTTAGATAATTCCAAGGCTTCATTTTATTAAAACTAACTAGCAATTTTAGGCCCTATCATGCACTACATTATTATTTATTAGAAAAAACAGAATATTGATTATTTCAAAATCTATAAAAAGTAACCTAGTTTCATTGAGTTAGTTAAATCATGACGACATAGATAGATTGATAGATACTTTTTATTGCACACCAAACAAAAACGTTACAGTTGATATATACAGAAAGATGTACAATTTAGGCGGTCTTATCGCTAAAAAGCGAGCTCTTCCAGACAACCTTCAGGCAGAGGACAACTACAACATATATAGTATAGTTCGATATCGCCATACAAATTTGGAAGAGGTGCGTTTTGACAGCTCATAAAAGGTATGGCCCAGCCCTGGATTTGTCAATAGGCCGTACAGGCCGCGGCCTAGGGGCGGCAGCGTTCTAAGTTGCCGCAGATTTCAGAGAAAGCTCAGTGGGGGGGGGGGGGGGGGGATTATATAGCCTACTGGCGGCAAATTTGTAAATCCGCCACTGGGTATGCCAATTGTTTGATAGTGTCAACTAGCCTATTCTGTCGTCTATAAGCTAAAAGCCCGCTAAATGTCATTTAGCGGCCAACAAGCGCATGAGAGGCCTTTCATGCGATACACCACATGGTATGTTCAAAGTGTTTTGTTATTTTTACCGCCGACATTGTGACGTCACAGTTACAACCCCCACCATTTTCGCGCTTCAAAAGTGTAAAATGACCAAATGTCATTTAGTGGCCTTTTAGCTTATAGGCGGCAGTATTGTTCCCCGGCAGGTGTCATGCTCGGAGAGGCTACGCATCCAGGTGTCGACGCTGAAGTCGCTGCTGGACTCCGACAACGCGAAGGTGCGCCTCGCCATGCGCGAGCTGGAGCGGCTCAAGCACCTGCTGCGCGACAAGGACATCGAGAAGGCGCTGCTGCAGAGGGTATAACTATTGCTGTTTGAATTAAAGATATATAACACTTGAAATAATCATCGACCTCAGGCGGGACTCGAACCCACGTCCCATCGCATGCCGGGCGAGTGCTTTACCAACTATGCTACCGAGGACGTCACTGTCGTGATGAAATTTCTCAAGTGTTTCTTCTAGCTGTCGAAGCCAGCGTATCTCTGATCAATGTTGTAGCTATATGTATAGCTGAGTACTCAGCTATACATATAGCTACAACATTGATTCGAGTCCCACCTGAGGTCGATGATTTTTTCAAGTGTTATATTTATCTTTAATTAAAACCTTGCATGGAATTGCTAAAAACAAAAATTTACAATATTGCTGTTTTATTCAGAGTGCATTTACTATTCCAGACTAAGCTTAAACCACTGATTTTTGTACGTTAAAACAGTGGTTTAACCTTAGTCCCGGAATAGCAAGCACTTTGAATAAGACAGTTGGGATCTGCAGGGTCTACAAAAGAATATTACATTCCTCAAAATGTCATCAATGATCAGCTGTTCATAATACAGCAACTTTTTTTATGGGAGCAACATTGAAATCGATAATTTTTTACAGCTGTCGTTTACCTCGATGGTAATGTTTGGAATATCTGAAAAACAAAACACGATTCCGATGTCGCTCCCATAAGAAAATTTGTTGTTTAACAGCAACTGATCACGGGGTTTTAAGGAGTGTCCTATTCTTTTGTACAATCTGTAGACACTATTCATAAATTATTTTATTGCTTTATTTAATAAACCCAACAACTTATTTTAAGCCCGACACAGGTGACAACCACCTATGATTTTCAGACGCCTCGATGCAATGTCCAGTTAAAACAAAACTCTGACACTCGAAACTAACATTTAACTACTTCATTTTCACACATTCACGTGGCAAACATAATTTTTATATTACTTTATAACCTTTCTTTTTACTTTTCCCGCATTACATCCGGCGAAACACAAACTAACGCAACTTCCTGCACCACTTACACCTGTGGCCGTGACCTCTAGAAGACATTCCGATTATAAGGAAAGATTGTGAAAAATCGTTATCTCTTTAACCATGACTCAAATTGCTGTGATGCTTCGACAACTCGAGTCGAACCTCGAAAACAAAACTGGTCGTTGTGACGTCAGCTACTCAGAGGTAGGTGACGCATCTCAACATATCTCAACATCGTGTGGGACGGACTCAAGCTCGCATTTAAGTCTCAAGCGAGCAATTCAACGGGCTATGAACGCGTTGTTCCTAATTTGAGTATTTTTAAACCAGGTGTCTTGGATTTCAAAATTTTAAATGGAATTCGGAATTTACGATCGAGAATAACCAAATCAGATTTGATATTCATAAATTATTCATTGCTTACTTAGCAATAGGCTATTTTTATATGGGTACCGATGTCATTATGAAGTAGGTACTTCCGATTTGGTAGTGTTTTAATTTAATTTGAAATATTTTTATTGTAACAGGAAAAACTGGCTCTCGAGCGCGACGTGTGCGCGGCGCAGGACCAGGCCTCGGAGATGAGCATTGGTATGATAAATATAGAAATAAGTAGGTAATAGTTTAAACTAATAATTTAATGTTAGACTTTATCGTTTGCGCCTGCTGTCTCATTTGGCTTCGAGGCAAAAAACACCTCGACGTTTGCAACTACAAATAAGTGCTGGATGCAACCAATTTGATTGTGGAGTTGTAAGAATTCTTGTAACGAATAAGTATCATATCAGACAGCAATTTTTTTTCACGGGAGGTTTTCCAGTACTCTTAAAAAATCTAGAGAAAAGCCAATTTTGTTAAGTTTGTTTTCTGAGCTGACCCCATAATACTAAGCTGCAATTACCGGTTTTAAAGTAATTGTTATTAATTCCGGGGAACTTTATATATTTTTCAGATTGCAAGGTATCTGGTACGTTATACTTAAGAAGTCTAATAGATTATAATTTATCTAAGCGTGTAGGTATGCGCGATTACTATCCCACACATGTGTAGGTAATGTAATGTAATGTATTTATTATGTAAATTGACTTAATGATTTCGATAAAGTCGATGCTAAATGGTTTTAACACACACAGTTCATCGTTTTTAAAATGAATACTAGTTGATTGGATCGTTGTCTATCCTGATCAAAGTAAGTATTATCTTCTAAATCGTGATCAGTCTACAGGTCTTTTTATCTTAACAAACAGGCGAAATAACTACATAGGTACTTAAAAAAGCGTCATTACTTACTTGAAGTACTACCCCCACTAAGCAAATGCTCTGCACTGCAACAGACTGCAGAGCTCGCTTTAATGGATTAGTTTATATGACTAGTATAAGAATATAAATCTTAGGTGCAGGTTGACCTTAACAAACCGTAATTTGAACTCAGATGCTGAGTTGTCTCTCTGATGTGTTTGTTCTGCGGTTTGCGGTTTTAGAAGAAAGTGATTCATTGGAATGCATATGAGCGTGGCACATATTACGTATAAATATTGGTTTTGATATATCCTCCTCTTGATATTACTCTAGGCCATGCAGAATTTCAAGTATAATTTAAAATCGATCGATAATTGGAGCTTTATAGGCGCTAAGGCGCGTATTAGCCATTATTAGCTTGGAGTCACGGATCCAGCAGGACGTAACTTATGTAGAGCACATATTTTATGCCTACTCCGTCAATATTTACCAGCAAGTTGAAAATTTATGTGAACCTTAAATCTTATAGTAGGACCACCCTACAACCTAAGACCCTACTGTGGCCACAAGAATTCGCCGCTAGTATAGTATGGTATCAACATACTTAGATACTATTATTTTAGTGTTAAAATACCGGGGTCTAACAAAGCCCTTTTTTAATTGGGTTCCCTACTTAAAAACACTTTTCTTAGAATATTGTTACATCGACGACTTTCATTGATGCACCGCAATACTCCTTTGGGTATTGCTTGCCAACTGTCAAGCCATTGCTTGTTTCTGCGCTAAAGGCTTCATTGTTTAATTTTTTTAAAGATCGAGCATCTTAAACTGATACTTTGTTTTTTTACTCTTATTTGTCCGATGTAAGGTAAAACGTTTCGCAAATGTATTGCCAATACATTTTTCCGTAAAATAATATCGCATACATTGATTTTTGAAGATTCCGATGGGAAAAAACATCTTTTTTTTGCAATAAAAAAAACAACAACATTCAGTCGAATTGAGAACCTCCTCCTTTTTGGAAGTCGGTTAAAAACGCTCGTTATCATATTGCAGGCTGGCGCAACTGCCGCAACGAGCTGGAGGGCGTGCGCGCGGCCGCGGCGGCGAGCGAGCGCGCGCTCGCGCAGGAGCGCGCCGCCGCCGCCGACGCGCGCGCGCAGCGAGACCTCGCCTTCCGCAGGGTGAGTCTCTCTAACTAAGGCTTCTTACCCACGTCAGACTTTTTGTAGGACCGATTTTTTTTACGCCGATTTCTCGTGATAACGTCTTATAAATCGATGAACGCCGGTTGCACGCACGAAAAATGACACGTTCCGCGTGCGAGCGAGAACGAAGCGTTCGTCTTGTGACGCATCTCTCTCTTCCTATAAATATTTTCTTATGATGTTAACACGTAAAATCTTGACATACAACCAATTTTTTTCAATTTTGTAGGACGTGTACGTCGCACTAATATGTTCTATTTTTCTCCTACAAAAAATTGGTCAACGATTATCGAACGTGGGCGAGCTACAGCAGGAGAGGCTAGGTACACGATTAGATATTTCACAAAACCTGTTAAATATGGCCTCCCGCACCCGAATGGTGTGTCAATACAAGAAAATTTCACATGTTTGCTTGAGCGACAGATTAAATCTGGGCTAAAAACGGCTCCACATTGCATTGCAATTTTTGGTTTTACGATAACCTACCAGTCATGGTGTCAATTAACAAGTCATTTCACAACGTTTTTTATTTGGTTCATAATAAATAATAGACTCTTTACTAGGGACCTATAATAAATAATAGACTCTTTACTAGGGACCTTCTAATCTCCTTTCGGCTTTAGGGGTATTTTCGAAACAACCTGTAGAATGTGGACAAACAATCCCGATAACCGAAGGCGGATCTTAGCGGCGCGCACAAATAACGGCGCACGCGCTTGGCTCCGCCCCCCGCACGTGTATCGCGCCGCGTGCGTTTCCGGAAATCGCTGCAGTTTACCGAATCGCCGAATAGGTTGTGAACTTGTGATTAATTCTAATGGGTGCGATTCTCTGTAACGACTCGTTTAGATAAATCTTTCTTTTATCTAAACGAGTATCTTTTAATCTTTTGTATCATTTTAGTAAATGAACAGAGATGAAACGAAAGTTATCAACTTTTCACCCAAGTGATTGGCCTTTGTTTGTCTTTTAGGTTACCGGTATGAATCGAGCTGATTGAGGCACTTCTATTATGTTTGACAGATATGTGGTTTAGTTTGACGTCTCGTAAACGACAAACGACGACGTATGTATCTCAAAAGGCAAAAAGGAACCCAAAAAAGTTCACTTCAAAAAAATCTGAACGGGCATTTAATTTCATCAAGACTATTCCCGGCATAGACGCACTATTTAGACAACAACAAGTACGGAACCCTCGGTGCACGATTCTGACTCGCACTAACAAGTACGGTACCCTCGGTGCATGATTCTGACTCGCACTAACAAGTACGGAACCCTCGGTGAATGAGTCTGACTTGCACTAACAAGTACGGAACCCTCGGTGCACGATTCTGACTCGCACTAACAAGTACGGAACCCTCGGTGCACGATTCTGACTCGCACTAACAAGTACGGAACCCTCGGTGCATGATTCTGACTCGCACTTGACGATTTTCTTGTCTAAATTAGTTAGCGATCCATTAAATTTAATTACATAAATCGAGCGATATTTCTCGCAATCAGAAGACAACACGGGCCGTGTTCAACGGAAAAGTTTATCTGAGATTGAATTCACAGAAATATAGCCAATTTTAATTCTTATCCTAACATAAATTAACAGTTATTGAGCTATTTGCCGATATGTACCTATTCTTGGTAATTGAAGAGTAGATAAATTCCTGAGATTAGTAGATCATATTTAAAATGATTCATAGTGTGCTTGGCTGAGTGAGGTAGGTTATAATAGGTTACGACGCAGTTGCATAAGTTTTTGATATAATATGGGAAACCTTTGTAGCAAAACATAACTTTAAATTAGTTTCTTTGAATCACATACACGATAACAGCGTCAATAACAAAACAAAGTAATTGCTGCGCATTTGATTTTTCATTCTGTAAAACCCTTACAATATAAGTAATAAGTGATTCACTCACACTGCAAAATATATATTTTTTTGTGGTTAAAATATTTTTTTTCGTGATACCAACGGGATCATTTACTATTGATGACGCAAAATAGCATTAGAATTTATGGAAACGAAGTAAATAGACAAAAAAAAATGTTAATTATTATTCTGGAAAAATGCCATTTTGTTTAGGTTTGTTCGTTTCACTTCCAACACTCAGTTCAAAAAACATACTTTCTGACTTTCACTCATCTCTCCTTAGAGAAGTGCGTTTCTCGATTAATCGAAACTCGTTCTTTTTAACAAAAACCGGCCAAGTGTGAGTCGGACTCGAGCACGAAAGGTTTCGCACCATTATCTATAAAACGAGCAAAAAAATTCACGTTTGATGTATGGGAGCCCCCATAAATATTTTTTTAATTACGGTTTTTAGTATTTGTTGTTAAAATACGTACAGTCAACAGCACGTTGACCTACCCCAAAAGTCAAAAATTCTCCAATAGATTTTTAACTTTAAGCCTGACATATAAAGTTCATTTTCAAATGAGAAAATTTGACATTTTGTGGTAGGTCGACGTGCTGTTGTCCGTTCATCATCTGTGAAAATTTCAATACTCTAACTATCACGGCTCATGAGATACAGCCTGGTGACAGACGGAGAAACAGACAGATGGACGGACGGCGGAGTCTTAGGAATAGGGTGCCATTTTACCCTTTGGAAACGGACTCCTAAAAACGAATTTAAAAAAATAACTAAAAAAAAAACTTCCAAAAAAACAATTAAAATTAATTACCTAAAAATTGCGATAGAAAATGTTGTCTAGTTGTACCTAAATGACGGTAGTTACGCATCTTATCGCCGTGAGCCTTGTGTTCCAGCTGTCGATGGTAGAAGAGGAACTGTCGCAGCATGAAGCGCTGCTGTCGGCGGCGGAGGGCGAGGCGGCGGCGCTGCGGCGCGACGCGGACGAGCGCGCGCGGCAGCTGGACCACGCCGCGGAACTGCTGCGGCACGAGCAGGAGTCAGTATATGCTAGATACTAACCGCACATTAGGAAAACCTCTGTAGCTGAGAGGCGAGCATGCCAGACTATATGGCATCGACGTCTCTTAGGGGTTCGATCCCCGGTCGGGTTAACGTAGAAAACGAACTTTGCTGTATTGCCTTGTGTCTGGGTGGTGTGGTATCGCCGTTGTTTCGAACTTCCATAACACAAGTGCTCTAGCTACTTACCTTAGGATCAGAACAATGTATGTGATGTTGTCAAATATTTATTTATTATCATATTTATATAAATTTGAAAATAAAACCTACCCTAAGGGTGGGAAAATAGAGGCGATTTATTGTTCACTTAGAAGTACCTTATTACCTTTGATCATCAGCCCCTGCAAGTCCACAGCTCAGCATATGTGGTATCACTGGGGGTGTATGACGTGGAAATCACTAATAAAACCAATAACCAATAAAACCAATTTATTTTTGCAAATAGGCTTAAACTAAGCACTTTTACACGTCCCATTGTTATTTTATTCCCTACCACTGCTTCGGGACAAGTTTGGGCTGGGGGAGGCCTATGTTTACCAGTGGATATCCTATGGCTGCCATGATGATGATGATGAGTCCACAGCTAGACATAAGGCTCCCGTACAGAACTTCACAGCGCAGCTTGACGCCGTTAGCATTCAGCGGCCCCTGCAACTTTGATCAGTCGGTCAGTACGAGCTACGTTCGTACATTTGTCTGCTGCGTCGTCAGCGACCTACAAACCAGCGCGACCCATGGACCCTGCACATGCACCGTCGGCACAGTACACCGTTAGACTGTCTGCCCAAAATGCGTCTCTTCTTCCTGTTCACGATTGCAACTCGAAAAGCTCTTCTCCAACGGTTTTTAGATGTTGCCGACCGTTTTAAATAAAACACCGGATTATTTTTCTTGGTGAGGAAAGCGCATCAAAATTGACACTTAATTGATATAAAGCTGTTAAAGCATGTTATTTTGCAGCTGATATACTTTCATCGACTTCAGAAGTGCAGATGCTCGCTTCACAGTTTTGCATTCAAAGCATAGGTACACTCTAGATGTTGCTTCCTGACAAAAGTTTTTATAATTCGACTGCTGCTGCTTACATATTGGAAAGAACTACACGACATTATAAAGGGTGTACAAGAGAATGGGACACCCCTTAAAATCACGTGATCAGCAGGTCATATACAACAACTTTTTCTATGGGAGCAACATTGAAATCGATAAATTTTTTTTCACCCTTCTCATACAAACTTACTCGCATACCTCGATGATAATGTATGGAGCATCTGTGCAGCTGCCGACTAATGTAATTGTTTAGTGTAAGATGTCCTGTGAATGTAAGTGTTCTGGTCTCTTGTTAAAGGCACCGGCTAGCTACACATGAAACTATTATACTATTGAAGATAGAATTTACGTTACAGTTTCCTAATCCTAGTCCCTAGGCCCTAAGTTCCTAAGTAATAATAGTGTGATAGATAAATATATAAAAAAGTACAGGATGTCTGCACCATGTGACCTAAGGTGGCAGACGGAAAGTGGTGAGGAATAAGGTGAGGAGTAGGTTTTCTCACTGCCAGTCAAGCAGACTCACAAGACTGATCAGGGGTTGATGGCTAAGGGTGTCTTGGCCACAGTGAGAGGAATATAGTTACCAGGTGGCAATGAGTTATCCAAGTCGTCAAAAAAGAGATTTATTTACAATTTGAATCTGTTTATATACTACATTTACTTAACTACTACTACTTATACGTGTAAGTTGCTAAAACGCACTTTCTTGATTTGGTTCATTAGGCCAGCATATCGCTGACCCAGGTGGTCAATGTTCGTCTGAACAGCATCTGAAACTAAAATCACGATTTCGATGTTGCTCCCATAGGAAAAGTTGTTGTATATGACCTGCTGATCACGTGGTTTTAAGGAGTGTCCCATTCTTTTGTACACCCTGTATATCCATACCTCTTGTCCAGGGCCCGATCGAAGTGTTCTCGAGAATGCGCTATGCTGAGTGCGCGGGTTTCAGCGGCGGCGGAGGAGACCTGCGCGCTGCGTGGTACCGTGGAGCTGATGCGCGCTGAGGTGGCGCGCTTGGACCGGGCACTAGCGCTCACCAGGGAACAGCTGGACTGGTGGCCGCGCCCGCTCACCAAGTAATACCCCCACCACACTAGCGGCTTTCAGCGTCGACCGTGGCAGTGCCCAATCAGCGTTTAGATAGGTTATAGCTCGAAATTGGTTCAAATTCAAATTCAATATATTTATTGCACTCATGTGGTTTACAAAGGTGTTATATGTATGTTCTATATAAATTTGAAAAAACTAAGGGTGGGAAAATAGGGGTGATTTATTGTTCACTCTTAGAAGTAAATGCCGCTGCGGAAGCGTTGCGTCAACACTGATTGGACGCCGAAACGACGTCGACGCTCGAAAGACGCTATAGCGTCCCACTATAGTGGGTCCCTAACTAGCTCTGTAGGTACTCTCCGCTAAGGAGATGCTTATTTGTGTAGACCTCCGTAGCCGATGAAGCGAGCATGCCGGACTTTAAATGGCTTTAAATCTCTGAGGTTTCGGGTTCGATTCCCGGTCGGGTCAATGAGAAAAACGAACTTTTCTATATAGTCTCGAATTCATGTTGTGATAACGTCGTTGTTTCCGATTTCTATAACACAAGTACTTTAAGCAGAACTTGTGACAGATGAGCACCTAAGCCGGAATCGGGTAACAACCAGAGAGTAACTTAAGTGGCCCCTGCCCATCGCCAAGTAAGTAAGTCAAACTGAAGGCATCAGAGCATATTTAAGGTGTCGGGCACTCTTTTAAAATGTATAAAACAGCCATAAAATTAAATTATACCACAAATTACGTATAGCGGCGGCGCGCTAGACAGATAGGCCACTCGGAGCTAAGCGTCAAAATCGTTACGCACAAATTGACAATTGCGCTTATATGCAATCTCTGACGATCCGGGGCAGTACTACAGCGGACTGTCACTCACGACAGTTTACTACGCATTGATCATTGTTAAGCGAAAAATGGATATAAGCGCTTTTATTAGGTACTGCTGCAGTGTAATCACAACTTTGAATACAACACAAAATTGTGATTACACGTTTTTTAAATTTCCGAAATAATATTAAAAGGTATTAAATATATAAAACTAGGTCTAGGTTTTCTCTTGTAAGTAAAGTAAAGTAAGTAACTAGTAAAGGTAAAGATAAGTTTTTATAGCGATCAATTATTAATTTCATTACATTACACATTCAGCAGGAATGAGCTTTTAAATTTTACTTAAATCGTCATTGGTTTAACACCAGTGTTTTAGGTAAACGTTGAATAAAAGATTATAAACATATTAAATTATTCATTGATTTTTTTTACATTGTCGTTGCTAAGATAAATACGCCACCTAGAAATGTCAGTATACGTCATAACAGTACCTAAGTAATGAAGTTAGTACGTATAATTTCTAACAACGCGCAGCTGCCGCCGCTGTTAAAAACCACAGTAATTGAAGAAGCCAAGTTGGGGAGAGTAATTATTGCTCTGTCTTCCCATTAAGGCCTGGACGTATGATACGATGATTGAATAAACTAATCGTTGTATCGGTGTAATAAGGCACACTTATTTATTTCAAAAATCAGAATAGCAACCCTAGGCAGTCAGCCCAATTTGGGCAGTTGTTTTCGAGAACGGCGGGAGTGGACCTTCTGTATTTTTTCTATTTTGTGATTATACCATCAGCACCAAGCTTATTGGTCCAAGTACCGCATACCTGTTCGTTGATCTTTATAGGTACGCTATGACGACAACTCTCCGCCATCATAACTCTATTATGAAAATGATAGTCATTGAAAAACAAAAGTAAATTGATCCACTGACAGTTGCGGTTGGTAACTTAAAATTGGGAATGCACCTACCGAGTTCCTTCTTGAAGGTGCAAGTGCGGCGGAAACAGAAGTTGTATTATTTTTCTGTCGTATCTTGTGTTTACAAATTTTGTATTTTTATTCTGTTATTGTAAACCTTTGTCTTCCTAATAAAATAAAATAAATTCTGTCCAGGATGCTGGGTGCGGCGCGGTCGTGGCTGCGGCACCCGATGTCGCTCCCCGAGGCCATGCTGTGGGCGCTCGTCCCCGCACGCCACGGCTGCTAGCGGACACCGACTACCGAACTACCAACCCCACGTCACCACAGCAGAAGTTGATAGCTATCACTGTGTACTTGTGAAGTGTCGCAAACTTATCGAACACATGGGTGGGGATATTGGCGACTTTGAAAGTAATTTGCACAATAATTTCAGTAAAGAAAACATAATTTTGAAACTACCCTCATTTTCGTTCTGTATTTTAATTACGTTTCTATTAACGCAAAACTGCCAGATAATAATTTAAGCTCCTACACCTGTCATGATAAGTTTGAGGCATTCGATGTAGTGTTTAATATTTAAAAAAAAAAAACATTTTATCACTCATGGTTTCTCCATATTGTTCACTTCACTGAATATTATTTCTTTTCACTAAAATGACATTGAAATAATTTTCACTAAGTAAGGTTTCGATAACAATTTTGACGAGTTTGGTAAGTATTTTAAGTACGATTTATACTAGATGTTATTAAGGTTTTATAGGGCCACGTTACTTTTGTAAGGTAAGTCGTTTTAACTGTAAGTTTAGATTATATTGTTATGTACACAAATAGTTAGAAAAATATACCTAATGTTTAAAAAGTTACTGAATCTTTAATTTCTTCACGATATTTCAAAATATTTGTTAGTGTTCAGTTTTCAGACTCTAAAGAAAAGTAGTACAGTTTGAAAATAAAACATTACTCGCTCCCAAATCAGTGATATTGATGATAGCCCACAAACATCTCTGTTTAGCCTAATAGTCGACTGGTGGCGAATGCCTTATGGAATTAAGTCCACCTATTGCATGTTTTTTTTTAAAATCTGTGTAATTAAGTTGAAATAAATAAATATTTAAATTATTTATTTCTTAGGTAATTCAAGATTTTTGATGTTTGTCCCTAGATGTAATAACATCTTGCTGCCCTAATGAGTTGAGCGTAATTCTTATGGTCTCGGAGTAGGTATGCTAGTGTGCTACAGGGCTATATTTAGGATAAATATTTTAAAAATAATTATGTAATGAAAAGCGTGTCGTGTGGTGCCGTCGCGTTAAAAGAATAGCACCACCCCTTCTCTTCCTATGGGACGTAGTATAATACTCTGTGCTATGGGTGTCGTAAGAGGCGACTACAGCAGAACCGCCTTAAGAAGACGGGCAGCAGCGTCTCCTCTCCACCATTGGCTAAACTGCGATCGCCAACCCGCCTGCCAAGCGTGGCGATTATGCAAAAATCCTCCTTTTGGAGAGGCCTGTGTCCAGCAGTAAACTGATATAGGCTGGTGATGATGATGAATGAAAACCGCAAAATTATATCGTATAATTTATTTCAGTCTTACATTTCTAATCAACAATTCAGCTACAAAATATCATCTCTACACTTGAATGTTCACTATAAATTGTCATGGTGCGACTACACAATGCTAATAAATATGCATTATTCGGCCAATGTAAAGTAAACCTTATGTGCTTTATACATAGAGTAATTTTAGAATAGTTTGTTACGAGATTGCTACCATGTACCTAATTTTTGAGTTGCCGATATTTCGGGACTGTTGCAAGTAGCAATCTCGTAACAAACTATTCTAATGTTAGTGACCATGAAAGTTTAAAACAATATAGGGTAATTTTGTTTCGGTTATAAAGTAAATATGTACTAATGTGCCATGTATGTACAGTCGCACCACTAAAAATGAGAAAGTGACGAGCTATGGGTGATGAAGTACAGTCACCGACACGCAGCAAGAGACGCTATTGCTACTGTTGAAACCATTGAGGTATAATGTACTAGCGTACTAGAGAACACATCTCGAACTAAATGTTTCAGACAAGCATTGTAGTCCAGTGGACTACAAAGCTTCAGTCGCCGTAGTCGGGTAAAAAGGAAAAATGTTTTTTTTTTCAAACTTTTCATTCGTCAAAAATAAAACCTACATTCAAAAAGCCAAAAAGTCGACTTACATTGATTATAAAAAAATCTTACCCAAAAATTTTACTTCTATTTGCGTATTAAACGAAGTTTATGACACTCCTATGGTTGATTTATTTCTATAATCCAGTTGTCAAAACTGCTTCTTGATTGTTCAATACTACAATGCTGGGCTGAAACATTTTTATTTCGAGATGTGTTCTCTAGTACGCTAGTACATTATACCTCAAAGGTTGAAACTATGAAGTTGTATAACAATAACTAAGAAATCTCTTTATCACTTACAAAATACTTTATTGACTAGTATAAGGTAAATATTAATCAGTTAAAGTTTATTTAGACCAGCTATTTAAAAAAGGATTAAAACGTAAACAAATATTTATCTTATAATTAGGTACTTGTCCCATTTGCTGACTTTAAATTGAATATATCTTCTAACTAAATATTGTATCTACACCGCAGTTCCTTGTGCTAGGTTGATAGCCTGTTCATTAAACAATTTTAACATTGATTTTGTTAATATCAGTTGGGTAATTTATTATACTGGATGACTTTTTTTACCGTCAGGAAAAAAAACTGTGTATTCTGTACCTAAAACTATGTGATATTATGTGTGTGTTTATAAAATACAACTGATTTTATAAATTTTGGAATGTCCAAAAAAATGTTTAAACATAGAATACATCAGTGAATATGCGTTTGTTTTGGTCGGTTTCATATTTTTATTATTATTTTACCAATATTCTTTGTTCAATGTTCAGTTAGTCAAAATTAACTTAGAATTAGATGGTTATGAGGATAAATAATTGATATTAATAAAAATTAAACTTTTTTTTAAATTATCATGTTATCATCACCTATATCATTTACCTATTTCACACGTTTATTTTCTTGACGGTAAAAAAAGTCATCCAGTATAATTTAAAATGTAAACTGCGTTACTAAATTAAAAACAGCAAGTCGTATTATCAAACGCATATTGCACCACATTTAATAATGAATTAGATAAATCCCCAATCTTATGTCATTCAATTATCACAAAATGTCATATTTAAACCTAATTAAAAAAACCTAGTTGATAAAAAGACATTACAGTAATTAAATTAACGCTAAAGCAACTAGTAAATTATACATTTTTATTGATAGCACAAAAGTATATTTATTTGCTTAACCTCAAGGTTCTACAGGGGGAAAGAAACCCAAATTTTCTGATATATTAGCAGTCGTCTCTTATAGACACGTGTCATTTCCTTGCGAATACATCAGAAATAGACTTGGTACCTACATAAGGTAAAATAAAATTACTGGTTTTGGAAGGGATGTTTTACGAATCCCCGAAAAATAGGCGGAGCGCCACATACGAAACAAAATTATGTAATATTTGGTAGACGAAAGGAATTTATTTTATTTACATTTACGGGATAAGACAAAAATACAAGTTTTACGCAAGCAGAGAGCATTATCTCTCCCTTTATGCAATTCAGCGATTTGTTCCGCTTTAGTAGCGAACTAAAATTGAAGAAACTTTATCAAATTGCTTATACATCAGTGTGTACAAAAGCATGACTTTTACTGAAAAGGGGTTTATATTCGCTAAAACTATTTAACGTAATTCTTAACATGGTCACTGCCGATTTTGCCCAAAAGACTACCAAATTCACGAAAGAAACGGTCTTTCTAGTAGTCGATGTATCCTTTTGGATACATACCTTCATATAGAAGTCGCAAGCATTTTATGCCGACGTTGCGAGTTTGATTGCGTTGTCTGTGTATGGAACAGAGAACGTATTAAACCGCATAGTAGACTAAAAACAAAATTTCCAGGTCAGCAGGTTCACAAAACACGTTGGAACGTCACCCGGAGTTCAAGAGACGACGATAAGTCTACGCAAATAGATAATTTACGCAATATTCAACAATTTAAAACAATTAATCTCGCTACCATTAGCTGATAGCAGCAATATGTTTGTGTATAATTGAATTTATATAATGTTAATCGATTTGAGTTATGTCAATTATCCGTTACGTCCAGCAGTGGACTGCAAATAGGCTGGATAGAAGAAGAATTATCCGTTACATAAACTTAGTGAACCTCGGAACATTGTAGATGTAAGCAATATTCTAATATTTTAGTGACTCATATACTAAACTATACATATAAAATACAATTTCTAACATAAAACATTTACCCCAAGATAAATCAATAATTTTTATTGCAATAAATAGGATAAACATCAAATTGTGAGTGTTGTGTTAATACAAGCTTACAGAATCAAATAAACAAGTAAGAATTTCGAATAAATTATGGCAAGTTTCGCCATAATACGAAACAAAACCATTTTCATTCCTTACAATGAACTAACTATACTCACTTAAAAATATTTTACACACATGCACAAATTTTTAAGATGTCGGACATCTAGGTCATAATTTTCAGTTCCCACACTTGCCGATACATATGTACGAATTTTTAAATATACATGTACGACATTGTAGATTAGACAAATGGTTTAAACAAATGCTAGGTTCAATTTGAATACAGTCTAAGACGCGCTGTAAATGTTTGTCGGCAAGTGTGGGCTCCGGAGCCTGAGGTTGCGTTTCCACCAAAGCAGCGACTAGAAAGGAGTACGAAACGTACAGATCAAATATACAAAAAAATCCTGACGAAAAGAAACTTGTTGTTGTTTGTAAGGAGCGAGGCGAAGAGGGAAGGTGCAATGTCATTGGTCGGCGACTGACCAACCAGAATGATGACCAACTAGCCGACTACGCTTTCGTATAGGAGCTCTTGCTTGACTCTTCTCTAATGCCGCATTTACACAGCCTTGTTGGGCAGGGAAGTGGGCAGTAAAGTCCCGGCCAAACCAACGCGTGCGCGGTGGCGTGCATGGTTTAAACGTGAAATTTAGTAGCTTTAAACGTAATTATTTATATTATCATAGTAGCGCACCATCTGTCTGTTGAGCCTGTCTCGTCAAATGTCATGTCCGCGCGTGCAAAAGCTGAATGTCAAGCTGCACGCCGCCGCTGTCAGCACCGGTGTGAACTCGTCGATACAAATGCTATGGCACGATCTGAACGACCGCGCCCACCCCACCGCGCACGCTCACGTTCCCGCGTTGGTTTAGCCGTCGCTTAAGAGTAGTAAATAGGTCACTCGCGCTGCCACTCGTCATCCCGCTCTACTGCCCTGCGCTCCCTCGATTGTCGGTTTTTCGTGCGGAAGTCAAAGGACAGGCAGCGCGAGCGAGATGGAAACACTCACTCGCGTCGATCCTGCCGCAGAAGTATTCAGGGCAATATTCCCGGCAGCGGCAGGAGCAGTGGCAGGCGCTGAGTGTAAATCTGGCAATACCTGTATTCCCAAATGTGGAAATACCCAACATTTTTCACAGTTTCGCCTTTTTCTTCAACTCTTGTTTATGATATATCAAACTATATGTAAACAAAGCAAATGACATTTCGTATAGGTTTGTCTCTTTCACTCGTTTATCACTGATAGAGAAATTTATACAAAACTAAGGTTGTAAACGTTGGTTGAAACGCGCCCTGAAGCCGCTTATTGTCAACCGATTTCAATTCCACAACTGACGGACAGTCTGGCAGGATCCTTTGGTTACAAGTTACAACTAAGCCCCCCGAGTTCACAACCGCAACCAAATGAACGATGGGCCTGCCATCATTCATTCAGTTTAGCTATTGAAAGAATGATTGGGTGTGGAGCCGGGGGAAAGGGACAATTACGCTTATGAGCGAGAGATCAATTTTAAACTATCTAATAAATATGTTGTTTAATCTCTAAGGCCATTTTTGACATAGTAAATAGCATAATAGCATCCTCATTTTAACGAGAGAATAATAGACTAGAATTTAAACTTTTTACATTAATTTAGGCCTCGTTTAGCATTAATTTAATAAGCCTAATAATTAAAAATAAATATTTTACTACGTATATACTGATCCTATCGTTGCTTCGATAACCCTACAACATCTAGTGTGCCAGCAGAATACAGTTACTATGAAGGAACAAAACTTGGCAAGTCATGAAAAAAGTTGGCCAAGTCACAGGCCAGATGAATATATTCGGACGTCAAATAAGCATTGTCGTTGGTGAAACTCTCATGAGTATAAGGGAAGTATGAGTGTGGTTACACATCAACAATCCTCGGAGTAGATATTGAAGAAGGTGAGTAATAACCCTTAATAAGAGGTTTAAGCTGCAAAAAAATCCGTTTCCACTTAGTGACTCGAGTTCTGAAGGTACTTGATTTTGTAGGGTTGCCGACGGTAGATCCTCGGTATATTTGTGATCCCGCTATGAACATTAACTCGTTCAACATACGAGTAACGAAACGTTACCACACACACACACACATACACACACACATACACACACACACACAATAACACATACATGAGATGTCAACTAAATAAAATAATATGTACAAAATTAAGGTAATAAATAATTGTAATTGTAAATGCGAAAAGAGCATACTTTAAGTATATGATTGCAAATCCCCCATTTTTCATGGCAAGTACAGTCAACAGCACGTCGACCTACCCCAAAAGTCAAAAATTCTCCAATAGATTTTCAACTTTAAGCCTGACTTATAGAGTTCATTTTCAAATGAGAAAATTTGACATTTTGTGGTAGGTCGACGTGCTGTTATCCGTACCTATAAAATGGACATTAACATATTTCTTTTTAATGAGGCATAGTACAGATCAGATTCAAAAGTATTTGGGTGTTTTTGAAAGTGACTGTACTACGTGTATGTTAGAGGTAGTCGTAGAGTATTTTTAAAAAGTAAATAATAATTTAGGTAAATTAATTTATTTACATGCTAATATCATTTTAAGATGCGACGAAATAGCAGTTTCTGTTAGCCTATCCCGGGTAATACTTATTATCAATTACAAGACGATCGCATACGAGATATCGTCCGATATTTTGTTTTAATAAATCCAATATGGACGAATGAAATTTATCTGTTCTTCGTTTATATTTGTACGGCCAATGGGGAAGCACACTGCACATTCATTCCGGTAGATGTTTGTCCTGTTGTAATTATTTGATTAATGATTCAGTGGATCAGCCAATGATCAGATAATCACTACGCTATAGGCACTGCTAAGTTATCAACGTGTCAAACTTGCTGCAAACACATTACAATATTAATTAAATAAACATAAATATTATTTCTGATCAAAAATATGCCTTTGTGTAACTAGATAAAGTCATTATTAAATACTTACAACGAGAAAAAAAAACAGACATTGCCATTTATTGAACAACACACTGGCGCCATTCAAGATTACTTTTGCCTGTGCTACCCCACTGGAAACATTTTATAAATTTCAAAGACTTTTATGTACGTGAAAAAACTAACACCTCCTTGACATTCAAACCACAGACAAGACTTTGCGACTAGGTTAAGTTTGCTGTGAAAGTGTAATCAATCACTTTACATTGTTGAAGACCTATCTATACAGCCTAAATTAATCACTTTACACTTGTGAAGACCGAGCCTGCGTACACGACGACTTTTAGCGTTTGCGACCGGCGATTTTGCGATGCTATATCGCTTTTTGGTGACTGTGTCTGCGATTGAACACTTAGCCTGGGTTGCACCATCTTACTTTAACATAACAAACGTCAAAAGTCTGTCAAAATCCATACAGAAACACCGGTTATAGTTACAGTTATGGTTAAAGTTAAGATGGTGCAACCCAGCCTTAACTTTTTTATTAAAACTGTCTACAAACTCACGTTTGGTACGTTAGCCGCTAGGTGGCGTTGTCGACTATTAGCCCGCGGCAGTGAACCAACTTTTATACTGATTGACTTTTTATCACCATCCAAACGTTCTGAGAAGACTCCCGTGATACAAGCAAACAACTCATATTGGACCAACTCTCTAACTGCAAAAAAAAATCATTACATTTTGGTCGAATGAATATTGAGAGTTGGTCCAATAGAAAGAGTTGTTCGTTTGTATCACGGGAGTCTTCTCAGAAGGTTTGGATGGTGATAAAAAAGTCAACCTGTATACCTACTCGATATTTTAATATTTTTATATACAAAATTAGTTCAGCCATCTATACGGTGGTTTCATTTCACTCCTTTCCTGTTCGTAGTAGAAGTAGTAAGCAGACTGAGTTCCGGTAGTTTTAACTATCGATTGCTGGTGCTCAAAGTCGCAATGTGTATAGATTCTTAAAACTAGCGGAACGGAAGTTGAACGCTTGGCGGAAGTTGCGCAGAAGACCATTACGTTATTGGCTAATCGCGCGCCGCGTCTGCATCGCCGGTCGGGATTGGTTGTTAGCTCCGCACACACGCGTCTCTGATACGATGATCGTCTCGTAAGATGCGCATAGCGAGCACTCTTTGACCCTAGTACTCCACATCGATGCCGCGACGTAATCGTAATGATCTTTTGCGCATCTTTAGCCCAGCGCTCAACTTCCATGCCGCTAGTTCTACCATAGTTTATGTACGAGCTAGCATGTACAGATTAGTCTTTAAGCATTCACCTAAATGCCGTGTGGTGCCGGCACGTTAAAAGAATTGCATCATCCCTTCTCTTCCTATGGGTGTCGTAAGAGGCGACTACAGGAGAACCGCCGGTGTCCCGTACAGTTTCTATTTCCCACACCGTTGTGCGTTGAGTATGAGTATGAGTATGACTAGTATGTAAATAAGGGTAGTTAGATCATTCCGAACCCCTCGCCACCCTCGTTGATGGCCCAGAGCAGAGCCTTGACGAGTTGTTCGTACGAGTCGTAGTCCGGCAGGCACAGCTGGTTGAAGCACGTGTGCGCCGTGGGCAGAGCGCCGAAGTTGGGCGCCGGCGTGATCTGGAAGCGCGGGTTCAGCTCCTGCGGGGAGCAAGGGGGGATAGAGGGGATTCTTTGTTGTACAACATACGAAGATGTTACAGTTGATGTTTATAGGAACGTGCACAATTAACTAACAAACAAATATCATTAACGCAAGAATAACACAAGGAAAATGTTGAAAGCAGCAGGCCACGTTCACTCCAAATATAGATAGATAGATACTCTTTAATAATACATTCTGTCAAAAAAGTTTCGGGAATTGACGATTTGTTTATGGTTCCAAATTCAAATTTTTTTTTTTTTTGTTGGTGTTAGATTGGCACAACTGTTTTCCATTTTGGCGCGGAGTTTGAGACTCAAAATTGAGTTTGAGTTACATCTGATAATTAGATTAAATACAGTATTGTTTTTAGTTATACCATACTCGTATCTAGTGTGTATTGCGAATTTCATAATGGACCAAAACATCGAACAAAGAGTTTGTCTTAAATTTTGCATCGCCAAGGGGATTTCGTGTTCGGAGTCTCTGAAAATGTTACAGAAGGCTTACGGTGAATCGCCTTTATCAAAAACACGTGTATAGAGTGGTACAAAGCGTTCAAAAGCAGTCGAGATGTGATGGAAGATTTGCCTCGCTCTGGTAGGCCATCAACGTCTGCTACTGAAGATAACATCGCAAAAGTGAAGGAAATAGTGACTGAAAATCCTCATTCAAGTTGAGAGAGCTAGCCGTTCAACTTTTTGTGTCACGCGAGTCGATTCGTACCATTCTAAATACTCAATTGGGTATGAAACATATTGCCGCTCGGCTAGTCCCAAAAGACCTGAGTTTTCTCCAAAAACTCAATCGCAGAGGAGTCGCTGAGGACATGCTAGAACGAGTCAATTCCGACCCAACATTCATGAAACGCATTGTTACTGGTGACGAGACGTGGGTTTACGAGTTTGACATGCAAACTAGTCAACAAGCTTCGGAGTGGCGCCTTCCAACTGAACCGAAACCAAAGAAACCGCGCCGACTGTTTTCTTTGACTGCCGCGGTGTTGTGCACTCAGAATTCTTGCCAGAAGGTCAAACGATAAAAAAAAAGTATTATTTAAGCGTTATGCGGCGTTTAAGATAGCAAATTAGACGAAAAAGGCCAGATTTGTGGAATGAAAATTCTTGGATTTTGCACCACGATAATGCGCCTTCCCACAAGGCCATCATTGTGAACGAATTTTTGACCAAAAACTCAACAAATACCATCGAGCAGCCACTTATTCACCAGATATGGCTCCAGCCGACTTCTTTCTTTTTCCTAAACTCAAATTACCACTTCGTGGCACCCGGCTTCATTCGGTAGAAGACATAAAGGAGAATTCGCGGCGAGAACTGAACTCGATTTCGGAAAATGTTTTGATGATTGGATTATTCGTTGGCGTAAGTGTATCGCTTCTGAAGGAGCATACTTTAAAGGAGATAAAATAAATTTGGATATATAACAAAAAAAATGTGTATTATTAATCTTATCCCGGTACTTTCTTGACAGAGTAGTATATTTGCTAGAGACGCGCGCTGAGATACAACACGTACCTGAAACCCGCCGGGCGGTAGCTGTGAGACTACACACACCGGAAACCCACAGGCAGCAACTGTGAGACACCAGACACACCTGGAACCCACAGGCAGCAACTGTGAGACACTCCACGCACCTGGAACCCGCCGGGCGGCAGAGACACCGTGAGACACTCCACGCACCTGGAACCCCCCGGGCGGCAGAGACACTGTGAGACACTCCACGCACCTGGAACCAGCCGGGCGGCAGAGACACTGTGAGACACTCCACGCACCTGGAACCAGCCGGGCGGCAGAGACACTGTGAGACACTCCACGCACCTGGAACCCGCCGGGCGGCAGAGACACTGTGAGACACTCCACGCACCTGGAACCCGCCGGGCGGCAGAGACACTGTAAGACACTCCACGCACCTGGAACCCGCCGGGCGGCAGAGACACTGTGAGACACTTCACGCACCTGGAACCCGCCGGGCGGCAGAGACACTGTGAGACACTCCACGCACCTGGAACCCGCCGGGCGGCAGAGACACTGTGAGACACTCCACGCACCTGGAACCCGCCGGGCGGCAGCTGGGAGCAGCCGGTCGCGAACTGCAGCAGGCGCGCGCGCTCGGGGCGCGTGAGGGCGTGCAGCGCGGCCCAGAACCAGCCGGGCGGCAGAGACACTGTGAGACACTCCACGCACCTGGAACCCGCCGGGCGGCAGAGACACTGTGAGACACTCCACGCACCTGGAACCCGCCGGGCGGCAGAGACACTGTGAGACACTCCACGCACCTGGAACCCGCCGGGCGGCAGAGACACTGTGAGACACTCCACGCACCTGGAACCCGCCGGGCGGCAGAGACACTGTGAGACACTCCACGCACCTGGAACCCGCCGGGCGGCAGAGACACTGTGAGACACTCCACGCACCTGGAACCCGCCGGGCGGCAGAGACACTGTGAGACACTCCACGCACCTGGAACCCGCCGGGCGGCAGAGACACTGTGAGACACTCCACGCACCTGGAACCCGCCGGGCGGCAGAGACACTGTGAGACACTCCACGCACCTGGAACCCGCCGGGCGGCAGAGACACTGTGAGACACTCCACGCACCTGGAACCCGCCGGGCGGCAGAGACACTGTGAGACACTCCACGCACCTGGAACCCGCCGGGCGGCAGCTGGGAGCAGCCGGTCGCGAACTGCAGCAGGCGCGCGCGCTCGGGGCGCGTGAGGGCGTGCAGCGCGGCCCAGAACCAGCCGGGCGGCAGAGACACTGTGAGACACTCCACGCACCTGGAACCCGCCGGGCGGCAGAGACACTGTGAGACACTCCACGCACCTGGAACCCGCCGGGCGGCAGCTGGGAGCAGCCGGTCGCGAACTGCAGCAGGCGCGCGCGCTCGGGGCGCGTGAGGGCGTGCAGCGCGGCCCAGAACCAGCCGGGCGGCAGAGACACTGTGAGACACTCCACGCACCTGGAACCCGCCGGGCGGCAGAGACACTGTGAGACACTCCACGCACCTGGAACCCGCCGGGCGGCAGCTGGGAGCAGCCGGTCGCGAACTGCAGCAGGCGCGCGCGCTCGGGGCGCGTGAGGGCGTGCAGCGCGGCCCAGAACCAGCCGGGCGGCAGAGACACTGTGAGACACTCCACGCACCTGGAACCCGCCGGGCGGCAGAGACACTGTGAGACACTCCACGCACCTGGAACCCGCCGGGCGGCAGCTGGGAGCAGCCGGTCGCGAACTGCAGCAGGCGCGCGCGCTCGGGGCGCGTGAGGGCGTGCAGCGCGGCCCAGAACCAGCCGGGCGGCAGAGACACTGTGAGACACTCCACGCACCTGGAACCCGCCGGGCGGCAGAGACACTGTGAGACACTCCACGCACCTGGAACCCGCCGGGCGGCAGCTGGGAGCAGCCGGTCGCGAACTGCAGCAGGCGCGCGCGCTCGGGGCGCGTGAGGGCGTGCAGCGCGGCCCAGAACCAGCCGAGCAGGCGCTCCCACTCGCGCCCGCCGCCCGCCGCCAGCGCGTGCGCGCGCCAGTCCGCCACACTCAGCTCGCCCGACCCGCACGCCAGCAGTTCCAGCTCCGTCTCGTCAAACGCCGCTGGGATAGTAACAATACGTTTTGTTACTTTACGCCTTCACATCCCCCTAGTTTTGATGGATTATGGGAGACGATAATGAAGTTTGTTCCATCAATTCCCCCTTAATTTGGAGGGTTATGGGAAACAGTAATGAAATCTTTTTTGCCATCGCATGCTTCTCCTTTTGGTGGGCTATGGAAGACGGCAATCTATCATTCCATTCCAAAGTAAGAGGCATCTCTTACTTTGATGGGCTAAGGGAAAAGTAAGTGAAACCTGTTTATTCCATCTCATGCTTTCCATTTTAGCATTGATGGTCCATGAAACGGTAATCAATTATTTTACTTCATCACATACCCCTCACATTGGAGGGCTATAAGTGACAGTAATGAAATATTTCTATTACATCACATACCCCTAATTTTGGTGGACTATGGAAAAAGGCAAGTAAGTCCGACAACGAGGTAGCAAACGCGTTTAAGGATTTTTTTTTTCTAATATACCTATTGCTACAACTAGTAAATTAAACTCTTCACAAGGTCTTGCAGAAACTTTTTTGAAATCAAGTGTCGAGGAATGCAGTTCTATTCTAAATTTCAGACATATAAATCCCGAAATTATTGTTAAAACTTTTAGGGAGCTAAATTAAAAAAAAAAAACAAGATTTATGGGGAATTTAAATTAATATAATCAACCATATAATTGATAGTATAGCAACGCATCTTGCTTGTATATTTAATAAGTGTATTGATGAAGGTTCATTTCCTAATTTAATGAAATACAGCAAAATCATACCCATATTTAAATCCGGAGATAAAAGTGATCCCTCTTACTATAGACCGATATCAATACTACCAGCTCTTAGTAAAATATTTGAAAAAATATTTTATAATTGAGCCAGATACAAATAGTACAGCCAAAGAGATTTTATCACAAGTTCATACATACTATGATGCGAAAAGACTTTTCCCCAACCTAATATTTGTATTCAATTATGCCTCTACATTTGGTTAGCTATGTAAGGCGGTAATTATCATAACCACGATATCTTTTTTGTGGAGTTGGTGTACAATAACAGGTTTACAAATAGTGATTTCTTCAAGCTAATTAGATCTTAGAGCTAGCCGTGTCCTTCACTTTTTGGCTTACATTCATTTTCATAAATACGGCGCTTTCTAAAATATATAAATGGAAGGATCAAACGTTTTTTTACTTTTAAAATATGACTTCAGACTCATCCGATTTTAAGCGATACATTGATCTTATGCAGAGTTTTTGTGCTCTAAAAACAATTTCTGTCAGTAGAATTTTACCAAAAAATCAAACCATATCTAAGAGTAGATGCTACAAAGTTATAACATGCTGTCAGCACAGTACATTTATTATAATAGTAATAAATTCTTTTATTCCATCACGTCTCGCATTTTGGAGGGCTATGGGAGACAGTAATGAAATCATTCTATTCCATCACACACTCACCGAGCAGAAAGCTATGATATGCTGTCAGCACAGCACGTTCGTCTTATTGATAATGAATTATTTTATTGCACCCCGTGCCCCTTATTTTGGAGGGCTATGGGAGACAGTAATGAAATCATTCTATTCCATTATTCCATCACACACTCACCGAGCAGAAAGCTATGATATGCTGTCAGCACAGCACATTCGTCATATTGATAATGAATTATTTTATTGCACCCCGTGCCGCTTATTTTGGAGTGCTATGGGAGACAGTAATGAAATCATTCTATTCCATTATTCCATCACACACTCAACGAGCAGAAAGCTATGATATGCTGTCAGCACAGCACGTTCGTCTTATTGATAATGAATTATTTTATTGCACCCCATGCTCCTTATTTTGGAGTGCTATGGGAGACAGTAATGAAATCATTCTATTCCATTATTCCACCACACACTCACCGAGCAGAAAGCTATGATATGTTGTCAGCACAGCACATTCGTCTTATTGATAATGAATTATTCTATTCCCCCTGTGTCCCTTGTTTTGGAGGAATATGGGAGAAAGTTATAAATCATTCTAGTCCATTTTTCTATCACACACTCACCGAGCAGAAAGCTATGATATGCTGTCAGCACAGCACATTCGACTTATTGGTAATGAATTATTCTATTCCCTCCGTGCCCCTTATTTTGGAGGGCTATGGGAGACAGTGAATCATTATTTTTTATTTATTTTATTTTGGCATCAAACAGTCATTTACACTAATAGTTGAAAGCAAACAATGTGTGCATAAAAAGACCTAATAGTGCCGAAAAAGTATACATACAAAAGCTTCGAGATAAGCATGTCGTGATTAATTTTATCGAAGGCTTTCGAAAAATCGGTGTACACGACATCAACTTCAGGGTTATCATACAGCGATTTTGCTGAAAGCTCAGTAAATACCAGCATGTTTGTGTCTACACTGCGTCGTTTAATGTTGATTTGAGCAAGTCACATGTTTAGTTGCTAACGACAAATCGGCGGTTACGATCTTTTCGAAAAAAAAATCCTAACACAAGAAGTTTAGCAATTGGTCTGTATTCCGCAATATGATGTCTTTTATTATTTTTAGGGATCGGAGTAATTAAGGTTTTTTTTTTATAGTGGTGGGAACTCCCTTCTAGGCATAACACAGCCTGTGTTAGGGAGAACCGCTCTTTAATACAAACAGAGTGAAGTGACTAATAATCAAAATGAGCTCATTTGAATAATGTTTAAAATAAGTAATAAATGATTGCTTATATTTGCTAGGAAATTAACCAGTTCTGACTGAGGCCTGAAAGATATCTATTCCATCATTCCACCACACACTCACCGAGAAGGTTGTCGGGCACCAGCAGCGCCAGGCCGCGCAGGAAGGCGTCGATCTCAGCGCGGCAGCGCACGGCCAGGCGCCACTGCGCTAACAGGTCTAAGTACTGTAGCTTCGTACTGTTGCACACCTACAACGATAAAGAAGATTTTACGACCTTCGTAGCCGAGAGGCGAGCACGCCGGACTATAAGGCGGTCGCCGTCTCTGAGGTTTCGGGTTCGATCCCCGGTCGGGTCGATGTAGAAAACGAACTTTTCTATATTGGGTCAGGTCTGGGTGTTGTGGTACCGTCGTTGTTTCTGATTTCTATAACACAAGTGCTTTCGCTACTTATCATAGGATCAGGTATGTATGTGATGTTGTCCAATATTTATATCTAAATTAAACATCGGGATAAAATGTGGCGAGCGATTATATTCGTACATTATTAAATACATACAGCAGTTAAAAATGTACATACAGGTCACGTTGCTCACGTTAAGGAGTCACAAATATTACACAAAATTGAGTTTTATTATCTACCTACTGCATTTAAATGGATTCGCGCTGACTGACAGTGTCAATTGTAACAAATCGGAACGCGACCACAGACGTCCACTGTTACCACAAAGCATGTGTTGCACTAGGGCTGTGCCAGCGGTGGCTCAAAACGCAACAAAACAGAAATAACTAGACCATATTTTAGCGTGATAATACATGAGTGCACCGGGCATATAAAAAGCCATATGCATATAAAAAAACGGGAGTGGCTGAGAGAAAAGTGACGTATGAGACAGATTAGAAACGGCAATGGTGTATTTACATTTTAGTGTGCTCATTCATAGGTTTGTCATCATATTTAGTTTGTTATGCCTAATGAAGATGAAATTCTCGGCATAGTATTAGTTACCTATTTGTACTCATAAATTCAATAAATGTACATTGGCTTCATATTTTTGTATGTAATGAAAGTTGGATGTTCGTCTTTTTTACAAGAATATTATCTGTTAATAAAGGTGGACAGACGACCTGGTAAAGGTTGCAGGAAGCCGCTGGATGCAGGTCGCTTCCAACCGGCCGATCTGGAAGTCACCGGGGGAGGCCTGTGTTCAGCAGTGGACGTCCTGTGGCTGAAATGATGAAGATGAAGGTTATCTGACCTTAATAGAAGCCCCATTCGGCAGCAGATCGCGCGTAGCCACAAGGTTTCCAGCGGCATCGTACACGTCGTCCGCGAAGTAGATGTCAACGCCCTCGGCCGCGTCCAGATCTGTCTCTAGCACATACTTGATCTTCGACAGGTACAGCTCCGGGTCGTCTTGCTCGAAGTACTGGAGACAAACCAATATTGTCATGTTCGGTGTACCGTGTACGCAATTATTTGAGCGTTTACTATATAGTAAAACGTTAAACGTTCACCTAGTAGTGAACGCTCACACAGAAACAGACACCTTGTAGTACACGCTCACATCGTAGTGAATGCTCATATATTAGTAAACGCTCATCTAGTAGTAAACGCTTACTTAGTAGTAAGTAAACAATCACTTAACGCTCACCTTGTACTAAACGCTTACCTTGTACTAATCGCTCACCTTTTTAGAAAAACGCTCACCTTGTAGTAATAGCTTACCTTGTAGTAAACGCACACCTAGTAGTATACGTTCACCTAGTAGTAAACGCTCAGTTAGTAATAACCGCTCACCTAGTAGTAAACGCCTACTTAGTCGTAAACGCTCACCTAGTAGTAAACGCCTAATTAGTCGTAAACGCTCACCTTGTAGTAAACGCTCACCTAGTAGTATACGTTCATCTAGTAGTAAACGCTCATCTACTTAGTATACGTTCACCTAGTAGTAAACGCTCACTTAGTAGTAAACGCACGACTAGTAGTAAATGCTCACTTAGTAGTGAACGCTCACCTTGTAAACGCTCACCTAGTAGTATACGTTCACCTAGTAGTAAACGCTCACCTTGCAAACGCTCACCTAGTAGTATGCGTTCATCTAGTAGTAAACGCTCACCTAGTAGTAAACGAAAGCCTAGTAGTAAACGCTCATCTAGTAGTAAACTCTCACCTTGTAAACGCTGACCTTGTAAACGCTCACCAAGTAGTATGTGTTCATCTAGTAGTAAACGCTCACCTAGTATTAAACGCACGCCTAGTAGTAAACGCTCACTTAGTAGTAAACGCTCACCTTGTAAACGCTCACCTAGTAGTATACGTTCATCTAGTAGCAAACGCTCACTTAGTAGTAAATGCTCACCTAGTAGTAAACGCACGCCTAGTAGTAAACGCACGCCTAGAAGTAAACACTCACCTAGTAGTAAACGCTCACCTTGTAAACGCTCAGTTAGTGTAAACGCTCACCTTGTAGTGCACGCGCAGGCCGCTGAGCTGCGCGAGGAAGGAGCGCGTGAGGCGCGCGCGCACGAACTGCTGGTACGAGCCGCCCAGCGCTCACCTTGCAGTAAACGCTCGCGTTGTAGTAACGCTCACCTTGTAGTGCACGCGCAGGCCGCTGAGCTGCGCGAGGAAGGAGCGCGTGAGGCGCGCGCGCACGAACTGCCGGTACGAGCCGCCCAGCGCTCACCTTGCAGTAAACGCTCGCGTTGTAGTAACGCTCACCTTGTAGTGCACGCGCAGGCCGCTGAGCTGCGCGAGGAAGGAGCGCGTGAGGCGCGCGCGCACGAACTGCCGGTACGAGCCGCCCAGCGCTCACCTTGCAGTAAACGCTCGCGTTGTAGTAACGCTCACCTTGTAGTGCACGCGCAGGCCGCTGAGCTGCGCGAGGAAGGAGCGCGTGAGGCGCGCGCGCACGAACTGCCGGTACGAGCCGCCCAGCGCTCACCTTGCAGTAAACGCTCGCGTTGTAGTAACGCTCACCTTGTAGTGCACGCGCAGGCCGCTGAGCTGCGCGAGGAAGGAGCGCGTGAGGCGCGCGCGCACGAACTGCCGGTACGAGCCGCCCAGCGCTCACCTTGCAGTAAACGCTTGCGTTGTAGTAACGCTCACCTTGTAGTGCACGCGCAGGCCGCTGAGCTGCGCGAGGAAGGAGCGCGTGAGGCGCGCGCGCACGAACTGCCGGTACGAGCCGCCCAGCGCTCACCTTGCAGTAAACGCTCGCGTTGTAGTAACGCTCACCTTGTAGTGCACGCGCAGGCCGCTGAGATGCGCGAGGAAGGAGCGCGTGAGGCGCGCGCGCACGAACTGCCGGTACGAGCCGCCCAGCGCTCACCTTGCAGTAAACGCTTGCGTTGTAGTAACGCTCACCTTGTAGTGCACGCGCAGGCCGCTGAGCTGCGCGAGGAAGGAGCGCGTGAGGCGCGCGCGCACGAACTGCCGGTACGAGCCGCCCAGCGCTCACCTTGCAGTAAACGCTCGCGTTGTAGTAACGCTCACCTTGTAGTGCACGCGCAGGCCGCTGAGCTGCGCGAGGAAGGAGCGCGTGAGGCGCGCGCGCACGAACTGCCGGTACGAGCCGCCCAGCGCTCACCTTGCAGTAAACGCTCGCGTTGTAGTAACGCTCACCTTGTAGTGCACGCGCAGGCCGCTGAGCTGCGCGAGGAAGGAGCGCGTGAGGCGCGCGCGCACGAACTGCCGGTACGAGCCGCCCAGCGCTCACCTTGCAGTAAACGCTCGCGTTGTAGTAACGCTCACCTTGTAGTGCACGCGCAGGCCGCTGAGCTGCGCGAGGAAGGAGCGCGTGAGGCGCGCGCGCACGAACTGCCGGTACGAGCCGCCCAGCGCTCACCTTGCAGTAAACGCTCGCGTTGTAGTAACGCTCACCTTGTAGTGCACGCGCAGGCCGCTGAGCTGCGCGAGGAAGGAGCGCGTGAGGCGCGCGCGCACGAACTGCCGGTACGAGCCGCCCAGCGCTCACCTTGCAGTAAACGCTCGCGTTGTAGTAACGCTCACCTTGTAGTGCACGCGCAGGCCGCTGAGCTGCGCGAGGAAGGAGCGCGTGAGGCGCGCGCGCACGAACTGCCGGTACGAGCCGCCCAGCGCGCACTCGTACAGGCACTTGCCCACCACTTTGCCTGCCAGCTCGAAGTGCTTCAGCTGCAACATACAACCAGACGTCACGAGGCCTGCTGGACCACACCCAGATGTAACTGACAGGGCAAGAGCGTAAAGCATAAGCCACACAGAGATTGAAACGATTCGAAGATAATTTCATTTTGATTCGCTTATAGACACAGGGCCGTGCGGTGCACATAGGCAATTAGGCAGTGCCTACCTGATAAATGACATGAGGTAGGCAGTATGTACTTACAAATGTGTGTTATTGATAAAAACCACTGATTTTCATTAGTAAAACACATTAGTAAGTACCTACTGCCTACCTCGAAATAAAACTAATGCCTGCCACTGTACACATAACTATAAGAGATTGCAAATTCACGCAGCAGGGATAGTGAAGAACATGTAATCTAAAGCGGCAGAAAACTGGTCATAATAATTGCTTTAGATACAAACTAATACCCGACGGGGCACACTTGTTCTTGAGTACCTATAGATCGCGACTAGGCAAACACAGTATAGGGAGCCCACCGGCAAGGAAGAGCGATTATATACGCAAGGCTGCTGGCATTTAAAAAAAATTGAGTGAAGAGACTGTCAGTTTAGCTTACTTTAATTATGAGCAGGGCGGCAGCAAAACGAAATTATCTGCATAACGCATTCTTCTAGTGTGATTTGCTCTTTACGATGCTACTAGGTAAATATATCTACTTCCCAGATCCTCTGTACGATCTAAGCCGCTCACACCGATGTTACAAATATTATTTTCATTTATTACCATCGATATGCTAAGAATGGGGTAAGCTAAATTAGGACACACTTGGTTTTTATACATTTTGTAGCAGTTAGTAGTTAGTAGTGTCGTGTGATGCCAGCACGCTAAAAGAATTGCACCGCCCCTTCTCTTCCTATGGGTGTCGTAAGAGGCGACTACAGGAAAACCGCCACAAGAAGACGGGCAGCAGCGTCTCCTCTCCACCATTGGCCAAACTGCGATCGCCAACCCGCCTGCCAAGCGTGGCGATTATGGCAAAATCCTCCTTTTGGAGAGGCCTGTGTCCAGCAGTGGACTGATATAGGCTGGTGATGATGCGTTGGCAACTTCTATACAGAATGTAACAGAAAGGAATGAGAGGAAACTACTTTCTGCCACTGCAAGTTTTTGTTCTAGCCTGTATGTATAGGTATGTGGGTCTGACCTTGAGATGCGGCGGTCGGTCAGGGTTGGGATGCACGAGGCCGCCGGGCGCGTCGTGGAAGGACACGAAGAGGCCGAGCTGCGCGTCGAACAGCTGCGCGCACAGCAGCGAGAACCACTCGCGACGCACCCCGCCCCAGTCCACGCCTGGCGGACAGAACGACGGGGCCTTCATCAGTAAACAAGGGGGTTTCTTTTGCTTTTCATCTTTTAATGTCCGAGCATCAAAATGGAGACTTCAATTCTTGGATTTAAGAATTTTGTGACGCCATCTATTGGTTTAATAAATCGTTGTTTGTCAGTTTTTTTTCAAGTTAACGAAAAAATTCTGTAAATTGGACATATGTTAAGTAATCGTTAAGTATATTTTTCTGTAATTTTGTTTCTTCTTCGATGTGAATAAAGTGTCTTATCTATGTATCTAAAAATTATTAGATGGGATGCAAAGATAATTACTGGACAGCCTTCTGGTTGCTGCTTGGTGGCAGTTTTTTCAAATGGTGTAGAATATTAGCAATATTTGGAACCTCGTTATTTTAAGTAAGATTTAGTTATTGGCATAAGATTAACAATATTTGGAACCTCGTTATTTTAAGTAAGATTTAGTTATTGGCATAAGAAAAACTGTTCTCTAAATAAAGGAATAGAAATCGATCTTCATTGCTCGAAGAACCATCGAAATAGTTTTTAGGTAGGCTCCGGGTTTTTCTGCCGTGATAACGTGCCGGAGTGGTGAAGCGTGGAGTATGCGTATGCGTCGCTTACCCTGCTCACCCTAGAGGGAATATGTGTGTACGTTTGATAATCACTCACCCTAGAAGGAATGCGTGTATGTGTGTGCGTCACTCACCCTGCTCGCCCTGGAAGGTGACGTCGAAGTTCTTGCACCAGTCGGCGCGCGTGAAGTGCTTGGTGGCCTTGAGGCTGGAGCGCAGCAGCTCCGCGCGCAGCACGCGCAGCGGCAGCTTGTCGTGCGCGTGTCGCGCGTGCACCTTGCGCAGCGCTGCGTAGAAGTAGTCCTGTTTGTTCTGCGGACGAGATGCACAGATGTAGTGCTTGCTTCTTGGTACTCTTCGCATTCCGATGCGAATTACTCTGCACCACTTCTCTTTTCTATATAATTGTCCTCTACCTGAAGGTTGTCGGGAAAAGATCGCTTTTAGCGATAAGACCGCCTAAATTGTACATATTTCTGTAAATATCAACTGTGTTTCTCTGTGTGGTGTGGAATAGAGAGAATCTACTTATTTATGGACAAGACGGATTGGCAAGACATGTGCACAATATTTTGTAACATCTTTTATACCATGTACTTATGCAAATAAAGAATACTATTACTATCTATATCTATCTATCGGAAGATACCTCTTAAGTCTCTTTAAGAAAAGTATCAGTGTGTGGGATTGTGATTCGAAAAAAATATGTATCACAAGTTATCGGATCTAAAATAGGCATGCAATTAAGACGATGACAGCATTTCAAAACCTTAGAGACTGGGAATGTGAGAAGTTCCCTTATTTTTTGATTTAGCGTCTCTAATAAAAACACACCTTCATTGATCAGCAGTGTGCGCGTACCTTGAAGGTGTCGTCGCCCCCGCAGTTGGCTAGTAGCAGATGCGTGAAGGTGGCGGCTATAAGGTCTCGCTCGGCGGCCCACAGTTTGAGCGGCGGCTGGACGCCGTCCTCGACGCTGAACTCGCCGCCGGGGCCTGCGCCCGCCGTGCGCGGCGCTAAAATTAACTGTGCCATGATAAACGCTTTTATTTTCATTTCACACTAGCATACATGAAATGCTGGGTGGCACACAATTAACTATTTTGAAACAATTGATATATATCATCACTACACGTTACTGCAACCGTTCGGTGCGCCTCTTTAGCGCTACTCATGCAACGCTCTTAAAGCGCGCGCGATCTGCGCGCGTGCAGTTCCAGGTCACGTTCCAGGAAGTAGGTGTAGCTCACAACTCGCGCGAGCTGCGCATCCGCCAGATCTGGACGCTTCCCTACGTGTACGTACGCGTGTACACAATAGCATCTTATGCTAACGAAGGTTTCACTAGTGGTCGTTAAATAGCTCCATCATTATACTCCATTCAGGATAAGATGATCGCTGTGACAGTTCACGCTTATAGTGGTGCGCTTCAAAGAAATCTAATTGATTCTTTTCGGAAATCGAGAAAGTTTATAAAGAAAGTTAAATCGATTTTTATTACGCTGACCTTTTTGTAATATTAAATAAAACTGCATTGTTGTGTTGACTAAGTGGCGGAAACAGATTTTTGGCATGTTTTTCAAAGCTTAACAAACTTAAAAAGCAAAAAAAAAATTAAACGAAAAACTCGAAAAAAACAGTAATAAGGCAAAACTGGAACTACTCTGAAGCACAACGAAAACACAAACCACGTGATCAATCCCTATTCCAAGCGTTCCGTTTTACGCATCAAGTATTTCAAGAGATTTTTTGTTAGCTTATTTTAAAATTTCGTAACATTAAAATTGAATAATCACTTAGATTTCTAGATGCAATGTTTTGAAGATTTTTGCAATAATCTACAATTAAATTATAAAATGTTTTTCATAAAAGAACGAACGGAACGTGTGAAGTGTCTAAACGATCATCTTATCCTGAATGGAGTATAGTACAGCACTATGCAAATGACTATATTTTCATCCGAACGCCAGATGTAAGTTTTCAATCAATACATCATTTAGAAGTCAATTAAATCTATTTCGAAGATTTAATTAAGAACACGACTGTAGCACGTTTCCATCCACTGCCAGCAGTCTTGCGTATCGTCGCTCCACCTACTCGGAGGGCGCCCTACGCTGCACGTTTACGTCTTGTGTAGAGAAAGCGATTGTCAAAGATACTTGGCAGAAATTCTAAAATTACTGCTGTGCTATGGAGAGAGCGTTGGTTTCTCTGCGAGACAGGATCCAAAATGAGAAGATTCGTAGAAAAAATAATTTCACCAACATAGCTTTTAGAATTGTAAAGCTAAAGTTAGCAATGGGCAGCATCGCTTGCAGAGCTGATAACCCGAGTGGTCACGAACGGCGTAGCGTAGGTAGGCTCTCAACGCGGTGGACTAACGACCTAATCAAGGCTGCGGGCAGCCGCTGGATGCAATCAGCCCAGAGCCACTAGCTCCTTAGGTTTATTATCCCTTTCCTATAATGACCCTCGGTTTCAAAAGGTCCTTTTCCCGAAATGTCCACTTCCCAAAAAGTCCCTTTCTCAAATTGTCACTCTCCCGAAAAGTCCCATTCCCAAAATGACTTTTTCCTAAAGATAGATTGGATTCTATTCTGTAGTCCTGAAATGGCCCTTTCCCAAAATGTATCCTCCCTTCAACAGACAGATAAGGTTGAATTTTGTAGGCCTATGTCTAGCAGCGGATTTCCTGTGGCTGAAATGATGATGTCCAGCAGTGGTCTTTCAGGGGCTGACGATAACTGATAAATTGGGCTTATTGGTGAAATGCCAATAAAAAACCAATAAACCCAATTTATTTTTGCAAATAGGCTTAAACAAAGCGCTTTTACACACACACGCAGCAGATTTAGCTCGAAGTGCATCACTCAGACAATAGTGCGCAAGTTTCTTGCGGTGCTTCTTCTTAGCACTACCCCACAAATTATCCCGAACCAGTGGTAAGAAAAAAATATTATAGGGACGTATTAAAGTGCCTTTAATGGCCAATTCGCAAAAAAAAATATTTTAATTTTGACTCACCTTAGTGGAGGGACAGAGACGGAACGAGGTGATCCGCTTCGGTATGAACTTGAGTATGTAGTCCTTGACGGTGAGCTGCTTGGCGGACAGGCAGCACAGCACGCGACGCGGCTTGCCGCCCGCCAGCCGCGCCTCGTAGCACACGCCGTGCCGCTTCAGCGACATGTTGCGCGACACTGTGGCCGTGTCGCTCGCTGAAGCAACAGAGATGATACGTCGAGTAGACATTCTGTACATTGACTACTCTTTGGGGATGTGGCGGTGTCGCTTGCTGAAGCAACAGAGATGATACGTCAAGTAGACATTCTGTACATTGACTACTCTTTGGGGATGTTGCGCGACACTGTGGCGGTGTCGCTTGCTGTAGCAACGGTTACACGTCAAGTAGACATTCTGTTCATTGACTACTCTTTGGGGATGTGGCGGTGTCGCTCGCTGAAGCAACAGAGATGTTACGTCAAATAGACATTCTGTACATTGACTACTCTTTGGGGATGTGGCGGTGTAGCTCGCTGAAGCAACAGAGATGATACGTCAAGTAGACATTCTGTTCATTGACTACTCTTTGGGGATGTGGCGGTGTCGCTCGCTGAAGCAACAGAGATGTTACGTCAAGTAGACATTCTGTACATTGACTACTCTTTGGGGATGTGGCGGTGTAGCTCGCTGAAGCAACAGAGATGATACGTCAAGTAGACATTCTGTTCATTGACTACTCTTTGGGGATGTGGCGGTGTCGCTCGCTGAAGCAACAGAGATGTTACGTCAAGTAGACATTCTGTACATTGACTACTCTTTGGGGATGTGGCGGTGTAGCTCGCTGAAGCAACAGAGATGATACGTCGAGTAGACATTCTGTACATTGACTACTCTTTGGGGATGTGGCGGTGTCGCTCGCTGAAGCAATAGAGATGATACGTCAAGTAGACATTCTGTGCATTGACTACTCTTTGGGGATGTTGCGCGACACTGTGGCTGTGTCGCTCGCTGAAGCAACAGAGATGATACGTCGAGTAGACATTCTGTACATTGACTAGTCTTTGGGGATGTTGCGCTACACTGTGGTTGTGTCGCTCGCTGAAGCAACAGAGATGATACGTCAAGTAGACATTCTGTACATTGACTACTCTTTGGGGATGTTACGCGACACTGGGGCTGTGTCGCTCACTGAAGCAACGGTTACACATCAAGTAGACATTCTGTACATTGACTACTCTTTGGGGATGTTGCGCGACACTGTGGCTGTGTCGCTCACTGAAGCAATAGAGATGATACGTCAAGTAGACATTCTGTACATTGACTACTCTTTGGGGATGTTGCGCGACACTGTGGCTGTGTCGCTCACTGAAGCAACGGTTACACATCAAGTAGACATTCTGTACATTGACTACTCTTTGGGGATGTTGCGCGACACTGTGGCTGTGTCGCTTACTGAAGCAACGGTTACACATCAAGTAGACATTCTGTACATTGACTACTCTTTGGGGATGTTGCGCGACACTGTGGCTGTGTCGTTTGCTGTAGCAACGGTTACACATCAAGTAGACATTCTGTACATAGACTACACTTTGGAGATGTGGCGGTGTCGCTAGCTGTACACATCAAGTAGACATTCTGTACATTGACTACTCTTTGGACATGTTACGCGACATTGTGACGGTGTCGCTTACTGTAGCAATAGAGATGACTCGTCAAGGGGCAATTCAGTACTTTGACTACTTTTTGGACATGTTGATGTAGGATTCTGTCGTATATGACGTCAAACTAGTGAAATGTGATCTCCTGTGACAAGAGGGCGGGGTAAGAGTTAAAATATTTTGACATTCAAGTGACATTATTTAAAGCCTAATCATTTTAAAAACAAAATTAAAAGTACTTTTACTAAGCGAGTAATATTTTTTTTTATTAATATTTAAAAATAGCAAGCGACTCCATACATTTTCATGAGCTTAGATACGAACGAAACGAATGACCGAGTGCAGCAACCTGTTATGTTCCTTGTAAATGACGGTAGCAAAACAAAAATCTGTCCAAATTTTTTTATAAAATTGTGATTCTTTAAGTAGGTATTTAGTTCGGAAACTTACTGTAATATTTTAATCGAATTTTGTAAAGCATATTTTGTTGTACAGCTGCGCTGCGCCAAAGAGTGTGTTTAGTTATATCGTGTAAATCTTATTTTAAGTGAAATAATATGTATTGAAATAATATGTAAGTTCTTATGGGAAATAAAATTCTTTAAGATTTATAATACTTGAAAAAAAATCGTCCGCCTCAGGTGGGATCCGAACCCACGTCCATCGCATACCATTTCTATCGGGTGTTGACGGTAGTAGTATATACCGCAACATTGATCAGAAAATACGCCGGCTTTGACAGCGAGAACCACTTGAAAGATTTCGTCGAGTTCACTAACGTCCCGGTAGCTTAGTGGTCAAAGCACTCGCCCGGTATGCGATGGACGTGGGTTCGGATCCCACCTGAGGCGGACGATTTTTTTTCAAGTAATAAAAATCTTAGATAAACCTAGCACGGTAATTGCTAAAAACAAAAATTTAAAATTCTTTAAACCTAATTTATGGAAGGCCCGTTACCGGTGAGCACGATGCAGCTGAACTCCCCGTGCAGCAGCAGCACGGGCCCGCAGTGCACGCGCGCGCGGTAGATGCCGGCGTCCGCGAAGCTCAGCGCGAGGCGCACGCGCTGGTTCACCGCGTCGTACGAGAACGAAGCCACCGAAGACAGCTTCTCGTCTACTTCCTCGCCTAGGAGGTTTATCTTGCATGTGAACTCCTGCCGATGGAATTTAGGAGTTGATGAAGCTGCGATTGGTTTGTTCAAATCGTAAACAGAACAGAGACTTCCGCTGAGTACACCTCTCCAGATACACGCAACTGAGCCTGATTTTATAAATATATACAGCTAGTTTCATCAGTACATTCCGATGGCGATGTTTCTTAGAATACTACACTTTACTTAATTATGAGGAAATTACTTAATCACGCCGTACACCATACCTAATTCAGTGACACAAGTAGTTTTTTTCTGAATAACGCGCCACGTTAAAATTCAGTGACACGAGAAGGGCTTTCGAATCGACCTGAGCGAATTATCGCACCAAGTTGAGTGACACGAGTAAGTAGTTCTTCTGAATCGACCTGAGCGAATTATCGCGCCAAGTTCAGTGACACAAGTAAGTAGTTCTTCTGAATCGACCTAAGCGAATTATCGCGCCAAGTTCAGTGACATGAGTAAGTAGTTCTTCTGAATCGACCTGAGCGAATTATCACACTAAGTTCAGTGACACGAGTAAGTAGTTCTTCTGAATCGACCTGACAGAATTATCGCACCAAGTCCAGTGCCACGAGTAAGTAGTTCTTCTAAATCGACCTAAGCGAATTATCGCGCCAAATTCAGTGACACGAGTAAGTACTTCTTCTGAATCGACCTGAGTGAATTATCACACCAAGTCCAGTGCCACGAGTAAGTAGTTCTTCTAAATCGACCTAAGCGAATTATCGCGCCAAATTCAGTGACACGAGTAAGTACTTCTTCTGAATCGACCTGAGTGAATTATCACACCAAGTCCAGTGCCACGAGTAAGTAGTTCTTCTAAATCGACCTAAGCGAATTATCGCGCCAAATTCAGTGACACGAGTAAGTACTTCTTCTGAATCGACCTGAGTGAATTATCACACCAAGTCCAGTGCCACGAGTAAGTAGTTCTTCTAAATCGACCTAAGCGAATTATCGCGCCAAATTCAGTGACACGAGTAAGTACTTCTTCTGAATCGACCTGAGTGAATTATCACACCAAGTCCAGTGCCACGAGTAAGTAGTTCTTCTAAATCGACCTAAGCGAATTATCGCGCCAAATTCAGTGACACGAGTAAGTACTTCTTCTGAATCGACCTGAGTGAATTATCACACCAAGTCCAGTGCCACGAGTAAGTAGTTCTTCTAAATCGACCTAAGCGAATTATCGCGCCAAATTCAGTGACACGAGTAAGTACTTCTTCTGAATCGACCTGAGTGAATTATCACACCAAGTCCAGTGCCACGAGTAAGTAGTTCTTCTAAATCGACCTAAGCGAATTATCGCAACAAGTCCAGTGACACGAGTAAGTAGTTCTTCTAAATCGACCTGAGCGAATTACCGCGCCAAGTTCAGTGACACGAGCAGTTCTTCTAAATAGGCTAGTTGACTGACAACATCAATCAATTGACATCTTTTTTTATGTGCTGTCAAAACGCACCTTGTCCTTATAATTTTTATGGCAGGCAAAAAATCAGATTCTTCTAATAATGCACCGGGTTATCGGGCCTAAAAAAAGGTGTCAGATTTATTAAATGTCTTATAATTATTTATGATTAGTGCACAAATCCCAATTGAACTGCGCACAGTCAACCACCGCACTGCGCAGTGACACGAGACGCGAGTATACTCACGGAGACGTCGGCGTCCGGCAGCGGCGCGGGGTTGTCGTACTGGTCGCGCGGGTGCACGTGCAGCGCGCGCGCGTGCCCCGCCGCGCACACCACGGCGGCGTGCGCGCGCGACACGCGCGACGCGCGCGCGCACACCGCGCCCGCCACGAAGCGCCGTCGGAACGGGCTGCCCGACACGCCTGCGCCGCCTACACAACCGACCCATATAAATACGGTAGGTAGGTATAAAATAACCCTTTTTTGTGTAAAATTTGAGGCTATTACATTTGGTCGGTTTCGCGCTGTCAAAGTGCTTTTAGTGTAATTCGGAATGCGTCCTCAATTGACGGCCGTATACCTACTAGCCGCGTCTGACATTTCCAATAAATTCCGCCTTAGTTATTAATCATAATGTTAATCAATAACTGGTTGCGCTTGAGCAGTCTCTCGCTTTGTGTTTTTTTTTTGAGCGAATGTTGATTAAAAAGTAGTTACCTTACTTATCGAAAAAAAAAAGGACATCACAATCATACATTGCTCTGATCCTAAGGTAAGTAGCTAATGCACTTGTCGTATATCCAAAACAAATAAGGACGAACCCACAACACCCAGACGTAAATATATATTTATTATTATTTATTTATTTAGGATAACAAACAATTGTACAATTCCAAATCAAACACAACTAATTGCACAATCAGCACCGTTATCCCCTTCTTACATATGAAAAAAAAAATTGCCTCTTAATTTTATACAATCTATTAAATTAAATATACAGATACTTATGTAAGTTTCATTTTACATAATTTAGGTATTATGAGTCTATTTTAATCTCATCAAGTTTAAGTTTTACTTGTTTTTTAAATGCCATTGGTGTAAGCTTAAACAAATCGACATCTGAGAGATACATATTATAAGACTTCATTAATCGATGAAGTGGGGCTCGTTTACCAGCGTTAGTTTTACATATTTTGGACTCAAATAAACAATGGGCTCTAGTGTCGCGCAAGCGTTGAGACCGGCTAGGGACACGGTAGTACATTTGGTTTGTAAGATCATTGCAGTCCAGTTTACTTCTACAAATATTAAACAGCACTCCTTGGTCAAGGTGAAGTCTCCCAGCCTCGAGCGACATGAGTGAAAACTTACGTAGCAACACGTCGTAGGAGGACCTCGCGTGAAAACACTTATAATTAGTAGTCTTAAGAAATTTACGTTGCACGCGCTCAAGCTGATCGACATACTTCGAATAATATGGGTTCCAGATAACAATTGCATATTCCAGCTGGGACCTGATTAGTGACCTATATAGAAGCAAATAAGTGGAAGCCTTTTTAAAGTTATTGCAGGCTCGAATAACAAAGCCGACAAAGACAAAGCAAACATTTGGAATGCTTTACTTACAATGTTAGTAATATGAATATTAAAATGCAGTTTAGAATCAATAAGCAGACCAAGATCTTTAATTATAGAGACTTCCTGCAGAGCAGTATGACACAATTGATAGGTAAAGTTGGTGACATTTATCTTTTTCGTAAAAGTTATTGATTTGCATTTAGCCAGACTCAAGTGCAGTTTATTATCAGTACAGTACACTGATAGACGGTCTAAATCTTCTTGAAGCTTTTCGCAGTCACTTATATCAATAATTCTCCGATAAACCATAAGGTCATCTGCGTAGAGTATAAATTGTGAATTTTGGAAGCATGCATTTATATCATTCACAAGCGAAGAGAAATGGCCCCAAAATTGAGCCCTGAGCTACGCCAGACGTGACACTCAACAGATTGGAGGAATAGCCATTTATTACCACTCTCTGTGTTCTATTCTTAATATATGATAGGAACCAGCGAAGCAGATTTCCACGTATGCCATTATAAGCAATCTTTTGTAGTAAAATGCAGTGGTCTACCTTGTCGAAAGCTTTGCAGAAGTCTGTGTATACTGCGTCCACTTGTATTCGTTTATCCATACTCTCGAACAAGAAGTATGTTACAATACAATATATATAAAAGTTATTTTTCTAAATTGACACGACCTAAGGTCGAACCCAAAACCTCAGAGATGACAACGCCATAAAGTCCGCCGTGCTCGCCTCACAGCTACAGAGGTCGTCAGACATTTAACAAAACAATGTCTGTCGGATTCAATAGATTTAAATAAAATGATGAAAACAAAAACAAATATATTCATAGAATTCATCGAAACGAACTAAGGCGATAAAAACAAAATTATTTACGGTTATAATGGAAAAAAAATTAAAGAATTTTACTTATAAAAAAAACCGCAGTATTATCTGGTGGTCTATTATTAGCAGCCTAGCTATTAACAGCCTAGACGTCACCTCAGTAAATACCCTCATGACGCGGCTAATCGATATAAAGACAAGTATTACAATGGCATAATTTTGGAGCTGGAATGTATTGACTGGTATAGTAAATTTCAGAATTGTACTGATATCAATGATATGGTTACCAAATTTTATTACGAGCTAAATAAAGCAATCGAGAGACATGTGCCTAAACGTAGACCTGCAAAAACATCTAGATTTCCCAAGTGGTTCAGTACTGCACTAATAAAATTACTATCCGAGAAAGAAAGGAAACGAGACAAATATCGCAAATACGGAAACCCACGTGATAAGTTGGAACATGAAATATTACGCAGTCGTTGTCACAAGCTCATCGATAAATGCTACACTGACTACAAAACCTGTATCGAAAACGACATATCTCAAAACATAAAGTCATTCTGGCAATTTGTCAAACAAAAGCGTAGTAACCTATCGTCACTACCATCGCAAATGCAACTAAATGATACTACCGCTGATTCTGGATCAGACGTTGCAAATCTTTTTGCTCAACACTTCGCTTCAACCTTTACTCTAACCAATAAAGAATCGTACCAAGTCCAGAGCAAATCGTCTCACCTTAACTTATCAGAAATACAATTTACTGAGTACGATATTATAAAAAAAATTAAACACCTCGATATTCACAAGGGGCCAGGCCCAGATGGCATACCGCCGTTATTTATTAAGCGATGTGAATCTGTAATATCGTTTCCTCTTACTTTAATTATTAATTATTCTTTGCGCCAAGGTGTGTTTCCATCGGAATGGAAAAAAGCAAAAATAGTTCCCGTTCATAAAAAAGGAGAGACTTGCAATATAAAAAACTACCGCCCTATCTCCATTCTATCCACATTTTCAAAGTTATTCGAGTCCCTAATACATCCCATAATAAGTCGCCACGTAGAAAATATTCTGTCTGATCATCAGCACGGATTCAGGTGTGGTCGCTCTACCCAAACAAATTTGACATTGTTTCTGTCAGAGATTTCAAGAAACGTTGATCGTGGGTGCCAAACTGACGTCATCTACACTGATTTTAGTAGCGCCTTCGACAAAGTAAACCACAAGCTACTCTTATCTAAACTGGAATCGCACGGAATCAGCGGCAATTTACATAAATGGTTCAGTTCATATTTAAGCGAAAGACAGCAGTTTGTTACTGTTGAAGGCTATGAATCAAGACCCTACTATGCGATCTCAGGAGTTCCACAGGGTTCTCATTTAGGACCAACACTATTTTTGATATTCATAGACGACATAACTTCTCACATAAAGCACTGCAAACTGTCCCTCTTTGCTGACGATTTGAAGATTTACAGAACCGTTGACTCTCCACAAGACGTGAATCTGATCCAGGAGGACATAAATAATATCCAGTGTTGGTGCGACTCCAATGTTATGTCTCTAAACGCTAATAAATGCTATCACATCAAAATCACAAAAAAGAAAAACATTTTTCCATCAACTTATAGCTTGAGCGGTGTTAAACTATCTGAGGTAGACGAAATTCGCGACTTAGGTGTAATTGTCGATAAAAAATTAAACTTTGTACCACATGTTAACAATATAGTCAAAAAAGCAGCACAGATGTTAGGTTTTGTAAAAAGAACTACAAAAGGCTTCCGAAAGATAAACACTCGAATTATATTGTTTAATACTCTAGTCCGAAGTACATTAGAATACGCGAGTGTAGCGTGGAACCCCATTTATGCTGTGCACTCTCAGCGAATTGAAGGCATCCAGCGTTCGTTCACGAGGCACCTCGCGTTTATATCATCGGGTATATCACATAGAGCGCCTTACGATCAACGACTATGGTTCTTTGGTATTGACCACCTGCGGCATCGTCGGTATATCAACGACCTGACGTTTCTTCACGGACTCCTCGGCGGCTTGCTGAAGTGCAATGAACTTGTAGGAAGTGTTTCGCTCGCCGTTCCATTCCGCGTTCCTCGAAAAAAAGTAGACAAGATCTTTGCAATTCCTTTATGTAAAACAAATGTAGGTAAACAATCTCCTCTAGTTAGATGTTGTGCAAAATATAACGCACTTGCTAAAGAGGACAGGGCTGGGGCTGTGGACATTTTTCGCGACAAGTTACCAAGATTCAAGGCTAATCTCCGCAAAGTTTTAACCAATATAAGCGATTAATGAAAAGTTCATAAATCGCTATATTCATGTTTGAAATATTATACAATAAGTACTATAACTAATTGTTTTAAGTTACGAATTTCTATGTTGTTGTTTTTTTTTTTTTTTTTTATTTAATATTTAAATATAAGTATATATTTTAAATGTTGTGTATGCCTATAATAGGTATATATATAAGATGTTTTTAATTATGTCGTGTCTCTAAAATGTAGCTATATATGTACTGTTGGTGTACCTTTTAATATAAATAAAAATAAATAAATAAATAAAGTATTTCCTAAATGGGCGTACTTCATCATCGACCTCGATATCACTAAAATTAAATGTGATTACATTAAGTAAAAACCGGCCAAGTGTGAGTCGGACTCGCGCACGAAGGGTTCCGTACTAATATCTACGAAAACGGCAAAAACATCACGTTTGTTGTATGGGAGCCCCCTTCAATATTTATTGTATTCTGTTTTATAGTATTTGTTGTTATAGCGGCAATAGAAATACATCATCTGTGAAAATTTCAACTCTCTAACTATCACGGTTCATGAGACACAGCCTGGTGATAGACAGACAAACAGACAGAGAGACGGACAGCGGAACCTTAGTAATAGGGTCCCTGTACGGTTATTGTCAACACATTTAAAGAAGTTGGTAGATAAATGAAAGTCACTGGTAATAAAGATTTTAACTATATTCACTTTAACTACTACGCTATGATGGTCAAATGGGAATGAATGAGCACGCGCGATATGGTTGGTGATTCGTCGAGTACTGGTGAAATTAATAAAATTATACAAAAATGCAATATTGGGTCAAAGTGTGAAAATGATGACGGCGCGTTGCGGCGCGGCGATTTCATAATAATGTACGTAAATCATACAGTCCCGTTTTACCCTTTCGGTACGGAAACCCTAAAAAGCAAGAGCAACAACAATACGCACCGATGGTGACGGATATGATGTACAGGCCGGCGACGCGCACGGTGAACTTGACGCGCGCCGTGTGCGCGTGCGCCGGGTCGCCCGAGCCCAGCTCCACCACCGGCGTCAGCTGCAACACCACACACCCGGGGAGCTTCACGACACCATCACTTATGCCAACCGGCACAAGTTCAGAAGAGCGCGAACATAGTCCAACGGCAACGGCTTTAGACAAGCGCCAACCAAACAGGGTGTACAAAAGAATGGGACACTCCTTAAAACCACGTGATCACCTGGTGATATACAACAACTTTTCCTATGGGAGCAACATTGAAAACGTGATTTTAATTTCAGATGCCCCATACGTTATCGTCGAGGTGTACGAGTAAGTTTGTATGAAGCAGCTCAAAAAAAATTCTCGGTTACGATGTTGCTCCCATAGAAAAAGTTGTTGTATATGACCAGATGATCACGTGATTCTAAGGAGTGTCCTATTGTCCTGTACACCCTGTATACAACGGCAACGGCGTCAGTGCGATTTCGATGCCTCCCCACCAAGTCATCGATACAACCAGCCACACGTATCTTGCAAAAGCAATCCAATAGCGAAAATTGAGCAATCTGACTTTAAAATCACAAATTGAAAGCAAAAAAACAAAGCAATCTACTGACAGTGCTGCTAATAGATTTTGACACTAAGCATCAATCGCGCGATTATTGCTGATCATAATTTTTAGGTAATAAGAGTGCCGGGGTAGCTTCAGAACAGCATTAACTAATGTCAAACCGCAACAAGTTTAGAAGAGCGACCAAAGTCCATCGGTAACGGCTTCAGAAGAGCGCAACCATATACAACGGCGACGGCGTCAGTGCGATTACGATGCCTCCCCATAGAGTCATCGATACAACCCGCTTACCATACCAACCGCCTTTTCAGCCCATCATCATCATTATGTCAGCCTAATGCAGTCCCCTGCTGGATGTAAGCCTCCCCTAAAGAGCACAACGTCTCGCTTTTTTATCCAGCCTTCTTCCCAAGCTTCACGATCTATCGAGGATAAATAGACTACTTTTGGGATGTGACAAAAATCTACACATTTTCTAGATTTAATCTTCAATCGCGGCAGGGCAGGGGGTGCTAAGAATCCCCGGAGGAGGAACATCGGCTACCAGCCTCAAAAAAGAAACGTGTCCTCTTACTATGGGCCTTATCAGAAAGCTTAAAGATGCACAGCGCGCTATGGAAAGGGCTACGCTCGGTGTTTCTTTGCGAAATCAGAAATGAGGAGATCCATGAACGAACAAAAGTCGCTGACATAGCCCGACGGATTAGCCAGCTAAAGTGGCAATGGGCGGGGCACATAGCACGTAGAACTAACGGCCGATGGGGCAGAGAGGTTCTGGAATGGAGGCCACGTACCGGCAAGCGCAGCGTGGGACGACAACCCACAAGGTGGGCAGACGACCTGGTAAAGGTTGCAGGACGACGCTGGATGCAAGCCGCTTCCAACCAGCCGATCTGGAAGTCACTGGGGGAGGCCTATGTTCAGCAGTGGACGTCCTGTGGCTGAAATGATGATGATGAATCTTCAATCAGTCCTCTCCACTTGCAGCTCTATGGCCCGAGGTGGGTAGCACAACGGTGTCACAGCTAGGTACCTTCCTAGTCCCGTGCGAGATGATAACGGTGAGGTCGTCGGTGTCGCAGATGGGGTAGGGCTGCCCGTTGCGCTGGTAGCACAGCACCGTGAAGCACATCGTCTCGCCCACCACTTGCGGCTCCGTCCAGCCCCACTCCACCTGCCGAATAAAACGTACGGTTAGAGTTAAACGAGCACTTATCCTGAATGCAACCTACAAAAAAACGCGAAAAAATAACATCACATGTATCAGTTGGAAAATATCAACAGAATCTATATCGACCATTAGTTGTATCAGAAGAACACCCTGTAAAATCATTGGGCAAGAATAGTACACAAGGGTTTATCTTTATTATTACTCTATTCTCTGTATTATGATCTTGTCGATAAAGACTAGAGCAGCTTACGGCGACGGATTACTTACCTACCTGTAACATTTCGTTTGATCTTTCACTCTTAGTTTGGGGGGTGGAGGGTGGGCATTGTGGCAGAGAATAATATGTATAATCTTGTGGGTCAGAAGAAAACATAAGCTCATCACCGAAAGACTAAAAAAAATTTTTATTTGGGAGACAACACCTACAGTAGTAGTGTTATTTCTCCTAGCGCTTTGTACCGTTGCTAGTTGACGTACGCGCTAGTCGGATTACTAATGTTTGGCCAAAAAACGATTCCCAAAGTATCACATCCCAAACTATATTTCCCAAATTTTCATTTCAGTTAGCAAACACTATTAATCGCAAGTTTAAAGGTTATTAATCTCTCGCTCCATGCACACCTCACTCCACTTCGCCAACACTCGATGAAATGTTACACAAACTTGTTGGTTTATAAAATCAGGTTGTAACAAAACTTCGAAACCGGCTGCCGACACGGACGAAGTGGTCAAATAAAAAAAAAGCCAAACTACGTATCTAGTCCAAGATCCTAGGGCCTCCCGACATGACTTCTTTTCTATATAACAAATGTGTCGGTTCGAGTAGTGTTAGTATATAAGTAAGATCTGGTAGCCCTAGGATTTAACTCGAATCGGTCAGTTAACTAACACACGGTCTATAACTGAATACACGACTGTCTGGTGTAGTAGTTTGCGCTCTGGACTACAAAGCCAGGTTACGGGTTCGAATACCGTACGGGGTAAATGTTTGGTACATTAGTACCTAGGCTATGCATGTATAAAAACGTTTTAAGTGAGTGTTCTAGTCACCATAATAAACGCTTAAGTTAATTTGGAACTATAAATAACTGATGTGATTCAATGTTTCTGCCTCACCCAATGGTTAATGCCTCAAGGCGTAAAGTCCGCCAATTGTACATTTATTTCGTGCTATAAAGAATAAATAAATGTAAATGTTAAAAGAATGTTGGTAAAACAACTCGACTTATATAACAGAAGAGTGAAGTCCCTTACACTGCAGCTGGGCGGGTACAGGTACTTCCCGGTGACGTACTGCAGCAGCGAGTGCTTGGCCTCGGGCGCCAGCGAAGGCTGCGTGATGGCCGCCAGCGTCACCAGCCCGCACACCGACACAGACACCACCAGCATGCCGCCTGCGCAACCACATATAATAAATAACTAGCAAAGAGATGAGCGAGCTTTATAGATGAGCTTTTAAAGATAAGCTCACATAGTTTTATATCCAGCAAAGTCGTTTATGTCAAACATGGTTTTGCAAGTATAAAAAAAACTAACACCATACCAACAACCTTTGTTTGCACTTTCCATGAAAACCTGTAATTAAGGCCGCACTATCTCTTGTATCACCTATCTTGTAACTGTTAGCTTTTAAGGTGTGTGTTCATGTTGGTTTTCCAAATAAATAAAATAAAACACTGCCACATAAGTTTTTACAAGTATGAAAAAAATTAAAACTAACACTCGAAGCTAGATGTTTGCCTAGCTTCGAGTGTTAGTTTTTTTTACTAGCACAAGAGTCGGAAGGGTAAAGTGTTGGAGACTTACCCCATGTCCACGCGTCCTGGTGCTTGCTGCTCTTGACCACGGCGCTCCACAGGTCTGATTTGAGGGTCTGCAGCGCCTCCTTGCCCGTGGGCAGACTCTGGCGCGCGGTAGACCAGGTGCCAAAGTCCTTCGGGTCCAGCACGTGCCGCGCGGGCTTGTCTTCCAACCAGTAGACATCTTCGATAGATGACACATCTATGCTTAATAGCCTGGAAAGAAAATTATAAAAATAAATATATAAATATTGGACAACATCACATACATTGCTCTGATCCTAAGGTAAGTAGCTAAAGCACTTGTGTTATAGAAATCAGAAACATTGACGGTACCACAACGCCCAGACCCAAGACAATATAGAAAAGTTCGATTTCTACATTAACCCGACCGGGGATCGATCCCGGGACCTTAGAGATGGCGGTGCCATATATAAGTCGGGCGTGATTGCCTCTCGGCTACGGAGGTCGTCAAATTTTTTCGTTGTTTTCATTTAATATGATATAGCCTGCAAATATCTATAAAACTCCGAGGGTGGGCATTGTGGCAGAGAATAATATGTATGATCCTGTGGGTCAGAAGAAAACATAAGCTCATCTCCGAAAGACTAAAAAATATATATTTAGGGAGACAAGGTACACCACCTACTGTAGTAGTGTTATTTCTCCTAGCGCTTTGTACCGTTGCTAGTTGACGTACGCTAGTCAGATTACTAATGTTTGGCCAAAAAACGATTCCCAAAGTATCACATCCCAAACTATCTTTCCCAAATTTTCATTTGTCAAAAAAACATTTGGCAAAACAACTTTTCGCAACTTCTCAGTTAGCAAACACTATTAAACGCAAGTTATTGTTTATCAAATAATTGCTTGGCAATGTTTTATTTTACCAAATATTATTTAGTCAAATGTATGGTTTGGCAAAACTTACACTTCCCAAAATATTGCAAGGCATGTGATTTACATAAGTAAAAAACATTTAAAAAGTCTGTATTGGCAAAATAAGAGTTTCGAAAATATACTGTTGGAAGCAAAAATTTTAATGAAGCGCTCGCCGGCCGCTGCCGCGGCACGCTCACTACGCTCGCTCCGTTCGCTCGGCTTCGCGCTTTTTGTATGGTCACTGTTTTAGCCTAACCTAGACTCTGTAGGAAAGATATCTGTTTGTAAAATAAGTTTTGGTAAATTAAGTAAGTAATAATATTACCTAATCTATGCATTTAGTCAACAACCATGCAACTTTTCCGGCAGCAGTTCGTTTCTGTGTATATGGCAATTTGACCAATCAATTTTTTAGGATATAATATTTGCCAAAATTAAACATTTGCTATGTTAACAATTGCCTTAATGAAAATTGACAAACTCAAATTTTGCCAAATGATAATTTGACCAAATGAATAGTGCGAAATGTATATTTGCTAAAGATTCATTAGGGAAATGAAAAATCGGCGATATGTTTTTTGGGAAATAAAATTTGGCGAAAAATAATTTGGCCAAATGAAAGGATACCACGCTAGTCATGATCCGAGATTCAATAAGTCTAGTTATTATTCAGGAGTAGTTTTTACTTCAGGAGTCATTTTAGTGGTATGTGAATAGTAGTGAAGTTTATCTCACAATTTGTTGTTTTAATTTTTTGTGTGATGTTCAATAAAGGGTATATATGTATCAATATATTTTTCATAAACGTATTGAGTGCGATGAATAATACAAACGAATCAGCTAGTAGCGATTGAAGAGTTATGGCATTGGATGGATGAAAAAAGCGTGAGATCATGCTTTTTGGCGCTCTTTGGGCGAGGCTTACGTCTACCAGTGGATTACAATAGGCTGAACAGATAGATTGAGTGAGAAGCAACTGTTATATTCATTTCTTGCAACGATTCTCGGGGTCTGCAGTCGTAAATAGCCCTGATTATAGAGTCAGACAGAATTCCTAAATAAGCAAATTGATCTAGAATGGGTGCTTTAATTAATTGCCATTCCAATGGACGCTTTTCTTTTTAAAAAAGGGCGTTTTTCGACTCGGGCGCCGTTTTTTCCATCAGTGTTTCCTAATAATCTAACATAGGTATATTTTTTAAAAGAGTAAGATATTTGATAAGTCCTGTTTCAAATTAAATAGTATTATAAAACTTTAAAAACTATACGACACATTTTTTTTTTATCTATCTACGGGACTCGTCGACGAACGAATGAATCTACTAGTAGCGATTGTAGAGTTATAGGTACATCAACTTCCTGGCTCTATCATCAGATCAGCTCGATTGTATCTTTAAATATTATACGATCTGTCTTTCAGATTAAACATGTTTGCAAAATTTTAAATCGTTACAAAATTATTAGTCATCAGTTACTACAATTAAGGCTTAAACGTGAGTTAAAACGAAAAGAAACGACTCGACAATACGTGAGTAAGAAATATACGAAAGAAAATCAACGTTCGGCGAGTTTTATAAGAATCTGAAAACGCGAATATAACAATCTAATTTACGTTAACCGAATAACGCGAGGAAAACTTACTATGAAGAAATCTGGCTTTTGGAAAACAAAAGAAATGAGCTGGCTCATTGAATATTCAAAGTTTCTGATTTTTTGGTAAGAAATGAGCAATTATATTTCTTAATTAATTTCATATTTTGAATAAAATATTACGTTCCTTTGTGCCAAATTAAACAGCCGGATAAGTTGCTAAAATCAGGAATTAAAGCGGCAACATACACCGAGTGTGATTAATCCATCAGCCAGTCAAGCGACCTGCAACTAATCAAAAGTTAACGAATTACCCGGAACTTAGATTGGTCACGCTCGGAGCAGGTATTTCTACACTTTGAGTGTTTATTCAGTTGATGGACTATTAGCTCCCGCCTCGCTGAAGGGTTGGGTTGCAGATTGATATTTAAACCCAAACAAGGACAAAGACCCAAGTGTCGGCCTGCTGTCAGCGTTAATTCTCGCAACTTCAAAATAACTTTCAATTTGTGTTTGTTTTTGGTTTTAGCACTCCAGGAAATGCGTGACCATGCATAAAATCCTGTGGTTTCCCTGAAGGATCAGGGTCTGCAGGAGGATCCTCGGATAGCAGACAACGAGAAATACCACAAAAGCGGCAGCAGGAATAATTTATTTATTTTTCTTTATTCAGGAAACAAACAGCTTTACAATATTTCGTTTAGCTTAAAAATTAATTAATCATACACTAGCATTTTAAGTTTCCAACGCTAATTAATACAGTTTTGCCAATATGGAGACAAAATACGAAAAAGCAAGTAAGCAAATAATAATTAATTATTGTAAATTTTGTTTTTAGCAATTCCATGCAAGGTTTAATTGAAGATAAATAGCACTTGAAAAAAATCATCGACCTCAGGTGGGACCTGTCCCATAATTAGTGTAAGTTTCTATTAAAATCTAGTGGGCCAAAAAGACTGAAATACTCTAAATGGATCTCAGGCGATGAAAAAACATAACGTATAATCCAATTCAAATTCTTGTACTTACATGAAATAATAATTATATGTTTTTTGTAGTGATCAGTCTAATTTTATTTGTTTAAACCTACCTAAACCCTATACTATATGTCACTAGGAATTGATGCTCTGGACTACCGGAGTGAGAAGTAGTTTTTCACTTCTACTGTGATAGAAAATTTGATAAAAGTCACAAATAGTTTAGTTTTGTCTATAGCATAATAGTAATATAGGTCCTCCACCGAAATTACTTATTCGTGACCTACAGTCAAACAAGACCCATTAGAGACATAGAAGAATTAACTAACAAAACTTATGTATCCGATCAGATCACAACACATGGGGCTACGATCTCCATACACCATCAATTGAAAAAGAGCGACCTTAAATCTATGTTATCGCCCGCTTGGCTTCCGCGACCCATCTCAACATTTCCACGGCCTTTTGTTTGTGCCCGGCGAACCCCAAACTACAAATGTCCACGACGCGCGCAGTTAGTTATGAATTATGATGAATGACTCGGAAGGCCTACTACAAAAGTTTTTCGTTCGGATAAACCTAGTAAATTAAAATTACCGTCTACTTGTGTCTATTCTTTGAGAAAATATGAACAACTCGACCTAGCCGAGTAAAATAAACGACCACTTTCAATTGTGCATAAACTGTTCGATTTATCTTATATAGATTATAGATGGTTATTTTAATGTATAAAGTTTATACGTCCGAACGTACGAAAACACATTCGAAGTAGGCCTCAGATCCCGAATGACCCAGCTTAGGATTGATGAATTCAGAAATATTACAGTAAAGTTCGAAAATGAAACATTATATAAGGTGTAAGTGAATTAGTGTCAGATATTTTTAGGAGTAACTTAGACTATCACATGGATCACATATAAGATAAATTTAAAATATAGAACAAACTTAAAAAAATCGAAAAAATAAAAAGTTTTAAAATAAAGAATCTACATCATCTTGTACATGAACCCAAACACCACAAGTAGACTACTCACACAACGCTAGCCGATTCATAACCTCTCCAGAATTACATTAATGCATTCAAATAATCATATTACACTGTTCATCATAATATCATATTACTTGGTGCGAGAATTAAAGTTTGTTCCATAATTTTAAATTTATCTTATATGTGATCCATGTGATAGTCTAAGTTACTCCTAAAAATATCTGACACTAATTCACTTACACCTTATATATCAAAATCATTTTTGGGTCTCGGTCACGACATTTATCCGTAAATCTTTTTTATGCCAGACCAGTAGAAGACATTTAGTTCTGTCGATCGAACATTTACCAATGCTACTGAGGCTGTGCTTTATAACTCGGGAATTGGAACAAAAATAAAAGTTAGCTAGCCGTAGTAGGTTGGATTCTCAAGGAGCAAATACAAAACCACACTCATTTGGATTAAATTAATTATCTAAGTAATTTACCTCCATGGATGACTTGTAGTTGATTTGCAGGAAATCTTATTAGATATAAAAGATAATTCAAGGAAGTCAAAGAGGGACCTCTAATACTTAGACTTGGAAAGCCGCCAGTGGCTAAAGCTGTGCATTGAAGAAGCTGTGTTCAGTGCTTGTGCAGTAAATCGATGGTTTTCTTTAGATGCATTTGAAAGTCCAAGGTTCTTTACAACTATAAAAAATACTACGAGTACATTCGCAATATGTCTTTGGTTAAGAACGAAGTCTGTAAGCCTTTTTACAAATAGTAACTAGTCGTATTTGTTAGTATATCGTTCATCATAGCCCATGACACACTGGATGGACGACAAATAAACACAGTACATATTTTGAAACAGTTTTCAATTAAACATAGACTGATTCAACGGAAAGTTTGTATGATTTTATCGTTTATAGCCGTAGATACATCTGAAAGTAGAGCAAGATTGGGGTCAAGAGCAAGCCCATCTCAAATAAAAAAAAAGATAGGTACGTAGTACTGGTAGTACTACCTATACGTAGCCTGGAATTTAAAAAATATATATAAAAGTCGTAAAGCCATTCTTCAGACGGAAATGTTAACCCTACAGCGATCCAAAGCAAAGGTCACACACAGCTAATGTTAGTAACCGATGAGCCCAAAGTCCGGACACTCCGGGCTGTATATAACATATCTATATCCTCGGTTCACTGATAACGGCACGTGTAAACAAACCCTTCGGAGGAATACGCCAGCCCCACACTGCTGGGTCATTGAGTACCCGGGGGTTTGATAAACGAGCGCGTATCATGGCGCGTAATCGCTTTAGCGGTAATGGCGCAATCCCGAAACGCTGATTTTCACTCGACGAGCTTGAAACTGATGATGTTGCGTACATAAATATAGTACGGTGCAGTCTATTAATTTCTCGGTAATCGTTACAGCGTTCGATATGGAATGGTTGGCTGATCATGAAGTCATATATTGACGTTGTCATAGCTCATCTCGTCACAATGAAAACTATCCAACAAGCTTTACTAGCGTCTTACCTAGACTCCAGGCGCTAAGTGCGGCATCCTGCAGTGCAGAAATTTAGATAAACCAATCGTGATTTGAAACTATGCACTTATTGTAAATTTTTGTTTTTAGCAATTCCATGCAAGGTTTAATTGAAGATAAATAACACTTGAAAAAAATAATCGACCTCAGGTGGGACTCGAACCCACGTCCCATCGCACTATGCACTTAATTAAATTGATTTAAAAGATTTTTATGAAAATGGGAACATCAACCACGTATAATACTATTTTTATAACGACCCTGACCCGATCTGATGGAAATTCAAGAACATTGATAAAGAAAGATTTAGTACCGAGTGAGCACTCCAGTAGCTAATGTTTAAGTATGATATTATGCTACTCGTCTGCTTATAATGAGTTTTTGATATCAGAAAATGGTTAGCCTAGGCGTGGGCGGGTATACTTAAAAGCAATGTCTACAAAAACCAAACTGCAAATGAGTAATTTTGTTTTTTTAATGTTCACAATACAAGATTTTTCAGACTTTATAGATATGACAAACGAACAAGCATGTGCTTGTAAACGAAAAGGTAATTGGGCAATTTGTTCGGACCTGTGACCCACCAGCGACCAGTAACGAAACTAGTCGGAGTATGTTAAAGACCATGAATGATATTCATGAGAGTCGATTCCTCAAAAGCATGGGAAATATTTTTTTTGAGCAAACCAAGAAGTAATATTAAATAAACGAATTTTCGTATATTAATATGCATCTGGATGTATAAAATACTTACAAAAATGCACAATATCTTCCTAAAAAGGTACACAAATGTTTGGGAGCTTTTCTATCTGGTTATTAACTCTGTATTGTAATCGGATTGCGCCTTACGAGCGCCAGAGAATGTACCACAGACACTGTAAGGAAAAATCAATAATTAGGAAAAACGTTTACGGTTACGTTTTCATTTCAATCTCATCGCTTATTCCACCCATGCATTAGAATCAAAATAAAAACATTCCGTGAAATGTTAATTATAAACCTTAAAAAACCATTTCGATAATGGTCGCGAACTTCGAGGTACCGGGTCAAATATGCCCAATTACTTTTCGCTGAGTACGAATATTATCATAATAGTGTCTGAAATTATATAAACTCTTGAAAGAAAAACACCAATGAGCCGAATGAAACACAACAGTAAATATTGCAACAATGCAAACCAAATCAAAGTATGAGAAAGATCAAAAACGCCGATGCTGATAAAACCTAAAGAAGACAGACGTTTTAAAACCTGACTTGGCAGTTGGCACCGATTGCGCCGCTCGGGCGCGCCAAGCTTTCAGACGAAAAATTAAGCCTTGACAGATTTAAGGTTAACGGCAAAATTAGTCAACGAATCGCCAAGACTGTGAAACCGCGATGGTGTCTTCTTATGTGGGTCTACGCTAACGAGCCGAGCACGAGCGGAGCCGTTTCGGCTTCGTCGTTCGCGGCGTCAAGTGTGGACCTACAACGATCACTTTCTTCGAACGTAGTTTTCCGCAGTGTGTTCGCGGCAAATACTTTGTGCTCGTCAAAAAACCGACAATAGGAGGAGCACAGTCGAACACGAGCCAAATGTTCGAAGCGCGCTCGTTGGAGGCTCGAAGTCGGTCCACGCTACACGAATTTTGAGTCGGCTCGTGCTCCGCTCGTGCTCGGCTCGTGCTAGGCTCGTTAGCGTAGACCCACCTTTAGAGTACGTCCAGATCTGGCGAATGCGCCACTAATGAGCAAGCCAAGCAAGCCGCTCGCGAGGTGCACGCGCGCATCGCGCGTTCTGTTACTGCAACCGCTTGCATGCGCCTCTTCAGTGCAAAGTTCGTTCGTTTCGTATACTTTAAGCCTTTAGTTTAAGTCTTAAATTAGTAGCAACCTACCAAATGTGTCAAATAATGGTCAGACGCTCAGCATCCACCCCCCAACCATAGCCACTAGAGATAATTAAGCTGTGCCCATCGGCCCGATGTCAGCCATATTCAATTAGTAACACTCAGAACGGACACTGTGCCACACATAAACGGTTTACGTAAGCCTACGTTACGCTAACTAAACCATCATGTCTGCGGGTAAATTAGAAAATGTTTAAACTATTTTTATTAAAAACTAGCTTCTTCCCGCGGCTTCGTTCGCATATGGTCTTCAATTTAATTTAGAAACCTACCTCGACTACAAATACTACTAATAATACTACCACTACAAATTACGTTAGCGGCGGCGTCCTATTTTGTGAAATCACCAAAGTTTCATCGCAAGTGTAAGATGATTTTAGGAACGGGGAGGGAGGACAAACATATTTACATATTTTTTATTTAATAGAAGATAGACAAGAGAAACATTATTATTTTTTTGCCGATGGCTGATGGCGCAGACGAGTTCTGAAGCGGAAACCGCGTTCTGGCAACGGTAGTAGGTATGCACGGCTAGTTGAAAATATGGACCAAACACTGTAGGACGCAGGAGATCAACACAATATGATAAAAACCAGTCAAGTGCGAGTCGGAGATAAGGATCCCTAACTAAATGAAAGATTAAAGTGTGGTACGGAACTCTCCCGCTCCGAAAGTTTTTTGTAGAATGTTTCTTTCTTGAAGTGGTAAGTTACAACTAGCAAAGCAAGTGGACTTTAAATTAGTTTTTCCTTCCTATTTTTTCAGTGTATTTTATGCCTGTTCCCGTAGGAATTTTGAAAAATAAAGTTTTGAATACTATTAGCACTGAAAATATGTGACCCATAGTCAATAAAAGAAACTTTCAAAATCGGTTTAACAGTATTGCAGATCCGTTTTTCCCGCGTAAATTCTGTTCCCGCAGGAATTTCGGGAAATAACATACCCCTTGTCACTCCCACAATTGAGACGAATCTATTGATATTATTATACTTTAATATCCGGGTAACGGTTTAGGCTGTAGGGCGTGCCAAAGAAATAGACATACTTACATACATACATACGCTCGAAAAACATAACCCTCGTTTGGCAGTCGGGTGATTATCATTGCTGTGAAAAAATGAAAGCAGGTGTTGTTATTGCCATTTTAATGACGCAATTTAGCCCAATGGCGGAGGTGCTTTTATTCTGCACACCCTATATTTTTTCATTGACCACAGTATAATTGCTAGACATTAGATAAACAATTTTGAAATCTTTTTTTTTATCATAAATAAATGTAAATATTGGACAACATCACACACATTGCTCTGATCCTAAGGTAAGTAGCTAAAGCAAACAAACAAGCACAGTTTTAAAGCCTTAACACAATTGAGCAATTTCTAAACTCAGGAACTTGTGGATTATTTTGAATGATGAAGACATAACTTCGTAATACCTTTAAAATACGCGAACATAAACTAAACCTGGCATTATTAGAGCATCTAAAAGCCGCTTTTAACTTAGACATAATATGTGAATTGTAGACGTAACTAAGTACAGTCAACAGCACGTCGACCTACCCCAAAAGTCAAAAATTCTCCAATAGATTTTCAACTTTAAGCCTGACATATAGAGTTCATTTTCAAATGAGAAAATTTGACATTTTGTGGTAGGTCGACGTGCTGTTGTCCGTACTTATAGTAGATACTGTCTGTATTCAAACTGGCGATCAACACGAAGCCAGGCGGAGGGCAGGTAATTTGCGGCGGTTCGGGGCACGAGACATCGCCCCATTACCTTCGGCAAGATTACGGGAACTGCGTGCTTAGCCTGAATAACTGACGAGAATTATTCACGACGTCACGCCTTGCGGGACGGAGGTGAACCATGCGAAAGGTTTGACCTTAAAACTTTATGGAACCAAGCCAATTCTTGTTTTGAATCGACATGGAAGTTGGTAAAACGAAGAAGCCAGAAAAGCTTGTGTGTGCGAGCACAGAACAAGGTTAAGTTATGGAATTTTTATTGACTGACGACTGCGAGGTGTAATGGTGGGTTTTACGCAAAGGCAGTAAAGGGACTTAATAAATTGTAATTTTGGCGCCAGTCGTGTTTCGTCTAAAATAGACATAGGGGTCGCACAACAGTTTAACAAAAGTGGCTTTTCAACTGGACTTTCGTGGATTGCGAAGACAGCACTGGACAAGGTCAAAATAAACAGATCCAGACCGTAATAGTTACCTCCAAGAGCTTTTTAAAAAAAAACTACCGGACTATTGCAAGCAGTGTGAAAAATATACACCGTGAATTTTTAATTACCCGAGAAAATTAAGTAACATACTCAGATATCGATATACATCGAATTTGGCGAATAAAAAAAACGAAACGGCGCACGGCGTTGGCGTACGGGTGGAATAACTATGAATTAAAAAAAAACATTCGCAGTTATTCCTTCCGTACGCCAATATTACGCGACCAAATTAGGTGGATTTTGGTTCCGTTAATGTTGGAATGATATTGATTACTATTTGAATTAGCAGGACTTTTATGGTGCATATTTTTTAAGGAATGCTAGGGATCTTTTAAATAAATTTCTTATTTTTTTTTATTCGCCAAATTCGATGTATATCGATATCTAAGTATGTTAGTTAATTTTCTCGGGTAATTAAAAATTCACGGTGTATAAGGGCTGTCTTCTCGATGTTTATTTATTTCGTTAGTTTTGTTAAATATCAAAACTTCCTACACCTACATAAACTGGGAATACTTATTTACATAGCGGTTGATATTACGATCAAGCCCACCTCATTTAAAGAAATGTTATCTATTATATATCCAATATGTCCAAAAATCGTGTATTTATTGAAGCTGAAGTTACTGTTAAATGGGTCGTATATTTATTGAAACGGTTCCGTTTCAATAAATATACGTTAAGAATGGCACAATCTATTACGAGGACCATACATCAGTTCTGTGGTTTCATTGAAGTTCCCTCAAATGAAAGTTTTTGATTCATTGGAGATTTCATATTTCAGCCCAAAGAAACCGTGACATTGAAATATTATTACACATCATCTAATACATAGATTCTTTACAGGAGCGTCCCTATTGGCGCTAGAACCTTCATGGGGTGGTCTAAAAATGGGGGTTGTTACAAGGTAGTCAAGAGGGGCGATCGCGGCATTTATATCTATTTAGGTAATTTATACATAAAATAAACTCAGAATATGTAAATACACGTAGTGTTTTTTTTCTTGTCTATGCCTCGGTGTTCTGTTAAGAACTATACGTTACGCTTCTAAAAGTCAAAAAACCCGTGAATTTTATGTTTCATAGCGTTGTATTTAATAACGTGTACATTCCAGTACCGTTTTTTTAATAAGTTGAAACTTAAAATAAATAATAAAAGCTTTTGTTAGGAAATGACAGTTTCGATTTGAATCAGACGGAAAGCGAAATGCAGTATAACACGGTTTCAGTTTTGGTCGCACACGTAACAAAGGCCATTTCCTACTACGAGTATAGTAGGTACTCGATCTGGAGACGTATTTTTGAAGCATTCGAAATGAATCTTGAATTCGAACTCGAATACGATTCGTGTGCGATCTCTATTTCTATTTCTCCCGATTTTACGCATTTTTGAATCACTCGAATTATGAGTTGCTATTAAAGTAATATTCTTGTAATTATTTTCGTTTCACGCAGAAAATATTGAAAACCGGAATGCAAAAACTTATTGATTTTAATAACCGGCAATGAATCGCATAGAACGGAACGAAAAATAAAGTTTTTAATCTGTGAACCATATGTTTACTTGTCAAAGTCATACTTCCGAACTTTCTACTAGTAGAATCGAAATACAAGTGGGTCGAACCACTCGTTGCAGAATTCACGGAATGAATTTTCAAAAATAGTGATTTTAGTCATTCGCATGCGAATCTAGCCATTTCGTATTCGAATAGGAATTCGCATGATTCAAAAATACGTCGCCTGCTCGCTCGTGGCCGCACTGTTCGTGTCGTGCGGTTATCAGCGAAGTGGCGCGCATTATGCATTCGCTACTTCGACACAGGATAGCGATCGCAGCTGCTATTCGTAAAACTACCGCATAGTACCGCAGCGCATTAAAACATTTAAAATAAATCTTAGCACCATGCAATTCGGAATAAAAACCGCTTTCTCTGCATCTGAAATTTTGACTTTAATTTTATTTCATTTTTATGTCATCATCGTCATCATTTCAGCTCTAGGACGTGCTCTGCTAAAAGCAGCTTGCATCCAGCAGCTTACTGAAACCTTTACCAGGTCGTCTGTACACCTTGTAGGTAGACGTCCTACGCTGCCGACCTTCAGCTAGAACCTTTCTGCCAGTTCTACGGGCTATCCTATCCACAGCCACTTCATTTATGAATGTCCTTATTTTTGATTCGATTATGCGAACGTTCAATATTCAATAGTAATAATCAATTACAATACTATTCAATAGTAATAGTTGAATTTGGAATATTTTACATAAGTATAAACGAAGCACATAAACTGTCAATACTCGGAAATGTTTTGAAGTTGTTTTAAACTTAAACAAATTTTGATGTAAATATTAAGATACGTTGAGAATGTACAAATCACATACGATTTTACGACATCCAGCACGAGAGGCTATGTGTGACAAACGCAAACACAGCCGGGGCTCCGAGATCATTTAATGCCAGAGTACACACGCGGAAACAAACAATCCGCGAACGTTTAACCCTTACGGGTGTTCGCAGCACATTGACACTGCGACAAATCGAGTAACAAGTGTAACAAATCCTTTTCACACTTAAAAACTTGGATACATTTGCGATGCATACTCTTGAAAAGAAGAAAGTAGGAACGCAACAAACAATCAACTCTACGATGTCCTACATTACATCACCAGCCTATATCAGTCCACTGCTGGACACAGGCCTCTCCAAAAGGAGGATTTTGCCATAATCGCCACGCTTGGCAGGCGGGTTGGCGATCGCAGTTTGGCCAATGGTGGAAAGGAGACGCTGCTGCCCGTCTTCTTATGGCGGTTCTCCTGTAACCTGTCAGGCCAAGGTCAAGAGACACAATAAAAAATCTATTATGCGATCCAACCGGTGGGGCAATTGAAGCTTGATAGGATAGTCGCCTTTTACGACACCCATAGGAAGAGAAAGGGTGGTGCAATTCTTTTAACGTGCCGGCACCACACGGATGTCCTACACAACAAACATTTCAGACAGTCTGTAAGGTTATAACCCTATAAAACCCAAAAGGTTTGTGCTGCCATAATATGCATAAAATGCTATGGTAAAATCAGATATTTGATCATCCTGAAATCTCATGTAATTAAGTTTAGTATGAAAATGAATGTGTTGTAGCACCTACCTTTTTCAGCTTTATAGGGTCATAACCTTAACACCGCATATTCGCGAATACCTTGCATTATTGCATAGGCCGAAAGGACCGAATATAACAATTAACAAATACAACATCTTCATTATATCCGGGCTACACGCTATAAAATCGAGGTCTACGTATAAGCTACGCCACTTACTAGCATGCAAGATAGTACAGAACATACAGAATCCCTGTTAAAAACAAATAAAAGGCAGTCATAGAAATTAACTAAACTTCGAGCGTCAGTGAACGAGACGCTCCTACAGACCTGTTCAAACAGTGAGACGCAAACAGCTCTCTAACGCGGCGTGTTGCCTCCGAGGGCCGTACAATTTGCACGGCCACCATTAGCCTCGCGTACGTGCAGATGATTCGGCAAACGCAATCTACGTTTAGCATTCAAGTGATCTTCCATTTTCATTTTACATGGCAATCACAATCAACACAAGTATTGGACTCACATTCAATATTGAATAACTCTAAAATTTTATCATGGACACAGAATACCAAAAGAAATTCACCATTCCAGCCATTCCAGTCCCTCTAGCATGAGCAACAAAACACGATATGATATGATATAGCGATTTATCGCATATTTTTTGTTAAAATATGAACTTATATCGAAAAAGCGAGCATAACTGTGACGTCGCCGCACGGACATGCTCACTGTTTCAATAGAAAATCAAGATGGCGGCTATGTTATCATATTTTGAAAATAAAGAGGCGAAAAATCGCTATATCATATCATATCGTATCGTGTTTTGTTGCTCGTGCTAGAAGGGCAGGGGTAGAGGGCTACAGAAATTATGGTCTTAATATTAAAATAAGCATGGATGAGACATTCATTGACATTAAAACTATCTAAGTGCTAACAGAAGTTTGACAATGTTATAATTTTGTTTTTTGGTTTAACCAATAGAAAAAGTACGATCTGTGTTGAAACGAGTATCCCTTTTATCTGAAGCGAGCAAAAGCTGCTAGCGGTCGGATTATTCAATAAGCAAAGAGCGCAGCCACATACGGGACTTTAATATAAGTTCGGCAACAAAAACTCTAAAAGCCAAGTTCGATCTGGGCACTCCTGAGTAGTGATGCAAGGATTAGGGTAAGGATTAATCCTAATCGCCGATTACACATATACGATTATTTCATCTGCTTAACTTCTAAGCTTAGCAATCTAAGCTTAAGTAACTTCGAAGCTTAAGTAAGTTTTTGTTTACGAAGGTTTTCACCGTGTTAAGCGTAATTTTCTAAATGCTTTGATGATTCGTTGTAATTACTAAGAGCTGTGAACTTTGTTAATTATTTCTATATTATATTTTTCAAAATAAAAATACTTTACCCTCTGTTCACAATTTCCAAACGCATTGTTGGTCTTTACCCCATTTTCTATGGTCGACGTAAGTCGCGCATACTATAATTTTGAACATTGAGGTATATTGTATGCACTTGATTTTGAAGCCTCAAAAATTTGAAGAGTACATTGATTTTTAAGGCTCGTGTTCTTAATAAATCAACATTTTCTCAATCAACAATCTTATTCCTAGCGATGATCGAAAAATATTCGTAATCTTTATTCAAATCTTAACCAGAAAACCTCGCATCCTCCAGAGCGAAGGCACTCGCCTCGTATCTCCGGAGTTGCTAAACCCATTCCACTACAACTTGGGGTAAACAACACGACGAACTAGTTCCCTCCGCTTCTAGACTTAGTTATTTATAACGTGGCACTTTAGGAGAAACAGGGGCTTTCAATAAACTTGGATTGCTTGATGTTTTTAAGGTTTCCTAACTGTTAGTTGAGAAGTTTACATATAAAAACAGTATTTGTTTTGCTATTTTAATGGGTACCCATAAAAGGCTTGTTTTTAAGTATTACGAATGTACAGCCCAAATCAAAGTATAAAACACATTAGTTAGACATAAATTACTCCTGTTCTATCCCTTTCACTAATCTATTTAAAAGTCGTTCTATTTGCTCTTTCCCTCGAGCACCTAAATGAAATGTTTAGCCTTATAGTCGACTTGTAGGATTGCCTCATGGCATTAAGTTCACCTATTGTATGATTTTTTAATCTGTGCAATAAAGTATAAATAGATTAACAAAAAGAGACAACTTTCATTATTTTAATTTAGAGTTAGAGCTTGGTGCAAGGAATAAATTGAAATTATAGCAATAACTGAAACTACACATCTCATCGGTTGCATGCCAGCGCAAGGTCACATCTGCAAAGTTCTCTATTCCATTCGAGGCTGTCTAAGTTTGAAAGTTGAAACAACAAATATTGAACCGCGGATTCGCGCGTGTGGACAATACGTAACAAGGTCACAAGACTCTACACAAGGTGTAATTAAAAATAACGCAAAACCTTCTAGACACTAATTTGGGTGCTCGGAAACAACAACTTTTTCTATGTAACAAAAAAAATACTCCACCAATCAGCTCTAAGATCAGTTTGTATGTAAAAGTGAAAAAACAAGATTTTTATGCCATAATTTAAGTCGTAATATAACATCTGGATCAGTCTATAAAGAGGTTTTGTGTTATTTAAATTATACCTTGTACACGCTTTTTGTACTCTGTGGAAGAATAAAAATTTAAAAACCTGGGGAATAACTTTGATCAACAATTTCTGTGACTCCAAACTTTGGATTTACAAAATGCACAAATAATATAAGACGAATCTGTCTTAACCAATATGAAACTCAAAAAAGATTTAAAATATTGATGAAATGATGCGAATACTCGTATAATACTTCTCAGTACAATTTTCCGACTGCCTCATGCCAAAAAAGTAAGTTTACAATCAAATAAAAAGTGCCATAAATCTCACAGAACGTGCAGTTGCCAGTCCAATGAAGCGTGAGGCATTTATATCAACTAGGGACGGACGTGACGCTGCGCCTGCAGCTCCGAAATCAGAGGCCTTTCGCTATAAATAAACCGGCATAACGTGCGATGGGGATTTAATCCCCTCTGGAATCCACCCAAGTAAATTCAAGACCTTAATTAAGCTGAAATGAAGCTTAATACTTAATTCCACATGTGGACACCTGACGTTAACGTTTAAAAGACTTCAATATTTAAAATGTAAATATCACTAAGCGAAACGTGCGATTGTACTCACGTGAATTCTTAAATTATGAAAATTATGGGTGTTAGTTTAACTAACGAGTAAGTTTACCCCTTGCTATACCCATTGACACAAATTAACTTATATCCCTTTTTTACATAGAGTTAGAAAATACTTTATTACGATTTGAATGCAAAAACACCAACCTAGACGAAGGCCTTGGCCAAAGTTATCCCCTAGCGTCTTTACCGTATCTGACTAAATTATAATCAATCCACTAAATTATGGCAAATACTTTTGTTAGCACCATGTAGAATAATCTCTGTTAGCAGTGTTAGCACTCCATGGAATGGTTAAGACACGAATACGGGAGAAACAAACAAAATTTAACATTCCACGAAGCTCCTATGTCACGAATTACATACTAGAACTTAACATAGTCTGTAATAAACATAACGAGATCTATTCATGCGCTAGTGGAGGCAAATCATACATAAGACATACAAAGGACAAAGACGCCTCACCACGAAATCACATTATTGTGTAAGTCGCAAATATACTCAAACAAATACGTAACGTATTCCACAAAACCACTTCAATGATGCCTGATTAAATTAACGAGAGCAATAGTAAAACAAATAAATTGGTATAATGCAAATTCTAAGAACAATATAACGCAATTAATAGTTATCAAAAATACTTATTACAATTAACAACATCCAATTTCACTGTGTACCAGAAATAAACAAGAATTATTGTTTGTAATTAAAATTAAAATATGCGCAGCATTTTTTCGTACCCCGATATCCTTTATTTTTATTTGCGTGTCGACACTGGCCTTTCATATATGTGAGGACCAAAACTCAGCCACTGATATAGCAATATCGGTGACTCATCAATGGCAAATATCCTTGCTATAGTAATAGTTCTTAAATACGCGGCTAATTTCCAATCAACTGCCGCCAAATAAGCAATGTATATTAAGCCAGTATTGCGGAACGAAAATCACCGCATATAATCTCGGAACGCTTTAATCAAAATAGCATCGGAAGGTAGAACCCGCAATCAGCGACCCGCTGACCTAGTTGCCAACAACGTATGGCAGGTGGGACGTTATTGATGGGCCAGCCTTTGTTCCTAGGCTGCCTACACCCAATAGATAAGTGCTTGTTAGCATCAGAAAATTTCTACGCCAAAAATAACACAAAGAATATATTCTCCCCAGTATCGGGACCATAAGATAAAGATTTCAATGCTGTGTTATGAAGCGCGGGGAATAGCAATGAATATCAAAACGGTTAAGCTCGTTAAATTGCGAGTGGAACGTGATTGTATTTCTTTCGTGAATTTTTTACTGGATGGCGAGTTGGGATTAATATCTGCAACTTATTTTGTAAGTATTTTTCATTTTAATTAATCCTAGTGACTTGTGTGTCAAATGAGAATTTTACAATGGACGGTTGTACATAAGCGGATTTTACGGTCGTAAATATATGTGGTAGGTAGACTTTTCCCTGCAGATCCAGTCGGCGCACAGAATATTGGAAGTTACGCGCTAAAACTGAATATTATTTGGAAATCAATAACGGAGATTAAATCTTCTTTGAATGCCAGCATTCTAAATATCTGCACAAATTCCTTTGGAGAATAGTTATATCTTAATTCTATAACTTGAAACTTCGGTCGTAAATAGATCCCTGTACTGTAATCTTATTTGACAGAACTCCGACGATGAATATGATCTGAGTCCCTACCGAAACACCACCGCTCAAAGCTTCATGCATAACAAATAATTATATTACTGCTGTACAGTATTCGTTTACGTTGTCAGGAATATTCGAATAGGAACGCTAGACAACAATATACAACGATAACGATTGCCTTTGTAAAGATTTGACAATGATAGACAAGATAGGAACAACACCACGTTGGGCGCCACGTTTCACATACACAGTACTTTTTGAATGGAATGAGTTATACGGCATCGCATATTCGCAGGCCGCAGCGCGGCATACGATCTCGTATATTTCCAGATTCATTACAGGCGAGGGAAACATAATCACGAAAATCACGCAGGGGTTGCATATTGTAGGATTCGCAAAGTTCCGTCTGTACACATTCCATCAGATATTTCAGGTCACATTGTGATTTTTATAGAAAGAGCGCTGCCATTGGTATGAATGTGAGACTGCTTTGCTATTAAGTAAGGTTTTTTAGAAATGCTTATAAACGAAATTTAAATCTAAGCGCAGTAAAATTGGACATCGTTTGCAGATAGTAAGTTAATGATATATATATATCTTAATCATTGACATAAATACAATTGTGTATAATATCTGTTTCTCAAAATTATTTTTGGATAGGTAATAATACCTGTTAATAATTTTTGCAATGAATGTTGCTAGCTTTTTTTACCTACATAAATGTTATCTTGTATTTTTCGTATTATTATAGTAATTGTATATTTCAATATTATTTAAATCTACAAAATATTTCATCACAATCGGCTCAGTCATATCTTATGTCAAACATAGGCCTCTCCCAAGGAGCCTAGTCCTCAGCAAAATATTTAGCATTTAGTAATATCATAAGAGTAAGTTGTGATTGAACTATTTCGTCTATATAACCGTACCGGACGACCTACGTAGCCGAGAGGCGAGCATGCCGAACTGTAAATGGCGCCGCCATCTCTGAGGTTCGGGGTTCGATCCCCGGTCGTGTCAATGTAGAAAACGATTTTTTCTTATTTATTATTATATTTAGTGACGTTTATCACAAGCATCTCCGTGCCTCAGAAGGCACATTAAAATTTGATCCCGGTTGATATCGCTTGATACTGCTCCTTAACCTTAGTCAGAAGCCTTATGCCGACTTTATTACATCTGACAGTAAAGCTTAGTCACTGGCCTTACAACACCCATCTACCAATCCGCATAGGGCCCGCGTGGAGGAGTATGGCCCAAACAACCTCATAGTTGAGGTAAGGAGGCCTGTGTCATGTGTGGGACATTCTTTACTTTTTACTTTAAGTTGTAAATAAACATACATACTTGGGGTATGCGTGCTGGAGCCGGTGCGTGGCGAGCCACTGGCGCAGCACTAGCCGCTGCTGCAGCACGTGCGCCGCGCGCCGCAGCCGCATCTCCTCCGCCACCGGCAGCTCCGGCAGCTGGTCGAGCTGGTCCGGCGACCCGCACCCGGACAGCGTCGAGATCCCTGGACCAAGATTACAACTAACGTTAAACTTGACAGATAACCAACCTGTTTCTTTTTTAGGTGACTCTTTCTAAAGGTATGATTCCGAACTCAGCAGCACGCAGCAGTGCTGCCGCAGCACTGCTGGTCCCCATATATTCTCTATGAGTTTACATTCCGAGCTACGCAGCAATGCAGCGGCAGCTGCGCGACACTGGAAGAGATCGGAATCAAACCTTTAGCCTGCTGATATCTGAAAGACACGGCTGTTGAGACAGGTCCATGTAGTTAGAAAGCTGATATTGACGTTAGACAAAACCTGACGATTTCGATGTTAGCTGGATAGACTTGGTATGCAAATAAATACTCGAATATTATTTTTTTATTACATACCAAACAAAGAAGTAACAGTTGATTTTTACAAAAAGATGTACAATTTAGGCGGTCTAATCGCTAAAAGCGACCTTCTAGACAACCTTCAGGCAGAGGACCCAATACTTCTAGTCAGTGCTAATTTGCTTAATTGGATTTATGCATAATATATTTTTTAATAGGGAAAAGACAATAAATCAAATGATGACTGACTTGAATATCCAAAAGTAAAGATTTATTAAGCATCACCAATATCACTTTTATAAAATACTAGTATTTAAAAGCATGATCTGCATTCAACAAAAATATTTAAATAACTATGAACGAATATGAAATTATAAAATTATGAACACAATATACATAAAATAGACCAATTTAAAGGTTCGCGTACACTACACCTTGGTAGAGAAAACCAACCTTTCAGACGAACCCAAAAAATCAATTGGATGATCAATTACAATTCAAACATATTAATGGTTCTATAACGTACATTTAGACACGCTCAACGAAATTCAGCCGAGTCAGCAATGAGACTGCTAAATGCCAGGTCTAAAAATACTTCGAACTCGAGGTGGGGCCTCGAAAGACATGACCTGCACCGAATTATGCGATAAAAGGTTTTGAAAGCAAAGGGTTCACGATGACGAAGGTTGACGTACCAATATAAAGCTACCGACAAATTTCTAGACCGAGGATAAAAGTAAGACAAAAGAAAACAAATTCGTCAGACATGTTATTTGCAGACAATGGATGAATACCCACCAGAAACATACAAGTTTCCAACAATGCGATGGTACATTTACTAACAACATACAAAAGCACGTTTTCTAGATATATCATCAATTTTCTTTCTAAAATTTTGATCTTTTTTAAAAACAGTTTACCTAGATGTAGTAAATGTTGTCATACTTTTTGTTTTGTATTTATCATTTTCTTTTTAAGTAATTATATTGCAGCAGGCAGACCCTTGAAATACTCATTAAACTCCTATTGACATAATTGAATTATAAAGCAATCTATCTGGCACTAAATGAAGTATTCATTTTCTTTGCAAGAAATGACATCAGTTTTCTTTTCAAGTAAAAAACATTTTCAACCAACGAAAAAAAACGAAGGAGGTTATCAAACTTTTTTTTTATCTTGGACAACATCACATACATTGCTCTGATCCTAAAGTAAGAAGCTAAAGCACTTGTGTTATAGAAATCAGAAACAACGACGGTACCACAACACCCAGACCCGAGCCAATATAGAAAAGTTCGTTTTCTACATTGACCCGACCGGGGATCGAACCCGGAACCTCAGAGATGGCGGCGCCATTTTAAGCCCGACATGCTCGCCTCTCGGCTACGGAGGTCGTCAATTCGACGCGTACCTATATATTTTTTTTTGTTGTTTAACTTAACTAAGTTATAAGCGTTATTTGGCGCCCAACGTGGTGTTACCCAGTTGCATAAATATATATACTCGCCATGTTTTATTCAAAAAGTTCAGAATAATTACCGTGGGAATGACAGGCGGTTTGTTGGTTACCTGTCGCTAAGCAACCGGCGACCTTGACCGCGGGATCTACAGACATGTCTGAGGTCTTACAGTTTTATACTGATTATTGAAGATAATGCACAAGGAAACAACACTCCAACTTATACAAATTTTCTGTCATTCAATGTTTGTGGTTTACGTCTAAGCACATTCCTTTTGAGGCTCTCATTTTTCATACTTTTAACCAACAACTCAACTCTCACTCAACAAAGGCATTCCAGAAAGTTTAACGTCGAATTGAAAAATAACTGAGCAAACGAGATACAGTCGAGAACAGAAATACTTGTGAAGTTTTCGTTCATAAGCTCCATTCGATAACATTAAAATGCGTGCTATTTTTTTCGGGTTATACTGTACTGTGAAGTCGGCGCCAAGAGTATAGAGTTATTATTTTCCGTACTCGGTATCGGCACGCGAAGTCGCAAACTTTACTACCTAACACGAAGCACGAAATTAGGCTCTTACACTTCCGTGCATAACTTTCGGCGGTTAGGAAAAAACAACGTGCAAATAATTTTAGCAGGTGTCGAAGTGTAATCGTATCGCTTAATATTTGACTTGAACTTAACCTTACTTTAAGAAACAGCAAAGTTTATAAATGATTCAAAAAAATTGCGCTGAAGTGTAAACATCTCCAGAATTTTATTAGTAAATAGCATTAATTAAATAATATTATTGTTGTTATTTTCACATACAACAATTTGATAACTGTACCTATAGCAGCATCAGCGATATTGACATCTACCAGGGGCGTGCGGTGCATATAGGCAATAAGGCAGTGCGTACCTGATAAATGAAATGAGGTAGGCAGTAGGTTTTTACAAATGTGTTATTGGTAAAAACCACTGATTTTTATTAATAAAACACATTTTTAAGTATCACTGCCTACCTCGAAATAAAACCAATGCCCGCCACTGACATCTACTTGCATTTGGAAACCAAAGTAAACCTCGCACGGATTGACTTTTGTCGTCCTTCGGAGCTTAGTTCAGTCCAGCCACGTTCTCTTCTCGTCTCCACTGCAATTGATATGCATCCTATCTACTTGCATATTCGCTTACAACTACTGTCCACAAATAAATATCTATAAAGTAAGTGATGATGAGTGAGCGAGTACATGTAGATTGGGAACAAGGTACCACGATGACACCTTTGGGACGGCTCGGCGAAATACCAACTTGCTGCACTTGACTCGGTGGAACGCAGAGCAAAGAGAATAATAGGCGATAAAAAACTGGTGGCGTCCAAGCTGCACGGCCTGGCTCACCGCCGCAAGGTTGCTTGCCTATCGGTCTTCTATAGATTGTACTTCGGAGAGTGTGCTCATGAGCTGCATGAGCTCATACCACCGTCACCTTTCTTCCATCGGACATCCAGACGCACAGCCGGCTACCATCCGTTCTTAGTTGATATACCCATAATCCGCACTAAGCGCTTCTCATCATCTTTTATAATGCGCACAGCTAAAGATTGGAATTCCCTGCCTGCGTCTGTATTTCCGAGTGCATATAACCTGACTCTCTTTAATTCCAGAGTGAATAGGCATCTTCTGGGCAAGCTCGCTCCATCGTAGATCCCATCTATGCTCTAGAGCAAGATTGGGGTCAAGAGTAAGCCCATCTCAAAAAAAAAAAAAAAACACGTGGCGCAGTCGGCCAACCAGCACCCTTATTACGTATCTTGCAAAAGCATTACGATAACAAAAATTTTGCAATTCTGACTTCAAAATCTCAAATTGACAGCAAAAAACCAAAACCAAGCCATCTACTGACAGTTCTGCCTCTACCGACCAATAGATTTTGACACAAAGCAATCAATCGGGCGATGACTGCGCGATTATTGCGGATTGCTAAATGCTAATTTGTAGGTAGGTAATAAGGGTGCAGGCGGATTCGCGTGCCTGCCGGAGTCACGTCGCACACGCAACTTCAGCAGACATTGTAAAATGAACAATGCTTATGTGTATTTTAAAACAATCTTTTTAGGTCACAAAAAAGTTTAGGCCACAAAAAAGTAGGTAACCCTACAGGATCACTTCATTGTCTGTCTAGATGTAAAGGACAAGACCCTTGTGGTCAAAACGCGTCAAAAAAATCAAACTTCTAAGCAATGCAATCAAAAAATACGGCCATTTATGATGCATATTTTGACGCTGGCAAGAGAATTAAAACCTATAGGGTTCTTCCCGTTGACCTAGCAACAAGAAATCTAGTTATTTTATCGACTCAATACAGGGTTTTGGTGATTTAGAGTCGAGTAATAAGTCATAATGAATAGATGAAGAATAATATTTATAAAAATCCCTTTTTTCGTTTTATCAGGAACGACAACTATGATATCGTACGTCGTTAGCCTCACTGACTAGACAAATACAAAAAAAAGCACAAGCAAGGATGTCAATGACGAAGAGTTTATGGTTTTGGCTTATAGCTGCTATTTGTATATTTAGCAATTTAATTTAATAAAATATTATTAACCAAGAAAACTGCGATAAATAAAAGGACAATGACAGCCTTTATGTTTAGTCACTAAATATTTTTAAACCGTGTTATTACGATGTAGATCAATTTTTATGAATATTTTTTAAGAATTATGAAGCATGTAACGAATTTGAAAGCATGAATCAACAACACAATAACCAATCTTGAATCTAAGCTAAGAAAGGTCATCAAGAAAATAAAGCTAGCAATATGCAAGCTGCTTCGCGCGGGTCACGCGACGGCTTGCCTGAATGTACACAGTTCGATCCCCATCTACAGCGGGGGTAGAACGCGAACTCGAGTCAGGGGACAATTTCACGATGTGACGTCAACGATAACGTTAATTCAGCAGAAACGACGAAAGGAAATAACGTCAGAGCTACAAATGACGGCAGTCATAGTAATTTTCGTGTAATTTCAAACATTACAGAAACAGCAAACATTTGAAGGTCAACTCAATAAGATTACATTTGTCTGGTGAATCAATACACAAAAAACAAAGGCTATGACAAAGGTAAAAGTAAAATACAAGGTAGAACGTAATGGATAGTTAACAAGACACAAAATAAAACGAAGAAAGAATAAAACTGAGATTAATACGATCGTATGTACAAAACAGGTGTATAAGAAGTATAGCTTTACCTATAATTGACTAAGTAGTGATGAGTCATCAAATCTGAAGATGAGGCAAGTTTTTTTTATATAAGTGAATGTTTTAAGTTCCTGGTATTTATTCTGTGGCCTATATTGTATCAATAATCTATTTTGTAATTCAAAACACAAAACGTATAAAGATCATGGACATGGGGTCCAATAAAAGTATCGTTTCATAAGTTAAATTCTAGATGTTAAAAAAATTTAATTAGTAACGATTTTGGCCTACAAAATCTTTACCGCCTACTACAAACAAAATATGGACTAAATAAATCCGAGATTTCGACGCACTGGCACTGACCCGTGGGATTAAATTATGCAAATCGAAGGCTTGTTCGAGGTCAAGGGGAAATGAAAGGCCCATGAAATCTCTGATATCTAACAAAATTATCTCCTAAGAGATATTCGAAAGACATTTTTCATTCATAAACAATTCTTCTTTTAATCAAAAATCCTCCCTCCTACGCTTCCGAGGATCGGATTCGATTCTACGCCGAACTTTCGCAAGGTCCAGATTATAAACGGTGCCATTATGGCTGTAAAGTTGTAATTAGAATTGGCTTAAGTTATTTATAAACCAGCTTTTTTATCCGAAAACTGATCCCATATTGCTCTACCTAATATAAATGGGATTAGGTGAGGTACAGTGTAAGACCCGTATTACATAAACCACTTTTTTATTTACAGCCAAAGATACAATAAAACGGCTATTAGATCATAAAAGGTTAAGGTCAGGCTAAGGTTTTTGCATGTTCTTAGCTATCCATTACCCGTTTTATGAATGCCAAACAGTAGCTTACGTGAAATAGGCTTTACATTAGCTTCTCAGAAAACAGAGGTTTGTGAGAACTACTATTTTAAGAGATGCTGGTGATATGTCTTTGGACTTAACTACAGCGTCAACAAATGGAATGCTGAGTGTCTCAAATGAGTCGTGAAACTTCTTAATTAAATTCCGTAGAAAATTGGGCATTCTAAGTGACCTGTCTGACCAAACTAACCCTTTGTTTTCTTGGTTTGATTGCAGTTCCCGTCTTGTACAGTCAACAGCACGTCGACCTACCCCAAAAGTCAAAAATTCTCCAATAGATTTTCAACTTTAAGCCTGACATATAGAGTTCATTTTCAAATGAGAAAATTTGTCATTTTGTGGTAGGTCGACGTGCTGTTGTCCGTACCAACCAGGTACGAGTGTACAAACACAATACATAAAGCAATGCAGAATACATATGTAGGTATGCTATTTTAAGCCTTGGTCCTTTGTTTTAAATTTTCTTAATAATAATTACGAGCTAAATTTCTGACAATTCCTGTCCTGTCGCTTACCACATCGAATTACTGAATTAGACACTTTCGTTGTTAGAAAATTAATTACGAACATTAAAAAGGAAATAAGAAACAGCAAAAAGAAACCCATTTCAAATATCCATTTATTTCCCAGGCCTAATTAGACGAGGAAAAGGTCATGGTCGCTACACAAATATAAAGCTCGAAGGAAATAATGTCCTTCGAGCAATTAAGCCTTGCTTGCAGGAAATAAGAATAACTTGATGATACTATTTATGCTGGCTGATTGGTTATCAATAACTACCCTTTAAATTTATTTAGAGTAAGATGGCAGGTGGTAGATGGCTAAACTCACAAACTTTCGCATATAATATAGGATTAAATCGTGGTAATCTCCTTGTAAAGACAACAGCTCGTCGACCTACCACAAATCGTCAAATTTTCTCAATTGAAAATGATCTCTACATGTCATAGCTTAAAGTTGAAAATCTGTTGGAGAACTTTTCACATTTTGGGTTTGATGATGATGAATTTTATACGACTGACATGCCTTCATCGCTTGAAGTGCAGTCACAAGTAAGCAAACGACATCGACAGATAACGCGGGATAGCGGCGATTGACAAAATTTTATGTCAGGCGATAGCGCCTAGGGGTAAAGTGGGGTGGCTTTGCTGGACTTATTTTTTATCGGCAAACAAATACGCTTTCGCCAAAAGCAATTTCTTGTGCAAATATTGACCTAGCTGTTTGAAAATTCGGTGTTAAAATAAAAACTTATTAAAACCGTAGAACAGCTATTTCATCAACGATTTAAAATAATTATAAAAATATATTAATTAAAAAAAGATTTTATAAAAAACCGATGGCGTGGCGATTTGGAGAGCCACGCTAGAGATTGGCAGACCTTGCACCCCTACAGAAAACATGGGAGTATAGGTAAGAGACCTTTGCTCAGCAGTGGGACACCATAAAATAAATAAAAAAGGATTTTTAAAATATTAATTTCGGTTGTATATTGTTTAAATGTATAATTTTTAATTGGTATCCCACAAAATAATAAATTGTGTTATACAAATGAATCCTACTAATATTATAATTGCGAAAGTTTTGTAATTATGGATGTCTGTTACTCGTTCACGCAAAAACTACTAAACTGATTTGGATGAAATTTTGCACAAATATACAATATGATCAGCATTAACATACAAGATACTTTTTATCTCGGTTAAAGTCCCTGTATAATGCATGAAAAAAAAATTCAAACCATTCACCTCGTCTCGTTTCCCTTAAAATCCTCTACTCAAAACTGCATAGCCCCGGAGTCCCTACCTAATTAGTGCAAGCAAGTCTCAGAAAGAGCCTGCCAGTCCCCGTCCCGATTACGTAACGGTACATACGTCACTTGTTGCGCGGGAAGTAGGGCGCCGAAGTGGGCCGGTGACCTGCCCGGACCGGGCTACAGGTGGAATAAAGGGCTCAAGATTTAACCCCAAACATATGGTTTTGGGGTTCGACTGAAACCCAGCAACAATGAAGCTCCTAAAGTATCACATTATGTGAATATGTTAAATGTCCAGAAACAGCAGGAACTTTTCCCCCTCCTTATTTATTAGTGTCAACGACAGCTACAAGACCAGGATTGTGCACCCGACTAGGTCAGTAAAAAGATTAAAACAAAAAAACACATCAGCCTTTTGAATGCGGATCAAGTTCACGTTTATTTCCTTTTTTCCCTTGCCCCGATAGCTGTACCGTTTCTAAAGATAAAAGACGAAAAGGACCCAATAATTTGTCTTCTTTATTGAATAACCATATCCATCTCAACCGTTGTCTTAGGCATCTTAGCATCTCCCCACTTATTTGGTGATTATTATAAATGCAAAAGTTTGTGAGTATGTTTGTGACTCAAGCAGACGTAAACGGCATAACTGAATTGATTGAAATTTGCACACATATAGAATATGATCTGGATTAACACATAGGATACTTTTTATCCCGGTTAAATGTTCCTGTGGGATAATATATTGAATAAACTAAAGACCACGCGAAGGAAGTCGCGGGCAACAGCTAGTTTGGTGATAAAAAAACGTTTTTATAACTATTTGATAATCGTCGGAAAAAGTGATCCGACTCAACAAACTATTGGTCGAGAAATAGGGCGCGGAAATGGGGCACGCGGCCGTTGCACCTGGGATGATGGCTTGAATGGGTTTGCATGCGCATCTGTCATTGATTTTCATCTTCAGAGACCCGGCTTCGGCATCACGATCAGCACAAAGGCGACTGAGATGTATAGGGTGCGAACTGCGAATATAGGCCGATGCCCGGGCGGTCCTGAAGTCCTACTACTAAAATGTATCGTTCGTTCGGACGTATAAACCTAGTTAATTAAAACGACCGGTCACTGTAGCCAATCCTTTGAGAAAATATGGCCAACTCAAACTAGCGCTATAAGAAACAAAACGTTTTCAATTGTTTATAAATTGCCAAAGGTTTGATACAAGTGAATGGTTATTTTAATTTGATAGGTAGATTAATACGTCCGAACGAACGACACACTTTCGTAGTAGGCCTCTTGCACCCGGAATCCGGATAACCTAATGCGAATACTGGCAATTTGTTTTGCGGTCAGAAATACTATTAACAATGAAAGAAAATAGTCTGCTTAGTCATCTAATCATTTTAAAGTCAGAACCTAAAACAAATGAAGGGTAAATCATCTTATCATTCTAAAGTCAAAATGTAAATTAAATGTATGAGTTTAAGATAATAAGAAGATAATAATAATAAGAACATATTTTTTTGTAGTTTTTTTTTTGGAATTGATGTCGCGTATTAGGTATCATCATCACGATAATCTAATGTTTTACGAAACTGCTGGTTTGAACTATTTTAAATTTACATGGGATCCAATTCAATATTTATAACACGATCATTAATTCTATCATACATATCCAACATGATAAAAACGTTAATTTACACGTCCCGATAAATAAATAAAAGGTACGAATCTAGTCTTTTTTTGTGTGTAACTCAATTGTTTAAATACCTTTGACGATAAAAAATAGTTACAGTGTATAGCTTTACATCATACTATGACATCCTTTCTTTATTTACTTCTGGTCTCGGCCCGATGCAGTTTGCACACGCGGCGTAATGGTGTTGGAAAAAAGTTGGCTGTAAGCCCTTAGCCCTTACTTAGTAAAAGCGCTTTGATGTCAACATTCCCTTTGAAATAGTGCCGGAGCTCTTATTAAACGGCCTTAATCCTTCCCCACCAGAACAATAATGAGGAGATAAAATACAAAACGAAAAGCTATTTATAATAAAGGAAAGGCTATTTAGAACATTTATCTACATTTAGTATAGATAGGTACATAATAAATAGACCACCTTACTGTCCGTCCACCTAATAATTTCCACCTCAAGACGTTGCAATCAAATATTTACGAGATTGTTTCGGAAGCGAGCTGAACGTCGGTCAACGGGACGAGCTCTTCAATTCGTAATCATAGGGAAGGAACTCGGCTGTAGACGCTGAAATGTCAGAACCTATTTCAGAAACAGATTTGACTGTCAGTCTGCCTTTACTGACGCGAGACCAACCGCATTTACCGACAAAGAACCATAAGAAATCGAAAAATATGATAAGCCAACGAAGCTGTTCAGTAGTTTCTGCTTCCTGAATCGGGCATATCAATGATTTTTTTCTAATTAACCTCTACAACACGGCCATAACAATTGGGACATATTATAATTTTGTTCATTCGTAAACATAATGTTAAGATGGTTAAATTGATGTGTTGATTGTATGCTCATGCTGACCACATACGTTCCATTAATTAACAATAACTCCTTGGACAGCAACATTAAGCCCCGTGAAAGCCGCTCATACGTACCTAAGTACTAAATTCGGTATATAATTATGTCTCTCGGATCGGGCAGACATTCCGCCAATTAAATATTCTCAAAGGAACATGAACCCGACTCCCAGGTCAACGCAATATCATCGTTATGCAAGCCACCATCGTTGCACGGGTTATTTTAGCGTATGGTGTATATGTATGGTTTCAGAATTGAGGAAAAGGTTACTGAATGGAGTTTACGAAGCGGAAAACGCGGTAACGGATGACCGCTGACTACAGGAGCGACCACGCGATAAATTACCCCAAGACGTTGGTTGTTGGCAGTGCCGAACTTACATGATCACATCTGTTGTGGTGGGACAAACATACTTATGATGAACATAGTGACACAGCAATGGCATGCCAATTTGTCTCCCTTGTAAGGAAGGTGATTATCATTTAAACTGCAAGGCTCAGGCAAGGGCGTGCGGTACATATAAGCAATTAGGCAGTGCCTACCTTATAAATGAAACGAGGTAGGAAGTAGGTACTTACTACGTGTGTTATTGATGAAAACTACTGATTTTCATAAATAAAACGCATTAGTAAGTATCTACCACCTACCTCGAAGTGAAACCAATACCCGCAAATGTCAGGTCAGGTCAATGATTATCAAAACCCTGTCCGATATAAGGGTAGTTTATAAAGTTGAATTAACACAATTGTAACGAAACGCAGCAGCCAATCGCAGCTAGCCTAGCCATGCCAGCCAATCAGGAACGTTCCCGCCGAAGCCAAGCCTGTAAAGCTTGCCATGCCGCCAGCCAATCAGGAACGTTCCCGCCGAGCCGTCCCCACCGAGTCAGCTGGGCAGCGGACGTCGGTGGGGGCAAGCCTTTATAACGCCATGCAAGCTCATTTTAGTCAATCATTTTGTACCGATCACTTGTCAAGCTAAAACTCTGTCAGTTTGCAAATAAAATCCAATTATTAAGTAAAAAGTAAAGTTTTTGATTTGTTTTTCTTTACAAATCAGAAGTTGGATTACTTTCACTCCCACTGTTTAGATTTCTCGGCTACAATTGTTTAGTTTAAACTTTACGTGTAAAGTACGGGTAGTAGTAAGTTTTCCGCGACTCCTAGTAATAAACGGTCAAATGCGGTAAGAAACGCAATCGGTCCTGAGAACGGCGTCAATGCCGCATTGTAAGCAGAAGCACTCGCAGCAGTCGCGTACGCCGCGGCGCACCGCGGACATTCGCGCTCGGGACGGAGCTGCGGAGGCGTCCTACACTGCTCGAGGGACAATCGTCGGCATGAGGTATTTATTTGCAAGTACAGAGGTATCGTCAAAGCCGGAGTTATTTTATTGCTAAAATCAGTAAGTGATACTACTTTTGATTTACTTCTTATGATACTACTTTTGATACAATTAGACGACCGTCTGGTGTAGTGGTTTGCGCTCCGGACTGCAAAGCCTGGTGGTTGCGGGTTCGAATCCCGCAAATAATAGTGTGATGACCCCGATCGTTTGTACCTAAGTCATGGATGTTTATAAGCGTGTTTAAGTGTGTTTATTCGTTGTCTAGTTGCCATAGTACAAGCTATGCTTAGTTTGAAACTAGCTAATTGATAATTAATTGTCTGTGGACGGGAAATTATTTCGAGTTACTGAGCTCAGGCTTTATGCGGAAGTGGCTTGCTGGTGATAGTAAAGTACTTTTTTAAACATTCTAAATGCCCATGTATGCTTTTGACAATTAATGTAGCTGGCGTACTTTTCGGAGGCATAAATGTCCCACGATTTAGACAATCCCTAAAACTAGTTGCGAATTATAACTGGTTGGCGTGAGCTACCTACTATAACTGCTGCCAGCCAGCCAGCCAGCCATAATGGTAGCGGAGATGCTTATGCACTTTTACCTAAACAGTTAAACGTTTGATTCGATTTTGGTGTTGTTCAAAAGTGGCTGTAATTTTAAGTTAAAATAGTGCTTATAAGATGCATAGATGCTGTCTGATGGGCGAAGTGCATACGTTAAACTATACAATGCGCTAGATTAAATCTTTTGAAGGATTAGATAAAAAATACCTACCCGCAAAGTTTTAACAAAAATAATTTAATTGCTTAATTAATAACTTTTGAGGTGTAGCATGGCCACGTGTGACTGTCTATCCACACCATGTAGTCCTTGGATAAAGGTTATTTAAATCTAAAACCAACCCAGCCTTATCCATGGTTATAATAATTAATTTACTTCTTTGAAACAATCGAAAACGACAGTTTTTAGTTCACAGATATTAATTCTTGTTTGGTACCTCTTACATATTATTATTTAGTTGCAAGTTGCAACAAAGTCTGAATTTACTGTTCAGTTGTTTATTTGCCAGAATACATAACGTAAGTAAAACGTAGAACTTAAAATTGGAATTCCTGTTCCTGTTGAGATTGCGATTGAGGAAATAAAAACCACTAGTTAATTATCTACCATTTATTACTTTCCTAGAATGTGTAAGTATCTACCTCTATAGGTACCTCCACATGTTTCAAACTGAAAAGTACTACTTAGTATTTTGTATCAGGCGGCCGAGCTTGTTAATTTGTTTCTTTTTCATGTGCTGCCTTGAGTTCGTACTTTGTGTGTTTTACGCGCTTAATCGTATACACACAGAGTATCCGATGAGGTACTCTTGGGTTGGGGTATCCATGCTTGTTGTCGCAGCGATCACGGAGTGCAGCAGGCGCAGTGTTCATGGTGCGCTTGTGCAGCGCTCTCGGCGCGCATCTAGCTCTGTGTTGTGGTGCGGAGCTGGCGCAGCGCAGCTAGTGCGCGTCTGTGGTGGTGACAGCATCGGGCGTGTTGCGCTCACGGTGCAGCTGCAGCTGCATGCTTGTGGGGTGCTCCGCCTTCATTCAGCTTGGTGATATTTACTTCATTTATTTCTCAGCGGACTAATATTTAAAATGTATGTAGTATGCTAAAATGTGCTTACGCTGGCATTCACTAGGAGGTACGCTAACTATGTGGCTATTTCTACAGTATGGAAAACCTGTGCGGTATGCTAAACCTATGCCTATGCTAGCAGTCGCTGGAAGGTATGGTAGCTAGGTGCCTATGCCTACATTGTGAAGAATTGCATAGATAGTCCTTGTCGCTAATTTATTTTACTCTCCTTGCAATACAGCTTTATCAGCGCTTTTCGTTACTAGTGCTTAAAATAGTGTCTGTCCTAGGTCAAGGACAACGTGCTACTGAGAACAATAATGGCAACTTCGAGCTACAAGGCATCGTCCATTCACTGCCGGTCACTACATGGAGGTTATCAACATGGGCACCGAGAACATTGTCTGGCAGCCGGGCGAGAAGCTTTTAATCGATGTCTGCGAGGCACCACCACTGCCAGATGACAAAGGTCAAGGACAACGTGCTACTGAGAACAATAATGGCAACTTCGAGCTACAAGGCATCGTCCATTCACTGCCAGTCACTACATGGAGGTTATCAACATGGGCACCGAGAACATTGTCTGGCAGCCGGGCGAGAAGCTTTTAACCGATGTCTGCGAGACACCACCACTGCCAGATGACAAAGGTCAGTCGATAAGTCATTAGCTTACTTTTGCTAGCCATAACCGTTTTTGCTAGCCAGTACCATTTTACTAGCTATTGTCATTTTGCCGGCTATAGTCATTTTGCCAGCCGTTCATATTTTGTTAGCTATTGCTATTTTAAACCCTAGTTCATTCCTTGTTAGCTCATGCATACGAGAAACGTAAGTTTTATGTTTTGCATACAAATCTGTCCGGTTCCCGACGAAATCGTTAAGCTATTACCAATAAATCTCTCTTTAAACATAAGTGCTTTTACTGCCTAGCTTAAGGTCATAGCAATATTCGTAAGTGTGCCATACTTAATATTTTTAATAAATGAAAAATGCCGTCATAATGTTAATTATAGAACTAATTTGAGCTATGTGCTCTTAAAGCGATTGTTTGCAAGTAAAATGCAAGAATTGCAACAATTTATCGCGAATAAACATAAAATTAATAACACAAACCAGCCCGTTTAGCGTCAATCTTAACTCCTGTCGCAGTAAGAGAATAAAACAGTAAGATTTAAAGTCATTATCCCCTAATTCTTGGAAGTAGGGGTTATCAACGGGGTGGATTTATGCTTTCCCTCAAAAAGGTACTTTACCAGTTTTGATTTAGCACAAAGTTATCATGATACCTAACTCGAAATTATATTTTAACCTTGCATGGCAAATGCAGTAGATTAATTTAAACGTGTAATAAATCTGTCAATAGAGGCTAGCTTTGAATGTTAGATAAATGAGCTATTGGGCAGTGAGCTATTGGGCAGCGAGACATTGGGCAGCGAGACATTGATCAGCCAGACATTGATCAGCGAGACATTGATCAGAGAGACATTGATCAGCGAGACATTGATTAGCGAGACATTGATCAGCGAGACATTGATCAGCGAGACATTGATCAGCGAGACATTGATCAGCGAGACATTGATCAGCGAGACATTGATCAGCGAGACATTGATCAGCGAGACATTGATCAGCGAGACATTGATCAGCGAGACATTGATCGGCGTGACATTGATCAGCGTGACATTGATCAGCGTGACATTGATCAGCGTGACATTGATCAGCGAGACGTGTGGCTGTGACGTGTGGCTGTGACGTGTGGCTGTGACGTGTGGCTGTGACGTGTGGCTGTGACGTGTGGCTGTGACGTGTGGCTCTGACGTGTGGCTGTGACGTGTGGCTGTGACGTGTGGCTGTGACGTGTAGCTGTGACGTGTAGCCGTGACTTGTAGCCGTGACTTGTAGCAATGACCTGTAGCAATGACCTGTAGCAATGACCTGTAGCAACGGCTTGTAGTCGTAATATTATTAAGATTAATTACCTGTAGGTGTTTGATATGCAACTGTGTTGCATGATAGACATAACCTAGATACTCTATTTTAAAAAAAGAGGTATCATTAAGTTATTGTTAGACAGCGGCTATCTATTCAGGACTTAGTTGTTAGTTTCGAACAAAAACGACTAGCCAAGGTTAAGCTGCCGAGCATTCCCGCCAAGTCTCCCCGCCGACCCTGTTAGCCAGCAATATAATAAAGTTGGAGGCAGTCTTCTCTGGTCCAAGTATAATAACTAATATTCTGGGCATTGACAGATACAGATTTTGGAGTATATAGTAAAGCGGTTAATTTCTTAAATCCATAAATAAGTTGTTCCTGCATCTGACAGTGCCAGAAATTCGGACTAGCAACTATTTAACTGATCATCTGATTATTTGACAAGCTAGTAACTTTTGTTTGTTTTCTCACACAATTGCGGGAGCAATTGTTGCAGGATGGCCGAGTGTAACGAAACGCAGCAGCCAATCGCAGCTAGCCTAGCCATGCCAGCCAATCAGGAACGTTCCCGCCGAAGCCAAGCCTGTAAAGCTTGCCATGCCGCCAGCCAATCAGGAACGTTCCCGCCGAGCCGTCCCCACCGAGTCAGCTGGGCAGCGGACGTCGGTGGGGGCAAGCATTTATAACGCCATGCAAGCTCATTTTAGTCAATCATTTTGTACCGATCACTTGTCAAGCTAAAACTCTGTCAGTTTGCAAATAAAATCCAATTATTAAGTAAAAAGTAAAGTTTTTGATTTGTTTTTCTTTACACAATATAGCAAACAAATGAGTCCATAAAGGCGGGTCCAGCTTAATTTAATATAAATGAGAGTAAATAAAATGTTAATTTCCGATCGTGAAAGTGTTCGGCGTGTGGCGGGCGGCCGGGCGAGCAGCTCGGTTGGCTCGCGGCCAGCGCGCTATTGCAGATGGACTGTTTGACTAGCACTCGCTAACTACCCGCCACTTTCCACCGGTTTGATATGAGTAACCCCGCGACTTCGGCAATGTCATTTGCAAACTTTCATCCCCAGTTTTAGTCCGTGACCTTTTTTTGTTATGTATCCTATATTTTTCTACTGCAGGACAACTGCCACTCCCAAAACCATTCAACCATCTCTCTATCGACAAATTCGATTCAGGGAGCACTTGCCGAAATCAAATTCTTAGCCTACCTTTTTACCCCTTTATCTATGAGGCATAACTTCGAAAATCTTTTCCCTTAATTAAAAGGAAAGCTGCGTTTATTGCGATGTTATTTTGCAATTTGATGATACAGCACGTCGTGCGTCGTCGAGAGAAAATCTGTATTTCATCAGGAAACCGCGTTAAGCGATCGGCATAGGACTACACTAAGGAATTTTTCGAAGACTATGCATGACCAGTATCTACTACTCTTGAAGCACTTGGAAATCCTGATATAGGCTCGAGCGCATTATAGGTCAATCATGTTGGCTATTTCTGCCAGCAAGAGCCCATTATCTGCAGGCAGTAGGTAAAAGGGGTTGGAGAACTGTTTCAGCCAAAAATTTCGTTGTATCCCGGCCTATTGACGACCTCCGTAGCCGAAAGGCGAGCACGCCGGACTTTAATTGGCGCCGTCATCTCTGAGGTTCCGGGTTCGATCCCCGGCGGGTCAATGTAGAAAACAAACTTTTCTATATTGGCTCGGGTCTGGGTGTTGTGGTACCGTCGTTGTATCTGATTTCTATAACACAAGTGCTTTAGCTACTTACTAATACTTACTAATCTTCAACATTTTTAACGGATTCAATAACTCAAACGCAAATTTTCAAATTAAAATCATTTTTTGCCAGAATATGGTGACAATGTGATCTTAAAATAGTATTATTATCCAACATACTACTCTGCCAAGAAAGTACCGAAAAAAGATTAATAATACACAAAATGTTAGTTATTCATCCAAATTTATTTTATCACCTTCAAAGTATGCTCCTTCAGAAGCGCCACGAATAATCCAATCATTAAAACATTTTTTATACGCTTTTTCCGGAATCGAGTTCAGTTCTCGCCGCGAATTCTCCTTCATGTCTTCTACCGAATGAAACCGGGTGCAACCGGGTAATTAGAGTTTAGGAAAAAGAAAGAAGTCGGCTGGAGCCATATCTGGTGAATAAGGTGGCTGCTCGATGGTATTTGTTGAGTTTTTGGTCAAAAAATCGTTCACAATGATGGCCTTTTGGGAAGGCGCATTATCGTGGTGCAAAATCCAAGAAATTTAATTCCACAAATCTGGCCTTTTTCGTCTAATTTGCTCCCTTAAACGCCGCATAACGCTTTAATAATACTCTTTTTTTATCGTTTGACCTTCTGGCAAGAATTCTGAGTGCACAACACCGCGACAGTCAAAGAATACAGTCAACATGACTTTGACTTTCGATCGAGTTTGGCGCGGTTTCATCGGTTTCGGTTCAGTTGGAAGGCGCCACTCCGAAGCTTGTTGACTAGTTTGCATGTCAAATTCGTAAACCCACGTCTCGTCACCAGTAACAATGCGTTTCATGAATGTTGGGTCAGAATTGACTCGTTCTAGCATGTCCTCAGCGACTCTTTTGCGATTGAGTTTTTGGAGAAAATTCAGGTCTTTTGGGATTAGCCGAGCGGCAACATGTTTTATACCCAATTGAATATTTAAAATGGTACGAATCGACTCGTGTGACACAGAAAGTTCGACGGCTAGCTCTCTCATACTTGAATGAGGATTTTCAGTCACTATTTCCTTCACTTTTGCGATGTTATCATCAGTAGCAGACGTTGATAGCCTACCAGAGCGAGGCAAATCTTCCATCACATCTCGACCCCTTTTGAACGCTTCGTACCGCTGATAAACACGTGTTTTTGATAAAGTCGATTCACCGTAAGCCTTCTGTAACATTTTCAGAGACTCCGAACACGAAATCCCATTGGCGATGCAAAATTTAAGACTAACTCTTTGTTCGATGTTTTTGTCCATTATGAAATTCGCAATACACACTAGATATGGTATAACTAAAACAATACTGTATTTAATCTTATTATCAGATGTAACTCAAACTCCGCGCCAAAATGGAAAACAGTTGTGCCAATCTAACAACAACAAAAAAAATATAATTTTGAATTTGGAACCATAAACAAATCATCAATTCGTGAAACTTTTTTGCCAGAATGTATTTTATCGCCAGCGACGTGCAAATTTTAACAGGGATATCTCTACATAATTATTTTTACTAACCATGAATAATTTAATTTATATTTTAAAGAAAAAAGATGTCATGTTTTCCGGTCCAGAGTTCAAAATAAAACAATAGATAATAGCATAGTACATAAATAGTTTACAATGTCAACTTAAATTATAAATTATGCAAATGTCAAATCTTATCATTCAAAAATTTATTAATTGTATAATACATCTTTTCCATAAATAAATTAAATAATTTATTGTTAAATTTAGTGAACGGTAATTATTTTAGGTGGCTTGGAAATGTATCTAATACTTTTATGGTCATACAATAAGCATTTTTTGAGTAGAGCACCAATCTTTGTGGTGGAATGGACAGGTTATCTGGTTTTATTACTAGTTTCCGGGTAACACCGACAGTCACCCTGTTATGTGAACACGGTCGGTGTAACCCGGTCGAAACGTCTACAAAAGGGTATTTTGTACCTAAATTATGATCGCGTTAATTCCCGTTTTAGTTCCTGTTTGTTTACTTCACAGTAGTTTAGGTCATATCGGTAATCTTTAGGATGCAATTGATCTGATAACAGCTTTAACTAGCGACAATAATTCATGGTTTAGGTAGCGATAGCATTGTATACGTTGTATAAGTGCAGTTTATTTCGATCTCTTTGCAAAACGGAGAAAGGACGCGTCTTTGGAAAGGACGCGCGCACGACGTACTCACGAGCGCACGTACTATTACTCAGCTCTACCTCTCTATCGCAAAAAGTCTATATTTTTTGCAAACAAGTCTAAGTCTTTATTATTTATCTCAATCACGCGTTTTAAATGGTGTACTACAACGTGTTAGAACGGTTTCAATACAGATTAATTATGAAGGTATTACATTTATTATTTTTAGCAACAAAATCGTCTTCTCAGAACCAAGACGCACTTTACTAAATTAATTTGCGTAGCTAGAGATTTATCCGACTCTGCTTAGAAAACTCTGGATAGGTAGGCAATATAAGGTGAGGCTTAAAACAAACAACGTAATGGAAAGCTCTAACGCTATAAATAAAATATAGATTACAAGATATATTGTTTTAAACTTTCATGGTCACTGACATTAGAATAGTTTTTTACGAGATTGCTACCATGTACCTGATCACGGAGTAACTGATCTGTTACTCCGTGATCATGGCGCTTGCAACAGTGCCGAAATATCATCGGGAACTTAAAAATAAGGTACATGGTAGCAATCTCGTAAAAACTATTCTACGGACGACGGAAGACGTTTGAATATATATTGTATTTATTTTTCGCTAAGAATTAAAAATAGTTTGGGTAACTTACACCTACATTGCGAGTTCTTGGACATACATGGACCTAAGATGATAGACGACCCCCGTAGATGAGAGGCAAACATGCCGGACTATTATAATATGGCGTCGCCATCTCCGAGGTTCCGGGTTCGATCCCTGGTCATGTAGAAAACAAACTTTACTGAACCAGAGACAATATACTCTGGTTTACTGTCGTTGTTTCTGATTTCTATAACACAATTGCTTTAGTTACTTACCTTAGGTTAGGATCAAAACAATGTATGTGATGTAGAACAATATTATATTTATTTATTTATTAGCCGGAGCATTTGTACCTAAGCTATTATTATACTTATAACTCGAGAACGGCAGGAGCGATTATCATTATTTAAAATTTGTTGGGTTTGTCTCTGCCCCGAATAGCAGATTAAATAATAAAAACATTAGAAGAGTTGACAAAAAAACTGCTGGGCCGTACGAAGTTCGCAGGGTCAGCTAGTCTTAATATATAAAACGAAGTCGGGTTACCACAATTATAACTCCAGAACGGCTGGACCTATTTTCAAGGATCAATAAAAACATTGGAAAAGCTGACGAAAAAAGATATTACTGTTAGGCGGTACGAAGTTCGCCAGGTCAGCTAGTTTTTAGAGTTCCGTACCCAAAGGGTAAAACGGGACCCTATTACTAAGGCTCCGCTGTCCGTCTGTCACCAGGCTGTATCTCATGAACCGTGATAGTTAGAGAGTTGAAATTTTCACAGATGATGTATTTCTGTTGCTGCTATAACAAAAAATACTAAAAAACAAAATACAAGAAATATTTAAGGGGGCCCGCATACAACAAACGTGGTTTTTTTGGCGTTTTTATAGAAAATGGTACAGAACCCTTCATGCGCGAGTCCGACTCGCACTTGGGCGGTTTTTTTATAAAAAGCATGGAAACACATGTTCTGGGACACTGGTTTACGTATGCCGTACATGACTAAATAGCTGCAGTGCAGCCTTTTCAGTCAAGTAAGTACGCAAAATGACAAATGTTGCAAGGTTGCTACTGCAACGCTTCTGGAGAGATCGCATTCCCCACCAACAAGCCCAACGTCTGGATTCCTGAACAAGGAAAGTGGAAGTCACTTGGCCGCATTCGAGCATACTCCCTTTGTGGCTCGGGAAATCTAATTGTTGTGGGCTGTTAAACACTGGGAAACTGGAGAAGGCTGTACCTATCATGTATATAGTTATCTGACTAGTTAAAATGGTAGCATATCTCTAGGTGATATTAATAAAATGTATGCTAACATTACATTACACCATCATACGGTTTCCACTGAAAACGTGTCGCACTCACACATACTGTGGATTGAAAATTTCCATAACACAAACTTTGTAAATGATATGATTTTATATTTATTTGTTAATAAATAATAATAAATAAATAATAAATATTGGACAACATCACATACATTGCTCTGATCCTAAGGTAAGTAGCTAAAGCACTTGTGTTATAGAAATCAGAAACAACGACGGTACCACAACACCCAGATCCGAGCCAATATAGAAAGGTTCGTTTTCTACATTGACCCGACCGGGGATCGAACCCGGAACCTCAGAGAAGGCGGCGCCATTTACAGTCCGGCGTGCTCGCCTCTCGGCTACGGAGGTCGTCAACGATAATGAAACGAATAACGATGCATGTGTTTGTATGGACCAATAATTATTTTTCTATTCTGGTCTATTATTATGGTCTTAAAGAGCGTTCGACAAAGATACTTTGAGAGAGAAATCGAGTCAACAAAAATTTGGATGTCCCATAAAATAATTTTAAAACCTATAACTTTATACCTTCTATTAATAATTTTGAAAGGAGTTCTTTGAATGAATAAGATTTTATGTTTTCATTCAGCCTGGTTCGTCAGAATTGAAATCAGACTTTAACTTTTTACTGCAAAGATACATCCTTTGTCACAACATTCCCCCCATGTTTCATTTGCGAAGCTTTCTACTAATTTGCTAAAAGCACCGATCTTAGCAGAAAGCGCACAGAGCGTACACCCACAATCCAATTATTCACCGCGAGCGGCAAACGAGAAGATATGGAATTTCTTCAAACTAACTACTGTGTAACATTTACCACAATACTCGTCTCGCAACTACGTGCTTACGCTTAGTTGGTTATGTATACCACGCAATCTTAAGCTTTAAATACAATGATATTGTACATAAGGTGTAAACTTATCAGTTAACTCTTTTCTAGGGGATAATTCTACTGCTTAGATAGAACAATTTTTTCAATGGGACCAACTTCAAAATCGCAAAACAAAAAACCATTTCCCCATACAAAACGGCAGACCAGCTGAGATCAGTTTGTATAAAGATATAATGTATTTTTTTTACGATTCCGAAGTTGCTCTCATACAAAAAGTCGTTTTATTTGAGCAGTAGAACCACCTCCTAGAAAAGAGTTAGCTGATAAGTTTACACCTTATATAAAACACACAATTTACTTTAGGTGGGGTACTTACTTTGCTGTGAAACGCTCACTCTTATTGACTGCCTACAAACTGATTAAATTATTAAAGTATGAAACTGGAGACATAAAATCCTATTTTAAACATATTTTGTTGAGTATTTTTTTCTCTTTAAGCAAATCAAATAACAATTTCTTGCGAAAACATTTAATTTCGCAGGCAGCGCTTTCTAAGAAGATTGTTTGTAAAATCATTAAGAATCGTGTCCTATTTGATAACAATTCAATTTAAACTTGTTTTACATTTCGTAATTTCACAGTTGAAATGTGATTTAATCAGGCATTATTTGAGATTGAGATGTATTTTCGCATTTAAATACAATCATTTATAATAGCTGATTATCCGTAATGATTGAACTGCAGTTTGCAGTATCATCACCCATTTGGATACCGCTGGTTATCACTTCAAAAGATCAGTTAATTAATTTATCTAAAAGTTTATGATTTTATAAGTGTATAAGTGCCCGGAAGAGGGGCCTATAAATACACTAAACAAATTACTTTTACTTTGAGCAAAATCAAATTTAGTATTGAATTATAAGTAAAACAGATTTGTTATCCTTATTTTACGAGCCTACATCATTTATTTCTGTGCGATAATAAAGTAAAAAGATCAATCCAATTAAGCATGCTGCTCTTCCCAAATATCACAACACGAGCGGACGAATTTTAGTTTTTGTAGTCCGCCGGGAAAAGCAGCTGAAGTGTCGAATGTAATCAAAACCTCCCGGCGTGACGTGAGGTGGAACCACTCCACCCTCCGCAGCGGGTGCATGTGCATCACAATTAGGTGCAGCAGGCTACGACCATCCCGATGCTTCATTAGTACATTACTCACGAAGGCCCGGTAATTGGCAACCCACGTCACGTGTAGGACTCCTAGGAATCACGTAATCTGGTTTCACATATTCAAGTAATGTAACTGCATTAATTATTGAACTTATTTAATAATGCTGTATTAAACAAAAGCCGGGAGACCTGAAACTTGTTCCATGCCTTTATTTAAGGACCGAACTGTGCAACACCTAGTTGTGACTACTTGTATAAGGCTTTAGTTACTGCGACAGCATTATCATTTATTATGACAGATAATGAATAACAGGCTCCTTACCACAACGATAGTCGATACATCAATGTTCAGCTTTTATTACCTGTCCACAGGCAAACAAAGGACTACGTACGTAGGCTGCGTTTACAGTAAATTCCAATTTCCAAGAGTATTTTTTGTCAAATAATAAACTGCAACATCAAACAAAAGTTTGGGCGCCTTACAACAAACTAAAACTACAAAGTTCTGCAAGACGGTAGATCGAGTTTTTAAGCAAGACTTAAAGCTTCTCAACTTTCATAATTACGGTAATAAATTATGTATACCTGAGAATTGCGAGATACTGGACAGCATGGAGAACCCAGAATGCCTTCTGGGCGATGACGGGTGGATCATCCCGATGGAATATATCCCAGACTCCTCGAACTGCCACATACCGGGTTCAAATGTAATGTGTAGCTTTTGAATTTGAAAACCGAGAAACATCAATGCTCGATATACGCTTAACACATCGGTTGTCCTCTTGTGAAGTTATTTACGAGTACAAAGGATGCTCACTTTTCTGAATGAAAATCAATTTAAGTATCAATAAAATTTCGTTTTACCGAAATAAACGTAAGCATAGGATGAAATAATGGATATTTTAATTAATTGTTTATCACATATAAGATTAAAGCGATCATATTTAGTGAAGCGCGAAGATATGCATTGGTTGATAGAGGCGTGCGCACTGCGCGATGGCTGCGACGCGACTGGGTAGCAACCCCACCACCCAGCACGTTGTCAGTGGAAGGGGGAGGGTAGGGTAGAGATGGTGAGTGGGTGGGTGGGTTAACAACACAGAACATAATACTCCTGGCGGGACGTCAGGGGATGCCTCATCGCTTAGTAAAGTTAACGGGATATCCAGTACTATCTAATATTGATATTTTTAACAGGTCATACACGCTTTTTACATAACAAGGAATATTTATTCTTGCACTCATTTAAAAATATCAGGATTCTGGATCGTATTGACGCGCTATGCTTACCGCTTACCGCGCACCTCGGCCATTATTTGCTGAAATACCGCGCGGGAATGTACTATCCATTAATGACTCTCCTATCTATTAATAACTGGTTAGATTTCTGATTTATTTGTATGTATAAGTGATTTTATTATTTATTTTATTTTGTTAGGAATAAAAAAAGAAATATTGGACAACATCACATACAAAATTGATAGAATCAGGCGTTACTTTGCGGAAATCCATAACTAAATAATTATGAAAATATAATTATTTTGCTTACAACTTCCGCTTAGTTACGCCGGCATAGGAACCCCAATTACACCACCTGTAACCTACAATCTGAGGACAAACACAGGCACATGCAAAGAGCACCGCCCTCCCAACCTCCCTCAAATCGCATGCGAAACAGACGAATACAAAAGTTAGTACCCAACACCGACATAAAAACCTCGACGCGCGTTTCGCCACTTCACGTGGCATCATCAAGAGAGATGTTGTCGCCTCGGCTGCGCTTCGATTGCTCTAATCATGTTATAGAAATAAGAATTGACCCGACCGGAAAACGAACCCGGGACCTCAGAGATGTCGACGCCAAGTCCAGCGTGCTCGACTGTCGGCTACGGAGGTAGTCAAGAATAAGTCGTCGAAGACCAAGGTTTACATTTTTTTAATAATTAATACACACATATCGTTGTTATGTTGTTGCATCAACTGCATCTATATGATCGTCTGACATGTTTATATGCATACTGACCTGCCTTACATTGGGCATAGTGACACACAGATAGATGATTTATTAATAATACGATAATGACTTTATATATGTTCAACTTACTTTTAGTAACGAATCTTATCAAGAAAATGTAGATTGTTGAATTTAGTTATAAACACTATACAACGTCTGTCTGGTGTATTGGTACTCCACCAAATTATGTAACCAGTGGTTGCTGGTTTTGATTCAGGAAGGGTTAATACTATGATAACTACTCTAGCATTTGCATGAGTCAATGATGTTTATCGATTTCAGTTATTTCGTTGCCAAAGCACTCTGCCTAGTTTGGGATTAGGTAATTTGTGGTATTGCAAAAAGCATATGATATAACTGGCTTTACCTATTTGTATGATCGCAAATCATTGGTTAATGTTAGAGCCACAAATATATATTGAGTTCTGTTATGATAAAGTTAATTCTATGCTAATAATGATTGTCTAAAAGATAAAAATAAAAATTCAGATATTTTTTAAATTTTGTTTTTACAATTACCATGCTAGGTTTATTTATGATTTTTAATACATGAAAAAAATCCGGGAATTTCCGAATCCGAATCCGAGTTATTTAAGAGTTAGATACTCCACACTACTGCAGAGGTGAATGTTAAAGAAAAGTTACTATTTTTTTTTTGTACTTTCAAACGGTTCACATTGATACAAGCAATATATTTATAAGGGCATTATCACCAACCATGCCGAACCAATTATGTCGAACCCACACTGGCAAACGAGCTCCTTTACGGCGATTAATTAATGAATAAATATAATAAATACTTTTCTAATGTTGATTTATTCGTCTTATCACCAACGCAATTTAGAAAGTGTATCTTTGATAGCTTAGTTAATATTAGTTAACTGATTTATCTTTTCTCATTAATTTAATATGTAAAGACAATGTTTGTTCGCTACGGTTTGCTTGTACCAAATTACCTACTTATTGTTCTAATAATATTATGAGGATAATGGTGTTGGTTGCATAATTATATCTATACTAATATTATAAAGAGGAAAGATTTGTACCTATTTTTGTATGTTTGTATGTTTGTAATGAATAGGATCGAAAAGTACTGGGCCGATTTAAAAAATTATTTCACCAATAGAATGCTACATTCTTCCAATTTGACATAGGCTACATTTCATTTTAAAAAAAATTAGGGATCCTTGGTAAAATTTGAACAATGTAACCGAAGGTGTAGAAAAATGAGTCGTAAAATGTCTTTCATCGAATGCGCTGCCGAAACTATTAGCGATAATTGTCTACCCCGTGCGAAGCCGGGACGGGCTGCTAGTAATAAATAAAATAAAACAGCCTTTATTGCTGTTTACATGTTTTAACACTGATATTATTGATTCTTTGTTGTTTAATCAGCTTGTATTCCAACAAAGGCCTCCTTCAAAGATTCTACTTCATCTTTCGCTATTCGCTTCCACACCCTAGAGATGGCAAAAGAAGCCAGGGTCGTCAGAACAAGCGTTGGGAGATGACATAAGGAAAGTGGCTTGGCCAGTGTAGACGCATATAGCATAATTATATAAGTTTTTATACTATATATTTATGTAGGAGTATTAAGCATTATTACGCAATTGTTTGTTATCATCTTTTGACATAATAACTAATATTTTTGAAATAAATGTAATTTTTAATTTAATTGCTTATTATATAATTTTAAATTTACCTGTATATTAATGTTAAATGCACGACGATAGCAAACATTTGCTTATTGATAGATCGATAAAACATGTATGTGCCATACTTATAGATAAAGACTAAATGTACCATGTTTTATGCAAATAAATAATTACTTACTTACTTACTATCCCTATCCCAAACGAAAATAAAATTAAATCAGTTAAAACAATTTCTTCCAGGCAACCTTTACAAAGAAGACCTCAAGGATGTGGTGTAGTAAAATGCAATCTTTACTCTACAAGTGTGTAGTAAAATAATTAATGCATTGCTTTAAAAATATTTTTTCACATACTTTTATTAAGTAAGATCATTTTTGACCAATTAATATGAATATATCAGTATGTACTTGTTATTATATAAAAATATAAATCATCAAAGTTTTATGTATTCTTTAATATAAGGCAATAGATTATAAATTAAAAAGTATTGTATTGTGTATATAAATAAATTTAATTTTTTTCTTTTTGTTTTAACTTCTATTCATTTATAATCAAATAGAATATAAACTTTCTTTTTAACACATTTGTTTCTTTATGCATGTAAAATTATTTGTGAATGTATTCTTCCAATAAATAAACTATTGTTTGTAAATATACATTAATTAAATATATAAATGTATTTAGTAATTAATACAATTGAATTGTAACTAAGCAGGGCCCAAAAACACCTCCAAACAATCATTTTTGACTCGTTCTGGACTAGGTTTTATGGCTGAGAATTGTCATTATAGATATATAAGTTCCTATATATCTAGTGCATAGTCAATGAATCTATGAAAAAGATGTGCAGAATATATTGCCGACCATTTGCCGACAAAATTAAATCAGGTAACACAAGTAAGATTTCATCACTGAAAATCTTGACAGAGATTTTTAGTAATACTACGAATGAAGGCAGTTTCAGCTAAACTAGACTAGAACTTGTTTGTAAATAACTTGTCCAACTTACCGTATTCCCTGAAGAGCTTCTTATATTCTCCGAGTTCATTTTGATCTAGCCATTCGTCTACCAACACACTTTCATCTTCAAATAAATCTGTAATGGCTAGTCGACTCAAATACACAACTGAGAATATAATTAGTGATATACCGAGGAAGTTCACTATCTGAAACATATTGTTTCCTTAGTTACATTTTAATTTAGAATTTGAATTTTGAAAGTAAATAAGGACGGCCTAGGTAGGGTTTGTTTTCGTGACATTTGACAAAACCAAAGTTTGACAACTGTTTCTGACGTCTGTCGGTATACGCCAAATAGAACATTGAATAATGGAAGAGTATACGCTCCGTTTCACGCGCATAGATATCGATTTTATCATGTTCAATATGGACCTAGACACGTAAACCAGTTTGCTTTTATCTTAGAGCATTATTTGTATTTGACTTGGTGTTAACTCATCTACTTGGTGTTTATCGAATATTAGCTGACCCGTAAAGTTAATTTTTAGGTATACTCGTATTAACTTTATGATTCAGACAGAGCAGAGTGCATTTGCTAGTCCTCTGCATATGCACTCTGCTAACCGTTAACCTTAGTTAACCCACTGTTTTTGCGTTAGTTGCTCGTTAGTACAGTGGGTTAACCTTGGTCCCGGTTTAGCAAATGCAACTCTGAATAAGACAGTTCCGGCCAAGTGCGAGTCGGACTCGCGCACGAATGGTTCCGTACCATTTTCTATAAAAATGGCAAACAAAACGCGTTTGTTGTATGGAAGCCCCCTTAAATATTTAATATATTGTTTTTTAGTATTTGTTGTTAAAGCGGCAACAGAAAACAGCGGAGTCTTAGGTGCTTTACAGACGCGGGGCGGGCCGGGCCGGTCTGTCCGCGAAGCAATAAAGACCGCGTCTACCCGTCAATGTCCGCGGCTGCCCTCGCCGCGAACACTAAGCACACCGCCGCGTCGCCAGAGTCCGCCGGGCACCTGCGGCGCGGTCTTTTTGTCCTCCGTATGCGTTGGTAGTATAGGATTCCCTTTGCGCTATACTTCGCGGTGAAATTGACCGGCCCGGCCCGCCCCGCCGTCTGCAAAACGCCTTAGTAATAGGGTCCGTTTTACCCTTTGGATACGGAACCCTAAACAGAGCAGCGATTGCTTTGCGCATTTTCGCGCAGCTAGCCAATTACTCTTCGGTTCAACTTTCGTTCAGCGCTCAAGATTCGTTCCTCTAGGTACAAAATTAAAACAACAATTGACAATCATAGAGTTCTATTAAATAATTGATTAATTTTCATTGTATCACAAGGAGTGCTTAAACAGTCTATGATCTGTGTAAAGCTGTAAGTAAATCACATACACAGGGGTGCTTAAGAGCTAAAAGGGATATGTGCTGTTCACTTCTTGATCTTGATTTTGTCAGCGAGTGAGCAAGAGAGGCCTGTGCCGTCTGGCTCCACGTTCAGTTCTTCAACCTTACTGTCATTGATGACCATAGAGAAGCGCTTGGACCGGAACCCTCCCAGCGGGGGCAGCTCTGTGCCCAGGTCGAGCGCTTTGATGAAGACGCCGTTGGGGTCTGCCAGCATACGCACCTGGAATTGGAAAAAAAATGTATAACTTTGTCCCTATATTATGAATCAAATTCGCATTGCACTTTGGCAATTTGACTACTTTTGAGAACACTTTGATAATTGATAATTAAAATGTTTGTTATATTATAAAATATTACTTATTGTATAAATAGTCCGTTTTTTTTAAACGCGAAACGAAACCAACATTGGTTTCTTGAGAGAAGGTTTTTTTTTGGTGATATGACCGCCTCATTGTACTATCGCGGGCTCCAATGCCTTACCACTTTGTAGAAATATTCCTGTGTAAGCGCATCGCACCGGACACGCCCTGATTGGTTATGCATTTTAGGTTTTACTACAACTAATTAGATACAAATAGAAGCTTGCTTGCTTGTGCCTAAACAACTATTGTCTTGATTGAACCCGAAACATAAATGAACGTAGGGCGTGGCTTAAAGTGAGTGGCAATGAGGTGCTTGCAAGCGATTTTGGCTTTAAGACTGGTTAGGCGTCGGAGCCCGCGATAGTACATTGCGTCTTGCTTGTGAAATCTTAATAGTTTTATTTATTTGTTTATAAAGTGTCTTTTCTATCTTTTTTATTCTTTTTGCCAATCAATATCCACGTCAATAACCATCAATAATATGTATTATGTAAGTATGCACTTCATTTACCTCATAATTATATTATGTTATTTATCATTCCCTTAACAATCAAGTAGTTTTATTTGCAAAAAGACTTAGTATGCAACAAATAGAATCGGACTTGGAACAATACCTAATAACCAATCACTTCCTACATCAAAAGAGAAAAACAAAATAGGTACTTTTAAATTACCCTTATTGGGCAAAAATATTGCGAAAACCTTAATAAAAAGGAAGAAGAAACATTGGCAATATGAAATATAGAAATGCATGGTGGTACATATATTTAAGTTCATTTCTATACAGCCATGTTTCCTACTTGAGTGTGAAAGCCATATCATCGAATTTTGCTTCTTCGAAAACCTTTCAACTCATAGTAGCTAGAAATTAATTCAGCCAAACTTTGCAAAGATCTATAATCTTTACTTAACCATGACATAACAGATGGCGCTCTATGATAGTAGCATAGAAATAAATATAATATGCTCTATGAAAGCATAAAGAAATGTTATTTTTTTTACTTATCTTATTTTATATGTTTTATAGCTACTTTAGTTATCATTGTATTCATCAAAATGTAATTTACGGCTGAAGTAATATTATAATTATACTAATTTTAATAATAATCATTTTAATAAACAATTCCCCATTAACATACAGTGCTTATCCTTTTTTTAGTAAGTAGTAGTAATAGCTAAAGCACTTGTGAGAAATCAGAAATAATAATAGTACCACATCACTTATGTTTTACAAAAAATATTTATGTATTCACACTCAAAGGCATTTGCAATATACCTACACTTCATTATAAAAATAAGAACTGTAGGACTGTTTTTATATTTCTAATATGTAGCCAAGAATATATTTAAAAAGCAGAGTAAATTACTAATTGATAGAAACTTATAAAGCCCGCTTACATTTAAAATAAGTGTGCCTTAAATGTATTACCAAAGTACCTAGCTCTCAACATAAAAACATTACTATCAAAGAGGTTAAAGGTCATCAGAGCTAAGTGTCTGTCTACAGAATAATGAAAGAATATTGTTGCCATGTTGATACTAACATGTACCCAGTACTGTGGGAAAGGTCACCCTTGGTCAATACTTGTAGATTATTCATGACTCAAGCAAATTTAAATAATCAATACATTATTGCGGCTAGGCTTATTTTTAGTAATTTTAACTTTGAATCACACACTTATGTTTTGTATGTTTATTGTCTTGGGGCAGAGACTAGAATAAGATTCCATTTATGAATAATTTAATCTTCTACAAGTAATCACCAATATTTTATCATGTAAATCATTATAAATCAGCCAGCAACAAAAAAAATATTAACTACTGAATACTGTGTTCTTTTATCATTAATAAAATTGCATTGAACAAACCTTTCCCTTTGTATTGTGCTGGGCCCCCCAAGCAGACATCACATAGGGGTCGTTCACGGACACGCACACGATCTCGGCGACCCCTTCCCCTTTCAGCTTATCAGCATTCTGCACGTAGCCCGGCAAGTGGGTCTTGGAACATCCCGGGGTAAAAGCACCAGGCACGCCGAAAACTATCACCTTCTTCCCAGCCGTCAATTCGCAAGTGTTCACTTTATTTGCCGGAGAGTCCTCGAAGAGGTCCACGGCCGGGATCTGATCTCCAACCTTGAAAACAGACTACAAGTATTAGACTCCAGTTACATAATTTTAAACCAACAAACAAAAAAAACACAAGTACCTTGACGGGAGACATGGCTAGCGGAGTTGTGTGTAGCGTTCGGCTTGTCGCTTGCTTAGTAAATGCTGAAATAACACGAACAATCGACCGGCACGGTAGAAACATTTGTATGATTAATCTGTGTATGATTGCTTATTTTTTATTCTTTGACAATTCCACCCTCCACTCCGCGTTATCGACACAATAAAATTGTCAAAAAGACAGGTGTCATGTATGTCAAATGTCACACAATAAACCACTGACCTGTTACAGTGACAAGCAATGGACTATCACACAGATAAATTGAATTTGAATTTTTTTTTGCTTACATCACGCCCCATTATTTCTTAGCATTTTTTGATGTCCTGAAAGTCTAAAGTTGTAATACTTTTTGAAGACTTTCATTTTAACTTGTACAAAATATTTTTGAACTGAGTCATCTCCGTTCAGATTGTGTCACTTTCATAGAGTAATTTCAGTACTCAGAGGTCACTTTAGTTTGTCTATGGTTGCAACTGGCAGTAAATGTTGCCACGCTTTTGCCACGCTCCTAGAAGCGTAGTGAAAATGGTAAATGACATTAGAGGTTTTAGGCTCAGACTATAATTAAGCAGCCGGATTTTTTTAAAACACATTCAATAACAGCCGTATTGCTTGGGCGACGGAATCAATCTGGCTGGACTTACCTGCGGGTCTAAAACGGAAGCATTGGATGTTTCATTTTTAATCTGATTCATTTAGTGAAATGTAGCGGAAATGATTTGCAAACCCTAAAACGGCCACATTAATAAATGAATCATATGCAATTCATTTCATCAAATGGATCATATTTGATGACGTTAAACAAATATAGTGACGCGTCCAATCTTACTTTACGGTTTTTGTGAAAATGAATGTTTTTAACAACACAAGGGAACAAAATGTTTCAAAATTCTCAAGTTTTGTGTGTTCTACAAATATCAATACAAAATAATAATAAAAATAACATTAAAATGGTGGTTCACCAATTTGACATTTAATATGAATTACTATTTTCATAATAAGTGGACCATATTACGAATTTCCATACAAAACTATCAAATTAGATGAACTGCAAATATGAAATGTTCGAGGCTCATTTTATGATTCATCAAATAACATTTCATTTTAAGATTTGCTAAATGAAACATATTATGAACGGCCAATGCGGCCATTTTAGACCCGCTGGTGTCGTTTCCAACTACACATAGTCCGAGCCTTAAGGAATCGCTTAAGGCAGCCCGCGAATTTCGATAGAGTCACAACCTTTTTAAAATGAAAGCTATACATCATCATAATAACAACACAACTCACAACAATAAAAAAAAACACGAAATAAATGTATTCCACCTTCAAGTACTTGCAACACTTTTTGTTTATGGTCATATGGTCAATGCATTGACTTGACAGGTTTCCTTTCATCCCTGTCTAATCTGTGTGTGTTCATCCTTTCGAGAATTTCGTATGCGGTTGATTGTATTTAATTTGTATTTTTTATTAAAATTCTACTTTTTAGATATGAAAGTGTATGGTGTTTGTGTTGTGAAACTAGGGCGTTAAGTTATTTTCTTGCTGAGCTCACGTTAGCAACATGGAGACCCCTTCAATGGACACAATTTACCAGGCCATTAGTGCCTTGTATGATAACCCCAATGCAAGCGAAAAGGAAAAGGCATCTCGGTGGCTGGGAGATGTGCAAAAATCTGTTAGTTTCATTATTTACTTGAAATAGCTGCTATAATGTACCACTTACTCTTAGGCATTTAAAAGCTAAATATGAACAAGATTGTATGGATTTTAAGTGACTATTTTTAATTTTACATTTAAATTTCATGACAAATTTTCAGATTCACTCGTGGAAAATAGCAGATGAGTTGTTGCAGCAAAAAAAGGATGTTCATTCCTGTTATTTTGCTGCTCAAACAATGAGATCTAAGGTGCAGCATAACCTCTCAGAATTACCTCCTGAAGCTATGGTATCGCTTCGGGACTCGTTGGTAGCACACCTGGAGAGGACCTCGCCGGACACAAGTGCTGCTATCCTCACACAGCTCTGCTTGGCTCTTGCAGACTTAGCCTTACAAATGCCATCATGGCAAAACTGCATAAATGATCTAATAAAATCATTCTCTAACAAAAATGACTATGCTCTACTAGAACTATTGACTGTCTTGCCACAAGAAATTGATTCATCTAGTTTGAAACTTGGAGAGAATAGAAGAGAAGACATTAAATCTGAGTTACGGTCAAATAGTCATATTGTAAACTTATTTTTAAAAGAAAGTATTGTTAATTCATCAAACACACATGTAGCATTAAAAATTATTAAATGTTTAACATCATGGATACAAGTTCGAGCTGTTAATATACATGAAGTACCTCAGAATGCAGTGGTTGGGCTTAGTTTACAAGTTTTGAGGGATCATAACTCAATAAATATACTGCATGATGCGGCTTGTGACTGTATCTGTGCGCTGTTGCACTGTTTAGAGGAAAATAATAATGCTGAAGATGTGGAAAAGCTGTTGTTTGAGAGTTTGTCGGCACTAGAAGAGAGTTACCACATGGCAGTAGCTCACGAGGAAGAAGAGAAGGCAGCCAATTATGCTAGAGTGTTCACAGAGCTAGCAGAATCATTTTTAAAGAAAATAATAAGTGCTGTTGCAAATGGGAACACACACTTTGCCATGAGGTCGCTTGAGTTGGCTTTGGTGTGTGTCGGTCATCATGACTATGAGGTAAATCTTTTTATATTATTGCTTAAAATTTACTGAAGTTCGATATAGTTCTATTTGTTTGAGTAAAAAATAAAGGAATTCATTAATTCTATATACTACAGGTAATAAACTCATTCTAATTTTAACATTGACACTGAGATTATTTGACAATGTAGAAGTCAGTGGCGGGCATTGGTTTTATTTCGAGGTAGGCAGAATGTACTTACAAATGTGTATTAACGATGATAATCAGTGGTTTTCTTCAATAAAACACATTTGTAAGTACCTTCTGCCTACCTCATTTCATTTATCAGGTAGGCACTGCCTAATTGCCTATATGCACCGCACGCCCCTGGTAGAAGTATTCCCCTTAATGCTTTTTGAATGTATGGATGAATGAAACATATTGTTTTTATAAGATATGCAAAACATTCGTTAAAAAAATCTATTTTAGTTAATACTTAGTGATACTTACTTTAATTTATTATTTTTATACTAATATACAAAATAGTAGATGGCTCTTATTCCTATGACTATCATTTTCCAAAACAGTTGTTTTAATTTTTCTTTTCCTTCTTGGCACTAGCTCAAAATTGTCCCAAAACAGTGATAGGATAAAAAAAGTAGGACATGTAAGTGTATTATTAGCTTAAAAGTGGTTCTCATAATTCTACAGGATGGTCCAGGCCAGATGGATAGTTTTTTTTTTAGGTAGTTGGCTTAGGGACCCATTTTTACCCGCTAGGAAAAAAAACACTTGTCAGACCCTTACAAGATATGTTTTTTTTCTTTATTTTAGTAATATCACCACTTTTAATATTTTATTTACTTTTAAAATAAAAAACTTTAATTTTTTAATTTTAGGTGCTTAGTTAGACATTGCACTCTCTCAGAAAAAAAAATAGACATTGCACTCTCTCAGAAAAAGTGGTGATATTTTTATCTGATATCATTTAAAAAATGATCATGATATGATTTAAAAAAAATATCTTGTAAGCGGATTTTTTCCTGGCTGGCGGGTAGAAATAGGTCCCTAAGCCGATTACCTAAAAAAAATTTTATATCCATCTGGCCTGGACCATCCTGTATATTGTTCATCAGAAATAGTAGAATGTATAAATAATATTTTATATTTTTTTTTAGGTAGCAGAAATAACATTCAACCTTTGGTACAAGCTGTCTGATGAAGTATATCAAAGGGACTACCAGCCACTGACTGATGCTTTCAAACCACACATTGAGCGCCTGATCGAGGCACTCGCCAGGCATTGCCAATGTGAACCAGACCACACGCAGCTTCCGGATGAAGGTGATGAGTTCTTTGTAAGTATGACTGTATAGTTATTACAAAACAGTAGATTTGCTGTGCGAATACATAATTTGCTTTCTCAATTAAGTCAATGTTTTATGTAGTGTTAACCTTAAATTTGTTAGACTGTATGTATGAGCTACTAGCATATAACCACGGACATAAAATGTTTTTTGATATTTTAACGTAGGTTAGCGCCATTTATTGAAAGTATAGATAGATGTACAAGCTGCTACACTTGCAAGCGTTTCAGCTCAATATTGATTATAATTATTGCAAGTATTTGCTTATGCAAATGACCTAAATTTGCGTAAAACGGCACCGATGATTATGAATTATGAATACATTTGTGTAATATTTAACAGTTAAAACTAGTAGTTTTCTTTGTACCATATTCTCGAGTTATGGATTCCTTAGAGTCATTCCACCCTCCACATTCACCCACAAACTTATTAACACAATTATAGCACACAATGAAAGTTAAAATATGTTTAAATAAAGTGATTATAATTCACTTTCTCACACATAATTAGTTTTGCTTTGTAGTAAACTAGAGTTAGGATTACTCAGAATTATATTAGTTCAATAATCATTCATCAATAAATTCAGCTCATTTTAATGGCCAACTATAAATAAGCTACATTGATTATTAATATGATGATGTTTTTCGGAAAACTATTATTTTTGCAGCCGCGAACCACATTTTGAAAAGTATACCAGAGTTGCTAATTGAAAAATATTTCGTAGAGGTTCTGGATACGGACGCTATACAAGATGGACAATAGAATAGGATACTTCTAAGAACAACGCTATTTACATTAAAAAACCGGCCAAGTGCGAGTCGGACTCGCACACGAAGGGTACCGTACCATTTTCTATAAAAACGGCAAAAAATGACGTTTGTTGTATGGGAGCCCCCTTTAATATTTATTGTATTCTGTTTTTTAGTATTTGTTGTTATAGCGGCAACAGAAATACATCATCTGTGAAAATTTCATGTCTCGTCTCTAGCTATCACGGTTCATGAGATACAGCCTGGTGACAGACGGACAGCGGAGCCTTAGTAATAGGGTCCCGGTTTACCCTTTGGGTACGGAACCCTAAAAAAATACTTGCTCCATACAGTACCCGGCATCGATTTTAAGCGCTGGGGCCAAGAGTGGGGATCGCTTTACGCATCTTACGAGACGATCATCGTATCAGAGACGCGTGTGCGCGCAGTTATAAAACAATCACGGCCGGCGGTGCAGACGCGTCGCGACTAGCCAATCGTGTAATCGTAATGGTCTTATGCGCATCTTACGCCCAGCGCTCAATTTCAGTACCGCTAGATGTACAAACTAACCTTGATTATAATTTATGGATATATAAATAACACTGCGTCCTACCTGTCATGACATACGGAGCCGAAACGTGGACACTCACGATAGGGCTGGTCCACAGATTTAAAGTCGCTCAGCGAGCTATTGAAAGGGCTATGCTCGGAGTTTCTCTAAAGGGATCGGATCCGAAATGAGGTAATCCGACAGAAAACTAAAGTCATCGACATAGCCCATCGAATAAGCAAGCTGAAGTGGCAGTGGGCCGGCCATATTTGTCGCAGAACCGATAACCGCTGGGGTAAACGAGTTCTTGAGTGGAGACCGCGTGTCGGCAAGCGTAGTGTGGGACGCCCTCAGACTAGATGGAGTGACGATCTTCGCAAGGTTGCTGGCAGGAGCTGGATGAGAGTAGCCGTGGATCGTGCAGAGTGGCGTGCAATTGGAGAGGCCTATGTCCAGCAGTGGACTAGTGTGGGCTGATGATGATGATGAAATAACACTTGAAAAAATCATCGACCTCAGGTGGGACTCGAACCCACGTCCCATCGCATGCCGGGCGAGTGCTTTGTGCATTCAACAAAGATGAGTGGGTTCGAGTCCCACCTGAGGTCGATGATTTTTTCATGTGTTATTTATCTTCAATTAAACCTTGCATTGAATTGCTAAAAACAAAAAAATCTATTTATGGATAATCTAAAAAAAAACACGATTCCGATGTCGATCCATATGAGTAGCTGATCACATGGTTTTCAGAAGTATCCTATTCCTATTCTTATGCCTGGATATCGATATTCGGACGATGCAGAAAACGTACTCTTCTATTTTGTCTCGGTTTCGCGTGTTGTGGCACTGTCGTTTTTTCTGATTTGTACAACACAACACAAGTGCTTTAGCTATTTAAATTGGGATCAGAACAATATGGTGTTTAAACTGAAACGGGAAAAAACGCGTTTAAAATATATTGTGCTGTTCTGGAATATTTATTTATTTTATTCTTCAACTTTTTAGAATACTAACAGCTAATATTACATTTAAAAATAAAATGTTTATAAATACTTGAAAGGCAGTTACATTTGGCTATGGTAAAAACTTAAAACTAAACAGTGCAGAAATTGATGTTTTGCCTGAACTAGGTAGAACCTGTGCTTCAGGCATGAGAGATCTTATGTTGTACAAATTAACAATATAATTAAATATAAGTAGAACATAATTAAGTTGGGTAACAATTCTAAAATACTAATCTATTTTTTATTTATTTATTTACAAGCTACAAGTAATTCTTCTGTTTTATCGTCGGTCAAGTTTTTAAAATATTTTTCGAGTGCTATTTTACAGTTATAATAATTAAGTTCATACATATAAAGTTCTTTATTTATTCTATTAAATACAGAAAAGGGCCTAAATATGAAGAAAACCTATTTGTACAAAAATAGCGTGACGTTAAAATAATTGTATAGTTGTGACATTAAATTGAATAGTGTTTATAGATAAAGTATAGCCAATTACAAGTTTCCACTTTAAGATAGACACCTTATTTAACAGTGGCAAAAAACGATAGTATATAATAAATAAACCAATTTATTTGTATTTGTAACCAATTAAACGAATAATTATTCGTTTAATTGGTTACAAATTTTTTTATTGTTTTTTTTTTCACACGAACAATATCACAAAGTACATTACATTTTAATACTAAATTAATAAAATACGGTTTTTGTGACATCAACTATGATGACCACAGTTTACTAAATTTAACATTGAGAGATTATAGAAGGTAGTACAATTTGATGATTAAATGAGACTATAGTCCGTACAATAGCTGTTGATGGGAATAAATAAATTAAATCCATCCAGTGTGCTATGTCACAAGTTCTTATAACTTTTCTTTCACCAACTTTTTATAAGAAGTTACATTCGTTGCAAGTAAGCATCCGCAAGAATCCGTTCAAAAACAACCTTTTTGATTAGCGATGGATTGATTCCGGGCTAACCAAGTCGGGTTTCCGGTCGGGTATGGTCCGAGCCTACCGTCAGGGTCCCTGCTGAAAACCAGCGTCGTGATACGTCCCTGACTGTCACGACAAATGCTGAGCGGGGGCCTTTTTGACACATATTGCTTTTTATTATACTGTAAATGTTTTTTCCTTGTGTATTCTGTGTGTGTCAAATAAATCTTTTTTTATTCTATTCTATATGGTTAAAGTATCTATTGTAATCGTTATTCAATGGTTGCGCAGGAGTTCCGCATCAAAGTGATGGGTCTGATCAAGGACGTGGTGTTCATCGTGGGCTCGAGCGCGGTGTTCCGTCAGATGTTCGCGGCGCTACACGCCGACATCTCCTGGGAGCAGACCGAGGCTGCGCTCTTCGTCATGCAGGCCGTCGCCAAGAATATACTGCCGTGAGTACTGGATTCTAGTTGTTTAAAAATAATAATAATAGCCTTTATTTCCAAGTTACATATCTTACAATCAATCAGTATTACCACTTTTACTAGTGTTGTAAAAGAACTGAGTCTTTTAGTCCTCATTTTGCCGCTATGAGTTCTTTCTGCAGAACTCAAGACTAATTAGTCTTCCGAGTCCTGAGTTCTTTTGAGTCTTTTTAGTTCTTTCAGTCCTAAAATTTTTTAAGTCGTAAAATTTATTCTAAGTCCTTTCGGTTTTTTTCAGTCCTTTGAGCTCTTTGAGTCATTTGAGTTCTTTTAAGTACTAGGAGTCATGAGTTATACAGCACGACTGCAGTCCAATCAAAAGGACTTGGGTCATGAAGCCTATGAGTGCTTTGAGTCGTGAACTTTAAAGTAGAGGATTGAGGAGCCCAATCAAAAATAATTTACAAGGCGCTAATGCAAATTCCATTTTAGGTGGAAGTTCATTTCATTGATGCCATACATACATACAATCACGCGCTTTATCCCCGAAGGGGTGGGCAGACTTGAAGAAGCACTAAGCTCATTCAACCACTTTTATTAACCATTGATCTTATACATTAATTTAAGACTCAGTCGCGAGTTCTTTATTAAAATGACTTAGTCGCTAGTTATTTTTAGAAAAGCTAAGTTTTTAGTTAAAGGACTTAGTCTTGAGTTCTTTTTATCAAGACTTAGCTCTTTTAAAAGACTCTGTCTCGAGTTTTCTTTGGCAAGATTGGAGTCTTTTTTAAAAACACTAAAAACTCAGAGAGACTTGAGCTTTTACTTATTCTTTTTTGACTTCGAGTCTTAAAAAAGGACTCTAGTCTCAATATGAGGACTAAAAGACTCAGTTCTTTTACAACACTAACATTTACAGATGTAGTTTTTAATATATCACATAACTCAGTGTGCCGTTTGGCATAGGCCTCTGTCTATAACTCTGTCTATTGCCACTCTAGTCCAGTGTGGCCCCGGAGTCAATTTTAGTTCATCTTCTTAACGGGCGTCCCTGTTTTCTGATGCCGTCTCATGGATACCAGAGAGTGACCTGCTTGCTCTATTTGTTTAAAAATACTTTTAATTAGGGTTACCATCCGGGTTTCCCCGGATTTGTCCTAGTTTAGATGGCATCCAGGGAGCGTCCGGGCGTGGTTTTATTTGTAGTCCGGGTTTAAAAAAATCCGGCCAAGTGCGAGTCGGACTCGCGCACGAAGGGTTCCGTACCATTATCTATAAAAACGGCAAAAAAAAAATCACGTTAGTTTTGAGGGAGCCCGCTTAAATGTTTTTTTTAATTCTGTTTTTCAGTATTTGTTGTTTTAGCGGCAACAGAAATACATCATCTGTGAAAATTTCAACTGTCTAGCTACCACGGTTCATGAGATACAGCCTGGTGACAGACAGACAGACAAAGACTGAAAAATAGAATACAATAAATATTTAATTAGGCTCCCATACAACAAACGTGTTTTTTTTTGTCGTTTTTATAGATGGTATGGCACCCTTCGTGCGAAATGGTATGGAACCCTTCGTGCGCGAGTCCGACTCGCACTTGGCCGGTTTTTTAATCTTGTAGTCGAACGCGCAGGCACAAACTAGTGATTCCTATCAAAGAATAAATAAGTATCGAACGAAACGACGTGAGTAATCTCGTTTCGACACGCGTTAGCGATTTATTAGTTTAGTTCAAGTTCCGACGTACGTGACCAATAAAGTAATGTTTCTACTGTTACAGTATTTAACACACTACACGCTTTACCTTACACTTAATCATTATCCTTAACACAAAAATATAACTTTGATTGTAATAATGAGAATGTCATTCTTTTGACTCGGACCAGAAAATATAGATTTTTAGGGTAAAACGGGACTCTATTACTGAGGCTCCGCTGTCCGTCTGTTACCAGGCGGTATCTCATGAACCGTGGTAGCTAGACAGTTGAAATTTTCACAGATGATGTATTTCTGTTGCCGCTATAACAACAAATACTAAAAACCAGAATAAAATAAATATTTTACCTGTCAGGCCAAGGTCAAAAATCTATTATTCGCGGCCACCGGTGGGTAATTGAAGCTTGTTAGGTTAAGGGGGCTCCCATACAACTAACGTGATTTTTTTTGCTCGTTTTTTAGATAATTGTGCGGAACCCATCGTGCGCGAGCCCGACTCGCACTTGGCCGGTTTTTCTTCAATTTTACACAAAACAACAAAAATGTTCTCCCCCCCACCTGACTAACAGATAGATAGCAGCAGGCTGATTTAAATAGGGTTTCTTTTCCCAAAATTTATGAGAGCTACAAGCACTTACTTGTTCCTCTTATAGAATACGATTTAGGCCTCCCCCGCGCTAGCTCTACCGAGCTTCGACGTCGTGGCAGTGTCCAATCAGCGTTAAGTAAATCCCACTGCGCAAGCGTCGCTTCAACACTGATTGGACGCTGCCACGGCGTCGACGACCGAAAGACGCTAGTGTGTGTGTGTGTGTGTGTGTGTGTGTGTGTGTGTGTGTGTGTGTGTGTGTGTGTGTGTGTGTGTGTGTGTGTGTGTGTGTGTGTGTGTGTGTGTGTGTGTGTGTGTGTGTGTGTGTGTGTGTGTGTGTGTGTGTGTGTGTGTGTGTGTGTGTGTGTGTGTGTGTGTGTGTGTGTGTGCGCGTGTGCGTGTGCGTGTGCGTGTGCGTGTGCGTGTGCGTGTGCGTGTGCGTGTGCGTGTGCGTGTGCGTGTGCGTGTGCGTGTGCGTGTGCGTGTGCGTGTGCGTGTGTGTGTGTGTGTCTGTGTGTGTGTGTGTGTGTGTGTGTGTGTCTGTGTGTGTGTGTGTGTGTGTGTGGGTGCGCGCGCGCGCGCGCGCGTGCGTGCGTGCGTGCGTGCGTGCGTGCGTGCGTGCGTGCGTGCGTGCGTGCGTGTGTGTGTGCAACTTGCACTTGTGTTATAGAAATCAGAAACAACGACAGTACTACAACACCCAGACCCGAGCCGATATAGAAAAGTTCGTTTTCTACATTGAACCGACCGGGGATCGAACCCGGAACCTCAGAGATGGCGGCGCCATTTAAAGTCCGGCGCGCTCGCCTCTCGGCTACTGAGGTCGTCAATAGTCGGATTAGGATAGTGATTTTTCGACCATCGCGTCGTTATCATACCCACGGCCGGATTTACCATTAGGGAAAGTAGGCAACTGCCTAGGGGCCCCGCATCGGTTAAGGGCCCAGCGCGTATGAAAATGTTTAATTTTTTTTTTTTCTTCAATTTTCCGGAACATCCTGGTAAAATTAAACATGTATCCTCCATCTATTAAGACCAGCAGATGAAATAAGCCCAAACACAAAACTTTTATGACAAGGGGCCCCGAAGAATGCATTGCCTAAGGGCCCCAACATGGTTAATCCGGCCCTGATCATATCTTCCCCTTTCAGTGACGAATACGAATACGTGCCGAAAGTGGTGGAAGCGATATTGTCCATGCCCCCGGACACACATACGGGTGTGCGCAAGACCTGCATCCTGCTGCTGGGCGAGCTGTGCGAGTGGATCGAACAGCATCCCGAGGCGCTGGAGCCCAGCCTTCGGTGCCTGGTGCAGGCGCTGCGGGACGACAAGCTGGCTTATGCGGCCGCTTTGGCTTTACAGGTCAGTGGACAGCTGTAGTTTAGCTAAGATAATAATAATAATAGCCTTAGCACACCTCCCCTGCGAAACACGAGAAGCGAAACCGTTGGATGCATTCCGCTGCGATCTAGTGTAGAGTGACAAGCATTCCGCGGCGCGGAACGTAATGCAAGTCAGTCAGTTTAGTTGAGACAATCGGTGTGATTACTTTTTTTACAATCAATCATTGAAAATTTTTGTTTTTAGCAATTCCATGCAAGGTTTAATTGAAGATAAATAACACTTGAAAAAATCATCGGCCTCAGGTGGCATGCGATGGGACGTGGGTTCGAGTCCCACCTGAGGTCGATTTTTTCAAGTGTTATTTATCGACAATCAATCAGTATTACCACTTTTATTATTTTATTTTATTTGAAGAGTACACAGACAGATTACAGTCTTCACTTGCTTATAACTAAAAAGAGTTCTCAGATATAGACTAAACTGTTTTTACATTATTATTATTTTACAGATGTAGTTTATAATATATCACGTAAATCGGTGTGCCTGGCTAAGATAGAAGATAAATACTCTTTATTGTACACCATATAAAGAAGTGACAAAACATCTCTGTTTAGCCCAATGGTCGACTGGTAGAGAATGCCTCAAGGCATTAAGTCCACCTATTGTATGATTTTTTTTTTCAAATCTGTGCAATAATGTTTAAACAATTAAAGTTACAGTTGATATTTATAAAAAAAAAAATACAGAAAGATATATATTGGACAACATCACATACATTGCTCTGATCCTAAGGTAAGTAGCTAATGCACTTGTGTTATAGAAATCAGAAACAATGACGGTACCACAACACCCAGACCCGAGCCAATATAGAAAAGTTCGTTTTCTACATTGACCCGACCGGGAATCGAACCCGGAACCTCAAAGAAGGCGGCGCCATTTAAAGTCCGGCGTGCTCGCCTCTCAGCTACGGAGGTCGTCAATGAGGAGATGTACAATTTTAAGTAGACATTTTGTGTTGGTGAAGAGACTAGTGACAGTTATTTTATCTGTGTCATGCTTTAAAGAAGTGGTTCCATAACCTTTTTGATGTTGTCACCGATATGATTTAGCTAGAAAAACTGATTTACCCCCACCCCCCTTTCCCTTTCCCGCATTTCAACAATGAATACTTTTACAATTTATGCGTATATACTGTACGTGAGTACTTTTCGCGCTCTAATAGAAGCGTGGTACTGACTTGTCATTTGATAACTCATTTAGGGCATGAAATGCACTAGCACGCTAGATTTACTAGCTTATTACCCACGCAGAATATCAGTTTTACTTTCGCAGGGGTAATTACCACAGGGGGTTCAGTAGCGGGCATTAGTTTTATTTCGAGGTAGGCAGTATATACTTAGAAATGAGTTTTATTAATGAAAATCTGTGGTTTTCGTCAATAACTCATTTTTTATTTCGAGGTAGGCACTAGATACTCACACATGTGTTTTATTGGTGAAAATCAGTCGTTTTCGTCAATAACACATATTTATATGTACCTTCTGCCTACCTCATTTCATTTACCAGGTAGGCTAGGCACTGCCTAATTGCCTATATGCACTGCACGCCATTGCTGTTGTTAGAGGTTCGTCATCAGCTTTTGGATGACCACTGCTGGATAAAAGCCATTTGCATTCAGCGGCTTTCTGCAATTCTGCAACCTTGACTTGGTTGCCAGTCCATTGTTGTGGGGGAGATTGATATCTAGATTCTAGTCTCCAATAGTACTTAAAACTTATTAGCAAGTGATGCGTGTACTACGCGTCACTTGCTGATAAGTTTTAAACATCGAAAGTACTAAAGAATACTCAAAACGAGTGGCGCCATTGATAGGCGATGAAACTCCATCTAGTCCATTCCCGAGTGATCTGTAAAATCTAGGCTGTAATCCAAAATTCTGGTGTACCCTTGTGTAAGCCGCTCGGAAACACGCAGGGATACAACCACCAAACCAAAGGAGCGTGTGGATTTCCTCTTAGTGTTACAATAATTCACCACCAAGTATCATGATCATCATCATCATATCAGCCACAGGACGTCCACTGCTGAACATAGGCCTCTCCCAGTGACTTCTGTCATCGGGGGGTTATTGCCATACTCGCTATGCTTGGCAGGCGGGTTGGCGAGCGCAGTTTTTTTATTATTTCGCACGCAGACGCAGAGTTTCATGATCGTCGACATCAAAAGGCACACGATATTCCTACTTCTTTTCCACCGAAACCGTGGGGTGTGTTGGTTATTTCGGAGCATAGCTCTACTAATACTGCGTAAGACCTTTCAATAAGAGTGACATGGGTGCCTGTATTGTCGCAGAACGTGTGCAAAGCGTGTCGCGTGCACGCGGCGCCGCACGCCGGCTCGCTACTGGAAGCGTTGCGCGCAGTACTAGAGCTGTACTTCTTTTACTCCGAAACTGTGGGGTGTGTTGGTTGTTTTGGATCACATCCTACTAGTACTGCGTTCTTCTTCTTCTTCCTTGCTTCCTCATGACTGAGGGTAGTGCCTATTAGAGGCCGTTATCTTGCGCACCAATGCTCGCCACTCCACCCGATTTTCGGCCTTCCGGATTCGCCGTCTGTAGAGTTCCCTGGCAGGCTTCTTTCATGACATCGGTCCATCGAGTAGGTGATCTTCCGCGACACCTTTTTCCTTCCACGTGGCCAACTACAATTAGCTTTTCCAAGCTATTTGGCTCGCGTCTAGCCACGTGACCGAAGTACTGCGGTATTCGCTGGAGGTAAATCGTCGATAAGCGGCACTTGATCTTCAATTCGGATAGGATCGACGCATTGGTGCGGTGTGCCGTCCAAGGCATTCCTAGCATTTTGCGCCAACACCACATTTCGAATGAGTCAATCCTGTTTCAGGGTTCTCATCAGCTTATTTTCGTACTGCGTATGACCTTTCAATAGGAGTGACATTAGTGTGTGTATTGTCGCAGAATGTATGCAAAGCGTGTCGCGTACACACAGCGCCGCACGCGGGCTTGCTTTTAGAAGCGTGGCGCGCAACACTAGAGCTGTACTTCTTTTACTCCGAAACCGTGTGGTTTTTTTGGATGTTTTCCTAGTAGTGTTGTGTTGTGTAAGACCTTTTAATATGAGTGACATGGGCGTGTGTATTGTCGCAGAACGTGTGCAAAGCGTGTCGCGTGCACGCGGCGCCGCACGCCGGCTCGCTGCTGGAGGCGTGGCGCGCGGCACTAGAGCTGCCGCTGGCGCTGCCGGCCGCCGCCGCGCTCGCGCGGGCCCTCGCCTCCGCGCTGGGCGCGCTGCCCGACAACCAGGTAAACTGCCGCCTAGTAGTCTACTACATGCTTGTGTACTACATGGCGCGCGGCACTAGAGCTGCCGCTGGCGCTGCCGGCCGCCGCCGCGCTCGCGCGGGCCCTCGCCTCCGCGCTGGGCGCGCTGCCCGACGACCAGGTAAACTGCCGCCTAGTAGTCTACTACATGCTTGTGTACTACATGGCGCGCGGCACTAGAGCTGCCGCTGGCGCTGCCGGCCGCCGCGGCGCTCGCGCGGGCCCTCGCCTCCGCGCTGGGCGCGCTGCCCGACGACCAGGTAAACTGCCGCCTAGTAGTCTACTACATGCTTGTGTACTACATGGCGCGCGGCACTAGAGCTGCCGCTGGCGCTGCCGGCCGCCGCCGCGCTCGCGCGGGCCCTCGCCTCCGCGCTGGGCGCGCTGCCCGACGACCAGGTAAACTGCCGCCTAGTAGTCTACTACATGCTTGTGTACTACATGGCGCGCGGCACTAGAGCTGCCGCTGGCGCTGCCGGCCGCCGCCGCGCTCGCGCGGGCCCTCGCCTCCGCGCTGGGCGCGCTGCCCGACGACCAGGTAAACTGCCGCCTAGTAGTCTACTACATGCTTGTGTACTACATGGCGCGCGGCACTAGAGCTGCCGCTGGCGCTGCCGGCCGCCGCCGCGCTCGCGCGGGCCCTCGCCTCCGCGCTGGGCGCGCTGCCCGACAACCAGGTAAACTGCCGCCTAGTAGTCTACTACATGCTTGTGTACTACATGGCGCGCGGCACTAGAGCTGCCGCTGGCGCTGCCGGCCGCCGCCGCGCTCGCGCGGGCCCTCGCCTCCGCGCTGGGCGCGCTGCCCGACAACCAGGTAAACTGCCGCCTAGTAGTCTACTACATGCTTGTGTACTACATGGCGCGCGGCACTAGAGCTGCCGCTGGCGCTGCCGGCCGCCGCCGCGCTCGCGCGGGCCCTCGCCTCCGCGCTGGGCGCGCTGCCCGACGACCAGGTAAACTGCCGCCTAGTAGTCTACTACATGCTTGTGTACTACATGGCGCGCGGCACTAGAGCTGCCGCTGGCGCTGCCGGCCGCCGCCGCGCTCGCGCGGGCCCTCGCCTCCGCGCTGGGCGCGCTGCCCGACGACCAGGTAAACTGCCGCCTAGTAGTCTACTACATGCTTGTGTACTACATGGCGCGCGGCACTAGAGCTGCCGCTGGCGCTGCCGGCCGCCGCCGCGCTCGCGCGGGCCCTCGCCTCCGCGCTGGGCGCGCTGCCCGACGACCAGGTAAACTGCCGCCTAGTAGTCTACTACATGCTTGTGTACTACATGGCGCGCGGCACTAGAGCTGCCGCTGGCGCTGCCGGCCGCCGCCGCGCTCGCGCGGGCCCTCGCCTCCGCGCTGGGCGCGCTGCCCGACGACCAGGTAAACTGCCGCCTAGTAGTCTACTACATGCTTGTGTACTACATGGCGCGCGGCACTAGAGCTGCCGCTGGCGCTGCCGGCCGCCGCGGCGCTCGCGCGGGCCCTCGCCTCCGCGCTGGGCGCGCTGCCCGACGACCAGGTAAACTGCCGCCTAGTAGTCTACTACATGCTTGTGTACTACATGGCGCGCGGCACTAGAGCTGCCGCTGGCGCTGCCGGCCGCCGCCGCGCTCGCGCGGGCCCTCGCCTCCGCGCTGGGCGCGCTGCCCGACAACCAGGTAAACTGCCGCCTAGTAGTCTACTACATGCTTGTGTACTACATGGCGCGCGGCACTAGAGCTGCCGCTGGCGCTGCCGGCCGCCGCCGCGCTCGCGCGGGCCCTCGCCTCCGCGCTGGGCGCGCTGCCCGACAACCAGGTAAACTGCCGCCTAGTAGTCTACTACATGCTTGTGTACTACATGGCGCGCGGCACTAGAGCTGCCGCTGGCGCTGCCGGCCGCCGCCGCGCTCGCGCGGGCCCTCGCCTCCGCGCTGGGCGCGCTGCCCGACGACCAGGTAAACTGCCGCCTAGTAGCCTTTATGTGTTGTGCAGGAATATCTCTTGGAAAGAGAAGAGAAAAGCCCCTTCCACCGATCCTACGGCTGCGTCCAAATCCGGCGAATGCGCAGCTCGCGCACGGCGCGCCATCTGCGCGCTTACATTTTATGATTGTGCGCACGCGCGGGTGTATTTGAACTAAACCTATTTCCTGGAACGTGAACTGGAATTGCAAGCGCGCAGATCGCACGCTGCGCGCGCGCTCTGTACATTGTACAAGCCTTACATGAGTTGCGCTAAAGAGGCGCACCAAACGGATGCAATTAGCTCGCACACTGCCCGCAATCTGCGCATTCGCCAGATCTCGACGTACCTTATCATTAATGCTGTAGAAATCCGATGATTACGATAATTTCTCTTTTAAATTGTGTTCACGAAGGTTGTAAAGGGAATTCCCCCTCTCTTTATCTAGCTAGAATCTCTACTTATCGATTCTCGGTTGCTATTTCGACTTAGTAGCGCCATGCTTTCGTTATAGAATAATTTACCAAAACCTGGCCCGTACCAATAAATAACCTGAATATAAACATTATAGACTTTAAAACAATCCTACTTTTGAATTGCTAAGGGATCATACTAAGTTTGCAGATCTGATGAATACGCGAGCCGCGCGTAAACTGCGCGCGCGCATTTTATGTTCGTTCGCCGAGCGCGACCACCTACTTCTTGAAACATGAACTGGAACTGCACGCGCGCAGATCTGTGCTGTACAAGCCTTGCATGAGTTGCGCTAAAGAGGCACACCAAACGGTTGCAGTAACGAAACGCGTGCTGTGCTTTCACGGCGCATTCGCCAAATTTGGAAGTGCTTTAAGGCTGACGAGTTAAGATTTCATAATAGGGCGGCAAGGCTAACCTCCAAAATCTTAAACACATCTTAAAACCCGCAGCTAACCGTGGCGATGCGCGAAGCTGTCTCCATTCAGCTAGCGCCGCTCGCAGCCCTAGTGGAATCCGACAAGGAGCTGAAGAAGGGCACGGCGACCGACCCGGTGGCCGGACTGGACAAGCTGGCCGCGCTGTTCCGCGACGTGGACGTGCCGAAGCGGGCGCCGGGGGCCGCGGAGCATCCGTGCTTGCCTGCGTTGGCGGATGCCTGGCCGGTCATCAGGGATGTTATGCAAAAGTTAGTGCTGTTTGTTAGCTTTTCCTGGTAAACTACCTACCACTTAGAGTGCCGGGGACGGCCGTAAAGAATACACTTCTCCACCGCCAACAGGAGGCGTGTCGTAAGAGGCGACTAAATCCTGTAGCACGAGACGGGGAGCTGCGTCTGCGTGTGAGTATAAAAACTGCGCTCTCCAACCCGCCTGCCAAGCGTGGCGAGTATGGCAACAACCCCCCGATGACAGAAGTCACTGGGGGAGGCCTATGTTCAGTAGTAGACGTCCTGTGGCTGATATGATGATGATGATGATACCACTTAGAGCAGCCAAGTTACTTGTGGGCCAAAAGTACGAAGACCGTTATCAAAATAGAGTTGGGTTTCAGGAAAATGATCAGTGGGCCGCTGACCATTTTGTCTTTGACATGGCTGACTTTAGAGTGTTATTAGTAACAGCTAATTTAAAGCGAGACGAAAGTGCGTGAGTGACATTGCATGCATGAGTTCGCAGAACGAGCGCAGTAGGGTTGCCACGAATTTTGATCCTCCTAAATGCTTATGCACACTCGAAGAACTCAAGTCTAATAAAGCTCTAACCGTCAAATGTTCTCAATTGACTACGATGACAGGATTTTGGTCAGTTTTGTCTTATAATTTTGGCAGTTACATAATATGAATCCACACTAACTGCATACGTTGCGGCTAGTATGCAGATATGCGGGTCGATCTCCGTGCTAATAGTGACAGTGTGTTCTGGTATGATATGCAGGTACCAAGCAGACGGGCGTGTGATGGAACGCGCCTGCCGAGCCCTACGCTTCGCAGTCCGCTGCACTGGCTGCTCAGCCGCCGGTCTACTCGGCCCACTGGCCTCACACATGGCGGCGCTATACCGCGCTCGAGCTCACTCCTGTCTCCTATACCTGGCGTCTGTTCTGCTGGATGAGCTGGCCCAGGCTCCGTCTGCTGCTCCGCAGCTAGTAGCGCTGTTGCAGGCGCTCATGCCGCAGGCCTTCCAGCTGCTGCAGGCGCCGCAGGGCTTGCAGGACAACCCGGATACTGTGGATGACCTGTTCCGGCTCTGCATCAGGTAATATGAACGCTAGTTACGGTATCATTTACAGGTGGATTGTGTGGAGAGCCGGTGGAGGTTAATGGCCGACAACAAATCGCTATGGCGTTCTTTAAAGAAGCCATATATTATACCCATAAAATGCTTCTATACCTGCCCTTGGGCTTGGGTCAGTCGGATCCAAGCTTAAAGGGTAGACTTATTGTTGTACTTAAAGTCATGTACTCAAAATTGCTAGAGTGTAAAGAACTCATAGTTGCATGCTGTGGCGTCCTATAGGAAAGCCCTATGTCCAGAAATGGACTCCAAAAGGCTGATGATGGTTTAAGTATCGTAGCTAATGCGCGTTTTGATGGAGCGCGCTCCATATGAGCGGTTGGTGTAGACGTGCCGCGTGTGATACTAGGTGCGAAGGTCAAGTCAAAATTGTTTGCTGTGCCCAACGGGGTCCATAAATGTCCTAGCTTTAAGTTTGCTTTGTTTTCCTACTGTTCTAATATTGTGGTGTGCAAATGAATAAATGAGATGAAATTAAAAGTTGGAACGCGCGCTCCCCGCTGCTTGTGGTCAAGATGTTGTCGGTTTTTTTGTTCATGCTCAAAGGGACCTCAATCGTATGGCGCGCGCGGTGTGGATGGTTTGGATTTGAAAATTAAATTGAATGAATCGCGCAATCCGCTGATATGGACAATTCGCAATTTACTCGTTTAATATACCTTTATAGGGAGAATCCTTATGGGATCCAAATGATACCCATTACACCAATAGAGGTGTAAGAGCAGATGCTTAGCTGCAAATCCATATCCATCCATAACCAGACAGAGTGTGTAAGTGTGTAGTGATTCAGTGTGGATCGGCAAGAGCGTGTTGGAGCAGCCGGTCAGGATCGCCAAAAATTGCAACTAGATCGGACAAGCAAGTATGATCTACGATCACAGAATCGCCGATCCAAAATGGATCGTTTTGTTGTGGACCCGGCTATATAGCAACAAACATTCTGCGTTCAGCGTTTTATTGCTATGGTATCGTTGTGCAGGTTCCTGCAGCGCATCTCGCTGGAGTTCCTGTCGTGCGGCGCGTCTCACACGTTCTGCGTATTATTGCTGGCGGTATATGGTAGTTGTGTTGTCGGACAGGTTCCTGCAGCGCATCCCGCTGGAGTTCCTGTCGTGCGGCGCGTCTCACACGTTCTGCGTATTATTGCTGGCGGTATATGGTAGTTGTGTTGTCGGACAGGTTCCTGCAGCGCATCCCGCTGGAGTTCCTGTCGTGCGGCGCGTCTCACACGTTCTGCGTATTATTGCTGGCGGTATATGGTAGTTGTGTTGTCGGACAGGTTCCTGCAGCGCATCCCGCTGGAGTTCCTGTCGTGCGGCGCGTCTCACACGTTCTGCGTATTATTGCTGGCGGTATATGGTAGTTGTGTTGTCGGACAGGTTCCTGCAGCGCATCCCGCTGGAGTTCCTGTCGTGCGGCGCGTCTCACACGTTCTGCGTATTATTGCTGGCGGTATATGGTAGTCGTGTTGTCGGACAGGTTCCTGCAGCGCATCCCGCTGGAGTTCCTGTCGTGCGGCGCGTCTCACACGTTCTGCGTATTATTGCTGGCGGTATATGGTAGTTGTGTTGTCGGACAGGTTCCTGCAGCGCATCCCGCTGGAGTTCCTGTCGTGCGGCGCGTCTCACACGTTCTGCGTATTATTGCTGGCGGTATATGGTAGTCGTGTTGTCGGACAGGTTCCTGCAGCGCATCCCGCTGGAGTTCCTGTCGTGCGGCGCGTCTCACACGTTCTGCGTATTATTGCTGGCGGTATATGGTAGTTGTGTTGTCGGACAGGTTCCTGCAGCGCATCCCGCTGGAGTTCCTGTCGTGCGGCGCGTCTCACACGTTCTGCGTATTATTGCTGGCGGTATATGGTAGTTGTGTTGTCGGACAGGTTCCTGCAGCGCATCCCGCTGGAGTTCCTGTCGTGCGGCGCGTCTCACACGTTCTGCGTATTATTGCTGGCGGTATATGGTAGTTGTGTTGTCGGACAGGTTCCTGCAGCGCATCCCGCTGGAGTTCCTGTCGTGCGGCGCGTCTCACACGTTCTGCGTATTATTGCTGGCGGTATATGGTAGTTGTGTTGTCGGACAGGTTCCTGCAGCGCATCCCGCTGGAGTTCCTGTCGTGCGGCGCGTCTCACACGTTCTGCGTATTATTGCTGGCGGTATATGGTAGTTGTGTTGTCGGACAGGTTCCTGCAGCGCATCCCGCTGGAGTTCCTGTCGTGCGGCGCGTCTCACACGTTCTGCGTATTATTGCTGGCGGTATATGGTAGTTGTGTTGTCGGACAGGTTCCTGCAGCGCATCCCGCTGGAGTTCCTGTCGTGCGGCGCGTCTCACACGTTCTGCGTATTATTGCTGGCGGTATATGGTAGTTGTGTTGTCGGACAGGTTCCTGCAGCGCATCCCGCTGGAGTTCCTGTCGTGCGGCGCGTCTCACACGTTCTGCGTATTATTGCTGGCGGTATATGGTAGTTGTGTTGTCGGACAGGTTCCTGCAGCGCATCCCGCTGGAGTTCCTGTCGTGCGGCGCGTCTCACACGTTCTGCGTATTATTGCTGGCGGTATATGGTAGTTGTGTTGTCGGACAGGTTCCTGCAGCGCATCCCGCTGGAGTTCCTGTCGTGCGGCGCGTCTCACACGTTCTGCGTATTATTGCTGGCGGTATATGGTAGTTGTGTTGTCGGACAGGTTCCTGCAGCGCATCCCGCTGGAGTTCCTGTCGTGCGGCGCGTCTCACACGTTCTGCGTATTATTGCTGGCGGTATATGGTAGTTGTGTTGTCGGACAGGTTCCTGCAGCGCATCCCGCTGGAGTTCCTGTCGTGCGGCGCGTCTCACACGTTCTGCGTATTATTGCTGGCGGTATATGGTAGTTGTGTTGTCGGACAGGTTCCTGCAGCGCATCCCGCTGGAGTTCCTGTCGTGCGGCGCGTCTCACACGTTCTGCGTATTATTGCTGGCGGTATATGGTAGTTGTGTTGTCGGACAGGTTCCTGCAGCGCATCCCGCTGGAGTTCCTGTCGTGCGGCGCGTCTCACACGTTCTGCGTATTATTGCTGGCGGTATATGGTAGTTGTGTTGTCGGACAGGTTCCTGCAGCGCATCCCGCTGGAGTTCCTGTCGTGCGGCGCGTCTCACACGTTCTGCGTATTATTGCTGGCGGTATATGGTAGTCGTGTTGTCGGACAGGTTCCTGCAGCGCATCCCGCTGGAGTTCCTGTCGTGCGGCGCGTCTCACACGTTCTGCGTATTATTGCTGGCGGTATATGGTAGTTGTGTTGTCGGACAGGTTCCTGCAGCGCATCCCGCTGGAGTTCCTGTCGTGCGGCGCGTCTCACACGTTCTGCGTATTATTGCTGGCGGTATATGGTAGTCGTGTTGTCGGACAGGTTCCTGCAGCGCATCCCGCTGGAGTTCCTGTCGTGCGGCGCGTCTCACACGTTCTGCGTATTATTGCTGGCGGTATATGGTAGTTGTGTTGTCGGACAGGTTCCTGCAGCGCATCCCGCTGGAGTTCCTGTCGTGCGGCGCGTCTCACACGTTCTGCGTATTATTGCTGGCGGTATATGGTAGTTGTGTTGTCGGACAGGTTCCTGCAGCGCATCCCGCTGGAGTTCCTGTCGTGCGGCGCGTCTCACACGTTCTGCGTATTATTGCTGGCGGTATATGGTAGTTGTGTTGTCGGACAGGTTCCTGCAGCGCATCCCGCTGGAGTTCCTGTCGTGCGGCGCGTCTCACACGTTCTGCGTATTATTGCTGGCGGTATATGGTAGTTGTGTTGTCGGACAGGTTCCTGCAGCGCATCCCGCTGGAGTTCCTGTCGTGCGGCGCGTCTCACACGTTCTGCGTATTATTGCTGGCGGTATATGGTAGTTGTGTTGTCGGACAGGTTCCTGCAGCGCATCCCGCTGGAGTTCCTGTCGTGCGGCGCGTCTCACACGTTCTGCGTATTATTGCTGGCGGTATATGGTAGTTGTGTTGTCGGACAGGTTCCTGCAGCGCATCCCGCTGGAGTTCCTGTCGTGCGGCGCGTCTCACACGTTCTGCGTATTATTGCTGGCGGTATATGGTAGTTGTGTTGTCGGACAGGTTCCTGCAGCGCATCCCGCTGGAGTTCCTGTCGTGCGGCGCGTCTCACACGTTCTGCGTATTATTGCTGGCGGTATATGGTAGTTGTGTTGTCGGACAGGTTCCTGCAGCGCATCCCGCTGGAGTTCCTGTCGTGCGGCGCGTCTCACACGTTCTGCGTATTATTGCTGGCGGTATATGGTAGTTGTGTTGTCGGACAGGTTCCTGCAGCGCATCCCGCTGGAGTTCCTGTCGTGCGGCGCGTCTCACACGTTCTGCGTATTATTGCTGGCGGTATATGGTAGTTGTGTTGTCGGACAGGTTCCTGCAGCGCATCCCGCTGGAGTTCCTGTCGTGCGGCGCGTCTCACACGTTCTGCGTATTATTGCTGGCGGTATATGGTAGTTGTGTTGTCGGACAGGTTCCTGCAGCGCATCCCGCTGGAGTTCCTGTCGTGCGGCGCGTCTCACACGTTCTGCGTATTATTGCTGGCGGTATATGGTAGTTGTGTTGTCGGACAGGTTCCTGCAGCGCATCCCGCTGGAGTTCCTGTCGTGCGGCGCGTCTCACACGTTCTGCGTATTATTGCTGGCGGTATATGGTAGTTGTGTTGTCGGACAGGTTCCTGCAGCGCATCCCGCTGGAGTTCCTGTCGTGCGGCGCGTCTCACACGTTCTGCGTATTATTGCTGGCGGTATATGGTAGTTGTGTTGTCGGACAGGTTCCTGCAGCGCATCCCGCTGGAGTTCCTGTCGTGCGGCGCGTCTCACACGTTCTGCGTATTATTGCTGGCGGTATATGGTAGTCGTGTTGTCGGACAGGTTCCTGCAGCGCATCCCGCTGGAGTTCCTGTCGTGCGGCGCGTCTCACACGTTCTGCGTATTATTGCTGGCGGTATATGGTAGTTGTGTTGTCGGACAGGTTCCTGCAGCGCATCCCGCTGGAGTTCCTGTCGTGCGGCGCGTCTCACACGTTCTGCGTATTATTGCTGGCGGTATATGGTAGTCGTGTTGTCGGACAGGTTCCTGCAGCGCATCCCGCTAGAGTTCCTGTCGTGCGGCGCGTCTCACACGTTCTGCGTATTATTGCTGGCGGTATATGGTAGTTGTGTTGTCGGACAGGTTCCTGCAGCGCATCCCGCTGGAGTTCCTGTCGTGCGGCGCGTCTCACACGTTCTGCGTATTATTGCTGGCGGTATATGGTAGTTGTGTTGTCGGACAGGTTCCTGCAGCGCATCCCGCTGGAGTTCCTGTCGTGCGGCGCGTCTCACACGTTCTGCGTATTATTGCTGGCGGTATATGGTAGTTGTGTTGTCGGACAGGTTCCTGCAGCGCATCCCGCTGGAGTTCCTGTCGTGCGGCGCGTCTCACACGTTCTGCGTATTATTGCTGGCGGTATATGGTAGTTGTGTTGTCGGACAGGTTCCTGCAGCGCATCCCGCTGGAGTTCCTGTCGTGCGGCGCGTCTCACACGTTCTGCGTATTATTGCTGGCGGTATATGGTAGTTGTGTTGTCGGACAGGTTCCTGCAGCGCATCCCGCTGGAGTTCCTGTCGTGCGGCGCGTCTCACACGTTCTGCGTATTATTGCTGGCGGTATATGGTAGTTGTGTTGTCGGACAGGTTCCTGCAGCGCATCCCGCTGGAGTTCCTGTCGTGCGGCGCGTCTCACACGTTCTGCGTATTATTGCTGGCGGTATATGGTAGTTGTGTTGTCGGACAGGTTCCTGCAGCGCATCCCGCTGGAGTTCCTGTCGTGCGGCGCGTCTCACACGTTCTGCGTATTATTGCTGGCGGTATATGGTAGTTGTGTTGTCGGACAGGTTCCTGCAGCGCATCCCGCTGGAGTTCCTGTCGTGCGGCGCGTCTCACACGTTCTGCGTATTATTGCTGGCGGTATATGGTAGTTGTGTTGTCGGACAGGTTCCTGCAGCGCATCCCGCTGGAGTTCCTGTCGTGCGGCGCGTCTCACACGTTCTGCGTATTATTGCTGGCGGTATATGGTAGTTGTGTTGTCGGACAGGTTCCTGCAGCGCATCCCGCTGGAGTTCCTGTCGTGCGGCGCGTCTCACACGTTCTGCGTATTATTGCTGGCGGTATATGGTAGTTGTGTTGTCGGACAGGTTCCTGCAGCGCATCCCGCTGGAGTTCCTGTCGTGCGGCGCGTCTCACACGTTCTGCGTATTATTGCTGGCGGTATATGGTAGTTGTGTTGTCGGACAGGTTCCTGCAGCGCATCCCGCTGGAGTTCCTGTCGTGCGGCGCGTCTCACACGTTCTGCGTATTATTGCTGGCGGTATATGGTAGTTGTGTTGTCGGACAGGTTCCTGCAGCGCATCCCGCTGGAGTTCCTGTCGTGCGGCGCGTCTCACACGTTCTGCGTATTATTGCTGGCGGTATATGGTAGTTGTGTTGTCGGACAGGTTCCTGCAGCGCATCCCGCTGGAGTTCCTGTCGTGCGGCGCGTCTCACACGTTCTGCGTATTATTGCTGGCGGTATATGGTAGTTGTGTTGTCGGACAGGTTCCTGCAGCGCATCCCGCTGGAGTTCCTGTCGTGCGGCGCGTCTCACACGTTCTGCGTATTATTGCTGGCGGTATATGGTAGTTGTGTTGTCGGACAGGTTCCTGCAGCGCATCCCGCTGGAGTTCCTGTCGTGCGGCGCGTCTCACACGTTCTGCGTATTATTGCTGGCGGTATATGGTAGTCGTGTTGTCGGACAGGTTCCTGCAGCGCATCCCGCTGGAGTTCCTGTCGTGCGGCGCGTCTCACACGTTCTGCGTATTATTGCTGGCGGTATATGGTAGTTGTGTTGTCGGACAGGTTCCTGCAGCGCATCCCGCTGGAGTTCCTGTCGTGCGGCGCGTCTCACACGTTCTGCGTATTATTGCTGGCGGTATATGGTAGTTGTGTTGTCGGACAGGTTCCTGCAGCGCATCCCGCTGGAGTTCCTGTCGTGCGGCGCGTCTCACACGTTCTGCGTATTATTGCTGGCGGTATATGGTAGTTGTGTTGTCGGACAGGTTCCTGCAGCGCATCCCGCTGGAGTTCCTGTCGTGCGGCGCGGCAAGCGCAGTGGTGCGCTGCGCGCTGCTGGCGGCGGCGCTGGACCACCGCGACGCGAACTCCTCCGTCATGAAGTTCCTCTACGACCTCGTGGCCGCCGCCAACCGGGGGAAGGACCAAGTCAAAGGTATTGTGCTCAACGATTTGCGTGTGACGTAGTTAACGCCCGTACCACACCTCCCCGCTGCGAAACTATGAGAAGCGGAACACTAGCGAAATTGCCTGTTCTAGTGCATTGATTTGACTATAATGCTCTCTTTCCCCTCGCGGTTTCGCCGATCTGCTCCGACACCTGTCACACTTCCGACATTTTGTTGCGGAGCCGCATAGTTTCCGCATGTGTTTGTCAATGTTCTCAATTTTAAAGCAGCAAAAGTGCATTTTTAATTAAAATGGAAATCGAATTCGATGAAAAAATTACCCAAGAGGTCAAAAATAGACCTATATGTAATCTGTACTTTTTTTTTTTTTTTTTTTTTTTTTTTAATATTGGACAACATCACATACATTGCTCTGATCCTAAGGTAAGTAGCTAAAGCACTTGTGTTATAGAAATCAGAAACAACGACGGTACCACAACACCCAGACCCGAGCCAATATAGAAAAGTTCGTTTTCTACATTGACCCGACCGGGGATCGAACCCGGAACCTCAGAGATGGCGGCGCCATTAAAAGTCCGGCGTGCTCGCCTCTCGGCTACGGAGGTCGTCAAAACTTGCTTACTTGCTTAGTCATACAGACTATAATGACGACAATTCACTCCGATTGTCTCAACTAAACTGATTGACTTGCATTACGTTCCGCACCGCGGAACGCTTGTCACTCTACACTAGATCGCAGCGGAATGCATCCAGCGGTTTTACTACTCGTGTTTCGCAGCGGAGGTGTGGTACGGGAGTACGTGTACTTGATTTTAGATTAAAATAATTGAGTTCTTTACTATTAGGTTTTAAGATAATTTGCCAATCCGAAATAATAAACTGTATATTCTTGTTAAGGCCCGATGAATGAGCCACGATCCTAGCCATTTGCCATGATTTGGAGTCGGCTCTCCTCGTTCTGCGACGACAGGACAGTCTGTCCTGGGTTGTCGACACACACACAAATACACCTTCTTTCCTTCTAAAGAGAAAAACTAGCCAAAAGCCTAGCCTTGTCCTAATTTATTGGTAGCCGGTTCTCCTCGCCATCTTTCTGGGTGGTCACGTTATTGGATTCTTGGTTATACAGGGTGTACAAGAGAATGGGACACTTCTTAAAACCACGTGATCATCTGGTCTTATACAACAACTTTTACTATGACAGCAACATCGAATTCGATTTCTTTTTTTTCAGCTTCTCCATACAAACTTACTCGCACACCTCGATGATAATGTATGGAGCATCTGAAAATAAAATCAAGATTTCGATTTCGCTCCCATAGGAAAAGTTGTTGTATATGACCGGCTGATCACGTGGTTTTAAGGAGTGTCCCATTCTTTTGTACACCCTGTATTTTAGACCGTTGTTGATATCGGACATCCAACACCCTTTCAGTCTCCCCTGCCTTTCCAGGCCAGTATTTATCCTCAGAACGTGTCTGGTGATATGATTTCGGGTCTCGTCATACAAGTATGTATCATTGAAGATGGCTGTATGTGTTTCAAAGAAATTATCTTTAGATTTACCCTGGCCATTTCTGTGTCAATCCAATGCTGAAGTATCTTTTAGAACTCTTCATTTTATACGGTCTTCATCTTTTTACATTCACTTTCTCCTCACCACCTTGACCAGGTAGACGGTCCATCTTACGCGCGGCCTGTCCACGCTCCTACGTCCAGTGATAGGTCTCGTTAAACTCAGACTTCTCGTTACATCTACTGTCTATTCTTTAGCAAACGTGTCCAGGTCGATTCCGCTATTCTTAAACCCGATTTTTACCACAACTGGGTTTAAAGACGGGAGTCCAGGACTATGTTGGTCAGCTTAGTTTTTAGGGTTCTGTACCCAAAGGGTTAAACGAGACCCTATTACTAAGGCTCCGCTATCCATCTGTTTGTCTGTCACCAGGCTGTATCTTATAAACCGTGATAGCTAGAGAGTTGAAATTTTCACAGATGATGTGTTTCTGTTGCCGCTTTATCAAAAAATACTAAAAAACAGAATACAATATTTAAAGCGGCTCCCATACAACAAACGTGATTTTTTTGCCGTTTTTATAGATAATGGTCCGTACCATTCAATCATCATTTATACCCTTTATGCGCGATTCCGACTCGTATTCGGCCGGTTTTTTATGTGTTCACGAACATAGCCCGTGGAGTGACTAGCAATTTTCTAACTTGTACATTCTTCCCGCAGTCCTGGCGAACGAGTTACTAGCGACGTACGGCGAGGAGCTAACGTACGCGCTGGTGTCTGCGTCCGTGCTGCACCTGCACTCGTACATGCTGGCCGAGGTGGCCGAGGTGCTGCTGGAGCTGGTGTGCTGGGGGGGCGGGGCCGGGGGCGGGGCGGGCGGCGGGGGCGGGGCCGAGTGGCTGCAGCGCGCGCTGCACAAGCTGCCGCGCGACACGCCCGCCGCCGCCACCGAGCAGCAGTGCTGGCAGTTCCACCAGTACGCCGTCAGGTACGTGGGGTGGGGGTAGTGCGTGAGCTGCAGTGTAGAAGGGAATGCCCACAAATACGTCGGGAAGTTATGTGGAGGTACTGCATAAGCTACTGGGGACCACAGTAGCACGTGTGGTCAGGAATGTGCAGAGTGATCACCAGTACACTGATAGACACTCCACGCTGGTGCGGCGAGGAGTGGTCAACAATACTCCCGAGTAATGTCATTGCATGCGCTGCAAGAGCTTGGGTTAGGGGGGGGGGGGGGGGCAGTAGGCACCAATATACTATCAGGTATGTAGATGTACTGCATGAGCTACAATAACAGGTATGTGGAGGTACTCTAGTGCGAAGGGAGAGAGTGGCCACGTAGCAACCAGTACATCCACCGTCAGGTATGTAACGAATGCGAGTCGTTATTACTACGCCATCAAGTTATATGGGGGCTAAAAGGGGGGAGGTACTAGTTCACCGTCAGGCTTATGACGTAACGAGTGCAAAGCGTCAGGTATATCGAGACTACGAGATGAAGGGGTGGCCACTAGTACGTCAAGAATGTAGCTTGAGCTGGCGGGGAGTGAGTGGCCTTCAGTACGTCTACAGAAATGTAGCTCTGCAGGACAATCTGCCGTGGGATAAGGGGGGTTCGAGTAGTCAGCAGTGCGCTGTCAAGTATGTAGCGTGTGCTGCACCCTGGTGGGGGAAGTGGCCTCCAGTATATCATCAGGTACATGGAGGCTGTCCTGACTGGAGTGTGGGGGAGTTAGTGGTCACCAGCATGCCGTCAGAGTAAAGGGACACGTACTGCTGATATGGAAGGGGGGGAAGGCCATTATTACGCCGTCAGACCAGACGCCGGTCTTTTGACATAATAGTTATATCAAAATTGTATCCGAAAGTAACGTCCGATGTCTTACTCGCTTCCTTAAATACGTTTTCAAGATTGTAAATCTAGTCTACCGAGACAATAATCCATAGAAAACTGAATTAACAAAGCCATAGACTAAAATATATTATCTGACTGATCTGATTTCAGCTTTCAGAAAATTGTAGTATTAAATGCCGGATTACTGACTTTTTTTTTAAATAAACTTTGGACCACAAACAACAAAAGACTTGATTAAAAAGTATCACCTAAGTATAGTTGTTATCTTTGTTTCAGGGCTGAGAAATGCAAAGAGATGACGCGTCTCCTGCGCGACTTCGCTCGCCTGTACAGATAAGGGCCGGCCGGTACAGACGCGCAGCAGTACGAGCGCTAGATAGTGACATTTGTTCCGCAGGCGCCCGCCGCCTGCACGACTGACACTGAACAATTATACAAAAACAAATTATTATATTCAAACCGACTACGCAAAAACGTTATTCGATCATAAGTGTAGCTTTAGTATAGTGCCACTAAAGATACCATTAAATCTCATCAAACAAGTATGTTTGGACTATATCAACGTTGATTCTTTTCGCCCCGTCTCAGAATTTAATTGAAACACATTGTTTTGAGATTTGTATAGATTTATTTTAAATAATAAATAAACCAGAACGAGTCAACCCTTATTAAGTTAGGTAAGTATGACACTTTCTATTGATGAAATATATTTTGTTATTATTATACTATCTTTTATTTAAAATGTGATACACTTGCATTGAATTGTAAATATTATAAAAGTTTACTTAAACAATTGCCTTTCTTTTCTCGCTAAAACAGTAACTGAGATTAAAATTAAGATGAAAGAATATTATTGTCACTTTTTCTTAGTGTTTTTAGGGCTCGATAACGTAACAAAACTGACACGCCGTGGGGCCTTAGGGCTGGCGGAGGCCTTCGTCGACGCGGGCGACTTGGAATCCGTCACCTTCGCCTGCTTCAGGAAACTGTTCGAACTCTTCGGAGTCATCGCTTTTGGAGACTCATTCTTTCTCACCGGAGACACTTTCTTCTGTCCTTCTGGAGACACTTTCTTCTCTTCCACTGGAGATACATTCTTCGGTTCCTCGGGTGACATACTTTTCATGTCTTTCGGCGACTGACTCTCCGCAGATTTGGTCTCCGTTTCATCGTATACTAGCTTCATGTCCTCGCTGTCTTCTATTTCTATGATCGCTGAAGGGTTTTCAGATTCCACATCCATCGCGTCGCCATGTTTAGGCTTTATGTAGTCACTGTTGGAATTATCGTTCCACGAAGGCATCGCCACTTCTTCTAACACGTCAATTTTGATCGGAGTCTTCTGTTGATTGGTGTCAATCTTCCGCTTCTTTGGAGACTTATGTGACGGCGTTTTGAATTTGATGTACGAGTCGATTTTTTTTACATTGCTAGTCTGTTTTTCTTCTGGAGCCTTCTCTTTTAAATCAGTCTTCTGTGGTTCTTTTTTTTCCTGTTCTTCGACTTCCATGGTCTCTGCAATACATCAGTTTTTTTATTATAAGCCTGAAATGTATCTCAATTGATAGTTATTTCAATTTGATGTATAGCGAGGGAAAACTCATTTTAAACAATCCCCAAGCAGAATCTTTAATCCTGCTCTTTCAACCCTAAAATAATATGCAACACACAGCAATGATTTTACTTTCATTTTGAAGATAAAATTAGTTCGTTGCTAACAAAAGTAACATTATTATGTTAGTTTTTATGATATTTTACAAAAAAACCGGCAGCATGCCGATGCCGATGCCGACACGAGATGCGCCACTTTTTTTGGCAGATTGATATACACGCGTGTCGAGTTGGATCTAGTAACAAAGCTGCCACTGCTGTCAGTCTTCAAAAATATTAAGACTCGTCTCTACATTACTCGCAATAAGAGCCACGAAGTAAAAAACACAACGTTTAAAACTGGTGCTTAGTTAGAAGTTCTTATGCATATTATTATGATGCAATGATTTTTTACTTTCGACTATCAACAAGATGAAACTCGTATAATAGGTTGAAAAATTATACATACGGGGTTACATTGCAAAGGGGTGCCAAATTTTCATGGACCACTCAGAATCAGTAACTAAATCGATATACAATATAAACGATCTTTAAAAAAAAATTTTTTTTGTTACTATCCGCTGTTCAAAGGTGGTACGCGTGAAGAATCTTGCCTCATTCATACAAAATACGCACGAACTATCTCTATGCAACCTTGAACTGCAAAGTTCAATGCAATAATAGCCACAATAGCGTGCGAAAACAAACCTTAGCCTTTTCGATTTAAGGTACATTCTAACAGCAGGAGCGTCCGCGCATACCAGATGTAAAAATTGACAACAAATACCATAAGCAGTGCACCTCTAGATCTTATTTTAAAAATTTGGCACCCCTTTTTTATGTAACCCTGTATAATTGACAATACTTTATTACATTCATTATTTTATTTCACTTTCTTGATTCACACTGAGTTGGTAAAGTTTCGGGACAGCCCAAAGCCCACACATTACCTGTGACTGCAGCATCTTCCTGAGCAGGCGTGGGCTCGTCGGGCAGAACGTCGCCCAGCTCTCCCTCCTCGAAGCTGATGACGGAGCAGTACCCGTCCGTACTGCTCGCTACCAGGCGCCGTCCGTCACGAGACCACGTCAGGTCTGTCAGTCTGCACACGGTATACCATAGTTAGATATCATAATCTCAAATCATCGTCATTATCATTTCAGCCACAGGAGGTCCACTGCTAAACATAGGCCTCCCCCAGTGACTTCCAGATTGGCCGGTTGGAAGCGGCCTGCATCCAGCGGCTTCCTGCAACCTTTACAAGGTCGTCTGTACCAGGTCAGGTCGTGTGTATACTGGGTGTACACTCCTTTAAACCACGTGATCAGCTGATCATATACAATAACTCTTCCTAGGGGAGCAACATCGAAACTATGATTTTATTTTCAGAAGCGCCATACATTATCATCGAGGTATGCAAGTAAGTTTCTATGGAGAAGCTGAAAAAATTATCGAATTCGAAGTTGCTACTATAGAAAAAGTTGTTATATATGACCAGCTGATCACGTGGTTTATGGAGTGTCTTATTCTCTTATACATCCTGTATAGCAGAGTGATGTCCCACGCTGGTATCGTGCGCGTATTATCTCAAATAGGATGGTGAAATACTAAAGGGACCTTAATTTTGGTTAACTTTATTGGAAGAGTTGCAAATATAGAAAATAAACACTTTCACTAATCTAATGACTAGCTGTAATCAGTTTGTACATCATTTTTTGCGATTTAGAGGTTGGCTGTAGAACAATCGTTGATCAAAAACATGTCATAGATGTCCAGGTAATTCCAGTTTTTTGTAAGTAAAGAATTGAATTGAAAAATTAAATGAATTAGAAGACTAGACCTACTGGAATAAAAGCAACAAGAAGTCTTAATAAAGAAACACTTAGGGCCTGTTTCGCAAATGTATGGATAGAGTGCCAAACAGATACTTAACAGATAAAAATATGTTGAGGATAAAAGTGCTTGATAGTGTTTATCCTAAAGATAAGTAACAAATAGTGTACGGTTAGCAACCGCACATTGAACGTTGAGCAATAAGTTAGCCAAATTAAAGGTCTTTGTAAACAGTTTACGTGCGTCGCGAATTGTCATGTAGAGTAGAGCGCAAGCCAGTTGTTCTCTAACATCTAAGCATAAGAATTACAGTGTTTTAATAATTAAACATTCTTTTACTAAAAGCAACTCAACCTTAATTAGCACGAACAAACAAAACGTATCAAACTTAACCCGATTAACTCTCAGAGTAATCGCGACTACGAACTTAACTTCAGCACTAATATTTATGTAAGGGACTCGCCCTTAGATATGGTCCTTCGAGCCGGATATGAACCAGCAACCTATGGATGCCTATACAGATCTTATCCGTACATTGTGGAACAGGCCCGTAATCTAATAAGTTTGAAATAGAAATAGAAAAATATTTATTTTACACACACATCATACATAGAATACATCAGAAATACAACAACAACAATAGGCTAGTTGACACTACCAATCAATTGACATACTTTTTATGAGCTGTCAAAACGGATATCTTCCTTATAATTTGTATGGCAATATCGGATTATGACGACACTATCCGATAAACTCAACTGCCTTACTTTTTTACGATTTTAAAGCAATCAAAAATCAGTTTGTCTCTTAAATGAAATTGTACTGAGTTATTAGGCCTAAAATAAAGTGTTTGTTTTAATAAATGATGCCTTGCCCAACTATATTAGGCAAAACATGTCATAGATCTTTATTTTGTGTAACACCTTTAATACCATGTTTTATTGCAAATAAAGAATTTAAATTAGAATTATTTATGAATGGGGTCAACATCCTTATTGGACAACATCACATACATTGCTCTGATCCTAAGGTAAGTAGCTAAAGCACTTGTGTTATAGAAATCAGAAACAACGACGTTACCACAACACCCAGACCCGAGCCAATATAAAAAAGTTCGTTTTCTACATTGATCCGACCGGGGATCGAATCCGGAACCTCAGAGATGGCGGCGCCATTAAAAGTCCGGCGTGCTCGAATCTTGGCTACGGAGGTCGTCAAATAAAAAAAAAACATACACCTGAGGTCGGTGTTTTTTTTTTAAGTGTTATTTATCTTCAATTAAACCTTGCGTGGAATAGATAAAAAAAAAAACATAATTAAGATTTAAAGAAAATGTGTCAAAAAGGCCCCAGCTCAAGTTTGGATCTAGCAAAAGAAAGCGATCAACTCACCTAGTATAATGTATATTCGAGATGAGCGCAATGGGCGTCTTCTGCTGCGTATCGTAGAGCAGCACGCTGCGCTTGGTCGCGACGGCGAGCAGCATGCGCGGCACGGGCAGCGCAGGCGCCGGCGCTGCGCCGCGCGGCCGCACGCGCAGCGGCGCCCAGCGCAGCGCTAGCGCAGCCTCGCCGCACGGGACCACGCACGCCGGCCTGGGGGGGGGGTCACCGGTCAACATTATTGTACAAAATGTACATGCAAGGTTTAATTGAAGATAAATAACACTTGAAATTTGACATGAATGATTTTTTTCAAGTGTTATTTATCTTCAAATGTAAATTGTCAAATCAAATCAAATTTATTTATTTTCAGTCTATAAAATACAGTCTTTTCATTTCAGTCACACATTTTCCATTATTGTATAACATTTCAATGAATGTAGCATTCATGTAATGTTGTTGTACTCATGAATTAAAAGAACTTCTAAAATAGGACCATTATTATCATTGAAAATTGACACTAGTGCCAGCCAGAAGAACCACAAAATAAATAGAGATGCGGCTACATCCTTAGATGCCTATCCAGGGTACTCTTACTTTAGCATGCAATATCAAGCATACATATAATATTTCTACACACACAAAAAGTTTATAATTCATTAATATACTTACACTTTTAATGAATATCTGGTGTATATGTAAACAGCATTTATCGGTTTCACATCCAGTTTAGCTTGATCAGGCTCTATCCTGCCTGCAGGCACTGCCAGCAGCAGGCCATCGGGGCTCCAATCTAGCCTTCTGAAGTATGTCTGCAGTGTGTCGTCATGGTACAAGCGGACCTTCACCTCGTGCAGTGGGTGGCCAGATGGGAAGGGCAAAATGGCTTTGCTACTTCTTGATACTACTTTCTTTGTGTTTACATCAAAAGTGCGGAAAACTCTAAAAAAGTAAAGAAACTACATAACACAATTTAAACTTCTGTCAAATAAGTTATTAATCAATATTGTGTATCCTATGCCATTAGTATGAAATCAACAATATCTGTTTACCTGTCGGTGCTAGCGGTAGCAATGAGACTGCCTTGTGGGTCCCACGATACACCCTGTATGAACCCCTTGTGATCTGTGATGATGGAAGTGTACCGGCCACGGGCCACGTCCCACACCAGCAGTTTGTTGTCTACGGAGCCCGATGCCAAGTGCAGGGAGTCTGCACTCCAACTCAGGTCCAAGACATCTTCCATGTGGCCTCGGAGTGTCTAAATATCAGATGCATTAAGATAAAACTGTTATTCTTAAGAAAGATAAAATACATAAATAAATATGCATGAGTTAGTTGATGTGTTCCAACTGTCATCGGCTAATAAGAAGTTTATTTTATTTGGGATAAAAAACAATTGTACAATAGTTAGACTAAACAATGCTCTTATTAAATGGTTTGCGTAATTGTACAACCAACATCATTATCCACAAGTTATGAAAGAATATATAATTCAATTTATAACATGCTACTCTGCAGCACAACCGCAGAACCAGAATGCTCAAATATGACAAAATAAAAATTCAAGATAAGTTCCATAAACTGTTAAACACTCTGCCTCCGCAACCGCAAAAATATCAGTAATCAGTCAGTTCAACATACAAGTAAGGAAAATAATTTTGTTATGAGTTCCAGACAATGTGTATAATAGGTAGGCATGCATGCATAGAATAGCTATCCATTTATCCCGGAAAAAAAGTCTTGTAAATACTAGTATAAATAAAGGGTTTTCATGTACTTACCTTGTGAATAACCCATGTTTCTTTGTACTGTTCTTCACCTTGATCTAATGTTTGAACTGTTTCCTTTTCAGTCTTTTGCTGCCAAATGAATATAATTGATTCATCGTCCCCAGAAGCCAGCAGTTGTCCATTAGGTGACCATCGCACGACATTTACAGCCTTTTGGTGACGAGCTAGGTCAGCGACAACTTCGATATTCAATGCTCCAGAGTCAGAAGTGTTTATGTACCATATCTACAATAAAATGTACAGTCAATAAATACTTACTGTAGATAAAACTCATTTCCGGAGACTAGTTTAGAGTAGTAGAGATTCAATTATACTAAATTCAAAGTACGTTACCAAAACATGAGAATCAGTTCCACCAGTAGCGAGACGCAATGGTCCATTGGGCTCTGCTTTTGGCTGAAAATCTACACTTAGCACAGGATCCCGATTGTGCCATGATATTTCAGGAATTGCAAATTTCATTTTGACTTTAAATAAAATTATTACTTTAAAAAATTACAAAAAGCAGCTATTTTTACATTAAATCTGTCAGATTTAGGCGCCAATTTTATTTAACCACAGACAAGAAGTATGCTAACTTTAAAAGTATTTTCCGAGTTCTACTTAAATCAATTTTAGCGTACTCAAACTCGGTCAGAAATCCTTTCCGAATTTTGTAAAAGTGGACCGTGTGATACTTTAAAATTGATTAAGACTCGGTTCGGAATAAAAACTGTATAAAAGTTAGAAACCATAAAGCCAATGGTGTGACCATCACAAAATTATAAAATATACTTTACAAGAAAAGTAAACTGCTATTTTTTGGTATTTTAATCTCAAGTTCTGTGCTGTGCTGTCTGTGGTGGTGACTTGTTGTAACTCAACTAGTTGTTTGATAAAAATGTGTGGATGTGGAAAACTGATTAGCTCACACCAAATCATGAAAAATGCATTTTTAATAAGAAGCTGACAATAAAGTAACCCGAGTCTTTTGCGCTGCATCTCTACTAGATGCAACGATGAGGTTGTCTAAGTAAAGTCAATATTTACTAAATTGCAGATGTGAGTTTATGTGAGCATGGCAAAAATGTATATTCGCAGAAAGATTTTTGCTTTCGGTTCGGTTATAAAAAATAGGCTTCATTTACAGTATTTGTCAGATAGAGCTATCAGCTAGTACACACCAAGTATCAGACAAATTAAAAAGCCACTTTTTTGCTTTATAGTCTTATTTTTAACAGGAAAATCCTAATAATTTACCTGTCGATTTTTTATTAAGTGAAGATGGATTTCCTGCTAATTGTTTAAATCGGCTAAAAACTGGCAACATTTTGATTGTCAATGTCAAAATTAGACGGCTGTCTCTCTCTTTAACCTATTTGACGTTCTTTCAGATCGTGTAAAACAAAAATCAAAATGGTTTGTGTGATTTTTCTCAAAAAATATCTATGTTAATCTTGAATTGTAGTGGTTAAATGCAATAAAAAACAAAACGAATCAAATATGTGTGGGTTTTACTACGAAATGGCAAGAATATTTTATATTCCCGTTAACAATTTCAGGTGAACGTACCAAAACAGCGCAGGACTTACTGCAAAAAGTGCAAATGCCACAAGACCCACAAGGTGTCTCAGTACAAAAAGTCTAAGGAAAGGCATGCTGCCCAAGGTAGAAGACGTTACGACCGCAAACAGCAGGGTTACGGTGGTCAATCCAAGCCTATCTTCAAGAAAAAGGTAAACTAAACATAACCTTACAACCGGTACAGACTGCGTATTTTAGATGATTGACGCGAACGCTCAATCGAAATACTTTGTAGTTCCCCTTAATTCAAGACACGATCAGTCTTTAGAATCCTATTTCGTATCCTGTAAATGTTAAACAGCTTATACACCGATTATTAAAATTAGATAGTTTTAGTATACCTACATCAAATTGATATTAATTCTGAGTTAAATGTTACATTTAGGGGGCCAGTATTTTTTTTTGATTCTATCCGTCATGTGGAATGACTGATTGAAGTTTGATTTGTAACTACTTATTAGCTGAACTATTATTGTGAACACTAAAGCAGAATTAATTATCTGAACTCCATTGAAAGATTAATAATAATAGTTTCTGTTGATTTTAGGCTAAGACCACCAAGAAAATTGTGCTCCGTCTTGAGTGTGCTGACTGCAAGGTGCGATCACAGGTTGCTCTGAAGCGCTGCAAGCACTTCGAGTTGGGCGGAGATAAGAAGAGGAAGGGACAGATGATCCAGTTCTAGGCTGGCTAATAAATAAGTTCAACTATTTGTTGGTTTCATTTTATGATAAGTTCCTACATACTCACTAGTTTCATATCACAACAGTAAAATTACTTACACATTTTATTTATACTTTATTGCATAGACTAAAAAAATTATACACATGGCAGACTTAATGCCAAAGCATTCAACCAGTCAACCATGGGGCCAGCAGACAGATGGTATGGGCACATTGGTTTTTATAAGTTATTTAAGTGAGGTTAGATAAGAATAATACAGTGACCACCATAGGGATAATAATATTTTGTGACCATAATAGGATTGTGAGAGCTGAAGCAGTGGTGGAAACAAGATGGGCTGCTGTAGTGTTGGAGCCAACTAGGTATATATTTAATTAGTAAGTGTTCATCCATTTCTAGAGTCAAAGAAGTAAAACATGCATCCTCATTCCTCAATACAACTTTTCCATCTAAGCAGTCAATTGTTTCTTCAAAATGACTGCTCGTTTTTCAACTTAACTTTTCCGTTTTAAAGATTTTATTTAGTGAGTCTAGGAAATAGGAATGCCCAAATTCAGAACATACACCTATGGCTATCAATCAAGTCGAGCTCTATTCATTGTTTTCAATAAGCGACAGGTAGTGTTGTTGCTAAAGTACGTTACTTATAAAAATATAAAGCTTGAGCTGTAACCCTGCCTACATAATAAGTAAGGGCTCCTAAGCATAAAGACGATATAACGTCGCGTCGTGCATCGTGACATGTTGCGACGTCGTTTCGTGATTTTTTACTGTGTAGATTTCCACATAACGACGTCGATTTCGACGATACGTCGCGTCGCGCATCGTGTCAGCGATGACACGATGCGCGACGCGACGTATTTATTTTGAAAGGTACACCAACAGCATACATATATTCTTTTATATAAAGGGATACATTTTTAATAGCTACATGGTCATATACGAACTTGGTGTACGTTCGCGCAGCAAAAAGAATCGCCTTTTCAAGGATTGGATGATGCAGATAATTAGTGCCCTATATCGTGTAAATGTGCCCGAAATTTTATATTTGTGCCTCCAACAGCTTCAGATTAATTTAAGAAAAACAGATTCTGCTGCACGAACGTTCGCCCAGCAAAATTTTTTTTAATTGATGGGCCTAGCTGTATATTAAATATGCAAAAAGATAGCTTATATACGATCATAAATGTGCCGTGAAAGCCAGATTTGTGCCTCTTAAGATATCAGAGTTATTTAGTTTTTTGCTGGGCGAACGTTTTGGTGATTGCTGTATATCGGAAACGGTTGAACGCACATTCATGATTTTTTGTATACAGATTCGGTACATTTGTGCCGGAATTTTCATTAACATGACTAGCATGGTTCAGATGCAATTCTTTTATTTCCTAAAAAACGGAAAAATGCTCTGGCTCCCGAACGAACAAGACCAAGGACTTCGCGTTAGTTCCGACTGGTAGCCATTGTATATTTACATGATCCTGTAAAGTTTCGCGGGCCTACTACATATCATTTCCGATTTCTTAACGATTTTGTCTTTTTTTTGAGGTTATCTTGAGTGAAATTACTTAGAATACGAAAACACGCTGCATGAACTCATACCACCGTCACCTTTCTTCCATCGGACATCCAGACGCACGGCCGGCTACCATCCGTTCTTAGTTGATATACCCATAACCCGCACTAAGCGCTTCTCATCATCTTTTATAATGCGCACAGCTAAGGATTGGAATTCCCTGCCTGCGTCTGTATTTCCGAGTGCATATAACCTGACTCTCTTTAAGTCCAGAGTGAATAGGCATCTTCTGGGCAAGCTCGCTCTATCGTAGATCCCATCTATGCTCTAGAGCAAGATTGGGGTCAAGAGTAAGCCCATCTCAAATAAAAAAAAAAAAAAAAAAAAAAAAAAAAAAAACACTAGTTTCCTGTGAGCTGGCTTATTACATGCTTCTACAATAATATGAGCGCTGTTTTAAGAATACGTATGCAAAAAATCATGTATGTATACCCATTACTTTAGACAATAACGATAAAAAACCATTCGAAATATTTTTGGTAGATTATCCGACCAAATTGTAGCGAACATTAAAAAGCGGCCGCACGATACATCAAACTATCCTTCCTCACTTGATGCCGTTGTAACGAAAAAATAGTACAGATGCATACAGAATCATTAAGTTGGAAAATAGTTTATATTAGGGACACGAAATAAAATGTGTATTGTTTTTTTTTGTACATAATAATACACTATAATTTGTAATTTATTATTAAAAATAAATTGTCGACCTTTTGAGATTATAATGAATGATTTTGCACCATAAATCTATACCTAACTACATAGCTGATTAAGCTTGATAGCTTGATGTGCCATTGACAGTATATTTGTTTTTTTTTAGTTGGTAAGTCAAGCAATTTGGATAAAAGGAGATAACAAAACAATATTGGTAATTTTTATATTGATTTATTTTTTGTATACAATAATAAACAATGAATAATGGTTAGGTGCTATTTGTACCTTTTAGATGATTAAAACGTGTACAATAAAATTAACATTACAAATAAATAAAAAAGGCAAATTTAACTTAATTCCTAAACACAACAAAGTGTTCTAAATATTACATAACAAAAAATTTGGGATGTAGCGGGGCGTATGTTTCCGTTTAGGTGTACAAGCCGACCCTATTGGGTGGTGCATCGACAGGTACAGGCGGCCAGCAACTCTCGCCAGTGGCTCCAAGTAGCTGTAGTGCTCGCAGCGGCCACATCCCGGTAAACCGCGTCGGCGCGCGGGCTAAACCTGGTCGAGGGGCCTTTTGTGTTTCGGCAGAGAGGTCTGATGCGGATGCCTCCCGCATGAGTAGCACGAAGTCTGTCTTGGCGCAGAAGGCAACCCACGCTGATTAGCAACGGACCTTGGCGGACGCGGCGAGACAGCAAGGCATTGTGGAAGGCCGAGGGCGACGATAGAGGTCAAGAGCAATCGTCGGCCAGACACTGCATCCATCTCTTCTCCAGTCGTAGCGGTTCTCCGTTCCACTGGACCAAGAAGGGTTAGGACGAGAGAGTGCATCTGTGTTTGCGCGTACACTTATGCACTTAAATATCTCCTGTGCACCTGACTGCTTCCGAACATGGACTCCGATTTTCAACAACGGAGTTGAAGCAGTCGCCGTGGCCGAAACCGGTCGGAGGATATATATATTAACAAAAAATGGATAATATTGATGGACAAGAAATTTTTTACTTCATTATCGCTTCAAACAGCTTAATCAGCTATCAAGCTACGTAGGTATAAATAAATGGTAATTTTTGACGAACTCCGTAGCCGAGAGTCGAGCACGCCGGACTAATATGGTGTCGCCATCTCTGAGGTTCCGGGTTCGATCCCCGGTCGGGTCGGTCGGGTATAACACAAGTGCTTTAGCTACTTACCATAGGATCAGAGCAATGATTGTGACGTTGTCCAATATTTATTTATTTTTTATTATTATTTATTTCATTCATTCATTATATAATTTATTTTAAATAATAAATTACAAATTATAGTGGATTATTAGGTACTAAAAACAATTCACATTTTATTTCATGTCCCAAATACCTATAAACTATTTTCCAACTTAACAATTCTGTACGCAACTGTACTGTTTAAATTTTGTTACAACGCCATCAAGTGCGGAAGGATAGTTTGATGTATCGTGCGGCCGCTTTTTAATGTTCACTACAATTTGGTCGGATAATCTACCAAAAATATTTCGAATGGTTTTTTATCGTTATTGTCTAAAGTAATGGGTATACATACATGATTTTTTGCATACGTATTCTTAAAACAGCGCTCATATTATTGTAGAAGCATGTAATAAGCCAGATCACAGGAAACTAGTGTTTTCGTATTCTAAGTAATTTCACTCAAGATAACCTCAAAAAAAAGACAAAATCGTTAAGAAATCGGAAATGATATGTAGTAGGCCCGCGAAACTTTACAGGATCATGTAAATATACAATGGCTACCAGTCGGAACTAACGCGAAGTCCTTGGTCTTGTTCGTTCGGGAGCCAGAGCATTTTTCCGTTTTTTAGGAAATAAAAGAATTGCATCTGAACCATGCTAGTCATGTTAATGAAAATTCCGGCACAAATGTACCGAATCTGTATACAAAAAATCATGAATGTGCGTTCAACCGTTTCCGATATACAGCAATCACCAAAACGTTCGCCCAGCAAAAAACTAAATAACTCTGATATCTTAAGAGGCACAAATCTGGCTATCACGGCACATTTATGATCGTATATAAGCTATCTTTTTGCATATTTAATATACAGCTAGGCCCATCAATTAAAAAAAAATTTGCTGGGCGAACGTTCGTGCAGCAGAATCTGTTTTTCTTAAATTAATCTGAAGCTGTTGGAGGCACAAATATAAAATTTCGGGCACATTTACACGATATAGGGCACTAATTATCTGCATCATCCAATCCTTGAAAAGGCGATTCTTTTTGCTGCGCGAACGTACACACGTACCTATTATAGGCGTACACAGCATTTTTGAATTAAAGATAACAACACAATTTATATTTACACATTAAACATAACTTAATCATAATTATGTATCATATTAATTTATTTTTATTTTATTTTATTTGTTAGGAAACTCAACAGCTTTTTCATAACAATCATGCTTAAATAAACTTACAATGATACACTTAGCCAATAACAGAGTCCCTCAACATGGTAATGTGTAAGAGCCTAAGAAAAAAAACATTTATTTGTAAATATTTATTTTTGTTTATTAATAATCTCTTCAAAAATATTAGGGTCTAACCCTTCCATTGAAACTTTAAGCTTCACAGCTTGCAAAGGCACACCAACTTGGAGCATCTTCAAGAATCTGTCGTATTCCGGTCTTAATGGTACAGGTACAGGGCTTGGTTCAGTCTCTTGCATTTCTGGTGAAGGTTCTACTTCTGCATTCTCAGGTTTTGTGTCGGGGGCATCGTCTAAAGGTTTTGTTACCACTTGAGTCGTGTTAACTTCAGGTATTGAGGACAACTGAAATAGTTGATCACAAATTAGTAAGTTCCAAGTAAATAATGTATAACAAAAAACATCTGAAACTTATAAGTTGACTTACTCTCGCTTCCAGTAACACCATAGAAGCTTCTACCTTTTCTAATTTCCTTTCAAAATGCATAAGTTTTTGTTCGCAATTTTTCATAAAGTTATTCAGGAACTGCACAGTTGTGATAGCAAAATGATTTACAAAAGCCAATGTTCGTTTCTGTTGGAGTGCAGCTACCTGAAATAATAGATTAGAGTACTTAATAACAAAGCTAATACAATAAATCCTATTATGCATGCCTGTAAAATAATTATTGTTCGTCCTCTTTCATTAAAAAAATATTACTTTTGAGAGATCTAGATTCGCTATGTCTCGTTGTATCATAGTTTCCTGCATTGTAGCTTCGCTTAAATGTAAGAAACTTTCGTAAAACAACTACCTAGACAAAACCCTGTTTATTTACATTGAAAATTTTCTATAATGATTGATTGACAACTATGATTGACGTTACAACGTTACCTACACTGACTGTCACTGTCAACGTCAGTCACACTGCAGCATAGTATACCCACTGATCAAATAATACTAGTATACCTCAATGCACTGCAGTCCGTTTTTTCATCAAATGTCATTTATGGCGTGCTGCTGATTAGCTTGCTAGTATGAGACTGTCAAATAGACCAGGTTTTTGTACACGTCAGTGAGTCAAATATTCATGTCCAAAGCTGTAAATAAAATTGTGATAATAAAAAATCTAAATGTCAATGTCGTTTGGTATATTGGTCTGTTTTTGTTGTATGAATTTTATTTTCGAATTTCTACAGAAATAGGATTCAGCGAAAATGGCTGGAGAAGTGGTTGTTGATGCATTACCGTATATTGACCAGGGTTACGATGACCCAGGAGTCCGAGAAGCGGTTAGTAAATAACCTTAAATAGTTTCAATCATATTCTCAAATACCTAAATTCTAATTCACATCAATAGTGTTTATTATTCTGTGTCTAAACTTAATTTTATTCTTCATCTTCAGGCTCTTGCTATGGTGGAGGAGGAGTGCAGACGATACAGACCTACAAAGAACTATCTAGAAAATGCAGGCCCAGAGCCAAGTACAGCGTTCGAAACATCAGCGCTTCAGAGGGAAATGGAACGCGTTCAACAGCGCCTACCAATGGAACCACTATCTATGAAAAGGTAACAAAACTAGATGGAAATGAAATACCTTCGTACTGTTCACAACATGTAATCATAGAAATATGGGACATTAATAAATTGCCTTTCTCAATGAGTCCAACATTTGCCTACTATAAAGGCCTATCTATAATAGGTCTTCTTAATTGCACACCACACTAAATTATCTCCGTTAATAGCTAATCCGTTACTAGAAAAGTTAACATCGTTATATGTTAAAGCGTTACAATTCAAAAGATTTTATGCAAGTTAACATTAATCGTTAATCCATTAACACATGATAAAAATTGCATTCTTTATCATGTCGTCATGATAATGATATACTCATATGAACTGTTGGTTTGCGTTCTGGAAGTTAACAGGTTAATAACAAAAACACAAGGTGTATAATTCAAGTGTGTCTGGAAGCGAGGCTCATTTCAGCGTTAAAATCTTTTCCTGTGGAAAAAAGACTTTCAACTGCAGCGATTACCACTATAAATTTTACCAACAGATTTATGAAAATGTGTTCTCCAAGGAATGATGCATCGTTGAAAGCGTCGATTGATCTCATGTCTAGCCATATTTTGACAAGATTTTGAGCTTTCCTTTTTAAAGATCTGTGACTCTTAGGTTTTTCTAACTGAGTGACAGAATTGAAACACACACATTGCACTGGCACGCGTCGCGCCGCCACCGCACTTGTCGGTCGGCCTAAACCGAACGTGTTTTTCTCGGCAGCGGCGGCGCGGCCGGTAAGATGCTTGGTAAAATAGGTACTGGATTAACCATTAACGGACTTAGCGTAATTTAACGAAAGTTAAGAAGTCCGTTAACATTTTTTATAGTTAACTTAAAAGTTAATCCATTAGTCGAAATATTAACTTCGTTAATTAACGATTAACGGATTAACGAGTTAATGCCCAGCTGTAAGTACATTACAACCTTGAGGTAGAGGACAGTTTAATTAAAATAAATCAAGGTTAGAAGAACATGAAAAGCTTCAAGAATGTGATTTTTTCAAAAGATTTATAAAGTACCCATATGCATAATACTTGAATGGCGGCCGCGGGCCGGAAGGCGTAGTGTTGGTAGGCCCCCCACAAGGTGGACCGACGATCTGGTGAAGGTCGCGGGAAGCCGCTGGATGCGGGTGGCACAAGACCGTGGATATCCTTGGGGGAGGCCTATGTCCAGTAGTGGACGTCTTTCGGCTGATGGATGGATGGATGGATGCATAATACAAAATATGTAATATTAAAAAGGATACCTTAAAATCTCTTCATAATGCTTTGAGTACTGTCCTTTTGTAAAGTTTGAAGCAACATCTAAAGACATGTAATACTTTCTTCTAGATACGAGTTACCACCGCCACCTGCAGGTCGTCTAGGTGAGCCAGCAGCGTGGGCCGAGTCCGTAGAGAACTCTCATGCACAGCTCTCTCACCAAGCCATAAGAGTCCTTAACTTAGAACTGCAGTTAAACTATGGATCGGAAGCGTGGAGGTCTTACCTGAATACACTGCAAGCTTTAGTAACACGATCACAGAATGTCCATTCACAACTTAGGTAAGATTATTTTTCCTTAGTTGTAATTAAATACAAATTTTTTTGCTAGTAGGTTGAATATACATATGTTGTAAAACCCACCTTCCCAGCTTACACATTACATGGTCACACTATGCTGTGTTATAATAATAAGCATTTATTGCTGAACTTTGTGCGCTCTTAATAATTGTCAAAAATATCCTATACAGGGTTATTTGCAAAAAAAAAAACAACAATGCATGGCTAGATAGCTAACATCACACACAACAACATTCGTTCTACGACTTTAGATAATTTGATACATTTTACTTTCATACAAAAATAAATATCAATTTAATTTTACGTCTGAATGTTCTTATCTCTGTGCGCTTCATATCGGGAGGGTAGGAGGATTATTTATTATGATAAAACTCGTAGAACAAATGTTGTTTATAATAACGTTAGCTATCTAGTCGTGCGAGGTTGTTGATTTTTTACAAATAACCCTGTATAAATTCAAATGAGTATCAAAGTTCCCAAAACATTAGGTGCAGACGACAGATGTACTGCATCTAGCAATTATTAAAAAAAAAAATACACGGAAATATTTATTATTATCTTATAGTGTAAGCGAAGGCCGTGCACGTAGCAAAGTTCGATCTAATTGATTTTATTTTTATTTTTTTTAGTTCATTTTTTTCAGTATATCGTCTTAAATTACATTTATCTGGATGTGTGATATAGTTCATTGGTATGAAGAAGAATCCTGTGATTCAACCACACATGATATTTGTTATTTTCCCTTATTTTCTGTTTAGGCTGAGCGGTGTCCGTCTCTTGAGTCTCCTAATACAGTCGTCGGCCGTGATGAGACCCGACGCCAGTTCATTTAAGTGTAATTCAAGTTTGGTCTAACTAAATGAATGAATAGGCTAGTTGACACCACCAATCAATTGACATACTTTTTATGAGCTGTCAAAACAGATTCTTCCTTATAATTTGTATGGCGATATCGGATTATGACGTCACTATCCGATAAACTCAACTGCCTTACTTATTTACGATTTTAAAGCAATCAAAAAACAGTTTGCTTCTTAAATGAAATTGTACTGAGTTATTAGGCCTAAAATAAAGTGTCTGTTTTAATTAATGATGCCTTAGAATTATTTATGAATGAGGTCAACATCCCTATTGCAGGAAACAAATAGCGGCAGTGAACTGGGAGCGCAAGCGGTCGCAGACGGCGAGCGGCGCGCGGCTGCGGGCGCTGCGGCGGCGCTGGGCACACCTCGTGTCCGACAACTACCGGCTCGAGCGCGCGCTCATGCAGCTCGAGATACAGCTGCAGAAGGTCAGTGTGGACAGTAGGCTGTGTGCGCAAAGGCGCTACTTTGAAAAAATTGAGTTTTTTTTTTAAAGTGTGAGGCGGACTCGCGCACGAAGGTTTTCCCACCATTATCTATAAAAACAAGTTTAAAAAAATCACGTTTTTGTATGGGAGCCACCTTAAATATTCATTTTATTCTGGTTTTTATTATTAGTTGTTATAGCGGCAACTGAAATACATCATCAGTGAAAATTTTAACTTTCTATCACGATTCATGAGATACAGACTGGTGACAGACAGACAGACCGACAGCGGAGTCTTAGTAATAGGGTACCGTTTTACCCTTAGGGTAGGAAGGAACCCTTAAAAAGAACAAACCACAAAAATAAGTGTGATCCTCAAGCCGGGTCTCCTACGACAAAACAATAAAAAAAGAAAGAAACTACGTTAAATGCGATGCGGCTTAAAGATTAAATTCCAAATATTTTGCCGAATTTTGGTTTACTAAGGCCGTTTTCTGATTTGTCGGCGGTAGCGGCGCGACATCAGCATGCTCGGTATACGTGGTACAGTAAGCTTACCGAGCGCCTATATTTTAATGTAGGGTTCCTGATTGGCTCGGTATGCGCGGGAGCGGCGCGGCACAGATTCCATACCGCGTATACCGAGCATGCTGATGTCGCGCCGCTGCTGTGCCTACAAATCAGAAAACGGCCTAACTATAATCTGTATTCTGTTCAACAAGGTTTGTTCAGCCCGGAAGTCGGCTAAACTAAACGCATTCTTTATCTCTGTGATAAAAAATTGATTATGAAATATTGATTATGTAGGTAGAATTCCTACCCAAACCCGTATCTCGAATGAGATTTGATTTTATTATTCGAAACCAAATAATAATATTTGTGTTACAGGCTCAAGGACAGGCGCCGATTGAAGATGGTGAACCTGCAGACTTAGAAGCTGTTAAATTGTTACCGGACAAACTTAACTCTGAAACTGAGAAAGAGGTGCAGAAAAAGATTGAGGATATGTTTGCTGATTAGATTGTGTTTAATAAAATAATAAATTAATTTTAAGATCAATAAACAATGCCGTTTTTATTTTACTTTCTTAATTTAGGAAACTACTACCTAAAATAAATTGGCAGTCTAATAGTTTTTTCTGAATCCTGCGACCACCACAGACAGGCTGCCTTATTAGAGTCTAGTAGATGTGCGGCAAAATTAAAAAGAAACAGTTTTGTAAACTTTTAACTGTTTCTACTAAATTAAACTATACCATTAATTTGTTGGACCAATGAGCCAGTGAGAAACTAGTACGCAAACGGTGGCTGGACTGGCTAGGGGTTAAGATAGGAACACATCTACCCTTTCTACATCCCGCCTCAGTTCAGCTCAACTCAAGGCTGCGTCAAGGATGTATTCCTTGACGCAGCCTTGAGTTGTGCTCGCAATGTAAAGCTGTGTTGTACACAGCTTTACATTGCGAGTTGCTTTGTCGCAAAGAGCTCGGCTTTACAGATTGGACAATAAGAACAAAGCACACCATTTTTTTTAAGAAACTGAACGCATCTTTTATAATTGGCGTAGTTTATTTGATCAGTGATAATTGGTGCGATTGTCATTTGTCGTCCATCTGTCAATTTTTATTTGAAAATGGCGGACGATGCATCAAGCAGTAGCGCCTGTACCGGCAATTTAGTGGATAATTCAATAAATCAGGATGAATTGATTATGAAACAGCAACGAGAGATAGAAAAAGAGGTAATGTTTCGAATATCATAAGTATTATTTCTCTACGAGGGCTGTAAGTTGTAACAGAAAATAATACTTCATGACTATTGAATGACGTGATGTTTGTGTTTGTTTTTCAGATATCAGAGTCGATACCACTCGTTGGTGATCTCGAAGCCTTATCATCGTTAGAAAAAGAATACAATGAAGACCCTGTGTATCTCCTAAAAGTAAAAGATCTCGCTTCTAAGTATAAGTATGTGAGGAGAACGCGGCCTGACGGTAACTGCTTTTTCCGGGCATTTTCTTATGCATACTTAGAGTATCTTCTCACAGATAAGGCGGAGTATGAAAAGTTTTTTGAATTAGCAAAAAACTCCAAAGAAATCCTCCTAGCTTTAGGCTTCTCTCAGTTTACAGTTGAAGACTTTTATGAGACAGTAAGTTCTTTTTTTTAGGTTATGTTTTTTTTTGTTTCATTTGCATTACTAAAGCAGTTGTGATGACTATTTTGAGAGGTCAGCCTTTGTTTTATTACATTTTTGTTCGTCGTGATTACCAGCTTATCAAAGGGCATTATTAATGACATGAAAAGCAAACCAGTGAATAATAGCCTGCCAACAATATACCTAGTTGTAGCCATAATAATTAATTACCATTTTGTGGACAGCTGTTGATTTAATTTAATTTTGTTATATCTTTAAGTTACTTCTATAAGTTCAATTGAAATGAAATAAATAGTAAAGAGGCATAGTAATAATAAATAGGTATTGTATTAATATATTTCTGAATTTTGTAGTTTATGGAAGTGGTTCAACGAGTAGGCGAGCAAGCAGGAGGCTCTCTAGAGGGCATGGAACCAATCCGAGCTGAACTCCACGAGAAATTCAATAAGCAGGGCTATTCTGACTATATTGTGGTGTATCTGCGGCTAGTCACTTCAGGACAGTTGCAAACTCAAAATGACTTTTACCAGAACTTCATAGAAGGACCTCGTACTGTGACTGAATTTTGTAGACAGGTGAGATGCTTTTATGTTCATTGAAATAGTTTTATAATAGTTCCATAAATTTTGTTTACCCAATTGCATATGAATGAAGCGTTAACATGTGAATGCCTTTTTGGGTGAAAGTTTTCTTTATATTACTCTTTTGTTTTTGCTCCTTTGGTAGATTGAGCCAGTTCCATCCTGCTAACCACATAATAATCAACTCCAGTCCTCCACTTATTTTCCCTTTGATTCCGATCCATCTATTTGATATATCATGATGAACCATTTTTGTCTGTTTAATTGGCTAAGTATTCTGTACACCTCCATTTAGTGTCAATGCTTATTGTTAGAATAAGTATGTTTACAGTCTGTTCTTAGGTTGGGTTGAATTTGTTGACATTATGTTGTAGTCAGCATTGAAATTATAAAGATTGTTGTTGAAAGTATTAGTGTTAAAAATAACTATTTCACTGTTGTTCTTGTCATGGTTCTTTCAAACCTGATTTGAAAATTTATTTATAATCAGGCCGGCAGTTAGGAGAATTGATAGTTGACAATATCTTGCTGTTTCCCACTGGCTACCCTATTTGCAGTTCACCAGATAATTGTCATTATTTTATGCTCGGAGATTTTAAATGTTACAAACTTTGTACCATATTTCTTGTAAATTAATTTGAATGTTTCTGATATCTGTGTAACTTCTGTTATTGTTTGATAAATTTCTAAAATCTATTTTATACATTTTGTAAGTTTTGCAATTTATTAAACAGTTGTAGTATTAGAATGATAGTAAAAGTCGGGATATTTTAAAACAACTGATTGATTCTGAGGAAGTACAAAGTTCACCAAGTCAGTTAGTCATTTAAGAGGTCATTAAATGACAAAATAAATAAGTTTCACCAACACTGTTTAATCATGAACTCCTATATTTGCAGGAAGTGGAACCGATGTACAAGGAGTCTGACCACATCCATATAATAGCGCTTAGTAATGCGCTCAACGTCGGAGTGAGAGTGGAGTACATGGACCGCGGAGAAGGCAGTCAGGTATTTCAAAAGTTTCACAATTATCTATTTTACCTCAAACAGCTTAGCATGTTCATCTTGATACTTCCAATGAACACTACGCCAACTTAGAAAATGGAAGGTTTACACGCTGAGCTCTTTTACAGCGACTTGTTTATCCCGTTATTGAACAAAGTATAGTAGTAGTATAGTATAGGCCTATATATATATATTGCCTTGATCAGTGGTATAGGATACCTACTATTATAAAATTTTAGGGGCATAATATTTACTAATGTTATTTGATTCAGATAAAAAACAAAAATACCAAATTTTTTGTTATAGTGTTCATTGGAGATTTCAATCTATAGCAAGGAGATTTCAGATAGACATACCTAAGAGATATTAGATAGACCTACCTGTATGATAATAACATTATAAAATATCAATGACTTAGTTACAAATGTTTGAGATTATCACACAAACACTTAAGATTCGAACCTGCGACCAGCCTGGCTTTGTTGTCTGGACCACCACTAGACAGACCTCTCCCTCCATAAGTACCAATCTGTGTAAAGACAGTCGCCATCTCGCACCTAAGGACTCTGACAATATGTTAATGACTGCACTTTTTTACATTTCAGTCCTTTCCTCCAACTTCCCTTAGAGACAACTTATATTTTGTAGAAAAAATGTACGATTTTAATGATAGCGCACGGCATTTCTTTTTATTATTATCTAATTTTACATACTTACAATAATTACTCGACTTTCTATAATTATTCAATCTGTAGTTATTGTCTAACTAATGTGTCTGTCGGTCCAGGTGATCGGACACGTATTCCCCGAGGGCGCGAAGCCGCTCGTGCAGCTGCTGTACCGGCCCGGCCACTACGACATCCTGTACGCGTGATGCGCACGCGCCTACATATTATTACAATAAACTTACTACCATACTCACTTCTGTGTATCATTTCTACTGTCGTTATGTTGGCCATGATCATACATCTCAAATTATATACTTTTGTGTAGTAACTGTGACCTGATGTTCTACATACAGGACCCGGAAGGGATAGTGTACATTTTCATTCGTAGCTTTTATAATGTCATATCATAATATTAGCTTTGGTAAACTAACAAATAGAGGACCATATGACACCACACTTAGCGCAGGTAAACCTCTAACAACAAGATAAAAAAGTAAGAACTGAATTGAACACTGTTATTTAACCTACTCGGCAGCTGTCGTACGCGCAGCACAAAGTGAACTTTTATCCATGTCTTAGTTTTAGGTCTATCTATAAACACTGCAGCTCTGCAGTAGGTAAAAAGATTTTGACTAAGATCTAACGCTTGAAATTCTTCTTTGAACTGTGTATTGAGAAAATTTTCCATGGTTATTACATCTATTGAGTTGAGTCAGCCTGAGTCAATCGCTCGAAACGACAATCACTATGTAAAATATGTACTATTAAATTGAATACATAACATAATTCCCGTTTTAGGGTCTATGAAATGTGTATCAAAACTTATAAAGTTTTAACAGTAATTACTATGGCTGAAAGTTCATCTTTTGAGACAATAACTAGTTAGTTTCGATTTTTATGCAGGGTGAAATGACAATGTAATGTTCTACCACAAAATTAAGAAATAAGGACTTATTTTGTAATAAGTTCATTCTAAACCAGAATGAAATGTACTACACATAATAAAAGGCATATTAGGTACCAAAGAATATAATAAGTCTGTTGAACATCATAACTTCTATCAGAAGGTCTACAATTAAAATCTGACACTAAGCAAAAGGAATGCAAAATTAACTGAATAATATAAAAAAGTAGTTCTTATACTAAAAACTCATCTGCAGAAGTAGACGCCATCCGGCTCTCGTTTGGGCTTCATCCCAGCAAAGAACGCTTTGATATCTTCTTCTTTGACAACCTCCTTTCGGTCCTTGAAACTTTTCAGGAAATCTAACAGCTTGTCCCTCATTTTATTGTATTCAGTTAAAGCATTTATTTGCTGGATCCTGTCTAAGGATGATAGGGCTTCCAGACCCCTCTCGTACTGTGACGAAGCAGACCCATCTATCCTCTGTTTGCCTAAAGCTTCATAAGCCGTCACAGTATCTTCGGGATCAGTTAGGAATAGCACTGAAAGATCTTTGTACATTGAAATGCATTCATTGCAGGTGCAAAGCTTCTGGCGGAAATTAGATGGCCAGAAAGTAGCACCTTTGAATATTCTTTTAACTCCTCTAGGTCTAGAGCAGCTGCTTGTTTCTTCTAGTTTAGGTTTCTTAATTGATACCTCTTCGGATTCTTCTGTTGACAGCTTCCTTTTACTATCCTTTGTAGTGCCTTCTGTTTTGGCTTCCAATTCTTTACTTGTTTCATGAGATGGTTCATCATCAATTGCCCCATTTTGAACATTTCCTGTAGTTTCATCTGGTTCATTATTACTGGCTTTATTTTCAGTATCGGCTTTAGCATTATATTCCTCATTCATTTCTACTTCACTGGTTTTGAGATTTCCACTCTCTAGTTTGTCTTGCTGACTTGGTTCACTAACCAGTGAATCAGATTCTACTTTATGAGCAGTTATACTGTCTTCATCTTTAGTTTCAGTCTTATTATTATCATTGTTACAACTATCATTTAATTTTGCTAGTGTTTGTTCATTTTCTTCAACTTTATCTGTTGGTTCTACATTACCAAGTTCATTTTCAAGTTTTTCTATGCTTTCAATCACGGAATCTTCATTGCTTACATTTTTGCATAAAACATCTTCTGCTGCACTTGGATCAGAACTTGTTTCCATTTTATTTTCCTCTGACTGGGGTGTATCCTTATCTTCAACACTCACTTCATCTTTACTTTCATTGTCTTTTACTGTGCTTTCACAAGCAGTGTCATCTGTAATACTGTCTATATTAGAATCATTGTTTTCAGTTGTGCTAGCACTTGGTTCATCTTTTTTATCTTTTTCTGTTTCTAATGGAGTTACAGGTTCTTTTTCACTTGGATCCTTTGAATTATCGTCTTCCTCACTAATATTGGCTGTGTCAGGCACTGGCATGTTTTCCGTTTTATTTTCTTCAGCAGAATCTGGAGCAGAAGATTCTTTATCATCTTCCTTTATGTCTCCATTTTCAGTTTTATTTTCGTCAGTGGTTAGGACAGAAGATTCTTTGTCATCTTCAATCTTTTCTCCTTCATTTTTGTCTGTTAATTCAACATTATTTTTGTCATTTTCAGTTTTTGTCATCTCTGCATCTGTATCCATTATAGTTTCTTTATCGTCACAAGTTTCTAATGATTCCAATGCACCATTAACTTTTGGTGTATCGCTTGTACTGGTTATGTCAGCTACAGGTGTGTCTGTGTTATTGACAGATATCACATCAACCTCTGCAGTTTCAATATTAACTGCAATTTCACTGTAGTCATGCAGGAATTCATTTTTCTCCATGCAGGCTTTGCAAACCATTTCAGCATATTGCTCATTAGAAGGAAGTGTTGCTTCCAGATGGGATGCATGGAGCCAGTCCTCGCAGATAATGCATTGTATCATTTCATCTTCAAAAGTGGACTCAGGGTCTGGGTAAGGTCTGTGACAGGTACAGTATAGTCCGCTGAAGTTCTGATTGTAGCTGTTTTCTTCGTTTAGGTCTGGTTTGTCAGGGGTGTATTGACAGGGTTGACTATTGAATTTGGGGTTCCCACAGTCACAGCGAAAGTTGCGTTTTGTGTACAACTCAATAAGTTCATGGTTTTCATGGCAGTTGAGGCTACATGCGAGACAGACACCAGCTCGCTTGGTGGGGTCAGTTCGGGCATCAGAACAGCATGTCAGGCATGCATATAGGGCTTGTCGCTTGATGTAACCCTGGAATAGAGAAAGATATGTTGAAAGAACATACACAGCCTTGGAATATTAATGTCCAGAAACTTTTATAACATCCAAATACCACTAAACATTGTATGGTGTTTGTTTAAGGTTAGGTTTGTGTAAGTTAGGTATAACATACCTAAGTTCCAGAATTTTTACCTCATGAAATTGCAATTTTTAATAGTAGCATTAACCCAAGATGAGGATTATAATAAAGACTTTTTGTAATAATTCAGAAGCTAACTTTCACAGGGAGTCTTCTTCTTCCCTAATCATCAAAAACGTAGTTCTACTCATAACCCCAAAATTATAAGGCAAAGAAGACTCGCCGTTGACTTGATCCTGCACGACATCTAAGGAGAACAATGTTATTAACCATCGCAGTTTTTGGCACGTAAATAATCGACTTAAACCGTTGAAATGTCAATTGATCTCTACTGGTTTCGCCAGCCATCTTGACAAGAATATTTGGTTACAAAGACAAAGAAAAAGCTTGAGGCGTACCTTGAGAAAAGTGCAGTTTTTGTCGTCAGAGGCTCCAAGAACTGCGTTAGCGTCTTCTTCGAAGTCTTGCTGTTCTTGGAGAACGTCCATCATTGTCACAACTTTTTCTCCCTCACACTCGGACATGTCGGCGTCCTCGGCTATAGTTGTGCCGTTTGACGACATATTAACAATCTTAGGCGCAATAATACAATGAAAAACTGAAGGGTTTCTTAACGTAAATTAATTTACACACAAAAGCCGGTTACGAATAGGCGCCAACTATTTCCGCGATATGCATCACAGATTAATATATGTCTAAAGATTATGCATAGCCAAGCAAACGAACCAAACGACAGTGACAGACACAGCTGTAAAAATAAGATAAAAAATGAACTATGTACCACAAACTACAGAGTTTTTTTCTGTTGCACCTTGAAATATTTATGGTCCTAGCGCACTGACCTAAAATAAATATCTGGACGGGATGCTGTAAAAATAAAAATTCCAATTCTATTTTGGCCAATAGGCCACCATATTGCTGAAGCGACGACGACAGATAAAACGATGCTTGCTTTATATTTTTAATTGTAATGTCGTACTCATATAATTCTTTTAAATGTGAATCTTTTGAAGCGTTATAACCATTTTTAGGCATCTGTCACGCACGTACGGCACGATGCAGCGGTGCTTTAAACGACGGGAGGACACACCAAGGAATCATCCATGGGACACACAAAATTAGCTGTCATAATTATTGTTTAATACGGCCAGCCCATATTCATTTCTGGTCAGTGAGTCTACCCACAGATAGTGTATGTCAAAAAGAACGTCTACCTACCCCATAGATTTATTTTGTGATAGATCTACCCATCGTCTACCCAGTTATCTACCCAATTATCTAATTATTCTGTGGTCTACCCTCGATGTTAATGTGCGCGCATACGCATGCGCACGCGTTTTCTTCATTTCATTTCATGTGCTTAGATGCTGAAAACTACTCTCAAACTCCAATCTGGGATTTAAGACGCGTCGCGATTCAGTAAAATTCAATTATTCAGTAGCTTGTGCAGATGAGCTGATGGCAAAAATAATAGATAGAATTATGTTGGTTAGTGTCTCCTTTATCCTCTATTTTACCTTAACATAAAGCCCTTCCTCTCTTGCGTTTGTGTGGTGTTTAAATGGAATTTTAAGCTATTGAAATTATTTTCTCAGATGTGCGGGTGCAGAAAGAAATGCAAATAATGCTCGCTGGTGTTGGTGGCTGTAGGTAAGATTGTTAAAGTTGTTTACTACCTACATTTTTGGAAATGTCTTCTATTTCGATTGTAGCTTTTTCAACAATGAAACATATGACCTTGTTTCATTTCCGCTAATTGCTTCGTATTAGATGTTACTAAAAAGAGTGGTTTTATGATCGTAAGTTTTAATAAAATAAAATAATTAAAAATTAATCTACAGAAGAAAAGGTACATCCAAATTCTTTCTGCCATTACCGATATACAGAAACCCAGCGTCCGGGCTCTTCACCTTGTGGAAGTACGCCATCCCGGGCCAGTACAGGCTCTTCAGGTAGGCCACGCTCCCACATTTTTCCAAAGACAGGTTCCAACAACCGCTGGGGATATCTTGATCAACAGAGTCCAGGAAGTCCATACTGTAGTTGTAGTCCGGTCTTGTCAGTAGATTCGTGTTCCAGCGCTGCTGTGGCTGTCTGATGTGCAAGTAAGACTTTAATTGCTTGGCCTCAGACCCCGTGAGGCCGTAGAAGTTAGGGTTGATGACAACTTGCCCGTCTGGCTGTTTGATCAGCTGCCCTCGTGCGCAAATTTCTGCCTCGTCGCAGATGTTGCTGATAGTAGCAGCTATGCGGCACTCCTCCTTCATCAGACGACATCTCTCAGGATGGTTTTCCTCCAGAGACTCGTCCAAGACCTTGATTTTAAGGGAGGGGTCGCCGCGAAAGGGGAACGTTGTTAATAGAGACAAGATTTTGTATTTCTTTTTGGCTTTAGGGAGTAGGCCCCAGTATTTGAAGTCGGTGGTGTAGAAGTACTTGCGGTCGGCTAAGGCGTCGTTGTTGATGCCCACAGCGATGTGGTAATCATTGTCGATGGCATACAACTGCCCCCAGTACTGGATGTGGGTGAAGTGGTTCTCTACTTGGAGCAGGGTCAGAGAGTTCTGCAGCAGCGATATCAGCTCGCTGGTCAGCATCATGCCGTTCACGTTCACGTACTCTCTGTATTCCCAGAGTTTGTGTACGTCCATTGTAAGGCAATACGAGAGGAATAACAATTATTTTATTTACCAATTAACACACCGTTTTATAAATTGACAAATGTCATTTTTGTTTAATTTACGTAACAAACGTCAACGTGTAAAGATTATGTCCAAGGCGGTCGCTATAGTCAGTGATCTCAAATCATCAAGCATAAAGCTCAAACGGTCAACACTACCGATTTTTCGAAGTTTCAATAGTATTATTTGATCAGTGGTTTCAATCGATAACCGACTGATAAAATAAAAAAATGAACGAAACAAATACCTATGCGCCAAACGACACATCAAAAATAATTGTTATGGTCTATTACGAAATTAAGAGAAGCCGAAATAGCACACCTAGGAGGTACCTACCTCCTAGACGCGAGCCATTTTTTTTTTCTAAAGAACCGGGTATCGAACCTGAGACCTATTGCGTTTTTAAGTCGCTTACTGCGCCACCACTACCCAATCGTGTGTCGCTTTAATACTAAAATTCAATGGTTCATGTAATTTCTGGCCGGGACCGTAGCGCTGTTTACCTACCTTATTATCATGTCATTTATTTACATAGAAGCGACATAATATATACGAGTTATTTAAACTTTAACCTTATTCCGAAACGACATGTGCAAAAAACTCACGGGGGTTGTCGTAAACGGAGATTCGGTCTCATGTGACAATTACCGACATCAAATATTTGCTGGCCCTCTGTCGGCCGTAATTCGTAACTTGACCCACTCCATGTCCAGCGTAAGTTGGCCTCTACTACACAAAAATGAAATATAGCGCGTTGGTTCAGGTTATGCTGGTCTTTATGTACCACTGGATACGCAATTTGCTTATTTTCCCAGATTACGACTGATCGGGTTGCTTGTTTGCAGACTCGTGGGTGATATTTGAAGAAAATATTGCGGGTTCGGATGCGTAAAAATGGGGTTTCGGGTGACTAGGTGATAGGGAAAATTGGTATTTTAGGGGCAATTATTGGCTTTGCGGTTACGGGCTCAGTGCGAAACTAATTGGCGTTTTATTTTTTTTACAACTTTAATGACTACGTGTAATATAAATCAAGGAAGTTTGTATGCTGGTACTAAACTCATTTTAAAGCAGGTTGAATACTATAAAAGCTACCTTCGTTGCACATGAAACAAAATAAACAATTAATAGAAAATAAAATAAGATTGTAAGATATCAACTTCGAAGATTAGGTGTTACATTTATAATAGTAAAGATACAAAATTTAACATCCTTATTATATTATTATAAGTTTATTTAATTATTTAATTCAATTACTTGTTATTTTTTAAAGTTCACGCCAAAGCTGAGATTACTACTCGACGCTAGATGGCGTTTGACTGCGTAAAATATCTTTAATTATTACAACGCGGGCCTTTGCATTTTCTTGTGCATAGAAAATGTGGTGGCCCTCGTTTAAAATTCACTTAGACTATTATGTTTAAATGTCATTAAAACAATTACGAGTATTATGGTGCACAGAGCGTAGCGAATCTTGCTTGTTCGTGCACCTTTATCTCAGCTTAGTTTTTCTATTCGTTGCTAGATGGCGATACTAGTCATAAAATGTTCTCGTTTTGTTTTATATAAAGTTTACTATGTATCAGCGCCAAAAAGAGAATATTCTTGGATTCCTTCGAACTTTCAAACATAGTTGAAATCAACTATTCAAAAACCTTTTTAAAAATTTTGTAGTCACTTTCCAAGTTAGTCAATAGACCACGTACGTTTGCAATTCTTTTGTTGGCTTTAAGTATTTGCAAATCTATAAGGTATTGATGAAATCATAATTTAAGAGTACTTGCTTTAGGTACGTGATTTTAAACAATAAAGTGTGGGCTCGAGTGTGCCGGAGATCGTGATAGACAAAACATGTCCATCAGACAATGCAGGCGCGAACACGTGCGGCAATTAGCCACTTGTCTATTAGTGCAGGGGTGCGGAACATGTAACTATTTTAGTAAAACTTTTTTAAACTTTTGTAAACACGCTATCTTTTTTTATTTTTTTATTTAGGACACACAAAATATGGTCATTTTAGACTTCCATACTATATCACGTATATTTCCTATCCCTATATCACTTGTTGTCACGATCAGCATGGACAGCATTAGTTTTTTTTTCTTTTTTTTTGGCATCTAACAGTCGTGTACAGTTACAAATAAAAAAAAAATACAATAATAAATTAAATATATGTTTAACATCATTTAGTTTCGGTATAACATGCCACTAATTTGTCCCAGCGCATCCAGACCCAACTCGCGAATCAAACCCTGAACACATTGCGTACAAGGCAACTGCATCTGTGCCACTGGGCCAGCCGAATCATCATATTAATATCTTATATTTTATTAAACTTATAAACTCGCCACATTATTATTAAAATGATCTGATTTTTTATGGCTTCGAAATCATTAAAAAGTTAGGCAGTTGAGTTAATAACTGAGATGTCACAGTTTCATTTAGGATCGTCTGGTGTAGTGGTTCGCGCTTCAGACTACAATGCGGCGGTTGCGAGTTTGAATCCCGCAAGGGGCAAACGTTTGTGTGATGAACACGAGCATTGATCCGAAGTCATAGATATAAACGTATTACAGTATGTTTATCCGTTATTATCGTCGCCATAATACAAGCTTTGCTTAGTTTTGGGCTAGATTAATGATGTTTATTTTATTTATTGATTACAGGAAAACCAGGGTTTATACAATTGTGGAATGAATTTATTTATTTGTTTATAATAATAATATTTTTGTTTTAAACTTTCATGGTCACTAACATTAGAATAGTTTGTTACGGGATTGCTACCATGTACCTTATTTTTGAGTTCCCGATATTTCGGCACTGTTGCAAGCGCCATGATCACGGAGTAACTGAAGATCTTGCGGGTAAGTTGTTAAGGGCAAACATATCGGTCTACCCTCTTTCGCTGTCTTTTATTGCACGCGTCGGTACCATTGTCTACAAACTCACTATTTTCTCGCACCTGTTCTCGACACACAACACTAACAGTATCTGACCGCGAAACAGCATATCTGAGCCTATGACTTGTGTGACCTTGAACACCTAAACCAAGAGTTGGAACATGTTCAGAAAGTCTTACAGAATAATGGATATAGAGGGCAGCTACCATCTAGACACAAATCAAGACACTTTAAAGACACAGTAGACAGGCAACCTGTGTTCTTGCCATACATAAGAGGAGTGACAGACAAGATCTCAAACGTACTTCATAAATACTCACTTAATACTGTCTTCACTCCATTAAGAAAAGTAACACAATGTCTACGATCTCCAAAAGACAGTTTCCCAATGGAGAAACCGGGTGTCTATAAGATTGACTGCAGCTGTGGCAGTTCATATATCGGCCAAACAAAACGTACCATAGCGTGCCGAATGAAGGAACACATAAAAGCGGTCAAAAACAACGACAAACAGAAATCGGCAATCGCGGAACATTTGTTGGAATCAGGTCTAAATCACTGGATTGAGTTTCACAACCCACAGATCATTGCGACAGAACGCCACTACATACCAAGAATGGTCAGGGAAGCGATTGAAATTACAAAGTACAAAAATTTCAATCGCGAGGATGGGTTTAAATTGTCAAGTGTCTGGAATCCAGTGATTCGTATGTGCAAAAACCGGAAAAAACAACAAACTGCTGTTTCGCGGTCAGATACTGTTAGTATTGTGTGTCGAGAACAGGTGCGAGAAAATAGTGAGTTTGTAGACAATGGTACCGACGCGTGCAATAAAAGACAGCGAAAGAGGGTAGACCGATATGTTTGCCCTTAACAACTTACCCGCAAGATCTTCAGTTACTCCGTGATCATGGCGCTTGCAACAGTGCCGAAATATCGGGAACTCAAAAATAAGGTACATGGTAGCAATCCCGTAACAAACTATTCTAATAATATTTTTATTCATAAAACAGATTACAACGATGGTCCAAATTATTGTTAGTACACACTTAAAACTATATTAGTAGCCATTGGATATTTAAATTGTATTATTTAATTGCCCCAATTACAAATTCGATTAAAATTGACTGGATTGGACAGTCATACTTATCTGGGCCATAACCATGAACTCTTAAAACAATCTCAAAGTTGTCAAATCTGTCAATTTTGGTACGTTATTTCATACAAAATTTGACAGAAATGATAATGTTTGACAGATTTGTGATTGTTTTAACAGTTCATGGTAAGGGCCCTGATATTGCTTGCAGAATGTCGTTACTGCTACCACGCACTCTGTAATAGTTTATCACCACACCATACAAATTATAAGAAAGAGGTGCGTTTTGACAGCTCATAAAAAGTACAACAAACAATTGATGGTGTCAACTAGCTTGTTACTTTGTTGTCTTTATTTGATTTTACAACGTTGTGCACCCCTGAGAGCGACCGCGCGATTCGGCACGCGCCCTCCGGAGGCAGATGTCGAGAGTCTGCTCCTCGCGCGGCTCCGCGCGTATTACAGGTATAGTACTAGCGGATGAGACCTCTCAGATTGCTCAGATAAGGATTTCGTTCTGATTGAGAGGGTAATGGATTGGTACGTAGGTACGAGGGTTGTAAAATGGGACTTATAATTCATAATACTTTATTTGCTAAAAAACATGGTATAAAGATGACATTATAAAATAAAAGTGCACATCTTTGCCAAGATTATTAGCATGCAAATTCAATTTACACAATTCAATTTAAACAATAAAAATAAATAAACAAAATGTCTATTATAATACTTAATTAAAATTATATTAAAATGTCACTAATCTCTAAATTGGTCAAGTTTAATAAGGTCAATGGAATGTGTTAATTCACTAGGTATATCCACTTTTAACTGGCATAAGTCATGGTCACGTTATGTATAAAACAAAGTCGGGTTTGTTACAACACTTATAACTCGAGAACGGCTGGTTCAATTTTCATAGTTTATAATTTGTTGGATTCGTCTCCGCCCCGAATACCAGAGTAAATAATTAAAACATTAGAGAAGCTGACAAAAAAATGTCAGGCGGTGCAAAGTTTGCCGGGGCAGCTAGTATTATCTATAATGTTCTTGATATAATAGTCTTCTTCTTAATAAAATAGACTTGGGCCCTAACCATGAACTGTTAAAACAAATCACAAATCTGTCAAACATTATCATATCTGTCAAATTTTGTATGAAATGACGTACCAAAATTGACAGATTTGACAACTTTGAGATTGTTTTAAGAGTTCATGGTTATGGCCCTGGACCTTGGTCTAGTCACTAGAATATAACTACTGGACTAAGGGTTAGCTAAATACAGAACTACGAGGCCGCGGGTTTGAATCCCTTAATAGGCAAGTGTTTATGTGAAAGTGACATTAGTAGCACCCGTTACGTTATGTAGTCACCATAGAAATAGCTTTCAAATACTCTTGCTGCTTACTTTGAAGCTAGTTAATTGTTTTAAGTCATCCAATTTCCAGGATGTGTTACCTTTGTGAGCCTTTAATACCTACAGGACATGCTAGGATATTTATTGCGTAATTAAATACTACTGTTTTCTTCTTCTTCTTCTTCTTCGTGACAATCTTGTCAGAGCGGTCGTGGTCATCATGTGCTATGCTTAGAGGCCGATGTTATGCGCTTCACGATTTCCCTCCACTTATAGCGACATTTGGTATTTCTGGAACACTCATACAATGGATCGCCAACTGCGGATTTGATTTGGTCGGTCCATCGCATGGGTGATCTTCCGCGTGGTCTAGTGCCCTCTACTCTGCCCTGTATGACAAGACGTTCAACGCGTTCATTGTTTCACCTAGAGACATGTTCGAAGTAGTGTTTTAGGTCTGGTCTTGATGACCTGAAATACAGGTATTAGATACGCCCAGTTGTGGCATTAGTCTCTCACGTATTTTTGTTCAGTTATTTCTAGACTTTGATGACAAATTAATAAAATATTGTAATACGGTACCATAACAAAAGTGTTTACAAGGTTTCCTCGTCATGTCTGTCTAAATCTTCGAGTCTATTAATTCACGCAAATGTTCATCTTCTAGGCTTAATTTCTTGTTCACGTATTTTTATAACTACCTATACTGATTAGGTGGGGTGACCAAACCAAACTTCTGCAACTAAATCTGCACGATGTTGTCCACGCCGCCGCTGATAAAACAACATGGAAGAGCTTAACTCGGTCCCACTCAATTCTGTCCTGACTAGACCTCCTGATGGTCACGATCCCCAATCCCTGAGGTTACGACTTAGAAGAAGATACTGATTATGTAATGTAAATTCATTAATAGCTGTAAGTCCTACCTATCATGTTAAACTGTGATTAGTTATGCCACAAAATGCGCGCAGGGCCGCTATACGTAATTTGTAGTTATGCTCTGTACCGAAGCTGTGAAATTTGTTGAATAAATAAAAATAAAAAACCAAGAGAGTCACAGTCACTACCCTATTGTGAAATTCTATATTGTCGGCTGTATGTCCCTTTTCCAGTACTTCAATCAGAATTCGCACCCAGTGCTATTGAAAGGCCGTAATGATATTGCGTCGGTTCCTTTGTTTCGACCATTATTTAACAACAAATGAAAGTGATTCCCAACAAATCACTGATTTGTACCCGACGTATGCGCTGATTCAGAATCGCTCCCAAATGCGCAGGAGATGAGTGAGCAACCACAATGCCAGTTAGTGCACTGGAAGACAAAGCGCCGGTCGCAGCCCGCCTCGGGCGCACCCGACCACACCCCATGAGATCTTTTTAATTTCAACCCTCTAATTGTTTTTGAAAGTTAGACCTCGAGGCGAAAACGATACCAGAGAAAACAGATTTCGTTGTGTTTTCTTTACTCGCTATTATGCTGGGATTATCGTCTGTGAAAATATGTAACAATTGTTGTACTACCCTTCGATTCTCATGTTAATGCGTTTGTTACAATTTCGCGTATATTAGAGTTCGATAGGTTCATAACTGTACACTTATTGTTTTGTATTTTGATACGCATATAATTTTTCAAAAGATTAACATGCCTGACTGACAAAAGGTTTATATTTGTCGGCAAATATTGTTAGTTAATAATCCTTTTTAATTTTGGCATGTAGTAACTGTTACTGAGAGCAAGCAACGTAGTTAACTCAATTATTTTTATTAAAATTGTATGCAACGCAACAGTATATTTTAATTGAATAAATTCCCAGTTTCATTTAATTTCAGAAACAATAAAGTTAGATTTCTAATTGTAACATACGGCAGCGAACAATAGATTAACATTTTCCGTTAACAATTAATCCGTCGAATCGCCTTTCGAGAGTCATTGTCGTCCAAGAAACGATTCCCACAAGGGAATTGCAATATTCGAGTGTTTCCCACAATTAAGATGAATAAAAATTAGCGAGTGAGTGGGCATCTGTACAAAGGATCGCGACAAATCGCGAGGAAACGCGACAAACAAGGGGAGGGCCGGGGCCGCGCTGTTTGCGCCAAACACCGCGCTTTGTCGCTGCTCGCTCGCTTAGCTCGTCGCTCGCGGCCGCGTAATTGCTCGCTCACTGTGCTTCAAACGCTCTCATCAACTGTAAGGAATCGATCGGTAATGAGCCTGAGAAACATCCGATCTTCGAGTTCTGACTGATTGATATTCACTTGTATTCGGTAATCCACTCAATTATTTTAAAGTTGGATAACCATACAAGTGGACTGTACTCGCATTTTGTAGCGTTGTTAAGAAGCCCTTATTAACGAACAAAGTGGTTTTCATTAATATTCCTTACTGATTTTCTATTGTTGCAAACATAGTAGCCTTTATGGATCATAGACCCCAACGTGAATAATGGCCATAGAAAGTTGCTCATGTTTGTCCATTCAAAGGGACTTTGAATATATTTGGAAGATTGGTATTGCTAGGGCGAATACCAGCGTAGTCACTGGTGGATTGCACACCTACATGGTTTTTTCACGAGCTGTCACCATTTCCTCCAGTCTAGCTCCGTCTTTACTTGGTCCTACGTAAGCCTAGAGGACTTTAATCTCTCAAAAGCTGCCAGGTATTGGCAGGTAGATAGGTTTGACGAGGTGCCCTGATTTGTATCAGCTTTTAGTAGAATAGTTGATTTACCTATGATTACTTTTTCTGTATAAAATTTGACGTAAAACAACACTTTTATTTACAGTTTAGCCATCATGGCCCTGGTTTCCTCTTGCCGTGAATTCTGTAAATAAAATATGTAAGTCTTCAGCTACGAGGAGCTTCATATTAATATGATTGGCGCATTACCGCCCACATAACGCCCGCATTTCCTCAATTCTGTTTACACAACACATCATTCTCACAGTTATAATTGCAAACATCCAAAACTATCCATCTCAAATAATGGCGCTAGCGCGTGCTGCGCACGAGTCCCTAACGAGTAACGAGCAACAGTGTTACCGTGATGGGGTTGCGGAATAATTGGCGCCCCGCGGTCTCATCACTAATGTTTTGATAATGAAGCCCTCTGTCCAGACGTGTGCTCCGTGTTTTTGTTTCCAGATTTGCGATGTGAGGGTGCCCTGTATAAATACAAGAATAAACAAATGCACGAGTGGAATCCGCGGCTGTTATCAAAATAAATCTTTGTGTTTCGAGTGTGGGGTGTTTAGTGTTTGTGGAGCGAGAACGACAAATAGTACAAATATAAATAAGTCTTCTATTTATCATTCTACCACTATGTTGATTAACAAGTGGGTTTCAACAGATTTACTTTTCATCCTAAACAAAGTTCCTAAGTCTTAAAGAAATCTCAATGAACTAGAACACAAAGACTAGAGTTATACTATTTGTTTCGGATGTTCCCTTGTAACACTTGAAAACTTTGCACCACAAAAATAAATATGTCGTAGCAAAAAGTAATCCTTTTATTTAAGTTGACTAGGCCAGTTTTTATTGACACATATCAACGACAATACTACGTTGTATTATGCGCTGGATGGTCATCACGGCAGCCACGGTACGGAGACACGGAGTGAATGCCTCCTCACCACGCACATAAACACACAATCCTTATGCGTTCCCGCTCGCGTGCTTGGAATTTGAGCACACATAGGCCCACAGACGTAGAATGGAAAATTAGCCTAGTTATAAAATAATATAATACCAAAATCCCAAAAGGGTAGCGCTAGACATAACAAAATAATAATAAATATCGGGTGTAAAAAAAGGCTTAACCAAGCCGAATACCACATATTCTACGTATTATTACGATCATTTTTTTCTTTAACACTATACCTGGGAAATGACGGTTTACCGAGTTATTGACAGTCAAAGTTACAATTTTTTTTCAAAGATTTTAACAAAAATGACTTCTTTTTGATAATACTAAACTTTTTAACAAAGAAACATGATAAAAATTTTCAGTGCTACTTTCATAAAAGGCCTTTAAAGGGCACAGCCGGCAATGAATCGTGCGCAGTGCTCTCGCGCCACCCGCTCGCCCGCCGACCGCTTACACACACAGGCATAGTCTGGGGCGTGCGCGCTATACATTGCGGGTTAGAAATAAGTTATTTTTTTTGATACCCAAAAATAAAAGTCATTTCCCAGCAATCATTTTTTTTGCATCATACTTGGTTTTATGTATAGAATTCGTGGTTTAAGGCTTCGTTAAGCCTTTTTTTACACCCTGTATTTGACAACATCACATATATTGCTCTGATCCTATGCTAAAAAGTAAAGAAAGCACTTGTGTCACAGAAATTAGAAACAACCACAATACCCAGACCCTAATTATAGAAAAGTTCGTTTGACTACACTGACCCGACCGGATATCGAACCTAGGACCGCAACGAGGGACCTCAGAGATGGCGACGCTTAGTCCGTTATGCTTGCCTTTCGGCTACGGAGGTCAGGTCGAGATGTGCCCAATTGGAGACCGCCTAGCTAAGCGACTAGGCTTACGCTATATTTGCATTCGAACAAGATAGAGATGATACGTAGAGCTCAGCAGCTCCCCAGCATTAGTGGATGAAAAAAAAAAACGAATTAGACCAGTGGCGTACATCGTGGGAGTAGTTTCCGTCCGACAGCAAAAACGTGGGCTGATGATGATGGTATACATTCGTATCTTTGCGCCAGATATTAAGACTATTGTAATGGTCTCGAGGTTAGGATTATTTCTTAAACCTTTAACCAGTGGTGGCCAAATAGCTGCCATCATATTTTGAACTTTATGCCCGTGAGTTAGGATTGAAAACCAATGAAAATTAAAAAATGTTTTTACCGGTCAAAGGGTTAGTAACCAGACAGTCTATTTTGCTAGATAAGTCTCCTAGTACAGCCAGATAAGAGCCAAATTATAAAAAAAAAACTCTAAAAACCTGTCTTTTTGGAACAAACTTAACAAAAGTTCTAAAAAATCACCTATTTCTCATCGTATCCAGCAATTTAAGTCTTCGGCTTCTACCTACCGCAGGCTACTGTCACAATACGTAGGGCGAGCGACTAAATTCAAATTGTAATTAGTCATGAAGAATTCCGTTTAGTTGTAAACAAAACACACTCAAATTTTTAAACAAGCAATCCGTGTAAGAACCATGACGACTCGGCCACTTAAACACGGGGCAAACGGTGAGGCTTCTTTGAAACAATGATTCTATGCTTGGGAAATCGTTAAACCTTATTGAAATAATGTTTCATTTGTATAAACGTACAGATAATAACCTCTTTTAGGTGATACCTAATAGTACGTACCTACGTATCATGTCCCTAATTCTCAGAAATATATAAATATAAGAGCAGTAAATTAGTAAATTTCAACTCTCTAACTATCACGGTTCATGAGATACAGCCTGGTGACTGACGGACAGACAGACAGACAGACGGACAGCGGAGCCTTAGTAATAGAGTCCCGTTTTACTCTTTGGGTACGGAACCCTAAAAAATGAAACCAAAAATTAACCGTCTTGAGACAGCTAAATAATATGCTACTAAATGTTAACAACGAACATACAAACTGAAGCCATCCATCTTGTCCGTCTGTCTATCATCACCACAATACGTTATCTATGGTGATCGCTCGCTTTTTTTTTTCACTCACTGAGAATAAAGATTGTTTTCAACAAAAGTACCATTATACATGTTAGATGTCTAATAAATATATCATCTACGTTAAGTTCGTGTTGGCAAGTTATGGGTAGGAAGTTTGTAAAAGTATTTTAAGTTTTTTTTTTTTGTATTTCCTAAAGTTTTATTTCTCGTATTAACATTAGGTCAGTGACCAACCCAGTCAGACTTACAATTTTAAACCTATAGAACTTATCTGCCGACCGGTCGCATGAGACCGCATAGTTTATTTTTATATATTTAATAGGGTTCTGTAGCCAAAGGGTAAAACGTGACCCTATTACTAAGGCTCCGCTGTCCGTCTGTCCGTCTGTCCGTCTGTCCGTCTGTCCGTCTGTCCGTCTGTCCGTCTGTCCGTCTGTCCGTCTGTCCGTCTGTCCGTCTGTCCGTCTGTCCGTCTGTCCGTCTGTCCGTCTGTCCGTCCGTCTGTCAGTCCGTCTGTCACCAGGCTGTATCTCATAAACCGTGATAGTAAGACGGTTGAAATTTTCACAATACTAAAAACCCGAATAAAATAAATATTCAGGGGGGCTCCCATACAACAAACGTTTTTCGCTGTTTTTATAGATAATGGTACGGAACCCTACGTGCGCGAGTCCGACTTGCACTTGGCCGGTTTTTTAGTTATGACCCCTTAAATAGGCTCACACTGATTTGTCTATGCTATGTGTGTCGTTTCTCTGCTCGATAAGATACGATAAAGAATCATAGTCATCAACTAGCTCTTCAAAATGCCTAGCTGAAGTGGCAATGGGCATATCGGTCGCACTTCTGAATTGAGAATTGAGAAGAAGCAGTGTTTGGCGGCCCACCTAGTAGAGGTATGACCTAGTTATAAATGAGGTTTCGGGAAGGCTCTGAATGCAAACGTAGAGTATCTCACTGTTATATGCCGTGATCGTTATAAATAAGCACCCATTTTTTCCCAAGACAGACCTAAATTTAGTGTTAGAATAGAAGCCAAAAAGGAGATTAAACAGCAATAAGTGTAAAATATCGCCTGCTTACATGCACAAATTTAAACATAATACGGACTTGCAAGTACCGTTCCGCTCGCTTCATCATAATAATAATTTGCGATCATAAATAGGCTACTGAAAGAGCGTCACAAGAAAGAGAAACTCGTCTAATTTTGCCTTTCAAACACCTCAAAGGCAAAATTAAGCAAGCGAACAGCTGCATAGGTGTTATAAGTACTTCTTGACAGACTTTACGACACCGTCGGGACTTGACAATTAGTTTGCGATTCCCAAAACTATTGTATCATGCCTTCCATTTATGGGGCAGATGACTGATGCAACTCCCGTGAGTTTCGGGAACAAATAATGGTTTTGTTAACAAGATATTGTGGGCAACAAGCGGTTGCGTTGGTTCTGTTAGTTGTCGTTCGGTGCGCTACATACGGACATAAACAGAATGCCATAAAGGGTGCCGCTTGGCATCTGTGACTTCGTCTTGGAGTGACCACACGATGTCTAGAAACGAGGACTGTCTTCAAATCAGTTTTGATTATTGTAAATTTTTGTTTTTAGCAATTCCATGCAAGGTTTAATTGAAGATAAATAACCAGCTCTCAGCAACTCAGCTATACATATAGCTACAACATTGATCAGAATACTGGCTTTGACAGCGAGAAAAAACACTTGAGGAACTTCATCTTGTCACGTGACGTCCTCGGTAGCTTAGTGGTCAAAGCACTCGCCCGGTATGCGATGGGACGTGGGTTCGAGTCCCACCTGAGGTCGATGATTTTTTCAAGTGTTATTTATCTTCAGTTTTGATTATCAATGATCTATTGAGTTAGTTCTGGCTCTTTTGATTATAGTTACTAATACTCGTATATTCTTTGTGCCAAGGGCTCTTGGGCGCCGCAGTTGAGCAATAAGGAGGAAATATCAGTCTTCTACACCCTAAGCCGGCTCTAGAACTCGTCTTTTCCAATTTAACAAAATTTTACTACATGTAGAGTTTGTCACTCACACATAGTTTTGACATAATTATTAATTGTGTTACATTTTAAAATTCTGTGTTATTAGAACGTATATCCCCTTGTTAGTGGGACACCTTATGGATTCGCGTCTATTTTATGTGTCTGATTTATTTCCAATTGTTTTTTGCAACAACTTTCCTACTTATCTAACTCCTAAGAATCTGTCCATATTTGGTCTCCCTAACGGAACGCGATCAATTATTGGCATTGTCAGCGTCGACAATGGCTTCTTGACACGTCGCGCGCTGAGGTGCTGTCTTCAACACCACACACCCACGCACCACCTTCCAATTTCCACTCTAAGTCCACCTCAATAGAGTTTATTTTTGTTCTACCCTCTACGGCGCCACAGACCATAATCTCTAATCAATTTTCGACTCTACGACATCAAAACAGAGTAGATTTCAGGTTGACGAGTAACCGTGACAGGTGCGCTCAAAAACGGGGCAAACCTCCCACTGGTTTCAACAATGCGAGGATGAAGACATCCAAATCTCGTTGTTACGAGTTAATTAAAACTATGTGGGCAGATGCTGTCAATAGATCTTGAACATGTTTGTTGCCACATTACATGGACGTGATGCGAATTTCTCGGGATCGCTGCGGTTCTCATGTGAAAATGGAGAAACGATAGCTCACTTATGGGTATTCTATTGTATTTTGAATAACTGTTAATAGTTTTCAGATAGGGATATCTTCTATTCAGGATTAGATTTGTAATAAAGGGTTATGTATGGAAGAAAATCAACGACTTCTATTTTTTGTACTTAAATGCTACTTTCTTCTCTGTTAGGGATGGATTGGTATACTACTAGATATTGGTAGCAACTGAGTTGATCTCTAACTTAACTAAACAGCATCTCTTTCTAATGTTAATGAAATAGAGAGAAAACCTGGTAAAGTTATCTAACAGTCAAAATCAAAGTCATTTATTCAGTAGAGCTATTAACACATCCCATTTTAGAACCAATCATATTATAAATTTATTTATTTATTTGTATGATAAGTATAGGTAATTAATTGGAGAACAAATAAGAATGTTTAGTTAGCGAGAGAGAGAAAGATTGGTGTCACCAAATCTCTACTACGTTAGAGTATGCTACAGAACTTGAATTTCTCCAAATAGATTAATTTAATTAATTATTGAAAAAAAACTAGATCTATTTTTTTTTAAAGTCGTCCACCAATTGGCTCGTGTTCTGTCTACATTACGAAGATATATTTTACTGATAAGCCTCTCGGGATCTCAAATCATACAATGCCTTAAACGGAAAACATTTTTTTAAAGTTTTTTGAAAGTTGACAATGAGAACAAACAAGAGAAGAGTTCCGGTCCTTGACCTGGTCCTAAAAATGTAACAGTTTTTTTGTTAATATTTTCATTAACTTATCAATAACAAATCGTAAACAACTTAGCTCGTGTGAGCTCATGTAATATCACAAAACTCTATTATCCCTACAGTTTCTAAAAATACTACTACTGTTGAGATAGCTATCCTTGACGACCTCCGTAGCCGAGAGGCGAGCACGCCGGACTTAAAATGGCGCCGCCATCTCTGAGGTTCCGGGTTCGATCCCCGGTCGGGTCAATATAGAAAACGAACTTTTCTATATTGGCTCGGGTCTGGGTGTTATGGTACCGTCGTTGTTTCTGATTTCTATAACACAAGTGCTTTAGCAACTTACCTTAGGATCAGAGCAATGTATGTGATATTGTCCAATGTCCAATCCTCCTCATTAAAAAAACTACTCAAGATATAAAAAAAAACTATCAAACATTTATAAAGAGTGTAAAAACCCCGCATTCCGCCAACAAAGCGATTAAGTTGGCCGTTTCCGAGTGTTCTCTAATCCGCTTTCGTCCAAATGGCCTTTCTCGAATTCGCATTCGGACAATCAAAGGGCATTACAGCAGTGAGCGAATTGCAAGCAATAGTCGGTCACACACAATCGCGTCGCAACAGTGCCGGCTAGCAACGGGCGGCCATGACGACAATGGCGCCCCCCGCTGCAAAACCGATCGACTTGAAGCTGCGAACGGAATAAGAAAAAATGTGCCGAGTTTGAGGATTGGAGCTCTGAGGGTTCTGTAGGGTAAAAAAAAGAAAACATGGATAAAATAATTCGATATTTTATTGGACTATAATTGATAAATTACTATAAGATATAATTGATAATTAAGATTATTACTTTTACCGAATATGTCTCAATCATATTATTTTTTTAGTACTATTAATTCAGCATAAAGCCAAGTCGCCATTTTACTAAAATACTTGCCTAGTCTGAACTAGGCTTGTTCAATAAATCACCTACCAAAAACATTAGTAACTATATAATTGATATTATAATCTGTCAAATGGTAACGGCATGTCACCTGTGTCTAAGTGCCTTTAGGAAAATAAAACCATATTTTATTTTACAGGGGTTAAGATAATAGTAGTCGGCAGGTACGGTAAAAAGTTGACCAAAAAATAAAGGCTTTAAAAAAGGTCGTGTATTTTTTTCAGATTTTGGAATTCCATATTTAAAATGAGGAAATTTTAATAAAATGGAAACAAAAATATCAAAAAAAATAACAATTTATTTGTTTGTTACGGGCCCCTAAAACACTGGCAGAACGGACACGAGTCTCCGACAGATGTGTAGAAAAAAGTTTAGCGACTGAATCTCGTTAATACTGCGATGTGCGGGTCAAATCGTTTCGAGAGGGGATGGAAAGGATTACACCAATTATTTATTTATTTTTTATCGCGCGTGAAAACTGTTGGATGTCATTAGTAAGTTGTTAGTGACAGTTTTGTAGCGAGTTTAAAAGTCTTTGTAGTTTAGACATCTGTGACGTAACAAAGAAAGTTTGTGATGTGGTTTAATAGAATTAGTAGGAAGTTACTTAGTTAATAACGTAATTTTGTAAAAACGGTACCTATGATTTTCATCTTATCATTTTTAGTTACTTATTAAAATGAAAGTTAGCAATTAAATAAATAGATGATTAACTGATTGCCATGGCTCTAATAGTGAAACATCTGCTGACAATATCGAGCGATGGAAAAAAAAACGATTCAAACGTCAAAACCTCAACAGTTTTATTTACAAGTAAGTAGCTTATTTTATTTTAATGTATTGTATCTACACGGAATAAAGATTTATGTAAACAGCACGACGTCGTCAGCTGCCCCCACAGATTACAACAAAACGGAGGTGGATTCAAATGAACAATGGCCACTAATAGCTTTCCAATAGCGTCTTTCAGTTGCCAGAAGTGTCAGCACGTACTTTCCACACCTGACGCGAGCCACAGAATAAAAACTCAACCTTAACTATTCACAGCCCTCAACCAGTACACTTAACACAAAAATAATTATTTATGTTGACTGCCAGTACCACGTACTAGCCAGGTGCACTCTAAATCTACAAACTTTTTAAAAGCCACTTCGATTTAAATTTGGAATACCATTTTGTTTTGAATGTTAAACTAGTTATTCCTTTTTACAAATGGCCAGTAATAATAAATAGCAATTAATATTAAAGTGGAACTTACCGATTGTTGTAAATACGAGTAAAGTTTAACGATATTCGATTGAAAGCCATTCGTATTGTTTTCAAAACCGTTGCTCAATTGGCGTGAACAAGCATTTTTTATTGTTGGCTACACTCTTGGGTGCTTTTAGGGGGGAATATTAAAAACCATTTTCCGAGTGTTCTCAAAGCGGGCGACAATGGAGACAAAAAAGTATCTAAACCGGAACACAGGGCTGCCTCTCGTGGCTTCCGGGCTGAGAGGTTGTTGAAGATGGCGACAATATTAATCAATATTTCAACAACATTACTGGGGCGGCGAGGACGACGCTCTCAAGATCAGACGAGACAGCTACTCTCGCCTCTTGGGCCCGCCTTCTCACAATGAACACGAGCTTAAAAATAAGGATTGTTTTATTTTTGTGTTTTAAAGGAGGAACAAGAGTTATCCCTTAAATGACACTGTTTAAGGATAGAAAAAAAGTCTTTAAACTTTGAATTAAACACGACGCAACAAAAAACGAACAAACTTATCTTAAAAACAATGTGGTCTTGTCTTGTGGTCTTGTGGCATGGTGATTTGCCTTTATCACGACTGGTTCTAGGTTCGATTCCCGGTTTGGGACAATTTAAAAAAGATCGTTTCCTTAATTGGGTCGCGTTTAAAATAGATCGTGTGGCACATCGTTACTAAAGTGTAACGGTAAAAGTTCAGCTTTATTTTAGCATAATGGTTGTGCCCTTTTTCTTTGCTTTATCAAAAATGTGCTACATTTTGACACATGTTTCTTTGTAATTTTGTTTTTAGTAATTCCATGCAAGGTTTAATTGAAGATAAATAACACTTGAAAAAAATCGTCGACCTCAGGTGGGACTCAAACCCACGTCCCATCACATGTTCCTTTATTAATATTGTAATATTTCATTTTATTGACATACATTACCGTATAAAATACTAATTATTAATAATTGGCGACAAAATAACAATGTAACATGTATAATTTACGTTACGGCGCGGCGGATGCACAACACGGTTTACGGTTTAAATAAATATTTTCATTTCATTTTATTACGATTCTGATTGAACAAACTAAAAAAAAAATACAACGGATTTTTGATTATCTATGTTTCTATTACTATGTTTTCTAGATTCGACTCTTTCTAGAACCACTCCTTAATAGGCAGAATTTTTAATACCACCCTTATACTTACACCCTGTATATCTGAATCTTTTTGTAACACGTGACGTAAATCTAGCATTTGTTTTGGGATGTGCTTTATTAAAATTTTAAGCTTATAAGAATAGTTCTTGCAATTCTTGTTGAGGAGGTGATAGCCTTTTGTTTAAACATGTTGAATTACAATGACTTTGTATAGTCATTCATTAGGGCCCGTGTCCCGCGGAGCGGCGCAGGCGCAGGGCGGGACTCACAGTAGGCAGTGTGTTTGGGTTTGTGAGTGAGTTTGCCCATTGCACCCTAGTAATGAGGGCTGATTACCTGTCAACTTTGGTTTAAGGAAAATTACGTCAATAAAATTTAAATCACTTAACTAGTCTTGTTCTTGTAATAAGTTATTCTAAAAAATATCAATTGCCATACAAATTATTTAATGAAGCATTTGTACCATTTCATCATGATCATCATCTTGTCCACTGTGGACATAGCTTTCCCCAATGAGTACCAAAGAGCACGATCCCCCGCGTTTTTCATCTAGCCACTATAAATCAAAGTCTGGCCTTCAGACAATATAAATAATTTAAAACTCAATGAAACGGGAATTAACGCGATCATAATTTAGGTACAAAATGTTACCTCTTTTGCCTGACGTTTCGATCGGGTTACACCGACCGTGGTCACAGACTGACTGGAACAGCGATGTCTTCACTCCGTATGAGAGGCAGATCCTCCATCTACCCTCATAATATTATTTTCACGCCAAGTACCGTCACACACTACACTCACTGTGTCCCTATTCTGCACACTAACCGCCGCGTCCGTATTCAGGTGAGAACTCGATCGCGAAACAGAACGAGATAGGACGAGTTTATGCAATATAAAGTCGATATTGTTATTTTGTAATTTATTTTTAACTTTTTTAGTTTTTATGATAGACATTTGAAAGTTGGTTTTTACGATTGCTTTTCACCTATTTAGTCACAGGTTAACAGGATGTACACTAATAAAATCGGACCTTATATAATACAAGTCTATGTTGACGATCTTTGTTAGTGTATTTGAAAGGTTTCTTTAATCAATTAGAATGTTTTGTTTCCTATTCCAAATTAGCTCGCTGTTTATCTGCGAAGCCTGCCTTGATTGGTGCGCATCAGCGTATGGCTTCATTGTGTTTGTGTCATGTTGACCCACATTCTCATTAAAGCGATTGAAACCCATGAAATGTTTGTGACGAGATCGCAGTTTATATTAGTGCTGAGGGAGAAACGAATGCTGAAAATAGAAATACTTAATTCGAAGTTAATTACTTGACTGACTTGTATCTATTTAAAATTATTATTTTTTATATTGGACAACATCATATAGGTACATTGCTCAGATCCTATGGTAAGTAACTAAAGCTCTTGTAATAAAGAAATCAGAAACAACGACGGCACCACAACACCCAGACCCAGACAGATGAAAATAAAACATCTTTATCTAGTAGAAGAATACAGCTAGGCTGGGCAGCAGATGGGAAATTACGTCGAGTATTTACGTCGCCCATTCCACAAAGTGTTAAGACGAAAGTTTTCAATCAGTGCGTCCAACCCGTCATGGCATACGGAGCCGAAACGTGGACACTCACGATAGGGCTGGTCCACAGATTTAAAGTCGCTCAGCGAGCTATGGAAAGGGCTATGCTCGGAGTTTCTCTGAGGGATCGGATCCGAAATGAGGTAATCCGACAGAAAGCTAAAGTCATCGACATAGCCCATCGAATTAGCAAGCTGAAGTGGCAGTGGGCCGGCCATATTTGTCGCAGAACCGATAACCGCTGGTAAAAGAGTTCTTGAGTGGAGACCGCGTGTCAGCAGGCGTAGTGTGGGACGCCCTCAGACTAGATGGAGCGACGATCTTCGCAAGGTTGCTGGCAGGAGCTGGATGAGAGTAGCCGTGGATCGTGCAGAGTGGCGTGCAATTGGAGAGGCCTATGTCCAGCAGTGGACTAGTGTGGGCTGATGATGATCTTTATCCGACCAACAAGCATTTCGTTTCGATTTCATCTCTAATCCATGAACTCCGACATTAAAAAAGTTTCCATTACAAAAGAAAAAACGTACAATCGTGCTTAAAATACATACAGCCAAAAATTCCCGATTTATCTGAAAACAAATGAAAGAGATTTTGACAGCGCGGCCAACATGGCGCGCGACGACAGCGCCTCTGTAATTGCTCCAATCGCGCGGGAAACACGTTCGCTCGTATTTATTTATTTACCTACTATTTACTGGGCAACAGACTAACGAGGGCCAAAATGGAGTTTTGCCGTAGTTTTTCTGTTCTTTTGTGTTCGCCGTTTGACGGAACGTGATTATGTCTAAGTACCGCGTTGTATAACGCCGAAGGTTTTGTCAAAGCGGTAGGTGTAGGCAGCAAACTTGGTTTTATGACGAAGTAAAGCTGTATTCCTACTAACAAATTACGAACTTAGTGATGTCAGTAAATGGTCGATAAAGAACGAGTTTTTTATCTTATATTTTATATCAGTCCATTGCTGGAGCTAAGGAAAGCATCTTCAATCTTTTCTTGACAGTTGAGTATGGTATCACTTTGCCAGCCATCAGTATCACGTGACGATCCACTTTATTAGCTATAAGAAAATCTTAATGTTAAAAAAATTCGTTTGTTAGCTCTGGCTCCCGAGATTCAGAACCATTTGGGGAATTGTCAAGCAGAAAACCACAAGACACTATAAGATTTTGCATTAGTGTCATCACGTGATTTACTAGTTGTCAGTTCTTTAAGAAACTGTTCCATATCGGGGGCTGGTTTGACATGTTTCTCCAGGTTGAACTCAAAAGCTAAAATCGATACAATTAAAAGGTGTGGATTAATTTTGTGAAAAGTCTGTTTAGGCTACTTGAAGACCTTTTCGACCTCCGTAGCTGGACGCGAGCACGACTATATGGCGTCTCCATCTCTGAGGTTCCGGGTTCGATCCCCAGTCGGGACAATGTAGAAAACGAACTTTTCTATATTGTCTCGGGTCTGGGTGGTGTGGTACCGTTGTTGTTTTTGATTTCTATAACACAAGTGCTTCAGCTACTTACTTACCTTAGGATCAGAGCAATCTATGTAATGTAAAATATAAAGAGAACAACATCTTTGCCGGAAAGTCGGAATTACACAGAGTTGACGTGTTGTAGACCCGCGACTTAGGTTAGTGGAGAAACGCAGCTCAGGGCGCCCTTCTACGCGATGGTTGTGCTAGCCAATACAAAATATTTTTATATTGTATTTATATATGTATGTGATAGTTGTACGTTTTCGCCCTCGCTACTCATCATGAATTTAACGGTTGCTATTTTCTATTTTTATGATTGCTTTTCAATTAGTTAATCTGTTCTGATCTGCTCACCAGCAACGACACATGTAGTAGACTTGTCTGCTTTACTTTGTAATGTTTCGTGGTCAACTATCATTGGCTATTTAAGTTGTCGTCATGTAAATGTCAAATTATGTATGCTGTTCTTGTCCCAAATATAAATAAAAAAATAGATGTCATAGCCGAGAGTGAGGTTATTGGAGGAAGATGAACTGACATGGGTTGGTTATGGGGGTAACGGTATGAGGTCTCGAATTATTCTTCCTTACAAAGTAGATGGGAGAGAAATTGCGTCTTTTTTTCCGAGCCATACGTACGAATTTTTTAAGTTAGGTTAGTTCCTTGATCTATTCCAGTTGTGTGAGAAAGGCAAAGTCTGCTCAAACAAAGGCGGTGGTATTCGCTAGTATGATACAAAAAGGGACAAATACTGTTATAATATAGGTTTGTGGAGGCTGAACGTGACTGGGCGTTCTGGGAGTGTCGTTAAATATTTGCGCGGGAGGACTAAACACGGACGCAGCCGCGGGCGACGTGCCTCCACTAATGACACCACAGTGTACGTTTACATTGGGACATTTAGGAGAGTTTTCAATATTGTTTACCAGTCCATTTCAAAATATTAAAAAATATCCTATGCTTCATTACGTGCATTTTACACAACCTTAATATTTGTAAGATTATTCAGTGGGAAAGATGTTTTTAAAAATTTCGCTTTTGTTCTTACAGATAGTTTTTATATTTCAGCAGACAGGCTATTCGTCTCTTGCTTTATATTTTTTAAAGTTTTAAATATCTTACTAGAAACGTGGAATTCTAATTTTGTGTTTTCTCTCTTTCTGTTATTATAGGTTATTTGAAATTCGACATAAGCAAATACGCAGTGTAACTATTTTGATGCCATGCATATTACAGTATAACTCTTCTTCCTATATATAACTATTGTCATATAATTATTCTTCCTAGCGTAAATATTTTATTTATTTAAATATCATAATCATACAATTTTAAGTCATAATGTAAACATTGTCCAATAAAACTGTTTACACAGTTTTCTGCAGGATCAGGTGAGTCTCATATAGGTCATATGTTGTCAAACCAAGTGTTACTTAAGTTTATTTTTTAAAATATTTTGACTGGTTCCCGTCGTATGTCTTTAGGCAAACTGTTCAGAAAGTACGGTAGACTTTTTATTAGAGTTCTGTCCCCAAAGTAAATATATCCAATTCCCGTCTTGTGTCAGGGTCCGCTGTCCTGCTCTTTCTCCTCCACTTCGCTCTACTCCTGGCAGGAATGTCTCATAAAGTCTCAATACTCTCCTAACGTGTGGTGTCAGTACATCGGACTCCATCTATTGGCTCAATCGTGCGGGAAACACGCGCGCGGTCACCCCGCCGACGCCGCGACATTACGCCATATAATTATGTGTTCATGTACATATACAAATCGTGTGTATGTACCATTGTATATGTTGGTACACACTACACAGTTATTGAGGACTGAGTAGTCGCAGGCCTACTTGCTTGCTTCTGTATGTACTACGTAATGGTATGTAGAAAGCTAAACAGTTGCGAATCTAGAGTAAGGATTAAACATGGTTTTGTTAAGAAGTACCGAACTTCTTATTTTCAGGAGAATCTCCCTGTACACCCAAACTCGAGCTTTTTTTAGAAAAGCTAAAGAAAAGAAAAGGGAATCGAGATTACGGCAACATTTACGATTTACGACCATTCAGTTAAACATGAAAGTTACAGAATGGATTGAAATACTTACCACAAATCATAATATTACCATAGAGAAAAAATATACTACGTAAAAATATTACTAAATCTTTGCGTTCAAAGAAATAACTACCACTACACCGATTGTGTTGTCAAGCTATTGATAGTTGATACATGTTATATGTAGTTAGGTGAGGTAAGTAGTTGCAAATTAACTTCCTAATTCTGACGTTCTATACCTAAAAATCTGTTAAACATACTTATAAAATAATTACTTTTAAACTTTCGCGTTGCATAATTTAAAACGTCAGGCAAAAGAGGTAACATTTTGTACCTAAATTATGATCGCGTTAATTCCCGTTTCATTGAGTTTTAAAATACTTATAAAATACATATTATTGATGGAACTTATAAATTGTACCTTTCCACATGTATTTTTTTGCACTGTTTGTTCATGTAGTATGCAATAAAGATATATCTATTGAACTACCTTCGCAAGCTAACAGTACTCTAGGCGGGCATGCCTATACAGTGTGGCCGTCGACAGCGTTCAGCGTGGGCGTGCCGCGGGGCGGGGCGGGCGCGGGCTTACAGCTTACAGCCTGTAGGTAGGTCTAGGTCATTGGACTTTACTGCTTATCAATCAAAATTCAAATTCAAAATATTTAATTCAGTCTTGGCCTTTAAAGTGTAAGTAACAATTTAATTTAAGACTATTGTTAGTAAAGACAAGCAAGACATCATGAAATTATATTTATTATTAGAATAGTTTGTTACGAGATTGCTACCATGTACCTTATTTTTGAGTTCCCGATATTTCGGCACTGTTGCAAGCGCCATGAGCACGGAGTAACTACTCCGTGACATGTACATGGTAGCAATCTCGTTACAAACTATTCTAATGTTAGTGACCATGAAAGTTTAAAACAATATATATATTTATTATTATTTATATTTATCTTTTTTTTTTAATTTTTGTGTGAATTAACACCCATCTCTGAAGGAGTGGTGAATTCTATCGGTTTACAAAAATAGGTAGGCTATAAAAATGCTTTTTTATGGATTACTGGCTGTTTTTTTTAAACAAATCACTTTTTTTTTACGGATGCGGATACTGGCTGGTATTCAAGTAGCATTATCCTATATTTTCTTATTTCGTAATCTATTCCTGCGTGCAATAATGTGCGTCTCTAGTTTATGTCATCAAATGCACATTGAATCTTTCATGGCATTCTATGGATTTATTAAAATTAAGTATATTAAAATAATTAGGTCTCCCTGAAAATAATTGGTTGGATACATACGAACAACAACAGATACTCTTAAACAATCGTAAATGAAAAATCATTCACATGAAACTTATAAATATATCAAATTACGTAAAAACAGTAAACCGACTTCAAACAATATGGAGTAAATGAAACAAGCATTGAATTTTGGTTTTTGTGGTATACTTATTTGGAATTTGTTTCTAAATGATTAATTATTAATCTCTCTTTAGAGTCAGTTTAACCTTTTTGTGCAAAAAGATTTGGCTCTAAGTATGATTCATGCCCTAAAGTATCACGAGATATCAATCTATAATGTAGTTACTGCTGTTTGAAGCTGGTTGAAATTTAAATTGGACCAAATTGCTTTATGCTCTATGCTTTGTTTGGCTCCATGTGACAAAGGAGAATTATGAAAATTGGACGTAACAATAAAAATCAAAAATATGGATGGTCATACATAAATTATATTACTCGTCCAATCGCAAACTTTGTTCGTGTAGGTTTTTACCAAGTATTCGGTTGATGAAAGAGTCTACCGACTACGAAATAATTTGTCACCACCCATTGTATCATTAGTTCCGACGCGCAGCTGCTCAATGTTTAGAAACACGATTAATAATTATAGGTTCAGCCCATAAAGAACCGTTCATTACAGTCTGGTCACAGTAAATACGGTTCCAAACAACGCGTGAAAAATTACAATCGTTGTTTAGTGTTTACCCGCCGTGACAGATCGGGTTAATAAAATCAAATGCAACCCCATCACAAGCTGCTAAAAAGTTACGTGGTAGCTTCTTGGTGCAGCAACCCAAAGGAGACTCTATATCTTTGTTATACAGCTGATGTAGAGCAGAGAGAGTATGTGTGTGTCGGAGCACGTACGAAGGGTGGGGCCCCGAGGCTGGGCGGGGCCCCGCGCGAGGAGGCGGGGCGCACGCGGCGCTCGTCTCGTTAGTCGGATGCGAGCGGCTCGCGATGCCGCACCACTATGACTCCTCCGCACAGTTTCGCGATACGAGACCTGCTCCCAGAGGCGTCCTCCCGCTCGCCGTCTCCCTCCGACACCGAGCTCGACGTCACCGGCACCGAGACCCCCCCGCCCGGCTGCTCCACACAGACCGAAGACGAGAAAAAGAAAAACGAAAAACCAGCATACAGCTACAACGCCCTTATCATGATGGCCATCCGCAGCAGCCCCGAGAAACGACTCACGCTCAACGGAATCTACGAGTACATCATGAAGAACTTCCCCTACTACAAGGAGAATAAACAGGGCTGGCAGAACTCGATCCGGCATAACCTGAGTTTGAACAAGTGCTTCGTGAAAGTGCCGCGGCATTACGACGACCCGGGGAAGGGGAACTACTGGATGTTGGATCCGTCGTCGGACGATGTGTTTATCGGTGGCACGACGGGAAAGCTGCGGAGGCGGTCGACAGCCGCGTCCAGGTCGCGGCTGGCGGCGTTCAAGAGAGGTGCAATACTCCACCCGATGTTCGGGAACCCGTACGCGTCGTTGGTGGGTCTGTACCCGCCGCTGCTGTCGGTGTACGGGCGGTACGGGTTGCCGAGCCCGCTGCTGCGGCTGCCGGCGCCGCCGCACCCGTACCAGCATCTGTACCGGCGGCTGCACGCGCTGGCGCCGAGCCCGCCGGCGCCGGAGCCCGACTCGGTACAGCACAGTTGAAGCCTCGGCCGCTCGCTGCCGCCTGCGCGCGCGCATGCCGCAGCCGAGCACCCTGTGACGTATCCTGTGAAGTCTAGACTGTGATAGGGCGAGCCGCGAGGACGCTGTGTGTATTATAATCGATTAGTATCTGTAAAAAGTGGTATCGCTATTTATTATTATCTTAAGATTCTATTTAATGAATTTAATTTAATGTTAAGAGAACTCATATGAGATTATTGGGCGCAATAAAATGTTTCTAAGCAGATTGCTTAAACGAATTTGGTGGTTTTAATTTGATATTTTTTTGTAATGGAGATATTTCTTTTTGGTCCAGTGTTTCTGTCAATTATTTAAGCTTATTTGCAGTCATTAACAAACTTACTTTTTCTTATTAGAAAATACTAAGGAAGTGCAAGCTAATGTAATTGCCTAGCTACATTCAATTGTATCTTTATAACATTTTTACGAACACTTAAGAATAGAAGATGTTACATTTTGAATTTTAAAAGAATTTTAAACATAATTTGCCGAGAAACAAACAATATGCACCGAAGCTCGTTTAAAGGATTTTAATTGGTTTTATTTAATGGACCATCATATCATAATTTAAATTACTATTCTAATAAATAAACTATTCATTACATACTATCAAAGACCGTCATTGTAGAGTGTTAATATGTACACATTACAAACTTATTTCAATTATTAAAATGCAGCAATGGTCTTAAACACACACACTCTTGGTACTCATGCCTCACAGCCAATATTTTTCCTAAATCTTTTATCAACTCTTTTGTAAATTTGAGATACTTAGTTTGAGATTGACAACGCTATGTATTTTAGGGTTACGTACCCAAAGTGTAAAACGGGACCCTATTACTAAGACATCGCTGTCACTAGGCTGTATCTTATGAACCGTGATAGTTAGATAGTTGAAATTATGACAGATGATGTATTTCTATTGCCGCTAAAACAACAAATACTTAAGAACGCAATAAAACAAATATTTAAGGGGGCTCCCATACAACAGGCATGATTTCTTTGCCGTTTTTATAGAAAATGATATGGAACCCTTAGTGCGTGAGTCCGACTCGCACTTGGCCGGTTTTTTTAAACTTCTACATACAAACTAATGCGCTACCCCGATAATAATGTAGGTAGAGCATCTGAAAAAAACATAACACGATCTTTATGTTTCTCCCATATTAAAGTTTTTAATATTAGCATCTCATCACGTGGTTTTGAGAAACTTATCCTATTTCATTTGTACATTCTATCATAGATAGCTAGTTTTTTTTACTAAATATATTTTAATATATTAGACAACATCACATACATTGCTCTGATCTTAAGGTAAGTAGCGAAAGCACTTCTGTTTTATAAATCAGAAACAACGACGGTACTAAAACACTCGGACCCGAGATAATATAGAAAAGTTACTTTTTCTACATTGAATCCACCGGGGATCGAACCCGGAACCTCAGAGATGGTGACGTCATAAGTCCGGCGTGCTCACCTCTCGGCTACGGAGACCATAGACATTTTTCATGGCTATGTTCTATCTAGATCATGATTTAGCTGCATAATATTAGTTATAACAAAACTTTTAACTGTAGTTAATCGTGACCAATATTATAACGAGATAAAGTTTGATGAAGGAGATTATCTCCGGAATTCAAATTATACGATTTAAATAATTCTTTAAGCAATCGGATTTATAGAATCTGGATAGACAAATTTCAATCACAAAAAAAAACACATTTCCCGAGGAAACAATGGACCACCATCAGATACGTGCAGTGCATATAGGCAATTAAGCAGTGCCTACCTGATAAATAAAATGAGGTAGGCAGTAGGTACTTACAAATGTGTGTCTTTGATGAAAACCACTGATTTTCATCAATAAAACACTTAAGTAAGTATCTACAGCCTACCTCAAAATAAAACTAATGCCCGCCACTGACACCATTGATGACGCCGATGTTGACGACCTGCGTAGCATCGCCATCTTCGATTTCCTGACGGGTCAATGTAGAAAATTTACTTTTCTATATTGTCTTGGAGTCTTGGTGGTGTACCGTCGTTGTCTCTGATTTATAAAACACAAGTGCTTTGACTACTTACCTTAGGATCCAAGCAATGTTCGTGATGTGGTCCAATATTGATTACTTTACTGTTATATCCATGTTACTGTTACTGTTTTAGCCATGGATTAAAGAAACCAATCCAAAACCAATTTCATTTACTAAGTTTTTTTTTTTCAAATAAATAAATATTGGACAACATCACATACATTGCACTGATCATAAGGTAAGTAGCGAAAGCACTTGTGTTATAGAAATCAGAAACAACGACGGTACCACAACACCCAGACCCGAGCCAATATAGAAAAGTTCGTTTTCTACATTGACCCGACCGGGGATCGAACCCGGAACCTCAGAGATGGCGGGCCATTTAAAGTCCGGCGTACTCGCCTCTCGGCTACGGAGGTCGTCGAAAGTGTTAACACAATCATCATCATTAGCAACAAAATTTGGAAGTTGCTATTCCATATTTTGATAGTGTGTTTTCAACTCGTCTTACAAAGCTAATTCAAGTCTCGTTTCGGAAACAACATTTCAGCATTCACACCTTGTATTAAATACATAGATAAATATTTGATATTACACATCGCACTGAAGAAAATTAAAATAAATTGTATTCTTTTTCGTACATCCTAAAAAAAATACATCCATCTTTTTTTTCAAATTCCGCTCCACATTTAGAATAACGCTCTAGTCAAAAGAATATTTTCTTTCAGGATCATTCGGAAAGGGGATAATATTTAATTAAAATGCACAGAAGTGTCTTACACTTTTCTGCTTGACATTACGTTTGGTTTTTCCTTCTCTTGAAAACAAAACTCAGGGATTAATGGACATAAATTCTGCATACGTTTTAATTGAGTAGTATTATATTTACCTAGACCTTAAGTATGGAATCGCTGTTAAAAAAACAGCGATTGCAAATGAGTAGATTACCATAGCTTGCCACAGCTAAAACGCACATCAGATATTCACAAATTGGTTCTTATGCCAGCTATTTTATAGTAAATGTTACTTTTGATCATAAGCGTACCCAGTAACGTCCAAACACTTGCTTAGTTTACGAGACAATCAACGCGGCCAAATCGCTATTTGTCGCGCGACAAAAATTACGCTTTCGCCAAAACGCTGCCAACAAAAACATGTCACGGCGAAACGGGACACAGCTTAATCCCGCTAAACCCGCCCATCTCTCATCCGACACAAAACATCTTGCGTCTAGAAATATTGTGAAAAGCTGCTCCGAGCGCGCCCACTTATAAATCAATCCACCATTTTGTTTTTGCGTTCGCGCGCTTTTTCCCGCGATGATAATCGTCGCCATAAACACTCGGTAATCCGCGGCTTATGTTGAGGAGACACAAGCGGTGTACCGGGTATTTCTTGTAAATAATTGTAAATCTATGTCAAAACGCAACGACAGATACATATGTTAGGGGATTATGGGAACTGACTAACCCGTTTCGTCGATTTTATGCGACGTGGTGTGCGACTGACGACTTCCCGGCTTCCCGCCGAAACGACTCGGTAATCTCAGGATAAATATGGTCGTGGCTTGAAGTAGCGCCGGGAAATGCTCTAGAGGAGCTCCTCGATGTTTGTTTTTGTTGACGATTCAAATACTTATCCCTGAATAGATTGTGTGTCTCATCTCATTGTACTCTCAATTTAGGCGTGATGTTTTTGTTACTCCTTAATCCGTTGAAAACTTATCACCGTGCCCATAACAGATCTTATATAGACTTGAAAATATTTGGTAATTTTGATAAGGGATAAGGCAAATCCGTTTTGATGGATTTGATCGATTTAAATAAATTTTAATAAAGAGCACTACATACCTACACAGTTCGGTTCAGGGGCTCCGGCTACACGGGTCGAAATACCGTCACAAATATATGTAGGTATTTTTCGGTATTGATTTCATACAGAAAAAGAGGAACTTCATTTATAGGCAAATTTTACTGAATATTCCATTTATTTTTTTCTTTCTGTAGGGGTATACCTAGTCGTTTTCTAAAAAACCTAGTGGTCCTGCATGTTTTGAGACGGCCTGTAGAAAAGAGTTTATTTTTTAATTTTATTTCTTCTTCTCTTTTGCTCTCCAGCCATTAATAATAATCAAAGGTCAAAATTCTTTTCAATCCTATACCAATGATGATATTTTGTAGATTTGGCAGGAACACTCTTAATAGTTTCGGGATACCAATTACACAAAATTATAAAATATTTTTTCAAATGCATACAGCAAATTTATGGAATGGGACGCTGTCATTTCATTCAATCCTTTCTTCCATTGTCGCGGGATAATCTGTGTGGAAAAAAAATCGGACATTCGTATAACAACACAATGTACTGAATATTCTGTTGTATTTGTAATATTTGTCGTTTGTTTGTCCACATTTAGTTTATTCAATGGACGAATGTTTATTTGCACACATTTGCTACTAAACCTTTCTGCGGAAGTTTTGCTCGCTTTGTGGATTTGTATGATTATTAGGTTTGATAGAAAAAATGATATAATCGGAGCGATTGTCGTTTGAATTCATTCAGCTATTTGTGACATTTCTGGATCGTGAAATGTTTGTGACTGGCGTTTGTCATAATAATTCGGTATGGTTGAATCCTTTCTTAGATTATTTAAAAACATCTTTTGTTAGCTCCTTGTGGACAACTTGAATAGTACCTACCTAATTATGTGAATGAAATAAGATGTACTTACGAAAGCAATTAAATGTCGTTGATAAGATCAAACAAGTGGCAAGTCTGAAGTGGCAGAGGGCAACTAGGCAGGATATAAGGCCGGAAACATGCCTCGTAGGGTAAAACGGATTAAGCATGGAGACCTTGGGGCGAAAAGACACCTAGAGATGACGTCAAGAAAAAATGATGATGATGATGATCATGATGATGTCGTCCGCGTCGTGTCCGATGATGGCGACCCTGGTTTATCTTCTGGCGTGTGCCCGTAGATAGCTGGCAAACCCGAACTTGGTCTTGAACACCCGGTCACAGGGGGCGCAGTACAGCTGGCCCGCGCTGTTGTATGTGTAGTTGTAGGAGGGTTTAGGTTTATTTCAAGCATGTTACAAAGTTTTAAAAAAACAAAGTTTTTAGCGTAAATTTATTTAAATGCACATATCCGTTATCCAATCATTCCAAAGAAATTCTGTATTGTTTGGGGTACCTAAGATGATAGCTGATTACTAGTTGTTGTAAATTCATCTGAATTATTATCATACCCCTGTATGTTATTACATACACTAGTTACTCCAATTCCTCGCTCCATTAGTTTGATACCAGTATGTTTATTAAACATCTCGCGCGTTATACTCTTTGCTTTGAGTTTCAGTCGCTTCCTCGGAACATAGAGTGTTTAAATTAGTGTTGTTGACCCAAGTATGCGCGGCAGTAAGGTGTTTTAAGAAAAAAGTATGCGGTGTAAGCTCGGAGGCAGATGCTTTTATTTGAGATCTAGATACTAGATAATACCTAGGTATCTATCTAGTACAGTATAATTCTTACTCTGTGCTAGTACGTTTAGGTACGTTTTACGATTCTGGCTAAACAAATTTACAAAATAAAGCTTGTGAATATCTTAGTGGTTTCAACCCACGTATGCGAATCCCAGAATATGGGTTATTCAGAATCAATGTACGGATATATTTATATCGATGGTGATCCCTCACATCAAACATCTTAATCATCGTGGGGAAATACGCATATTCAGATGAGGATAGGTAGCCGTGGTATATGTCTTAGGGTCACGGAGGCCAGACTGATAGACTTAGCGCGTTAAGGTCCATGGTCAAGCTTACCCTGAATAGGAACGACTCAAGGCTACAAAAAAAGAAAGATTTAAAAAAAGTTTGCATTGAATAATAGCTGACACGGCAATAAATATAAATATTGGACAACATCACATATATTACATTGCTCTAAACCTAAGGTAAGCGAAAGCACAGTGTTATTGAAATCAGAAACAGCGACGGTACCACAACACCCACCCCGAGAAAATATAGAAAAGTTCCACCGGGAATCGAACCTTAGAGATGGCGACGCCATTTATAGTCCGCTGTGCTCGCCTCTCGACTACGGAGGTCGTCAAAATAACCCTGGATCAGGCTCATTGAGAGAGGCCCACGTCCAGCAGTGGGAATGGATATGATATGGAGTATGATGACATGTACAGTTCGATCGCATTTGCCTGTGTATGTACATTAAAGATCTGATTGATCAGGTTCCCAAAACAGTGTAGGGATTCAGCGGAATGTTTACGGTGATTTTTGAACACGAAGCAGGCGGCGGCAACATCAAACAGACAATTGGCGAGATCAAAGACGCCGCCGATGGCCGGTTTTTGTTTGTAAAGAAATTTGTACGCTGAATTAATCTATCGGAGATTTTATCGCGATCAGTAGACGGTGGCTGGGTAGGAACTAACGTCGCATCGATTACAAAATAGTACTATAAATTAGTAGAAGAGTTTCAATTAAGACAAGGTTTTAGTCGTTCGATCGCGGGTCCTAATCCCGTAAGAGGCAAGTGTTTCGGATAGAGCCATGGATGTTAGAGAATTCTCCCAAAAACCACTGAGATCAATCAATCAATCATTTATCGCATGTTACATTGGTGTATACAAATAAGTTATACAGGTTAGGTACATGGTAAAGATAAATAACACTTGAAAAAAAAACATCGACCTCAGGTGGGACCTCAGATCGATGATTTTTTTTCAAGTGTTATTTATCTTTAATTAAACCTTGCATGGAATTGCTAAAAACAAAACTTTACTAGGTACATGGTATTCGTAAAATATAATGTAACGCCCCGTCAGGGCATAGTAACGTTTAGATTTTATTTATTTTAGTATTTTAAATTACTATTTATTAAAACCAAATTATCGCTGATATATTTATTGAGTAGGCATATTGCTTAGTCAACATGCAATGTCCTAAACTTCAAATCACAACAGCAAATCTCACTTTTTCTTCACCACACAAACAGATCGAGTTACATTTAAATGTTTTTTCCCGAATTCCTTCGTAACTCAAACACGGATTTTTCTACAAGAGCGAATTTAGAATCAGATAATGTCATTGTTTGTGTATAATTGCTGTATCGCTCCAGTATCAAGTTTCGTGTTTTTAAATATTTATAGAACACAAACGGTGAAACGCGATATTTTTGGGCCGTTTAAGTGTAATTAGGATTAAAGAAACGGCCAGGTAAATATTTTTTTCAGATTGTTTTGGCCGAGCGCGTGTATGTTTAGTTTTTATTAATACACTATTGATGTTTGGTTGTTTTTATAAGTTTAGTAGGTAAATGTAAGCCATACTTATATGTGGGTCAATGTAAGCCATATATGTGGGTGGATGTTGTTTCCGAAGACAAACTCTAGATTTTTATTTTAAGAAAGAGACGTCTTATATGTTCAAAAACTTGGAGAGAGAAAAAGAGATTTCAGCGATAAGACCGACTTGCCGACTTTCTCTAAACGATATGCAATAAAGAGTATCCAATTCTTTAAATCAGCAGACAGGTAGATCGCCTGCCATGTTTGTCAAAAATTCAGTCTTGACTATGTGACTTCAATCGTAGATAGACGATGTCGTAAGTAACTTAATAATTGAGTTACTTACGACATCGTGTGATGCACGGGGACAATTATTGTCCCCGTGCATCACACTGCAATTAGTCTTGTACACCTCGCAGCAGAATTTCCTACCTTACTTTCTTCCTTATGGCTTTAGATTTAAGGTTTGAAGTGGTCTAACAGTCTGACCCGACTATACTCGCACGGATCTTATTGGTCAAGAGATGACATAATTCAAGGTGTATTAACGTTTTGAAAATAAGGAATGGTATTTTTTTAATCAAAAGTTTAATCTATTTGGGAAATATAAAGCGACCATATTACAAACATAATTACTAGATACATAATTGCAGTTTTAATTGATATTTGTCCATTCTTAATTAGTGTCAGGTAGAGAATGGCTGGCCCCGACAGATTCCCTATGGCTACTCGTGTCCTATATTCGGGGTTTTATAATTTTATCCAATATTTTTTATATTACAAGGTTATCAGTGTACGTTTTTTAAAATGTTATTTTTTTTTAATTTATGCAATATTGTATTTTTTACTCTAAACACAGCTAAGATGCTGTTATGGATATAAACGTTAACATGGAAAAACTTTATCTACCCCACTGTGAACACACAGGCATGCTTACAGAAATCCCTAACATAGGCTGTGAAATCAAAGACCATTATTACGTTAAAACTAAATTCTACGGCCTAAGGTGGTGTTCAAACCGACCCACATACACCCAAATGTATCCAAAAAACATTTCATAAAGTCAAGTTAAGACGATTTTTTTTTCAAAAGGAATAATTGAAAGGGTCTTCGCCTGGTGTGTAAAACCAATAAACCAATAAAACCAATTTATTTCTGTAAATAGGCTTAAACTAAGCGCTTTTACACGTCCCAATATTTTTTTCCCTACCACTACTTCGGGACAATTTTGGGCTAGCGCCGAGAAGAAGTAGCGCAAGAAACTCGGTCACTATTGTCAGCCTCTTTTTAAATAGTATATAGTTTACATTACAAGATAAATGTACCTGTGCGAGCAGGGCAGTATTTATTTCCAAATATTTTTATCATTTATATAATCATTTACAGTATAATATCCTTTTTTCATTAAAGTTGTTTTAATATGCGATTTAAATTTTAACAGGGGCAGTTCTACAATAGACGCTGGTAATTTATTAAAAAAGCGAATACATTTTCCCATAAACGAATTACCCACTTTATGCAGTCTGAAATTGGGAACGGCAAGTTTATTCTTATTTCGGGTGTTAAGATTATGAATGTCACTTTTCTTAAGGAATAAGGACAGGTTTTTGCGGATATACATTATATTTTCATAAATAAATTGGGATGCTACTGTTAGTATATTAATTTCTTTAAACAGTTCTTTTAAGGATTCTCGGGGTCCAAGGCCGTAAATTGCCCGTACAGCTCTCTTTTGCAGTACAAATATAGATTCAATGTCTGCTGCTGAGCCCCATAACAATATTCCATATGACATTATACTATGAAAATAGCTAAAATACACCAATCTTGCCGTTTCAACATCAGTCAGTTGTCTTATCTTTCTCACGGCATAAGCAGCAGAGCTAAGTCTTCCCGACAGAGTCTCGATATGCGCACCCCATTGCAAACGGGAATCTAAAGTGATTCCTAAAAATGTAGTGGAACTAGATGTATTAAGTTGTTCATCTTTTACAGTTATATGTGTCGAGACAAGTTTTACGTTGGGCATTGTGAATTTGATGCACTTTGTTTTATTTGCATTGAGCATAAGATTATTGGTGGTGAACCAATGCAATACTTGCGAGAGTGCATTATTTACATCGTCAAATGAGTCTTTACCTCTCTTGATTTTAAAAATCAATGAAGTATCATCTGCAAATAACACCGTCTCACAGAGGTCTTTCGTAAAAGATGGAAGGTCATTTATGTAGATTAGAAAGAGCAGAGGCCCTAATATCGAACCCTGCGGCACGCCCATAGTAAGAGGCGACCCAGAAGACTCAGCTCCATTGATACAAACTTTTTGTGTTCTGCCTGTGAGATAAGAGTTTACTAAATCTGAGGCATCGCATGAAACACCATAGTGTCTAAGTTTTTTCAGTAAAGTTTGATGGTCCACACAATCAAAAGCCTTAGAAAGATCACAAAAAACTCCCAAAGCGTCCTGCCTACTTTCCCAAGCATCAAACACGTGTTTCAAGAGTGCAACTCCAGCATCTGTAGTGCTTCTACCTTTCGTGAAGCCATATTGTTTTTTATGTAACAATTTATTGAGGACAAAGTGTGATAAAAGTTGATTAAAAATTACTTTTTCAAAAACTTTACTAAGTACTGGTAAAATTGAAATTGGTCGAAAATTTGAAGGATCATTTTTCTCGCCTGATTTATATAAAGGAATTATCTTACTAAATTTCATCAAAGTAGGAAACTGTTTTTCTTCAATACATTTATTAAAAATAATTGTAAGATAAGGGGCTATCGTATTTATAATTGTATTGATAATATTGACTGAGATCCCCCATAAGTCCTCAGTTTTTTTCATGTTTAATTCCTTGAAAGTTTTTATTAGTATATCAGGATTAATATGTCTAAAATTAAATGGAGTTTTGCACTCATCAACACCCGACTTGAGAAGGGATTCAGCTAGTTCAGCAGAAGAAGTCAGTTCTTTAGTTGTAGAGGGAGCTATATTTGAAAAGAATTCCTCGAAAGCATTTGCAACTTCTGCATGTGAGTTAATTATTTTATCCCCAATTTTAAGAGAGTAAGTGTGATCATTCTGTTTACGCCTACATGTTTCTTTATTTATTATGTTCCATGTGGCCTTTGCTTTATTATCAGAACCCAAAATAATATTTCGAAGATGATTTGATTTTGCAGTGGCACATACTTTTTTAAATATTTTAGAGTAATTTCTAACATGATCTATGATCTGTGGGTTCTGAGTGTTTGCTTTTAGACTATACAAGTCATATAATGTTCTTCTACTTTTGTAAATACCAGGTGTAGCCCATTCATTAAACTTACACCTGACTTTATTTGCTTTTATTTTTTTTTGTGTAAAAATTTTATCAAATTCATTTTTAATCAAGCCAAAAAGATCCTCATATAACAGATCAACACTATGGCAACTGCTAGATTTTAATGAATCTATACCATCACAAATTTTTTCTTTAAATCGGTCTATTCTATTTACGGTTATTGGCCTGCAGACAGCATCTATAATTCCTCGGACATGATGGTGCTCAAACGACGCCCTCTGACCACTATGGTCAGACCTTAAATAATTTATAACTGATTTATCTATTACATTGGACTAGTGTGGACTGTAGGGCGGTTCTTGGAGTGAAATGCTTCGTACTGATAAATCCACTTTATTATGTAAAGATAATACGTACAGTTTGATCGGTGGTCAAAATGCAAAGAGAACGAAAGAATGAATGACCCTAGCTATATATAGCCTACCATAGATAGTAGAGCTACTACATAGACAATTACTAGTGTTGCTCGCAACACTAATAACTCTAGCGCTGTACTTACTAATATAACATTTCACATTGGATGTCAAGATGAGAAGATCTTTTCAAGTAGCTATCGGTATTCAGTAACTAGTGACAAAGTGCTGCCCCCTATTGTGTGACAATCAGCTGTCCGGCCGAGGCAATTACGTTAGTTAACCTCCGCGAGGGGTCACAATCTAATTTAATAACGCGCTGCGCCCGCGCACCCGACCTTACAGCTCAGGCGCAATAGCTCCGTAGACTGATGCACTTTACAGAGAAGGTACAAGTACAAGTGTGTGTGTAGGCATATTGTTCTTGTTATATAAAGTATGTACTAGCTAACACTATACACGCGTATTAATGCAACACATACTTCTTTTTTAGGGTTTCGTACCCAAAGGGTAAAACGGAACCCTATTACTGAGGCTCCACTGTCTGTCTGTCTCTCTGTCTGTCCGTCTGTCACCAGGCTGTATCTCATGAACCGTGATAGCTAGACAGTTGAAATTTTCACAGATGATGTATTTCTGTTGCCTCAAAGTAGCCCATTTGCTTGAAGAGACAACCCAGGATAGATTATCCTGGCGCAGAATAGTAAGGAGACCCGATTCCATATAATGGGATAAGGGCAGGACAAAAAAGAAAAAGAAGATGTATTTCTGTTGCCGCTAAGTAGGTTATAATTGTTCGTTCTAATTCACTTTCTTCTCATTCGCTTCCTGCGTCCGCTCATTCGAAGAAAGTTAATTAGAACGAACAATTATAACCAAAAAAGTGAATTGGAATCCTGTTTACGATTCAGTTAAACGCATCATATACATATATGTATTTATTTATATACATGTTATTTAATCATTCGTGGATCATACATAAATGAAATGTCTTCAAAATATAGAAGTCAGTTTGTTGATATTTACGCACTACAGTGGACGAGTTTGTAACGCTGCTATGAAATTTCTAAAACAGAAAGAATCATTAAAATTGGACTGTATTTGTCCTGTATCATCAAGTAAAGTTAAGCGACATGGGAACTTACTACCAAACACTATTCGTTGCATTGTTTGCGGTCCTTCAAACTGTGGAAAAACCAATCTAGTAATTAGTTTGTTGTTACACCAAGGTGGACCGCGTTTTCGTAACTTATATGTGTATTCTAAGTCTCTGTATCAACCTAAATACTTGTTTTTAGAAAAAGTATTAGAGAAGGTTGCTGACATATCTTATAACAAATATAATCAGAACAGTGAAGTCCTAAGTCTACATGAAGCTTTACCTGAATCAATTATAATATTTGACGATGTTGCATGTGAAAATCAGAACAATATACGAGATTATTTCGCAATGGGTCGTCATAAAAACATTGACTGTTTTTATATTAATCAAACATATACTAAAATTCCGAAACAATTAGTAAGAGACAATGCAAACCTTATTATATTGTTCAAACAAGACGATATTAATTTAAAACATGTTTACGATGAGCATGCCAGCTTAGACATGACTTGGTTTCAGTTTCGTGAAATGTGTTCAACTGTGTGGAGTAAGCCGTACAGTTATGTTGTCATTGATAAGGATTGTGATCGAAACAAAGGCTGTTACAGAATGAAGTTCGATACATTCATAGTAGTAGATTAAATATATTTTTTATAAAGCTGCTGCATACGTTTCCTTAAATCAGTTTAAATTGAGAAGTCCAACAGAGTGGAATCTTGAACAATGGAGCGAAATCTGAAAGAACAAATTGTTAAATCTGCAACAGCTGTAAAAAGAAAGGTAGAACTGATAAAAGATTTTAAAAATACCAGTGACCTGGCTCTAGAAACTTTGTTTAAACCTATTGTGAACCCACTTAAAGAGTTGGGTAGTAAAACTGGAGATCAACGTCAAATAGACGATAAAATGGAGCAGCCACAATTAGTGAAAAGAACTAAACGCAGGGAAAGCGAAGCATCAAGTACTTCAAATGAAGATTTTCACTATTTTAAAAATATCGATGATGGTGAAACCTCCGATAATGATATATGTAAAACACCAAATAAAACTCTTACTACGTCTCCCCCTGAGGATAATGAAGTTAATGACAACTCCTTCAAATCTCTTCAGTCATCGCCAAGTATTACCAATGATTCTTTATCTTGGTCTTTATCATCTGAAGCTATGAAAGATGTACCTTATGGTGTTAGAAATGTGAATGGAAAACTTATGCTTGGCTATACCCGGGTTAATGATGATAATCGAAATCTGAAAATTGGAAACCGTAGCTTGAAAAAGACTCCGGGCTTGAAAGAATTATTATATAAAAAAACACCAGACTTAGATTCTATAACAGAAGAAGACCTACAAAATTATAAACTGTTACTTATGGATACTAATGCGCATAAACGAAACTATGATCCATCTAAACAGATTAACAGTAACAAAGGGTTTAAATATATGCATATAATTAAACCACTGTTTAAGTTCTCTAGAAGTCACACAAGTAGTATGGAAAGTCTGCCACGAGGTGAAGGTGTTGATATTTTAAAAGCTGTTAAAAAGGATACCGATTTGGTTTACTGGAATGATCCAAACGAGTTAGTGGAAAGATTGAAGCTACTGTGTGCATCATGGGCAGCTGGTAATAATGGGGTACGAAATGAAGTTTATGCAATAATTGAAGAATTGTATGAAGCTGGTGTTATAAAAGAAATGAAATATATAAAGCTACCATCAGGAAAATTGAGCAGTATCATTGAGCTTCAGAAGCCGATAAGACGGCGATGAATATAGATAAATTTGGTCATCATGTTCATAAGCGTTTACGTCAACCTGAATTCACTGATATCTTTACCGATGCATTATTACGAACAGACGCAGGTGAATTTGATTTAAAATCATCAAGGTTAAAAGGATTACAAATTCCTGAACAAGACAGTGAAGCTGTGAACAAAGAATATGTTGATAACTGTGTTCAAAAATTAAAAGAAGAAATAAAAACAGTTCAGAGCAATTTAAAAAAATATCTTAATAATTTAGAAAAAATAACTTCGAGTAATTTAAGTAAAGTGTATTATTCAAAAAACGAAATTGATTTTATGTTAGCAGCAAAAAAATCCAAAAATGAGTAAGCAAGATATAGTTGATGAGTTGCACAAAGCAGCGAGAAGAAATTTCTTTCGGCGGCATACATTGATTAAAGGAATAGATGATTTATGGCAAGCTGATCTTATGGACTTTCAAAAATATTCATCGCTGAATAAAGGATATAATTATGTTCTGGTAGTGATTGATGCTTTTTCTAAATACGTTTGGGTCAAGCCTTTGAAGTCAAAATCTAAAACATGTGTTGTCAATGCAATGCATAGTATATTATCTGAATCAAAACGAAAGCCTAAAAATGTACAAACAGATCTAGGTAAAGAGTTTTATAACGATTCTTTCAATCAGTTAATGAAACGTTACAAAATAAACCATTATTCCACCTACTCTGTCAAAAAAGCATCTATAGTAGAAAGAGTTATAAGAACCATTAAATCAAACCTTTACAAAAAATTTAGCCTATTCGGACGGTATCAATGGTTTCAAAGTAATTTGGATTTCGTTGTAAATCATTATAACAACACTGTGCATCGCATTACTAAATTCAAGCCGATCAATGTAAATCATTCAAATGAAATTTTAGTACGATCTAACATTATTAAAACGCAACAACCAAAAATAAAAATCAGTCAAAAATCTAATTTCAGAGTAGGCGACTTTGTGCGTATAAGTAAATACAAAGGAGATTTCTATAAAGGCTATACCCCTAATTGGTCTACAGAAATATTTCGCATCGTAAAAATTAATAAAACCAATCCCATAACATACCAAATAGCAGATAAACAAAATCAAAATATTCTCGGGTCTTTTTACGGGTATGAACTATTAAAAACTAAGTTTCCAGACCTATACCTAATTGAAAAAGTTATCAGAAAAAAAGGAAACAAATTGTTTGTCAAATGGTTAGGATTAAGTGATAAAGAAAATAGTTGGGTAAACAAAAGCGAATTGGTTTAGATTTTTATATAAATAAAGTTTGATCACTGGTTTATCACACTTTATTAATATCAATGAAAGAAGGCAGTGGTATAATAAATAACTTAATAGATCGTTTACCGTTCGAGATACATTTACCTGGGTATCAATTTTGTGGTCCCGGTACAAAACTTCGAAAACGTATACTAAAAGGTGAACGCGGTATAAATCAATTGGACAAAGCTTGCATGCACCACGATATTGCTTATATTAATAAAGATTCAGAAACTCGACGTAAAGCAGACTTGGAACTTTTAAGCATGGCCAAAAGGAGATTGACTTCAAAAGATGCGAGCAAAGGAGAAAAACTTGCATCGTGGATAGTAAAAAATGCCATGAAAGCAAAAATTCGAGCAGGCAGTGGTATTCAATCATTTAAGAAGGGAATTAAGAAAATACACACTCAACTAAAAAAACTAAAATCCAAAGACCATACCTCTGCAATAAAGTATGCTTATGCAGCGGCAAAAAAGCTATTCAATAACAAGAAAGGAATACGTTTACCACGTTTTATTCCTCTCCCTAAGTGTGGTGGATTTTTACCACTAATTCCTATATTTGCGGGATTGTCAGCATTAGGTTCGCTTGCCGGAGGTGCAGCGGGTATAGCCAAAGCCGTAAATGATTCTAAGGCGGCACAAAAGAGTCTTCAGGAATCTGAAAGACATAACAGAATGATGGAAGCAGTAGCTCTTGGAAAAGGATTATATATCAAATCTTATAAAAAGGGAGCAGGTTTGTATTTGAACTCATCAAAAAACTAATTAAAAGGCTACCTAGACGTGCGCTTACTAATCTTGACATCTTAGAATATGCTAGTGATATTCCTCACTTCCGAGGTGTTTACATGAGAGATACGTTACCATCAAAACCTAAAAAGATAGAATGCGGAATACTAAATTTGGATAGCAACAAAAATCCTGGCACGCATTGGGTAGCCTTTGTTAAGCATGACAATTACGTAGAATATTATGATAGTTTTGGTAATTTGAAACCACCATTAGAATTTATAAAATATATGCATGCTTTACCTATAAACTATAATTATATGAGACATCAAGCCTTTGGTACCACAAACTGTGGTCATTTGTGTCTGAAATTTTTAAGAAATTATTGGAAAAGGTATTTATATAATGAAAAGAAGAAATAAATGTGTTAGTATAAAAATGTCTTTCACTGTATCCATAACTGGAAGCGGAGCTTCCTTGACAACAAACTATTCCCCAACATTGGAACTTCAAGGAGACTATGAGTGCAGTATTTTATATTTTTCAACGTTTAACTCAATTCCTAATATAGATGAACGAAACAATAAGTTTTATTATGGTGAAAATGAAATAATCGAAATACCTGAAGGTTCTTATGAGCTTCAAGATATTTGTGATTATTTAAAAAGCAACATCAAGAACACTGTACTTAAACTTACTTGCAATAACAATACATTGAAAACACGTATTTTTTGTTCCAAAGATGTTCATTTTAACAAAGGGGGGTCATTGGGTAAAATTTTAGGTTTTGGAACGAAAACAATAAATGCTAATATAAGTACCGATTCAGATTATCCTGTAAACATTCTATCAACTACCATTGTGCGGGTCGAATGCGATATAGTTAGTGGTTCATTTGTTAACGGAAAATCAAGTCACATAATTTATGAATTTGTGCCAAACGTACCACCAGGTTATAGAATAATTGAAATTCCCAAAAATCTAATTTATTTTCCGGTTAATCAAAATTGTATTAACGCCATTAATATAAGACTGCTGGATGCTGATAATAAAGAGATAAATTTACGAGGTGAAGAAGTGCAACTATATTTACATTTTAAGCAAAAATGATAAATTTTAATAAAAACCCGACCACATCGTGTTCACAAATCATTTCTAAAAGGACATCTCCCAAGAGCGCACCACTTCATTTAAAAAAAAAGCTCACCAAAACTAACAAGGATTTCCTGAAGCTACTTGGTTTGATAAAATGAATATCTTAAATATATCTCAACAAACGTCATACGACAACAGCATCGAAAGTTTTGAGTATCACTCGTACAAACCATACGTAACAAGTTTCAACAAGAATGATGAAATAAGAATTCCAATCAATCAACAAGACCTGTACGTGCTTCCATCACTCAGCAGTTTGTATATCGAAGGGGAAGTGAATGTGTATGATAGCACTACTAAAGAAAGAGTATCTAATGTACATTTTATTAATAATCCAGCATTATTCCTATTTCAAGATATTCGATACGAATTGAACGGCATTGAAATAGATAAAATTAAAAATGCAGGTGTAACTACAACAATTAAGTCTTATCTATCCTTAAATGAAAACGAATCAAAATATGCTCGAGTTTGGGGATGGTCCACTGAAGGCATAAAAAATGCAGGTGGTGGAGCATTTTCTGTCTCTATTCCGTTAAACAAGATATTAGGGTTTGCAGAAGACTACGAAAAAATTATAATTAATTGTAAACACGAATTAGTGCTTTTAAGAAGCAATACGAATCTGAATGCAATTAAATTAAACTCGGGAGAAGTACTGGACGATATTAAAATTACTAAAATTATTTGGAGAGTGCCTCACGTTAAAGTGTCCGATCGTGAAAGAATAAATTTATTAAAGTTCTTAGAAAAAGATAGACCTATTCCATTAGCGTTTCGTAGTTGGGATCTCTATGAATATCCATTACTACCTAAAACACGAAAGCATACTTGGTCTATTAAAACTTCATCTCAAATAGAGAAACCACGATTTGTTGTAGTTGCCTTACAAACAAATCGAAAACATAACAGTCAATTGTCCATGGCCGAATTTGATCATTGTCACGTACGAGATGTAAGGGTATTCTTAAATTCATCATATTATCCATACGAAGGATTAAATGTCAGTTTTGCGGATGACAAATTTACCTTATTATACGAACAGTATGTGAGATTTCAACAGTCTTATCACGGACGTCGATCAGAGCCGTTGATGAGTTTGAAGGAATTCAGAGACATAGCTCCTTTATTTGTTATCGACTGTTCGCGACAACACGAAACTTTAAAAGGTTCGATCGATGTGAGAGTTGAAATCGAAACAGACCAGGAAATACCAGATCAAACAGCTGCTTATTGCTTGATTTTAAACGATTGTATATTCGAATACAAACCATTGAGTAATATTGTAAAGAAACTATCATGAACAGCCAAACAATTTTTGTAGATCTTCAAGGATTTAAAGATTGCAAAAATAATTTTATTGTAAAAGAACTAGCTATAGCTACCGAAGAACATACTCATGTATTTTTAATTAAACCTCCCTACCCGTTTACTGCACTAACTGAAAAAGAAAGGAAACATGTCTTTTGGGTTGAAAAGAATAGAGGTTATCGGTGGAGTGAAGGATATATTGATTACAGAGAATTTCGGAGAACTATTAAACCTTATTTAAATGACAGAAAAATTATAGTAAAGGGCGAGGAAAAGATAAAATGGATTCATGATTTATGCGGTCACAATAATATTACTGATATAAGTTATTTAGGTGTTCCTAATTTAGTCACTCTTTGTAATAATTATTGTAAAAATATGTTAGTTTATAATTGTTTTGCACATAAGAAAATTTGTGCATTAAAAAATGTTTTGTGTATACGAAAATGGTGTGTAGATAATAAAGCAAAACTATAGTTTTTAAATAAACAATGTACCCACTGAAATATTTTGTTTTACTTATACCCTAACCTAAGTTTTCATAAGGTAACCTGTTTAAGGTAGGACGAAAATAAAAAAACCAAATGTTTCACCACTTAATGTCTTTATTTGACACTGAGAAGACTATCTTACAATACATTTATATTTAACTACATATCAAAAAATACAATGATACATAACTATAAATATTCATTACATAGAGTTTTCGAGATTTTTCTTATTAATGTCTCTGTCATGTCGGAAATTTCATCCACTGGTTCGGTGACTACGTATTGCGCACTGAGCAGCACGTTCGTGTCTTCTTCGTTTTGGTTAGCTTCCCGTATCATCGAACAAGAAGGTTCGCTCGTGAGGTCGATTATTCGTAATTGTATCAATTTTAAGCCTTTACCTCGTTCTTTGTTGATGACGTAGGATTTGACACATCTGGTCTTCTTTTTTACTGGTTCAGTCTTTTTCCTCAGCCTTTTCTCCCGGAACCTTTGAGTTGTTTGAGGTTTTTCAATTTGGTTCTTGTTCAGTATATTCTGTGTTAATCCTTCCCATGGATCATAGTTGAACTGTGATAACATAATAGACGTGTCATCGGAGTTCTCCAACGGGTCTTGAGCACACTGAGATAAAATTATATCAGAACGGTCTGTCATTATCTGTGAAATAAAATACATCATGTTAAAATACAAATTAATTTTGTAGAAGTAGAGATTCTGTTAATACGAATGGAAATATAATAAAAAATATTGAAACTTACCAAGTAATTATTCACGTTATGTGTATCTCTAGACAAAGCTGTTTGAATAATGAGTCAAATGCAAGGGTTTACTAGGTAAAGAAAGTTTTGAGAGTGCATTAATTGTAGTGTCAGCAAATAAGCATGTGCGTGTTTCATGCAATTTATTAAATAAACATCCTCGCCTAAATTTATAGAATCATCAAATTATGTGACCTGAAATCTAAATAGGTATCACCTACCTACACGTGCGCAAATGTTGCGAAACTATTAATGTATGTTTTCACAGTTGTGTAAAATGAAACAACAAATCATTTGTAGTTTAAAATTTATTTAATACTTATTTTACAAATACATTTTATATATAAAATTTTCCTAATCTAAACATAAGAACTAATTATTTCAACCCAGACTATTTAATATCATCAAATTATGATACAAGACTAAGACATTCAATTATCAAAAAAGGAATATAACACGTTAGTATAATAAAGGTCAGAACTTAAATTATTAACACATTAAAAGAAGCTGGATTTATGTCCCCAAGCTAATGTACTTATATTATTTTTTAATATGATACGTTTGTCATCGTTAGATGATAAAGCTACTTTATTTACCGATTGAGTAAATATTTCATGCTTCAACGATTTAAATACTACATTAGTTTTTTTAATAATTTTGTTGTGCAATAGAACATTATTGTAATCTTTAAAAAGTAACTGTTTAACAGCTGGTTTTTTTACTCCTTTGGCTTTTTTTATTTCTTTATTTTCAGTTTTTATACAGTATAATTTTGATCTTAAACCAACAAATTCCGTTATGAGTTTTCCACCTAGTTCGTCTTTAAACAAACCAGGAACCTTTTTATTTTGTCGTTTAATGTTATACAAATTATTTTCATCGTAATTGCTTGTGTCAAAGTAAGATTCAAATTGACGTTTCAAATCTCTATAAACGTCCTTGGTGTGTATGGAGTACAAAAAGCTATCCGTATCTGTGTAACAAAGTTTTAAATTGTCACCGTAGAATGGTTTCATAATGGAATAATGAAATTTATACATATGGCTTTTAGAAATTTCTAAAACCGTGAATCCTATATAAATTGGTTTATCCAGTAATATCGACTCTGGTTTCATTTGCACTGCAACAAAATTCTCAGAAAACACAGTTGAGCTGTGATAATTGGGTCTTGCTATTAATTGCTGAGCAGTGTACTGTTTTTTTGTTTTATTTCTAGTATCAACCCATTGATTTACTAATTTTACATCAAGTCGTTTTTCCGGATCTTCTAGTGTTTTGCCGAAAATGCTATTATTCAAAAGTTTGAAAAAATCTTGTTCAAATGCAGACGTTGCCTTTTGTCGCAAGTCGGTATTGAGATCAATGTATTGCTTTAGATATGGGCTTTGTTTGAATTTTATTACTCTGTGGATTTTCTTTAGTTTCAAACCATAAGTAAGGCATGCTTTTAAATGTACATAGTGAATAACATAGTTAAATTTATCGTATAAATTTGGTATTAACTTTGATGTTTTAGAGCCTGGCGGAGTAAATTTTTGCGGACAAAAAGGGAGTTCATTGTGTAAATCATGCAACTGTTCCGGGTATTCTAAATCTATTTCTAAAATATAGCCCTCTTCAGCATCGTCAGGCGTGTTTATAATTTCGTCAGAATTAAATTCTGACGCATTCAACAAGCGAAAATCAGAATAAGGTAAATATGAGCACATTGCATATCCGTATAAATTGTTGCAGTCTATATAAAATAAGTAATTATCTGGAGAAGATGGATCGTAATCAGACAAGTATTTATTATTTGCCTTTGCATATCTAGTGGAAACTTGACAAACACCACCGCGGATACCCTTTTGGATTAACCGAATTATTTCCAAGTCTTCAATTAGTTCAAGTTTTACTTTGGTCAAAAGAAGCATAGCATCGAAGCTTAAACTCGGAGCCGTAAGATAAAACGAAGGATCTAAATTATAATTCGTTTTACAAGTATACCGAAATTTTTCAAATACATCAGCCAGTAAAAGGACGTCTGATTTTAAATATAACTTTGTATAATCTCCTAGATTTTTTAAATTAAATGTTTTCCAAACGCACTCGGCATGTTTATAGTCAGATTCTGAAATAGTACACTCATTCAAACTACTGTAAAAACATTGGCGCGGAGGTAATTGTTTTTCTTTATACGATTCCCAGCTAGTCATGTATTCATAAGGGTATACCCCTTTGCGTCTTAATAACTCAAACTGATATTTTTCAGAAAAAAAAAAGGATAAATGTGTAAAATCCTGTGTATTTAAATTAGAAACCAGTTTTTCAAGGCTTGTCCCTAAAAATTTAAACGAGTCAACGAAGCGAACTGCCATGTAATTATTATCATCTGTTGTAAAAAACTTAGTGAACGATATATAATTTTCTTTATTTTTGGCTATAACCTTTATTGGTCCCGATATTTCTCCCAATTGCCTTATAAATAGATGACTATCGTAGCCGGATAAGTTATGAAAAAATACAGGTACGAATTGTGGTAAGCGATATTTGAGATTACAGTAAGAATGTGCGGGACCGCGGTACCTGCCGGTTAAGTGACAGTGGTCCCTTACTCTATCGTCAAATAACAACTGATTGCAAAGGTAACATTGCTTCGATCTAGAAAATGATTCTGATTCTTCTACCGTTAACTTTTTCATTGGTATTTTGTTTTTATATAGTTTTAATATTTCAGATATGTCTTTCTTAAGATTCTCAATAAATATTTCAACACAATTTTGTCCAAGATAAGAAACGTACCGATTCAACGAACTGTCATATGAACAAACTACGTAATATGCAAATGCAGCCGGAACATGTTTTTGGAAGACGTTCGTAAAATTTGAAGTCGGTCCGTCTGGACTTGGTTGTAATAACGATTCGAAATCCGCGTAAATAACGAACGGCATGTCTTGCATTTTTTCATAGTTTTTAAACTGTATAAGTGTTCCGGGTTTTGGTAAAACAGTAGCAACGCCACCGCATATATGAGTATTTAATTTTATTTCGCTTTTAAAGAATACCATACAATCATCACAAAAAAATATTTTTCTGTGGTTTTTTGTTATTTGTGACCTGAACAAACGACTTAAATTTTTTATCCAGCAATAATGCGTTAGATTTCCCTTTTCTAAAAATAATAAATTTATATGGTTCTTTTTCTTGTTTTGGGTGCGGTATAATGGACCAACAATATTAGTGTTGTTTTTAATTCCATAAATATTAACACTTATACTGGGATTATTCTTTTCAAAGGTTTTTATATCTGAAAAATTTACAGGAAACGACATGTTTTTTGTATTGAGAAAGTTTTCAAAATGAGGATATGAAGAAGTACGGTGAGCATTGCTCTTAGCAGGAAACAATGCAGCCATTATGCTCCACAAAAAACAAAATTTATCACTATTTTGAACGTTAATGCAAGCTCGTTTAAGTTTTAAAGCTTTTGGCAAATCTATAAATTTTGATGCTTTTAAAGGATTATATTTATTAATGTTAATTTCTAAGTACGAATTACGAAGAAAAGACCAACCGCTGTCTCTTTCTTGCATTTCGTCAATTTTAGTTGAAATAATAGCTATTGCTTGAGGGAATATTTCGTCAAACACGTAGTTCTTATGTATGATAAAGTTCTCTGTAGCAAATGATTTTAGCTCAGATTTGTTAGAGTCATTAGTTCTAAGAGAAAATTCTGCAAATAATTCGAAGTTGACTTTAAGGCTGTTAAATGCTAGTTGTCGCGCTTGTATAAGTTGGCGCACGCGCGCACGCATGCTGCGCATGAACTCGGCTGGCGTCTGTACTTGTTCATCCCTAATGCGCAATCGATATGTAGCTATTCGACTACGGAAAGCACTACTTATTTTATCTATGCCGTCTCCTAATTCTATTGCTGAATTATTTTTATGTGTATTACTTTTAAGATGAGCTGAGAAACTATTACTTTTAACTGATAAATCGCACACTGTGCAATATATTGTTCTTTTCGACATTCTAAAAAAGTTAAAATTGATCTACCTACCTACTATGAATGAAATTAAATAGACTGGGTGAAAACTAAGATATATAAAAGTATTTCACTATTTTATTTTATTACCTTAAATAACTAATTACAAATTATCGCGGACTATTTTTTTTTATCGGGGAAAAATGTACCGTCCTCTTCAAATGCCTCTCGCGCTTGCTTGATGAATTGCCGCAGTAGGTCAAAATGTTCGGTGTCCGAATTGGTCTGATACTTAAGCGATAGGACCGCTTTCTCCCAACGATCTTTCGGCTCCACAGCTCTTATCTCGTTCGCGTTGTAGAGGCGCAACTCCACGAAGAGATCACCAGGTAGAGTGGCAGTGCGGCGCAGGATCCCGTCAGCCACTCGACGCGTCAGCACAGACTGCAGGCGCGTGGGCGGCGTGCGCGCGCGACAGCTCTCGATGTCCGCGTCGTCGTCCAAGTCCAGCTTCCACCCTGAGGTTCGAGTTCGTTTTTCGCCACTCGAGCTCTCTGCTGACTTGCGTTTGGTAGATGAGGACTTTTTCACGGATGATTTAGTTCTGAAAAAAAACATTTGGAATTAAATATTTTGAGCAGTTTTAGTAATTTTAGTTAAATGAAAAAACATAATTCTGCGAACATAAACTCGTAAATTATAAAACTCCAACCGGAATACAATAGCAGATATTCTAAGTACGAGTAAGTTTATCGTTGTTCGCATAAATTTATAAATATTTGTTTTAAGACAGAAGTGACTCCCGCGCATTTAAAATAGATAGGTACGAGTACATTACAACGCAAAGTAAATACCTCAATCGACATAAAAGTGATAAAAAAACTTACGGTTTATTAACTGATTCGTCTTCAGACTCGTAGACTAAATTTTTGGCTGCTTTTCGATGTCTCGGTTTCAACCTGCCAACAAACAATCAAATTAGTTTAAAACGGTAGACATTTTCACTTGTTTCAAACAAAACTAAATCGATTTATTACTGGAATGTTACTTTGTGTATGAAATCTCACTTTTCACACTAAATATTATTACTTAAACAGTTTCAATTGTTTTCGTTCGAACGAGTGATAAAAAAAATATTACTTCAAACATAAACTGTTAAAATGATAAAACTCCTACCGGAATACAAAAGCAGGATTTCTAAGTATGTCTGTGTGAAGTGACTCCCGCGCATTTAAATTAGATAGGTACATTAAAACCCCGAGTAGGTAAATAATACCTCAATCGACATAAAAATAAATAAAAACTTACGGTTTATTTACTGATGATTCGTCTTCAGACTCGTAGACAATTTTTTTTGCTGCTTTTCGAGGTCTCTGGTTCGACCTATTAACAAGTAATTAAATTAGTTTGGTAATTATTTTACTTGTTTCAAACAAAACTAAATCGATACTATTACTGGAATGTTACTTTGTATATGAAATCTCACCTTTTACAAGATTTTTCCTCTTCAGAATCTATGTCTTCGCGTTTATTTCCGTACCGCTTCGCAGCTGCTTTTGTATCGCAATAGTACTCAATGTCCGACCTGTAATATAAACAGATAATAGTTATAAGACGAACTTATTATGATGTAGGTAGGTACTACATGTATTCAACATACAATAACGTTAAACAGGTGACAAAAATAACAAAGGTAGGCACTGTAAAGTTTCATATACCTATGCATGAAACATATTTAACAACAACATAACAACAAAAAAAGTGAAAAAAACTTACGAACATTATTTCGTTGCTGTAGATTGTTCCTGAAGCTGAAGAATACCTTGAAGGTTGATGAGCACTATTGGGCAGTACTGAAGAATTTAAATTGTATCGATTTAGACCTCTTAATTTATCCAAAAATAATGCAAGATCAGCAATAGAGGTAGTCAACATTTTTTCCTTTTGTACCGATTAGTAAACGAGTAAAATATAACGCATAGTTACAAAATTAACCTCCAAAAATAGGGTTCACGATCACTGGCCTAATATTTTGTAGAATCAGCGATTACAAAATGTTCCACATTAAAATTTGTGAAAAACAAAAGTTTCGATTTACCACAGACGTCCGCATAATTGCTGTACAGTCAACGTAAAAATTATATGATGATTTTTTTTTCTTTTCATATTATGATATTTTTCTAGTAATATCTACATTATGTAGGATAATGTATATTATTTCTTAAACATTCTATGTAAAGGTACATGCGATAATTTTAACCGATTGCGTGAGGAGCTATGATTTTAATATTTTTTTTGCATTATTTCATGTTGTTCATTGGTTGTTCAAAGAAACGATTACGTTTAACATTATTCTTACAATATCATAAAACAAAGTCCTCCGCCGCGCTCGTATATTCGCGTTAAACCCAAAAACTACACCATAGGTTTTCATCTTATGTTAACCAATAGATAATAGATAGATAGATTCATGAGGAAGGTTAAGATAAACATACCTCTGATGCTGCCGGGTGGGTATCTAATGATTTTATATTATAGTTTCAATTATTAAAATGTTTGCTCATGAGCAAAATTAAAGTATAGTGTTTCAACATTTGTTAAGTAATTTTTGCTACTGACGTTACTTACATGCTCAAAACTGTGGTTTCAGCAGTAACATTATACTATCATTATAACTTATAAGATTAGGGTTCCTTAACATTTCAAACTATTTTACCGCCTTAGTTAAATTGCAGAGAGAGTATTTAAAAACATTATTATACACTTGAATTAATTATTTAAACATTTAGTTCGATTCCCGGTCGGGACAATGTGGTAAACGAACTGTTTTATATTGTCTCGGGTCAGGGTGTTATGGTACCATCGTTGTTTCTGATTTCTGTAACACAAGTGAATTCGGTACTCACCACAGGATCAGAGCAATGTATGTGCAACACCACATATTCCACATTTATTTTTATTTTATCCGTCGATAAAAATTACTACATTACCTATGTTATGTAAGGTGACGCAAAAAACTTAACATAAATAAATGTATATCTTTGGTCTTATATAAAATATATTTGAGATGAGAAGCTCTCCTTTTTAGTTGGTTAAAAATCAATATCTTATAGTAAATTATAGTAATAGACAATATTTTCATGAAATACTCCTTTTTAAGTATGATGCGATTTATAATTACAAAAACATGTTAATAATAGTTCAGATAGTAAATCGTAAGGTTGGTAATGATTAATTCTAATTATGCTTACATACGGAACCTTTTTTGTAAATACTGTAACTTAAATTGACTATTGTATGACCTGATTCGCTACTCGAGTCATTGCTGAAGTGTACGCCATAGTCTCTGGACTGCCGTGTGAAGGTTTGATTTTAGGTGCTAACATTTACGAGTAGTTAACTATTAAGACGAACAGTTCACCTTGATTACTTTTCTAAGCGAAGTAAAGATTTATTGGTACGACCAAACGGGCTAGAGTCGCTGTGCGATTCTAGGTGCCAATAAAGTTTTGAAAATAATTTAAAAGTGTTTATTGGTACGACCAAACGGGCTAGAGCCACTGTACGGTTCTAGGTGCCAGTAAAATTTTGAAAATAATTATAAAGTAGGTATTTATTGGTACGACCAAACGGGCTAGAGTCGCTGTGCGATTCTAGGTGCCAATAAAGTTTTAAAAATAATTTAAAAGTATTTATTGGTACGACCAAACGGGCTAGAGTCACTGTGCGGTTCTTGGTGCCAGTTAAATTTTGAAAATAATTATAAAGTAGGTATTTATTAGTACGACCAAACGGGCTAGAGTCGCTGTGCGATTCTAGGTGCCAATAAAGTTTTGAAAATAATTTAAAAGTGTTTATTGGTACGACCAAACGGGCTAGAGCCACTGTGTGGTTCTAGGTGCCAGTAAAATTTTGAAAATAATTATAAAGTAGGTATTTATTGGTACGACCAAACGGGCTAGAGTCGCTGTGCGATTCTAGGTGCCAATAAAATTTTTAAAATAATTTAAAAGTGTTTATTGGTACGACCAAACGGGCTAGAGCCACTGTGTGGTTCTAGGTGCCAGTAAAATTTTGAAAATAATTATAAAGTAGGTATTTATTGGTACGACCAAACGGGCTAGAGTCGCTGTGCGATTCTAGGTGCCACTAAATTCTTGAAACAATTAGAAAGTTCATCATAGTGGGCTTAGTAAATCTGAAAGTTGTCAAGTGTTAGTACGATCAATCGGGCTAAAATTATTACCTTGAGCAAACGGCCGCTGGCATAAAGAGCATTGGTGTTATTTTAGTGTTTAAGTGTACGTTGCGTGGTGACTAGACTCAAAGGATTGGTTTAAGGTATGTACCTATAGTGGAATGTAGAAATATCATAACTGCATAACCAAAGGGGGCGTTAAATTCACTTTGGAGTCATTTCATTTATGCATGATCCACAAATGATCAAACAAAAATATATGGTGTGTTCTGAATCGTAAAACAGGTTCTAAATTTCAATTCACTTTTTGTTTGGTTATAATTGTTCGCTCTAATTAACTTTCTTCGAATGAGCGGACGCAGGAAGCGAATGAGAAGAAAGTGAATTAGAACGAACAATTATAACCTACTCCGCTATAACAAAAAATACTAAAAAACAGAATAAAATAAATATTTATGGGGGCTCCCATACAACAGACATGATTTTTTTGCCGTTTTTATTAATAATGGTACGACACCCTTCGTGGCGACTCCGACTCGCACTTGGTCGGTTTTTTAAAATTGATATTTCCGATGTTTTGGCATTGTTTCTTAGTCATTTTTTACTGAATAACTTTTGCATAGGCCATGGTGTCTCTAAGTGAGGCAGATCAATACTAACATATATATTTATTTATATACTAGCTGACCCGGTGAACTTTGTACCGCCAACAGTTTTTTTTTCGTCAGCTTTTCCAATGTTTTTATTATTTATTCTGCTATTCGGGGTGGAGACAAATCAACAAATTATAAACCACTAGCAGCCCGTCCCGGCTTCGCACGGGGTAGACAATTATCGCTAATAGTTTCGGCAGCGCATTCGACGAAAGACATTTTAAGACTCATTTTTCTACACCTTCGGTTACATTGTTCAAATTTTACCAAGGATCCCTAATTTTTTTCAAAATGAAATGTAGCCTATGTCAAATTGGAAGAATGTAGCATTCTATTGGTGAAAGAATTTTTTAAATCGGCCCAGTACTTTTTGAGCCTATTCATTACAAACATACAAACTTACAAAAATAGGTACAAATCTTTCCTCTTTATAATATTAGTATAAGTATATGACAATCGGTCCAGCTGTTCTCAAGTCAGAAGTATAACAAACCCGATTTTGTTTTATATATAAATGCAAAAGTACAAATTTTATGAAATCGACATTGTATAATAAAAGTGAAGACAAAATTGATTAGCCAGTTAGTTCACCGGATCTTTACTATCAGACAAAGCTATCTCCTAATTATGGACCTTGAAGAAGGAAGGACCTTTTCGGCTGCACCTAGGCCCATATAGGTACTCTGATGTGGTCGGGCTGTGATAAACCTGGAGTTTATGCAACGTTATTTTTTGGTTACGCAAAACCTCTCGTTGAGATTCCAAATAAACTTAAAAGTCAAAAGTTTATTTGGAATCTCAACGAGAGGTTTTGCGTCATCACACGTCACATCGTCACGTTAAATATTTTATTTGTTTATTAGGTATTAAACTGACCACGAACCTAATACCCTACTTTCCTAACCTCACGATTAATTTTCGTTCAGACATAATTATCTCATGCAAATTGACCAGATACTAATTTCGATTATTTACTATAAACCAGCGACGACTACGAGAATTCAATTTGCTACGAAATCGCTACGATTTTTTTTAGTAAAAGAGCAAATATTGTCATTGGTTTTGGTCGTTTTTTAATTGTTACTAATTGTAACTTCACGATTTATTTTCACGACGATGACAACGGCTACGAGAATTCAACTTGCTACGAAATCGCTACGAAAATTGGCCGTCAAGTGTAATGATTGCCATTGTGTTTTGAGTTCAATGTTGGCAATTGACACTTTTTAAGTTGCTAATAATTGTAATTGCAATTGCTACATCCTTACGGGGTTTCGTACTGTTCAAATCTATTGATTATGATGTAAAATATTCAATGAATAAATAAATAAATCACTTGATACGCTTTCTGAGGGTATAGGGTATTTCTTAACAGACAGACATACGTACAACAAATGATCTCATTTGTTTCTTCTTTTCTATTGAGGTAGGACCCAAAATAAAAGCTTAGTAAATTTAGTAATGTCATTAACAACTCGTCCACTCAAAAACTGAAGCAATGACCCTCACAAACTCGGGGAAACCAATTTTTGTCGGTCAATATTCATAATTGAATGATTTTAAACATCACTCATAGCGATTAGTTCGCACCCTCGTATGGCGGGCTTTGGCCGAGTGCAGGGGAGATCAACCTTTGGGTCAGTTAGTAGTTATTTCTTCTTCCTCGAAGCAATATTATTTGAAGCGATTGCTATCAGACGTAAACTACCAGTAAAGTAACAGGGAACCGATAATTAGAACAAGGTAAATAATTGGTTTTGCTTACAATATTTTCTTTGGTGGTTACATGCTTGGTGGCGAGGATTTGATAAAGGATAATTATTAGTTAAGTAGTGGTGGGTAACTACTAATTAACTTATAATATGAGGGAGATTCTTGAGATATTTACCAGATACGGTTTATTAAGATCTTTATAGTATAGATTATATAAAAAAAATCATCATTTTAATAATAGTACATTTTAATACTTGAAAAAAAAAACTTGACTTTGACAGCGAGAACCACTTAAAAGATTTCGTCGAGTTGACTAATGTCTCGGTAGCTTAGTGGTCAAAGCACTCGCCCGGTATGCGATGGACGTGGGTTCAGATGCCACCTGAGGCGGACGATTTTTTTCAAGTATTAAAAATCTTAGATAAACCTAGCATGGTAATTGCTAAAAACAAAAATTTAAATTGGTTCAGCTTTTCTGATCTTTACCAATAGTTAAATATTTGTAAAAATATTTTTATCGGGTGTTGACGGTAGTAGTATATACCGCAACATTGATTAGAAAATACGCTGGTTTTGACAGCGAGAACCACTTGAAGGATTTCGTCGAGTTGACTAACGTCTCGGTAGCTTAGTGGTCAAAGCACTCGCCCGGTATGTGATGGACGTGGGTTCGGATCCCACCTGAGGCGGTCGATTTTTTTTCAAGTATTAAAAATCTTAGATAAACCTAGCATGGTAATTGCTAAAAACAAAAATTTAAATAGTACTTTTTAACTTGAAACTAAGTTTGCGTTTGATCTTAATCAAGGTGTTCTTATTAATATTAGACTATAAATAATAGTTTTCGAATAATAAAAACGTGCACTTTTCTCCTAAATAATAACTTGAGTTATTACTAAACGTTCTTATTACGTATACTAGTTAAATTAAAAAAAATCTAATATTAGACATTCTAAACAGTTGTCCACCCCTGCAGTGTCCACCGCTCCGCCGCCCGCATGTCCCTAATGCAGCGATTACTGCGCTCGCCACGCCGACCGATTGTCGCCCTGCCGCGGTGCCGCGGTGTGGTGACAACAGCATCCGGAGTGTGGACCAAACCACTAGCTAGCTGCTTTGTTGACAATTGCTCAATCTTCGTCCTAGCGCCTTGGTTCGTTTATATTTGAGGTATATAAGCTTGATCATAAGTCCAATGTTTACGTTTGAAATTTGGAGCTATTTGCACTGAGACTTCTGGTACACTAAAGGTAACGGAACTTGGCAGTCGCTGCTCGCTGCCCAGCAGTGTCGACCCAGCGTCTGATAATAACCGTTAGACAGTAGTATCCCTTGCCACCGGGCAAGTGCAACAAATATATACAAAAAAATCCAGACACATGCTAGGATTTGATGCCATGCATGGATGTGAGGCTAGACCATGGTCTAGAGAAGAAAGAAGATTCATAGTATCTCATGAGATACCATTAATCTTTACACTACTGAATTCGTGGACTGCTGTCTCGGCCTAGACTTTATAAAATCAATGATATCCTAACAGAACTATAAAATTGAGAGCTTAATTTACGAAGTACTCGTAGGTATTTTTAGTTTTCGAGAAACCTTGAAACTTGAATAGAATAGGTTTTATTGCGGTAAATGTGGTTCAAAAAGATGACGAAGATGATTACGCTCAGGCAATTATATTTAAATATAACGAAAAAACCTAACAAACATTTAATATAAATAATTGGAGAATGTACATTTCCGCGCCACTAATTCAAGCAAAAAGGTACTGCTTTACAACTTGGGGTATCTTACTCGTGCTTCCTACAAATCAAAATCAGTGCAACTTTACTATTCGCATGCATTATTGTAGAATGTTTATTTTTTTACTGTTTCAATAAAGAGTGAGCGACTGCTCGTAAGAGATAGTACAAGATCCGAAGGTCATATGCCACTGGCCGTGACCTCGGCAATTAATAACAATCACTTTCATCACCGCATCGTAAATCAACATTAAACCACCCCTTTAAAGTTGTAAAATATGGAGTCGGTAGACTTTATGTGACAAATGTTTAACTATAAAGTTATTGAATTTATCGCTTAACTTAATGTCGATTTATTTGCGGTCCGGTGACCTTTTATAATTTGGTGGACACGAATTGTTGTTTTATCTTGGTATCGGTCTTGTTTTTAGTACAACACGAATGGACGAAGGGATCATGTCGTTATCTATTTCGCCTTTTGGTGGAATCTTTTTTTTAGCCTAAATACTTAGGGCATTATTTGCCGTAGTGGACATGAATCACTGGGTTTCCATTAGAAGCTGATCTTTTATCTTATCCTATCTTAAGCAGTATGCTATATTGTATGCATTTTAAGTCTGTGGTCAGGTTAGACTAGATGAGCGAGTTTCAAGACAGCTAGAAAATGTTTTAGTCAATCATTATACTTTATTTATTAACTTTCATAGGCGGAAAATTTTCCTAGTTTGAACAATTTATCTTTGAATAATTATGAAAATGTAATTATGTTGCTTACAACTTCCGCTTAGTTACGCCGGCAATAAAACACCGACAGATAACAGAATAAAAACCTGAGGTTTTTATGTCGGTGTTGGGTATTAACTTTTGCATTCGTCTGTTTCGCATGCGATTTGAGGGAGGGAGGGCGGTGCTCTTTGCATGTGCCTGTGATTGTCCTCAGATTGTGGGTTACAGGTGGTGTAATTGGGGTTCCTATGCCGGCGTAACTAAGCGGAAGTTGTAAGCAAAATAATTACATTTTCATAAATTTTTAGTTATGGATTTCCGCAAAGTAACGCTCTATCAATTTTTTAAGTTATCTTTGATCTTCATTAACTTTGCCGTGACTTTTCTTGCTGTGCTTACGTTTGTCCAGCCGAGGAGTTGATTCTATTGATGCTAACATACGTTAACAATCCGATTAATTCCCTATTAACTCATCTCCTGGCTCCACAATGGCAACTGGCCCTCAATGCTGTCTGAGCTGGCAATTGTCCACAAAGCGCAGGCGCATACAATGCTGCTAGCAATTGGGCCGGAATGCGCCCGTATCTCACATTGTCTGAAAGATTTTGTGTTATAAATATTATTGTTTTCTTTCATATAAGGAACTGTGTGAATGTTTATTCTTTTTGATCCTGATTTCTGATAAGTCATTATGTCATTAGTCTGCACTTGGAGCCGTGATTGTATGAATGTAGAATAGGAATACCTAATGTCTGTTGAAAAATCTCGTTGATATCTGAAATTGGTTTCGGAATACAATACTCTTAATAATCGTGCTTATTTATTTGGTCCTCTTGCCGGGCACTTGAATAGTAATGCGGGCACATACCTAATGATAAGAAGAAACGGTGCAACAACTCAATCATATTTTTTAGCCTTTTTACCCGACTGCCAAACGAGGGTTATTACAGTATAATAACGAAATTATTTTGTACTGACTAGACTATACTTTATATATTACTATACATCCCAAAAGCGCAAGGCTGAGTTCGTCATTGCATACACACACATGCAACTGTAGGTATTTCTTGTAAAAAGGCTGACAAAGTTTGAGACTTGAGACTTTGAGAGATTAAGTTTGTTGCGTTTTTTCTCATCACCAGCCGATATGTAGTCCCGAAGCGGTGGTAGGGCAAAGCTATATTTTGAAAAGTGTACAAGTGCCCGGAAAAGAGTTCTTATATTGCATAAATCACTATTATGACTTGTAAAGTTATTCAGAAGGTAATACTAGTTTATTCATTGACAGTGTTATAATGGTCATATTATTTAGACTAATTTTGACACGAGAGTTGTGTGAGGAAGTGGGCATGTCTTGGAGATTACTGAACAATTTGTATTTATGGCACCCTCGTGGCTCTCCCGCATGCTCCATTTACCGGAATCTCTCGAATATTGTCATAGTTATGATTAAAGTTAAGGGGAGGACATATGTGACCAGTTTTATATGAGTGGTCAATGGAAACATCAAATATTTTGCTGTTTTGGCAGAAATATGTAGGACTTTATTTTTAATTTATTAAGATACCACAAACACGTTTGCAATGACTTAGTAAATATTGGTTGAAGATATATTCAGCCAGCCAGCTTAATGCTACTTTGACTACAGAGCGTCCACAGCTCTTACCATTTAAAATCACATCCAAATCTTTTGTGTCCACACCATGTGAATTCGGTATCACAGATTTTAAATAAATCGGTACGTTCCAATCGTGCACGCCCTAATCCAATAAAACCTATTGTGTCCATCGTCTTACAGCATCGGAATTGGTACAAATGGTCCGGGTTTGATTCCAGTTTGGTAACAGTGGACAATTGCCACTGCGCATCCATTAGCCAGGGTTTATTATGCGGGATGTTTGTACGCGTTTACCCCATCCTGGTTATTATGGGACAGACAATTTGTTGATGGTGTTTGGGTAGAATGTTTCTCATGGAATTTTATTGTGTTATTCGATTTAGTTAGTGTAACACAATTGACGTGATTACGCTTTATTAGGAGTCATATTACTTAATGCTTGTCTACTGTATTGCAATTTAAAATAAGTAGATTTACAACAATGACAGACAAAACAGCAATGGCTAGTGGTTTTGAATGCATCCTTGAGTTACCAGACAACGATTTGTTTACCTGGGCTGTTTCTACAAAAAAGGAAGATAATTATGCGTATTAACGTGCCCCGTATTTCACGTGCCCGATATTGCCGTATTTCACGTGCCCGATATTGCCGTATTTCAAGGTGTTGGGCCTTACTCCACCAAGCGATTCCACTGCGGTGCGGTGGCGGTGTGCTGTACAAGTCCAGTGATAATTATGTGATCAGTGAAAGAAATTCACGGTGCAGTTTTTTTAAACATTTTATATGACATGACGTACCTGCACTACACATCAAATGTTTCCCTAATATTATTATATGGTGGTGTCTGGTGTTATGAGTTAATTTAATTAGGTAAGTTTTGGTGTTGATTATGTTTCTGTGAATATTTTCGTTTGCGAATATTTTTCAACCCAAGTTCCTTAATAATCATATTCATATTTGTTGCTAAATATTTTATTAATGCTACAACATCGTCAGCAAAACAAGCAAATTGTTTTCTTCCATAAATGTGAACCCCCTTTCTCCCGGTCATCTAATAGCAGAGACAACTAAAAATTAACTTACTAAATATTGTTCCTCGTTTCTTTCATTTGCCTAACGACAAAATTAGTGGCGTGCCTGTCAGTAATTGGAGTAATTGCATTAAGCAGGACGCTCGGCGGAGACCCTGCGACCACCGCCGATGTTGCCCACAATCATGTTATTGAATAAGCCATGTGAATTATGATACAATTGCGGGGGGATTTTATTATTAGGATTACTATGTCTCATCGTTGAGCAGGCATCGCTTCAACTAGCAGATGATTATGAACTCCAGGGGACTTACAAAGTGCTCTTTTAGCAGTTTAAAACTTCGTTGTTTGTCTTGCGTGTGCTTCTGTGTAGCATTTGAAGTAACACCAATATTGTTTACGTTGTAAGTTCATGTTAAGAATGCTGGATACACTTAATTTGTCAAAAGTAATACAGACAAAAATAATAAACGAACTAAAGGTAACTGAAAAAAAAAGGTTTAATAAAAATAGATACGTAATGGCCATGAAAATATTCAATAAAATACCTGAAGAAATTAAGCAACTCCCATTTAATAGGTTTAATAACGCACTAAGAGCATGGCTAATGGAACACAGATTCTACCCAATCGACGACTTTTTTAAACATAAAACATATTAATTTAATTAAGACGAATATATGTAAGTATAAAATGAATAATAATAAAATTAATAATAATAATAATGAACCAATTTAAATTGTAATAATAGCACATTTTAAGTATACTAATTTTGGGATTAATTTGGGATAATTAGCAAGATTGGGGTCAAGAGCAAGCCCATCTCAAATAAAAATAAAAATAAACTAATTATTTGCATGTTATGAATCTGCATAACTAAATAGGCATAAGAATCTTACTGTTAATTAACCATCCACATTTTTTTGTAAACACCCTATTTAAAGGCAAATAAAGAATTTGATTTGATTTGACTGTCACAGACTAATTATGGAGATTTTTTATAGACAATCAGACGTAACTTCATAAAATAAAAATGTAAATGCAGGCAGCTGCAGCACCACTCCAAATGTAGGTACTGATTTAAAACCTATGAGTTTTTTCTTAAAACTAATCGCAGACTAACACCTAACCTTCAGACGCGTGTAGCAATCTTTCGTTTAGATTTATCTCCTTCCCCACAGTTTATTAGCCGTAATTGTTTCATCAAGATCAGCGCTAACTAACATAGGCTCGCTCCGACCGGCACTAAGTGTGGGTTTTTGTTCGGTAGAACTCGGCGTGTTAATGTTTACACCCAGCGCCTGCTACTCCTCACCGTTTTGACAGATCTCACTCACAAACACATGCCAGAAACAACCTATGTTTGAAAATACGTGTTTTGGAATTGAAACTCTGAGGTCAAAATAATAAAGCTCAAAATTCATTGAATGGTAGCAAACTCCATCAGTCTTTGTCTAAGTAAGACAGCGACTATACAATTGATTTCTAAACGAAGTAAATCTTAGACAGAGTTGATCGAATTTCGACTATATGAAGATAAGACGAAAGCTACGATTAGAATAGGAGCTGCAATCATATGTTTTAATGAAGCTTAAAATCAAAGTAATATAAGTAAAGAGCGTGTGATCCGCGAGATCAAAGGAGTTTTGATCAATCCACCGATGTTCCCTGAAGCGGAAACAATCTTGATCGTTGATGATGAAAAAAGGCGTGAAATATCAGTTACGAAGCACCTAGAACTGGTTTATGTTTAGTAATATTTGGTTGGATATATTGCTACGAGCTGTTTAACAGTCGACTGGCTTCGCTCTAATCCGAGCCGAAAAACTGACATGACTGACGTTTGTAATTGGCACCATTTACAAGAAACCAAGATTAACCCTTTATCAGGGTTAGACAAAAAGTGACAGCATTGACTTTATTAGTTTGACTGCAATATTTTATACAAAGGATTCCAGAGAAGTAGGTTCTCTGCCGTTACACATTTTACATCTCAGTTAAGACTTAGTGTACTATCCATATGTACGAATAGATAGTATACCAGTAGACTATGCCTAAATAATTCTTCAAGACAACACTTAAGGACCAAACTTAAGGACCAACTATGATTACTTTGAGCCTAAAGAAATAACTGAATGGGAAAAGTCACCCTAATCCTTATGGTCCAAAGGATCTCCAGGATTTTAAATGGGTTTCAGCATAGTTCTGTTTTTGTATTCTATACTTTATTTTCTTTCGTGAACAGTTGTCTTTCTTTTCTGCCTTATTCTAGATATTCACGACATTTAAAACATCAAAGAATTCAAGTAATATTTAAAAAACAGTTATCTTCAAATTGTGGTCTACTTACATTTGATTGATATGAATGTAAAGTATCAAGATCGTTGTGCGCATGAGTGGTTCCCGTTTGAAGGTGCCGCTGTTTACAGGCTGTTTGCTATTAAACAAACCCACTCACCAAACACCGGGGAATAGATCGCGAGGAATTAGTGGTATCAGCTGACTCAGACCACGGAGGTTAGAGGAAAAGATTCAACACGTTTCACTTGACTTCCATCAATTCAAATTTGTTGTTGTTTGTTTTATTTTATCAACTAAGACAGATGGTCAATTTCCAAAAATTGTTAACAATTTTATGGAAGGTTGTTAAGCACTTGTTCTGTGTTCTTGGTAAGGTATGCCAAAAAATCTGATAAAGGACCAACATGCAGATTTTGTTATATGACCTACATTGTAAAAACCCATACGATAATAAAACCAAATAACTTCTTAATTATTAATCGTGGTTATAGGCTTTTTTTACATTTTTTTTCTGTCGTTAAACTACTTTTAGAAGATAGTTGAACTGATGATCTCAAGACTTAAGCATATCTGATTCCAACTCAAACACAAATTTCATTTTATTTGATAGTTTACATAAAAGGGTACGATAAAACCTGTTGAACCGGACCATAGTATCCTGGGTGTGTAATTATGATAATAGTCATATGGTTGGGTACGCAGTACTTATTATTATACTATGGCTAAGATTAGGCAGTAATGGCCTCGACATTACAATTGACCAATCTATCTGAAAGCCAGAAACAAATAACAATTTGTTGTTTTCCTTTTGCTTTTTTTGTAGATCTAGATAGAGTGCGAGGTGTTGCATTATAGAATTTAGCCTAGAACGATTTACTGCTGTTAGAGTTCCGTTCCGGATATGCGATATCGTCTTGATCATTGCTGATCCATATTGGTAGTAATGTCTTACAATTTTGGCAGTTATATAATGAACCCAGTAGGATATGCTCTAGCAATGGTGTATATCTTGTTACACTGTTATATGTAGGTCATCTGTGTCCGGTTTTCGGTATCTGCGCATGTTTGTGCGGCGTGCGTTTGCGCGCGCGCTGATGGCGATATTGTATGTAAACACGCGGTTTAGAATTTACAGGGGAAGTCAGTCCAAGTGTAAAGATTCTGACTGATGAAGTAGCTGAAACAAAAAGAAGATAGTGTTGTGGACACATATTATTTGTGTATTATATGTACTAGAACAAAACAAAATGTTATTAGATACTAAGCAAAGATTGTACACATTGTAAAGGGCCCTACACATCACACACACACACACACATCACCAGCCTATATCAGTCCACTGCTGGACACAAGCCTCTCCAAAAGGAGGATTTTGCCATAATCGCCACGCTTGGCAGGCGGGTTGGCGATCGCAGTTTGGCCAATGGTGGAGAGAAGACGCTGTGCCCGTCTTCTCTGTAGTCGCCTCTTACGACACCCATAGGAGTAGAAGGAAAGAGGGCCCTACGCTGTTAACTATTATACATTTCATCTTTATTAAACAGAAACTTTTTGTCGCGATCTGACGAGGAGTAGCCAATGACGCTCGCTGGTAAATTAAACTTTATTGCTCCAGCGTCAGTGTGTTCGAATAACGCTGTTTTGATGGTGGGCCCTTTTTTTATGTATTCTGAAGGAGCAGAGGGTTTCTACTGAATATAATAACGTATTTACTGTCGAACCTCGGCATATTATGGCAACAACGCCAACAACCAGTGTTCTTAAATTTTGTGACACCCTCGATGTGTTTTCACTGCTAAACACGCAAATCCTTTAACCTGCACGAGTGGCCGGCATGTATGCGTGCGTACTATACCGATCAAAGTCAAAGTTATTTATTTTTGCAAATTGGCCATCAATGGCACTTTTGCATGTCCTATTTTTTTTTCCTACCACCGCTTCGGGACTACATATCAGCTGGTGATGAGAAGAAGCGGCGCAACAAACTCAGTCACCTTTATCAGCCTGGTTTTATTACAGGAAATACAATTACAAGATAGTGTAAGTGCGAGCTAGGCAGGCTGTTAAGTCCATGCACTCTTGTCGTTCAAGTAATCTTCAACTTTGTAATATCCTTTTTCCATAAGGATTTAAATGAACGTCGTGGCAGCATCCAATCAGTATTGACGCAACGCTTGCGTAGCGGCGTTTACTTAACGCTGATTGGACACTGCCATAACGTCGACGTTTGCAAGACGCTTGTGCCGGAGAACCCTGAAACATCGTTGCCTAAAAGAATTTCTAAGTCTCCTCATGTCGCCCCGCTGTAAGTTCATTCCTAGCGCCCCCAGCGGATCACTCTTTGAAGTGCTCTCGGTTTGTTTACGTGGTGTTTGTTTATTTTCATATTGGCGGTGGTCGCTTATGAACTCGCCGCCGCGTGATTTACCAACACCGCTAGGAGGCACTCTTTGATTATCTGCGAAAAAAACTTGGAGCTCCATAATGTTGAGGAGTTTAAATTAGTTTTGGCCAAATGTTTGTGTGATGAGCACAAGTAATTGTATCTAAGTCACGAATGTGTATAAATTTATTTAAACATATATCTAGGTACCAGCTTTGGTTTATTTAGGGCTAGATGATTGTGTGATTGTGGATATACAACGTGTAAATGAAATAACGCAAAACCTCTTAGGTGGTAGCACAAAATAGAGCGCGCCGCCGCTATACGTAAAGCTACCACAGCTTAGCCCATGAAACTGAACAAATTTTGTTCTACAACAATCCCAAAATGCCAAAAGTAAATTAGGGTTTTTTTATACAAATTAGATCGGTTAGCTGATCAGTTTGTATACAAATATATTTTTTTGGGTTTCGTGAAAGTTGTAGAACAAAACTTGTTCAGTTTCATGGGCTGAGCTAACTCCTGAGAGGTTTTGCGTTATTTCACTAACACGTAGTATATATTTTTTAATTTTATATACATAAAATTTTAAAAAAGTGAAGTAAGTTAGTTTAAGTATTTTATTCGTCAGAACTCGCACAGTTATTATGTATCGCTTTGATTAATAAGCTGATCGAAAAATAATAAGTTTGTCAACTGAAGCTCCGAAATAATTATAGACAAAGTAATAGTCTTTGTCAGAGGTTAACGGATATTATATAAATGCGATCGCGATGCTTTGTACTTGTATGCTCCTGTCAAAATGTCACAAAATTAAAGCCTTACTTCATATAATGCAAAAACTTTTGGTGAAAAGTTCTGGTGAGATAGGTTGGTTGGTTTTCAGAAATCGGAGTCAATTGAAACATAGGAGAACTTCTCTACCTCCTGCCTCCATCATCCGATCAGCAGGATAGTGTACAATTATTGTATTGACACCCAACCCACATGTCAGATACTTCATCAGCGTTTCAGCCACAGGACGTCCACTGCTGAACATAGGCCTCCGCCAGTAACTTCTAGTTTTGCCGGTTGGAAGCGGCCTGCATCCAGCGGCTTCCTGCAACCTTACCAGGTCGTCTGTCCACTTTGTGGGTGAACGTCCCACGCTGCGCTAATTACAATGTTATAAACCGATACGTCAATTAAAAGTGGGTTAAAACTGTAAGTGAAAGTCATTTATTCAGTACGTAGGCCCTTCTACAACTAAATCTGCACGATGCTGTCCACGCCACCGCTGATAGAGCAACATGGAAGAGCTTAACTCGGTCCCACTCATTTCTGTCCTGACTTGACCTCCTGATGGTCACGATCCCCAATCCCTGGGGTTACGACTGAGAAGAAGAAGGCCCTCTCGTGAACTTATACACGTCCAAAACTTCCAAGATTTGATTACAAAGTTAAAGTAATAGTAACAAAAGTGTTTTAAAAACAAAAGAAAGAGCGTAACTTGATAACATGTCAGCTGCACTTAGTAATTGTATTAAATTCCAGATTATGTAAATGTAGTATTTGCGGCTTCTTACCGAGCCCTTATGAAGTGCATGTGCGGAAATATTGTATCAAGAATTAATTCGCATTAAACCTTACAAATAATAAGCCGATCGAATTAGCTTCAAATGTGTGCAGGAGATTAATTATTATGAATCATTGAGAAGCCCTACTTAAGGTTATTAAGACATTGCGTTGCGTAAATGAGTTTTGTGTTTCTTTGATTCATTTCTAGACATCTCTATCTAATGCGCTAAATTGCATTTTGATTCAAACGTCATTTTAGTGAGTAGTTAAGTTTGACCCTAGCTGCAACCGCGGTTTCGCTGGAATGGAGAATACGGATTATTAACCCCAATTTTACTATGGGTGGATTAAAACAATAGCCTAAGTCCTCTAGGAGTCAAGCTTTTCCCTTAATTTAATTGATTACAAGCAGTTTTGTTGTTTCACAGAGTAAGCGCATTAGACAGAGTACTTGTAAAATATGAGCACTTAATTATTGAAGCTGTGTTCGAAGACCTGCCCTGGTAAGGGCGGTCACCACGAATTCTTAAAACAATCTCAAATCTGTCAAACATTGTCAAATCTGTTAAATTTTGTATGTAATGACGTACCAAAATTGACAGATTTGAGATTGTTTTAAGAGTTCATGGTTACCCCGCTGAACTGTTTACGTTACGTTAAATCAAAGCTCCAATTTTTATACAATCACATAAAACGGCCTGCAATTGTACAAAAACAAGTCGTATCCCGCAGTATGGCGTAAAACTGTCAATCGGACGCGTGTAATGATGAATGTTTCCCCGCTTCAAAGGCGTGGATGCGTGCGCGCAGGTCACGGAGTCTGTTACGGTTTGATGTTACATATTTATTTTGGTAACGTATTTATTGAGGTTGTTATATTCTTTTCGTGATTTTAAAAAGTAATCTTTAGTACTGTTGAATTAGGACTAAATTTAATCTATGGCAACCTCGGATGCGTTTTGCCACAGAAATCGTTATTGCAAATATACCTAATTTAGTTTTAGAACTGGACTCGTAAAAAATTTCGTATTGATTTGGAATTCGAAAGCTTTAAAAAAAACACCAGCTGCATATTTTTGCGAGATGAAAAGTATGTCATTCCGATAGGATGTAATGTGGTTCCTATTAATTGTATCTTATTAAGTTAAACTGTTCAGAAGTGAGTGTTTTCTTGTGTCCAAAATTATATGTGACTCTAGTAAGACTTTTAATAGTAATAGTATTCTTTATTTGCGTACATGGTATACGATGTTACAAAATAGTGTGCACATGTCTTGCCCAATTTTATGTACGTTGCTGGGAAAAGCAACAAATCATATTCATCATATCAGCCTGTTTCAGTCCACTGCTGGACATAGGCCTCCCCCAAGGAGCGCCACAGCGCACGATCTCCCGCCCTTTGCATCCAGTCGCTGCCAGCTGCCTTCTTCAGGTCATCGGTCCATCTAGCCGGGGGGCGTCCTACACTACGTTTGCCTAAGCGTGGTCTAAAGCAACAAATAATTGAATAAAACTAATCCGACTCATAGTCCGGAACACACGACCAACCGCGACGCGTACTAATGACCTATACCGTAAACGTAAACACGTTACCGGATATTTGTGTTTAATGAAATCGTTACAGGAAGTGTCGGCGCCTTTGATCCGCGGTGTTTTCGTTGCCGTAATATAATAATAGATCCCGATCGATTGCTTTCATGTTTGAGTGATTCTTACGTTTCCACGAAAGATTTTAGATGAAAACAGATTAAACATTACACATTGGTTTTCTTAAAAATGTGAAAACAGATGTTAGGAATCTTATGTCCCGTGGTAATGGATTCGTGATAAGTATGTTGCTTGTATCTCATGCAATGCTAAAACTGACCGGTTTAAAATTTCGGGATTCTTGTACGGACAACAGCTCGTCGACCTACCACAAAATATCAAATTTTCTCATTTGAAAATGATTTCTATATGTCAGGCTTAAAGTTGAAAATCTATTAGAGAATTTTTGACTTTTTGGGTAGGTCGACGTGCTGTTGACTGTACCTAAGTTGGAGAAAAGCGTGAAGAAGTTAGGACCTAGACGGAAAAAGTATACGGTACTTAGATTAAACAAAATAAAATGAATTTATTTGCGTAGAAACATGGAACAGATAAGGTAACAATAACAATTTTAAACTATGAGTAAGTTAAATGACAAAGCTTTTTTAGAGCGGGTTATAAGTTCATTCTGATTTATACATACTTTCGGCATATTATTGCTATTAATTATATCAAAACACAGATTATCTCCTCCCCTCTTTGATGGATACTCTTTGGCATTCTGGGCTTCATTACTCTTTGGCAAACTTTAAACTCTTTGTGCTGTCTTTTAGAGAATGTTCTGTGCTTTATACCTAAACTTGAAGTCGTCTTAATCACTAGTATGTTCACACGAGTGGACCGGGTGTGGACACATTAGTCCCTTGTCACGTCCGCAGACGGGCAGCGCGTGCGCACTGGCGCGGAAATGTGACAGGCGGTGGGGGGACCATGCTTGGTGTATAAGTAAGGATAAATATTGAAGATAAATAACACTTGAAAAAAATCATCGACCTCAGGTGGGACTCGAACCCACGTCCCATCGCATACCGGGCGAGTGCTTTGACCACTAAGCTACCGAGGACGTCACGTGACAAGATGAAATTCCTCAAGTGTTTTTTTCTCGCTGTCACGTCCTCGGTAGCTTAGTGGTCAAAGCACTCGCCCGGTATGCGATGGGACGTGGGTTCGAGTCCCACCTGAGGTCGATGATTTTTTCAAGTGTTATTTATCTTCAATTAAACCTTGCATGGAATTGCTAAAAACAAAAATTTACAATGTTTAAGCATTTCTGATCTTAACCAATAGTCAAATATTTGTAAAAATATTTCTATAGGGTGTTAACGGTAGTATACTACTCAGCTATAGATATAGCTACAACATTGATCAGAATACGCTGGCTTTGACAGCGAGAAAAAAACACTTGAGGAATTTCATCTTGTCACGTGACGTCCTCGGTAGCTTAGTGGTCAAAGCACTCGCCCGGTATGCGATGGGACGTGGGTTCGAGTCCCACCTGAGGTCGATGATTTTTTTCAAGTGTTATTTATCTTCAATTAAACCTTGCATGGAATTGCTAAAAACAAAAATTTACAAGGATAAATATTGTTACTGACTGACTGATCTATCAACGCACAGCTCAAACCGCTGAACGAGTTGCGCTGAAATTTGGCACACTTATAGCTATTATGACATAGGCATGTGCTTAGAAAGGATTTTCCAAAACTCACCCCCTAAAGTGGTATAATAGGGGTCCAAAGGTTGTATGGGATAACAAGATTAGTTACATTATTATTCGAAACTTCACAAGAGTATTCCTAACAATAGTCAACTTATGAGTTCCTAATGAGTCAACAAGTAACGGGGTGAAAATGGGGATGAAGTTGTGTAGGGAAAGTTCTTCGTTTTTTAACTAAAAATCACTTAAATTTATAATTTAGGTTTACAGTTAGAAGCTTAGTCAAAGTATATTGATTTTATTGGAATTTGAACCCTAAAAGGGAGTTAAAAATTGATAAAATGTTGTATAAAAAATATTGTTTCTTATTTTTAAATACATTACATACTTATTTTACTTAGTTACTAGCAATGATTTAAGATTTTCTTTAAAAATAAGCTTTTCAGTGAATCCTGAAAAAAAAGATAAAAAGATTAACATATTATGAAGAAAGAAAGTTTTTTTACAAGTATTTTAGTTTGTCAGAAACTTTTAACTAAAAAAACCTAAATTCCTGAAAAAAACACTCAAGGATCCAAACATTCATAAATCCATAAAAATCAACATTGAGGGTCGCCCTACAATAGCTCAGTGTGACAGACGCTTTTTATTGTTGTGATGCGAGCCTTTCGGACCAAAATGAAATAAAAATAAATATCATCGCTTTGAGAAAACCGCCATCAGACGTCGAGATGAGACGGGATGGTAACTCATTTGTAATTTAAATTATAATTAGATTACATGTAAACTATTTTTTTATATTCTCATCTAGTAGCTTAAGTATTATAAGTAGGCACCTACGAGTAGTAGTGTACTACTGCAGCTGCATCTGTGGGCTCACATCTTCGAATTTAATAAAAACTACGATATTTTTGCCTACATACATGGAGATACGGTATGCTGTAACATAATACAGATTATTCTCATTTCAAAGTTTCAGTTAAACTTTACTTAATTTTCTTTTTAATGCACAATCGACAAATCAGCCGACAATTTTCAATTGCCAAATAATAAAATTATCTTCTTATGTGGTTCGTTGCAATTTCCACTGTTATATTAAAAGGTAAAGTAAAGTAAAGTATGCCTATATACGTCCCACTGCAGGGCACAGGCCTCACCTCAACTATGAGGTGGTTTGGGCCATACTCCACCACGCGGGCCCGGTGCGGTGCGGTGGAGGGGTGTTGTAAGGCCAGTGACTAAACCTTACTGTCAGATGTTATCAAGCCGCCTTAGGGCCTCTGACTAGGCTTCACGACCAATATCAAGCGATATTGGCCGGGACCAACTTTTAACGTGCCTTCCGAAGCACGGAGATGCTCGTGATAAATGTCACTAAATATAGTCGGAATGGTCACCCATCCACTCACGACCGCGGCGTTGGTTGCTTAACTTTAGTAATCGATACCAAAGCGCTGCCGCCACAGAGCTACGAGCACCTCGTAGCTCAGTGGTGGCATATTAAAAGGTAATTTTAGTTATTCCTTAATGTCTACAAATGGATAACGTACAATTTTATGAAACAAAGAAAAGTATGAATGATGTACAATTTAAAATGTGTTACAAAATTATAAAACCTTTCATAGAGCGGAAAATGAAACAATGTAACTTCGCGTGTAATACAATACTGATAGGGAATCTTGTGTAAAGTACGCAATACTGCAGCGATCGTTCCAAATACCTAAACTCCATCCCTTGACAATGGCGTGTAATTAAGCGGTGTTTAGTAGATGTGCGATAGGACCACAGGGTGACGGGGACAGCCAGATCATTAGTCTAGTTAAAAAAACTTAAATCACTTTTTGATAATTCGTAATAACAAAATTACAGTGAAGATACTTATACATAATACAGCACTTACACATTCGAAAGCCTAGAGCTTGTCCAGAAAAGAAGAAACTTATACTAACAAAAGAGTAAAGACACATTTGGCTCAACTTTATATTGACGGTGTAGATGTAACGAGTGATGGGGAAACTTTTCGGTTAAGTGAAAAATCAAGAAGTTAGTTCGTTTAATGTAATTGAAAATACGAATGCAATGTATCAAAAATATCTGAAAGTATTTTTACGATGATTCACAATATTGCAACTAGAAGTAGTGTTGTGTTGTGAGTGAGACATAAATTCTAGTTGGCAAATAAAGTGCTATTTCATAACTCTCAGTAAGTATTTATAAGAACATTAAAATCGCACAAAAATACTTACAAAAGGGCCTTCCAGTTACGTGTGTTGTATGAAAAAAATGACTTTTTTCGAGAATTCGATGTTTTACATTGAAATAATAAATTCAATTAGCTTACTTTCTTGTAGGGTTTATTAAATTTTATTCACACCCTATTACATAACTTTCATTTCGGGTTTCTCCACAAATGTGTTTGCTGACCCGTCTGGCCTACAACAGTCGGAGTCGGAAGCGGGCCCGTGTCCCGGGCAACAATTCCAGCCGATGATCGATAGCCCCCCCGCCCTAATCTCCGTGTTTATCAATATTATCCCCAGTTTTTGACAAACACACTATCGCCGCGTCAAATGTGAGCTAAAAGGACCGCGTTCTCATGTTTTATCAAATTGTTTTATGCGGTCTTGAATTTTTGTTTCCACATTAATATGGGAGACAAGAAAATGAATTATATTTTGCGGATCGAATATAAAAGTAGTTTTTTGTGGTATATATGAAAATATGCTTCGAAATATATTTTTTAAGTTGTTTTTTTGCAATCACATGATAGCTGTCCAGGCAAGTCTTACGATACACGATTTACATATCTATCGAAGATGAATGATGTTGTTGCGGTATTATTTTTAGGGTTCCGTACCCAAAGGGTAAAACGGGACCCTATTACTAAGGCTCCGCTGTTCGTCTGTCTGTCCGTCTGTCACCAGGCTGTATCTCATGAACTGTAATAGTTAGAGAGTGACATTGTCACAGATGATGTATTTATGTTGCCGCTATAACAACAAATACTAAAAAACAGAATACAATAAATAATTAAGGGGACTCCTATACAACAAAAGTGATTTTTTGGCCTTTTTATAGATAATGGTACGGAACCCTTCGTGCGCTAGTCCGACTCGCACTTGGCCGGTTTTTATCTACTCATACACTCACGTAATGCAAGTGCATTCAACCACGATGTCAAACTTTTTTGTCAATTGAAAGAACTAAGTCTAGTGTGAGTAAAAACTCAGGGCTTACTCAGAGCGTACAGGGTAACTTGTCGGTCACTTTACGTCTACATGGTGTTTCCATATGATTATGTGGAAACAGATTTGTAATATAAGACCAGCCGTGCGATTCTGTAAACGAAACCGCGGTCACTTCGACACCGAACTCACTTATACACGATAAGTAATATGACCTCATCATTATCATTATCATCATCTCAGCGTGTTACAGTCCACTGCTGGACGTACCTACGCATCCCCCAAAGAGACGTGCCAAGGAGCATGATCTCTCGCTTTTTTCACTACTTATACTTGTTTTGAAGTGAGGTCATAAGTTATGACGTCACTTCAAAACAAAACAAAAGTTATGTTCATTTGGTAGGATTAGTTTCACATTCCCGTTTCTTACAGAATCGACTTAGATTTTACTTACTTTCACCACCACCGAATAACTAGTTGTACTCGTATAATATGTGGTAATGATTCAAAATATCACAGTACCTAAGTAAATGTGTCGTGTGGTGCCGGCACGTTAAAAGAATTGCACCACCCCTTCTCTTCCTATGGGTGTCGTAAGAGGCGACTACAGGAGAACCGCCACAAGAAGACGGGCAGCAGCGTCTCCTCTCCACAATTGGGTGACACACACAAACTGCGATCGCCAACCCGCCTGCTAAGCGTGGCGATTATGGCAAAATCCTTCTTTTGGAGAGGCCTGTGTCCAGCAGTGGACTGATATAGGCTGGTGATAAGTAATGTTACCATAACAGCAAACAAGGACAGTTACCAGAACTTGATAGCCATTCCAAATTCTTTAAACCTTAGATTTACTTTCTATTTGAAATAAATTTTGTTACAAAATACTTTTCGGTGATTCAATAACGAATAAAAATGAAGTTTGGTTTAAAAAAAAAACTTGGTTCTGTTCTTATTTTTTCACCGGGTTGTCATTTGTTTGAACTTTAACGGTTACCAACTGAACACGTGGGTATTCCTCAAATACGACATAACACGGGATAGATCGATCATGCTGATGACTATCACTATGACGCATAGATGCCTCTTGATGGACTTGTCCTGTTATAGTATCACTGGAGCCATCTTTTTTAGATATACTTTTTTGTTAAAAATACACATTTGCGCATATTTTAATAACTTATATTTCGATTTAATTTTGTTTAAAAAAATGGGTGGCGGTCGTTATCTTGGGTGCGATAGGTGTTTGAAAGTGCTTATTATATTATGATTACTTATAACTGACACACTGTATATGGCGCCGCCATATCTGAGGTTCCGGGTTCGATCCCTGGTCGGGTCAATGTGGAAGACGAACTTTTTTATATTTTTTCGGGTCTGGGTGTTGTGGTACCGTCGTTGTATCTGATTTCTATAACACAAGTGCTTTAGCTACTTACCTTAGGATCAAAGCAATGTATGTGATGTTGTTCAATATTTATTGATTTATAAACTTTTTAATAAAATTTAAGTTAAAATTTAAGTTTAGGGTCTGTTTGTCTGTTTCACAATGTACGGATAAGTTCTATAATATAAGTTCTGAATACCTAAGCTATTTTCTACTTACATGCAGGATAAACACTATTTTTGCGTTTCTCCACCGTCAAATAGCGCTTTAAGTTTCACCACCGTCAAATAGCGCATTAGGTTTCACCACCGTCAAATAGCGGTTTTTTTAAACACATCAAATCAAGCACTTTTATCCTATGGATACATATTTTTATCTGTTTTTTGGCACTTTATCCGTCAATATTGAAACAAGCCCTTGTGATATTGCAGCGGCAGTCGATTTTCTCTCTAGACTAGACAGAGGGGCAGAGATAAGTTGGTTCTACTTTTTCTAATCGAAAATGTAGCGGTTTGCATAGGTAACTAAATTTTTGATAACGCCACCTGCGGTGCTACCATGAATGCCATAAAACTCGTGTTTACTTTTTTTAAGTTCAAGTTCAATCGTTTATTTGCTAAAACACAGTAAAGACAAGTTGCCAAAAATTTTATACAGTGCGAGTTTGCGAGCAGACTAAACACGCACTGTATAATTTTTTTTGATGTTGTTGTTATAAAAAATTTAAATTCAAAATGGTAATTTAAATCTTTATTTGCCTACTAAGTGATGTACATTGATGGACGGTACATACCTAAATGCAACAGGACTTAAAAGCTTAGTAACCTAAAAGGTACAGCGAATGAAGAGAGGAGCAAAAATTTTTGAAAAGTTTGTAAGAGTGTAACAATGAGTAGCAAATAGTGTTTAAGCAGTGTTTTCCGATCAAGTAACAAAGCTTACACCAGGGCCCTAACCATGAACTGTTAAAACAATCACAAATCTGTCAAACATTATCCTTTCTGTCAAATTTAGTATGAAATGACGTACCAAAATTGACAGATTTGACAACTTTGAGATTGTTTTAAGAGTTCATGGTTAGGGGGCTGGAACTCTTCGCTACCAAGCTTTCGCTTGTCCATACCTCCTGGTACTAGTCTTTTTTTTATTTTTTATAAATATTGGACAACATCACATACATTGCTCTGATCCTAAGGTAAGTTGCTGAAGCACTTGTGTTAAAGAAATCAGAAACAACGACGGTACCACAACACCCAGACCCGAGCCAATATAGAAAAGTTCGTTTTCTACATTGACCCGACCGGGGATCGAACCCGGAACGGCGGAGATGGCAGCGCTATTTAAAGTCCGGCGTGCTCGCCTCTCGGCTACGGAGGTCTGTAGTTTCGCTCATGCTACAAATCTCTTTTTATGTGGGGATTTTATATTATTAAGAAGAAAAAGATTTGATGATAGAGTGTCTCCTTTGTACACAGTAAAAAAACAATGACCGAATGTATTTTTCCTCGCGAGTTGACTTCTGAATATCTGAAAAGTAGGGACCTATCAGTCCACAGACGAACAATATTGGCTTCCATAATTATTTGTTCCACAATGTGACTTTGTATTTTTTTAAATAATTACTGACAGTGCTCTTTGTGTGCCGCACACAATACCGCTACATTTCATTTTTTAGGGTTCCGTACCCAAAGGGTAAACCGGACCCTATTACTAAGGCTCCGCTGTCCGTCTGTCTGTCTGTCCGTCTGTCACCAGGCTGTATCTATTTCATGATCCGTGATAGCTAGAGAGTTGAAATTTTCACAGATGATGTATTTCTGTTGCCGCCATAACAACAAATACTAAAAAACAGAATACAATTAATATTTTAGGGGGCTCCTATACAACAAACGTGATTTTTCTGCCGTTTTTATAGATAATGGTACGGTGCGCGAGTCCGACTCGCACTTGGCCGGTTTTTTGTTTACGTCTCCAGAAATATGGCTACCACTTGTCAATTTCTATCGGATTCTTAAATCAGGCTGCGTGTTATGCACGCTTGGGTTAGCAAACTTTAGTGGACCGGTCATTTATTTATTTCTGTAGTTAATCATTTAAAAGAAAACTATGTGATCGATGCCTCTGTGCGCCATTCGGCAAGTTAACTAATTTGCTGCAATAAATATACATTTGTTAGGGATTGGCTACTATTTCTGTGTTTTGAGAATAAGGACAAAGTTTCGGAAACAATCATTCTATCGTCACATGATGTAGGTCTACTGGTTAAATGCTCTAAGAGGTCTACCAATCAATCCAGAAGGAATACTTATTTACCACCCAAATTGATTTGATGTGGTCCATCAAATTAATTTGGTTGGTAAATAAGTAGTTCTTTGCTTTTAATTTAATTTTAAAAAGATACTACAAATTGCTGCATAGTAGTTAGATTAACATGTTATTTTGGCCCAAAACGGTTTTGTTCGAAAGTAAAAAACAACTTGTGTGTTGTATACATTTTAAATAATACTGTAAATTATGCAAAATTTGCGTAAATAGCTTTACCTGAAAACGTATATTTTAATTGTTTTATTTACATTAACTTGTTTACTCGTAAAGAAGTGGCTAATGATTTTGTGCCAAAACCGTCGATATTTTTATTTTAATGCAAATTGTGGACTAAATATTAAAGGCATTCGACTGCTCAACTGTAATTAGGGTTTAAACGAATACGTTAGTGGGCTCCGTTGTTTATGCCTCAAAAATATGGCGTTCAATTTTGACAGATGAGCTCGCGTATCTATGGCGCCACTGTTCCCGCCATTCACTGTTGCTCCAACGGCCATATTGTGTTTCTTTTGTCTATGGCTCGTTCGGAATTCAAAATAAACGAGCTGGCTACTGATTTGAATGTCAATGCTTACTAATACGGTTAGGCAGATATTTTTGTTTCTGCTTAAATATGTGGTGGCCGTGTGCTGCATGTGCGAGCGTCAGTGCATTGTTTGCAGCCGTTTGAAACACTCTCTGAGTTTGTGATTGATTATGCGTCATAGAGTACACATTATGTACCATTCTAAGGAAGTTAGCTTGTACTAAGGAATATTCAAATACTTATTTCTTAGCAGTATTACAATAACTGTCCAAGAGCATACAGCATAGTTGTAAGAAATTATAAGCGTTGGAATTTGAATTTGGTAACTTAGTTTTTATTGCCCTTTTAGTAACTCAAACAAAACATTGAAAACCCTTAATTTACCTCAAATCCGAATCAGAATATTGTATTCAACTACAGTGCCAATAAAACCTATAAAGCTATTGCAACTTGCAGCAATAACTTGTAATCTTAATACCAAAAATGTAGATTAAGAAATACAGTATCACACGTGCCTTTATAAAACAGGGTCCTGCAATTATTTCAGCGTCAAATAGATTCACACCAATGTTTATTAAGTGTTCACCGTTATTACCACATTTGCTGGTACCAAATTTGTTGATTGCAACTCTATTAACATTCATTTAAAATTGAGTTTCATTTGTTATTACGAATGCGTGAATTCTCCTCTCTGAATCGGTCAATTGTATACCCAATGCGTATCTCGTTAGAGTTGATTTCCAATTGGGACAAAGATTTGCACTTGGGGCAAGGTGTCGTGTCTCCCGGCCACAAATCGCGAGGCGATAAATAAGGCAGCGGGCACACGCAGCGCCGCTCATTACGCGTGATGTACGGCCGGTGTGCACTCGCCTTATAAACGTAATCAATTCCGAATGATGTTATGGATGTTTGCGGTGGTTGGTTTGAAGACTTTTTTTAAGCACGTTAAAGTATTAAGGGAACTCAGGTAGCTCAGTGCTCAAAGAATCGAAGTCTCACCTCACTTCTCTGGGTTGTGAGGTCCAAAACACTACCTCTGGGTTTTTGAACCCTGTATACGGATTTATAAAACTTGCTCGGTGAAGAGCGAACATCGTGAGGAAACCTTTATGTTTAAACACACACTGATACACCCCCCCCCCCCCCCACACACACTGACACACACTCACACTCACACACACACACACTGAGTGTGTAAAAAAAGGGCTACATAACTCAATTGCTCCAAATGTTAGATACAGACTTCACGAATCTAGCATTATTCTCAAAAGATCCCCAACTAGGAACGACTTGGAAGGAGACATAATAATATATTATTCTTATTGTCTGCTGTAGAAAAGAATCCACTGAAAACCGTTTTGAATTTTTAACTTTATTTAATAAACTTTTTTAACTAGAAGTTTATAGCCGTAATCATTTATCAATGATTACATAAAATCTTAATTAAGGAATTCAACAATAAATCTCATCCATATGTTTTGATACAAATAATAGCTTCTTGATTCAGATAGTAAATATTCACAAAATACATTATCATTTTGCTTTTTTTCATATATTATTATCACATCGTCAAGACCATTTAGTAATAAGAAGAATTACGATTAAAAATTAATTGGTTTTGGCTAATTTCTAACAATACGTTGTACGTTGTAATAAATAAATGTAGTATCATACTTTTCATTTGATAAATTCATAAGCAAGAAGACATAATTCGTCAGTGTCTTTATGCATTTAGAAACAGCAATCCATTCGCATTGACAATAGCCAAAAACATGCTAAGATCAATAGCTTTAGCATATGCAGGAGCGCAGGAGTCGAGCATAATGATCCGTGGCAAATGGCCGTGATTTAATGCTGACATTTTTTGTCCGGCGACACTTGTTTTTGTCCCAATGTGCATTGTCTTGCGCTAGCGCTTAGATGTCTGTTCGTGACCGGAAGATGGCGTTAGTAGTTTGTCTTTACTAGGTTCGTACAAATATGTTTTTAAATAAGTTCGATATAAAATATCGTGATTAGGTAAGTACTATACATTATTGTTTTTTAATGCAAAATAAGAAGGAGCCAAAAATAAAATGCTTTGGAAATGGAATTTTCGGCGACGTTATTCTGTGAAAAACTATTTTAGAGATTTTTAATGAAGTTGTATTTCCGTTACGTAAACAGTTTTAAATATGTGGACCTTCTTGTAAAAATATAAGTTTTCGACTGTCCTCTTCAATGTTCATAATCGTTAAAATGAACTGGAGTCTACGAACAATATAGCTTTTAGGTTAAAGGTAATCAATATGGAGTTCTGAACCATTAAACGTTTTTAAACAATAAGAATTCCACATTCGCGCTGCTTCTAACTACTTGGGTGTCTCACAAATGAATTTCACGCGACTAACGTCTTATTATTTCAGTTTTTGTGAATTAGCCCAGGAGCGTTCGCGTCACGCCCATTGTGCACTTTATGACTACTGTTCTTGCGATGTTAACAAGCGTGGAAATGCACAGTGTGTCGCAGACGGGCACAGTGGGCCATGATTGCGATTTACATCGCGCCAAGGGTGGCATACAGGAATCTGTTCTCGTCTTTGTAACGTGATACTTTTTAATAGAAGCAGATTGTGAATAGCCGTTTTGGAAATTATCACTTTTTTGTACTAAGTATAGAAAAGCTGGAAATTAGGATCGGTAATAAATGTAATTACTTTAAAACTTTCGCGCTGCATAATTTAAAACTCAATGAAACCCGATCGAAACGTCAGGCATAAGAGGTAACATTTTGTACCTAAATTATGATCGCGTTAATTCCCGTTTCATTGGGTAATAAATGTGCTAAGAACATGTTCCAAGGGATTTTGGTGTATTCGACCGACTTTTATAGAATAAAATAAATAATCAGGACTACTAGGAGAATGCCGAATGATTTTAGCATTGAAGTTATAAAGGCTTTTGTCGAGTGATTCAGGTTGTGAATAACACAAATAAATGTCCTTTTCTTTTCGCAAAAAGAATGCCTTTCGCACTAATCATTTTCTTTCCCGATACAGTTGTAGTTTCTAAGTAGTCCACTGCTTTGTTTATCTGTAAATAAATGATGCAGCCTTCACAACAGTCACTTGATAAATTGTCTAAAAACACACCAGACAATACGCCAAAACATTTCTGAAAAGTAACTTTCCAGTTCCAATTATGTTGGGGCTCAGTTTTGAAGATTTATGTGCCCCCTGCGCGCGCGCATCACGACGCGCCGCGGGCGTTTATGCAATGTGTCTCGTTAGTAGCGCTGCGCTATTACAATTACTGGTCAGCGACACTACTGGACGGTTTCCGGGCCTATTGTCCGTTTTGGAGATCTGCAGACAATTTACAATAATAGAGAAACTTTAGAGATTCTTGTCGGTTGGATGATAGAAGTATTTTGAATTAAACATATCGCCCATTCTAGGATTATTTCCAAATTCTAGACAACCTGACAAAATCCGCCTTTTCGAATTAAAAAATGGCTGACACACAACTAAAAAATACAGCAAAGACAAAGAAAAGATCTTGAATTTTTGCATTAACAATACAAATCTATCGAAAGGCTAAAACCTACAAGAGTTTTAAAAAGTGTTGATAGTATTATAAAAAAAGTTAAATATTAAATCGAATATCTTATTTTTGTTTGGAAACGTTAAAAAGGACAATTATTATTTCTTAAATATCATATTTATAATATTATATATCTCACTTGAGATATAAAATATTATAAATTGTTTTAATTTGTCCGCACAGTGAAAAGGTCACAAAAGTGTATCATATCACCGCACAGTAGAAAAGTCACAAAAGTATACCATATCATATTTGTTTTAAATCTCATTATTTCAATATAATTTTCAATACTTATAGCTACGGAACCGATCCTTCTAGTCCAGTTACATCAGTACAGTTTTGTTCGGTAGTTCGCAGAAGACCGCGTGCGCACCCGTTTTGCCGACACGTGTACCTTGACGCTGCGTGATGGATCGATGGGCCATTGTTTTGGGACACTTTTGTACAAGTTAGTAAAGTCAATAGTTGAGGAGGCTTTTGTCAACACCGACAATAAAGTGGAAACGTTACTTGATTGAAAACGGTACAGAAACAAGGTGCTCGGCCTTTCTTTGTCTATGATAAGGCTTAGGATGGCTCGGGGTTGTTTCGAGGCATAAAAGTAACAGTGTTAAATTTTGATGACAATCATGTTACTTTTAAATGAGACCTATTATAAAAGGTTTACAAAGCTTCAGTTCAAAATTTTGTAAAACTTTGTTTTCTAAGAGCTATATTTGTTTTTATTCGATTAAAATAATTTGACCTATGTTTAGGTCAGTGTTTTGACGTTAATTTTTTAAAGTCATCAATCATCATACCTTTAGGTACAGAAATTTTAAGATTAAAATATTTTTTATTTCAGCGGGTCTGGTTGTTATATAAATCATAAATAAGTAGTTTCACAATTTCAGTAGATACGTAAAACGCATTACAAAGAAAAATTATGTGTCACTGTTATTCTAGTATTGTCTTCGGGCTTTAACCGTTGATTAATTGCAGTCCCAGGACGGAAGCCAAAATACTTGAAAAAGTCAACATTGTGCCATTAGATGATTACACCAGCTTTGTCGGCGTTTCCTGGAACAGGCTTCATGACAAACTAAACATTAGGCATGCGTGCGCGCCGCCTTTGCGAAAAAATCTGCCGAATTGGCCATTCACCCTAAAGGGAATCGCGGACAAAAATAATAAAAACATCACAGTCAAAATATATGTTGGTGTCGATAAAAAAAATTGTAAAAGAAACGGTGAATTTCTGACGACTTTGTGACACACCGCGACCCACTGTCCAACGAAGAACCTAAATCAATTTTTAACTTAAAGTCAAGTCAAATAAAAGTCATTTCAGGTTATTTACGAATGCTTAAACAGTTTTTTCTTGTTAGATTCGTTCGGGGCGTGGCCCGTCCCAAATGGAAACATTTGCCAATATTATCGTGAAAGGACTGAACAGATGAAATAATTTATTTCCCCATGTCGCTTTGTGTTCAAAACTTGGATCTTTTGTGAGTTTTTTGCGTCGGCCGCTTTAGTGATCCGACATCTCTATTTATCTCTTTAGGCAAAGGTGTACCGACTCTACGATTTTGGACATTGAAAATATACCTTTTTGGGTTGACCTAAGTTTTCTTATTTCAATTTGAGGTGTATTTTATCTACGTCGTTTGAATTGTAGGAGGTTGTTGATGTGTTTAGTAGAGTCGTGTTGATGACAATGGTATTAGAGTGTCGGCGAGCGGTCGGTTTTGTGCAAGCCGACTGTTGACTTTGACGATTTAGTCAAATGGCCTTAAGCTGATTATGTGGACCGCCGGAATATATCCCATCATATTATGTATTACCTTGTTGGACGTGGAAGTTATAGAATCAAAAAGCTAACGATCGTACCTATTGTGGATATCCTTTGTAGATGTTAAATGTGATTTTTTAATGTTACTACAATGACGATTACTTAAGTTTATATGTTATAGAGTTATATACCTGAGTGATGTAAAGTTAATCCCTAAATTTTCTTAGTCGTGCGTGTGCTATTTTTGTTACACAGTTGTAAAACACACACATGTTTATATCATCATCATCATTTCAGCCACAGGACGTCCACTGCTGAACATAGGCCTCCCTCAGTGACTTCCAGATCGGCCGGTTGGAAGCGGCCTGCATCCAGCGGCTTCCTGAAACCTTTACCAGGTCGTCTGTCTATATAGTAGACGATTATCTTAGCTAATATAAAACGTCACTTTAACTAGGCTCAAGCTTATAAACAAAAATTGGTTAAGTTATTAAATGGTTATGTTAACATGCATCATCATCGTAAATATACTCAACGTATAATTTTTAAAGTCAAAAAACCCGTTTTTTTCTACTTTTCAGAATTGTAATTTTCAACTGGGAATATTGCAAACGAAAACGCCGCTAAAGAGTAGTGTATCTTAAAACCAGGAGCCGCTTGCTTAATAGAGGGCAGGCGTTCTGCCCAGAGGGGCCGTATTTTTACTTGGGAACAAAGCCGTGTTATTAATTCGTCCCTGGGGCATTTATTTGTAGCCGTGTGTTGTTAAGTATTGCTTACTGTTTTACAAATAGAAAAAGGGGTTTTGGAACAGCGGTGGAGCTACTGTTCACAAAATATGTTGAGTCATAATAACAATGGTATGTACATTATATATTTTATGATATCCAATATATTACTAGACAATTATATTTAATTATAATATATATTTGTACTTAGGTACATAAACGATTTTGGTTTAAGAACCCAAAAAAATCTCGATGCTGTGAAAAAATCAGATGCTGTAAATTAACGTATAGAAAATAAGTAAGTCATAAAACATATCTGTTGTAGGTAAATTATTACACATTTGTAAACAATTCTTATTTAGTAACGCTTTCCGCACAATATGCAGCATGTTTCTAAACCTTTTTGTTTTCTTACAAATGTCTACCAAAAAGAAACCACAGTGCATGCATTTATTGCCGTTCGTTACGCCGATAATGACATTAAAAGCCGCATTTTACCAGAATTTCTTTGCTCAGACCCCGCTGTTCTTTATAAACCGAAATGTCCTAACGACGTCCTTCGTTGTTTCAAAGAGCCACTAAATGGTCATCGCGTATTGAATAGCGCTCGTCATCGTATCCAAACCACTTTTCAATGGTATTAATGTACCATCATAGCTTTACAACCGCACTGAGTCCGTGACAAACGCGACGCATGGGGTCCGAGACCACGAAAATGTAAACAATTCGCTTATTTATTGTTTTACGGCAGCCATATAACTTCGTCACCTAAGAAAGAGAGGCAATAATTTGTAGAATGCACCCGCAATAAAGCCATCATGGACAGTGGTTTGTGAACAGAGGTGTTCGGACAAAAAATGGTCTTCTAAATAGATGGTTCCGTAATAAGGCTATAAACAAAAAAATCTTATTTGAGAAAATAGGTGTATAATTTGTAAATCTCTGAGTGGGTTTAAATTAATAAACAATAAAATAATGTACATATGGGTTTAATATCCTCCCATGTTTTATATCGAATATTAACTTATGCATTATAGTAACTATAAATGCAGTTGGGTCTTAAGGTTTTCCAGATAAATCGTATAAAGTTTATTTTTATTACAAAACACAGTATTGCTATTAAATACATTTTTTATCAGGTATTCTGAATTCTGATTTCAATTGACTTGTTTGTTTAAATTGAATGTCACACGGAACCCCAAACAGCGAAATGTGTTCGTTCAATAGATTTGGCGTGCTCTGAGTGCACGGTGGATCAGCTTTATGTCGTGATGAATGTGCAGAAGTCCAAACTACCTCCGTACCATGAACGCCTAATAGTAACCAATCTATACCGTTTTTAAATCAAATTGTACATTGAATGTGTTCAAAAAATACTGTCACAAAATGTAGTGGTAGGGTAGGTCCCTTACAACTTAATAATATCGATAAACACCGGTCCATATTAAATAAATGTTTCGCAACATTAGCGGCCATTTTGTGTGCGCGCGCGCATTGAATAAAACGGATTAGAGGAATGTTTGTCAAACTCATTTGTTTTGTATGACGTGATTAATGTAGGTTCGCCTGGTGTGAACAATATAGCAGTTGCGTATAGCAGTAATGTAAATATTTGAGCTCCTAAGTTAGCACAAAACAGAAAAGGTGTGAGTTTCAGGTAAAACATCTTTGAGATATTTATCAAAGTTAATAAAAAGAAAGGTAGAATTTTAGAGAGTTATAGAATGGAAATAGGAAATTAGGTACATTATTAGTTTATTCGTTCCTTCGTCGCTACAGGTAAATAAAAACGTAGAGTAGAATTAGACTGAAATTCATCTTTTCTTAACTTAATAAGGTAGTTCAATCACAGATAACAGAAACCTTAAAAATTTTTGTAAAATCTCTATTTTGTTGACACACATGTTGTAAACTAGAGTTTCTCAAGTAAAGCGTACCTTTGTGTTTTTTTGAGCGCGAACACATTCAAACAATAATATCTGTAACGTGCAGATGTCATCGGCCATTATTAATAATGGTAACGCCGCCGTTTACCACAATAACCGCGCGGCAATAGCAAACACATCTACATGATAAATGATTACGTTTTATGGTTTTCGCCCTCCGTACGCGACGCTTATGTCTTCATTTCTGCAAACATTCATTACTCAACCAAAAATCAACCCTACGCAAATATAAATAAGGCCAATTTTATTCCACTGCGCAGGAGTCGCGCCTATACCGTTGCACGTAGGGTGAACAAATCGCATTGATGCTGTTCAATCGAACGTATCAAATTGTCGATTTTGCTCAAGTCATTAGCGCGTTTTTGTCCGCGCACAGCGCACTGTGCGGCCTGCGCGGACGCAGCCTTTGGAAACCAGCCGACTGTGCGTTTGTCGGTTTGTATGAATCGTAAACGGAATTGATAGTTTTGGTTGTAAAATACGTTTTATTTATTGTTGTGTAAATTTTAAGATGTCTCCATTCAGTTCATGTGGAATAGATGTTTTTATAACTTAAATACAATGTTACACTTATAATTTGGTAAAAATACTTTTCGACTATTGTTTTTTTTTAAATAAAACACTAACGGTATTCAATTCATAAATTGAAAACTTTATAAAATGCCATTGTAATTTGAGCCAATGAACATTCGTATAAATCAAGTTTACAAAAACGTTTATAATATTGTAAATCTTGTGTTCCCACATGTGCTGTGAATTGCAAACACGATCACGCTCCATTATTTTGACAACAACATCTTGCGTTTCATTTGCACCTTATCTTGATAAGAATAAAGGCGATATTTGTTTGATTGGAAGCGGGTAATCTTGGTGTTGGAACCGCACAGAGGGCCGAACAATGGGCCGACCCTCATTGCGGACACAATCGGGCTAATATTGATAGATAATATTGTTACAACGACGCTTGTCTGTTTACAAATTTCCAAAAACGCTACATCTGCACCGTGAGCAGTGATTCGACGATAAATATGTTTGAGGAAGTCGATAATAGACGGGAATAAATATAGGGTATATAATAATAAATAATAATAATAAATAAATATTGGACAACATCACATACATTGCTCTGATCCTAAGGTAAGTTGCTAAAGCACTTGTGTTATAGAAATCAGAAACAACGACGGTACCACAACACCCAGACCCGAGCCAATATGGAAAAGTTTGTTTTCTACATTGACCCGACCGGGGATCGAACCCCGAACCTCAGAGATGGCGGCGCCACTTAAAGTCCGGCGTACTCGCCTCTCGGCTACGGAGGTCGTCTATCAAATCTAATCGTATATCAAAGTTGTACCTATAGTAATTTAGTAAATATCTTTTTGAAGCAAAATATAAGTTTCCGTACCAACATATTTTTTTAAAGATCATCTTGAAAACAAGAGAGACCATAAGCTCATACTCCTCCGACTCCGACGACGACCTCCGTAGCCGAGAGGCGAGCACGCCGGATTATATGGCGTCGCCATCCATGAGGTTTAGGATTCAATCCCCTGTTGGTAGTAAGCAAATGTAGAAAACGAACTTTTCTGTATTGTCTCGGGTCTGGGTGTTGTGGTACCGCCGTTGTTTCTGATTTCTATAACACGAGTGCTTTAACTACTTACCTTAGGATCAGAGTAATGTATGTGATGTTGTCCAATATTATATTATTATTATATTATCAGATTTTTTCCCATGTAGGTATAACCAACCTGAGTCAACCTCTTTAATCTTTTAATATATGGAGCCAATATACCAGCCAACCTTTACTCCTTTCCCTTTAAGTATTAGACCAGCTTTGTATAACGTTTCTAAATCTTCATATACTTTTCAGGCTCCTGAAAGACTTAACATTGTACCGTCTGTCTTAATACTCTCGCGAGCAATGAAGAAGTTCCAGTGACATATATAGCACCAAATTACTCCTAAACGGAAAAAGGCTAGCTTAATGACGCCGTCTGCAATATTGAAGTACATTTAACAGCGCATCAGAATATTCAACTTTTTATATGAAGCTAGGTTCTATGTCTAAGGAGATATTAAGGTGTTTGTCGGCATTTTGTGCGTGGAACTTTTTCATTGCTCGCGAGTGTATATTATGTAGTTTGACGTTAACATGAGTAAGTAGGTTATATAGAGTTCATGCATCTAGCATTGTATTGCAGATACAACCACAATTTATCTCCGAAAATACATAGTAAGTGATATTTAACTGAAATTATTTATGAGACCCGCACATCCATTCGGTCAGGTTGTATGGGGACGCTTAGTTCGTACATCCAAGAAAATGTCAGACATAATAATTATCATTTCTTAGTACAATCACTTGTAAAGATTACTAAATAAGCACAGTGATACTATAATACTTACTCTGTGGTGATACTAGTATAGTACTTCACTTATGTTTATGTTTAGCCATTGTGTGTATTGTCGTGAAAACTTGGTATACATATTAATTTTCCACCTGATCAGTTATCCAGTATCGGGATTAGGATAACGTTTCCTAACGAGCATAAACAGCCCGCATCCCTTTGCAGGGCGCCGACGCGTGCGCAGTTATGCAACTATGTTTTTTTAGCGTTAGGGCCCGAGCACACTTGCGTTGGTTCTAAGACCTTTTTTTTATTTAAACTTATAGGAAGCTGCTGGATGGAGGCTGCTTCCAACCGGCCAATCTGGATGTCATTGGGGGAGGCCTATGTTCTGTTTGGACCTGGTAGCTGAAACGATGATGACGATGATGATGCACGGGTAAATTTATAAATATCTCATTAAGTCTGCCCATTATATTACAATTGGTAGCCTTAATGCTATACCTACAGCATTCTCTACCACTCAACCTTGACTTTTTCTTCCTCACCTGTTAGAATGACATATAGAAAACGTCTTTCTGTGTTGTGACTCAGCTTTGTGATTCTCTGAGGTTTATTATACTGTCACGATTTTCATATACCCAGATTAAGTTAAATCTAAATGTCGTTATATGTCTATGAGTGGTTTAAAGTTGGTAGAGACCACTTTATTATACGCGTACTCCAAATTGACGCTAAATATCAATTATGATATTTTACAACTGCTTAAGCGCCTGTCCATATTTTATATGCGCCCGATATGAACCGAAGCCTACATAGAATTTTTGTTATTTTTGAATACCTGTCATTATTGTTTATTGTTTAACATAGGTGCACAAAAAGGCACAATATTTTAACATTATTGTATAAACAATTAAGTAACACTGGAAGATGTAGCGTGGAATTCTGTGGCGTGAACTAACCACCTGTAAAGGTTGCAGAGAGTCGCTAGTGCAAACATCTCAGATCCACTAACTAAAGCTTAAGATTGGCCTATTTCTAACTAATGACTACCAAAGGCTGATGATGATGATTATGTGATGGTCACAGGCTGACTGGAACAAACATCACATCAAAACATCAGGCAAATAAATGGTAATATCATCATCATCATCACCAGCATATATCAGACCACTGCTGGACACAGACCTCTCCAAAAGGAGGATTTTGCCATAATCGCCACGCTTAGCAGGCGGGTTGGCGATCGCAGTTTGGCCAATGGTGGAGAGGAGACGCTGCTGCCCGTCTTCTTATGTCTGTTCTCCTGTAGTCGCCTCTTACGACACCCATAGGAAGAGAAGGGGTGGTGCAATTATTTTAACGTGCCGGCACCACACGACACGCTATGGTAATATATGTACCAATATTTCCGTTCTAGTGTGTAATGATAATTATTATTGCTGTCGCGATTATCGTAGTAACACGCTTAACAAACGCTAGTGTGCAGGAGCCCTTAGAAGACGTTCACGATGCGCGCGCGCAGCCCACCCAGCGCCGAAGTTCCTCTCCGGATTTGCATTAAGAGCCACTCACTCGTGCTTGAACCGTTCGGAAAGCTTTCAAAATATTCGGCAAAGCACAAAGCTCGCGGTGTCTATGGTTTTCAAGTTGTTTTGATTTGTATTTTACAAAACTAAGTATTGGTTAATACCTTTTGTAAATAGGCTTTAGGTTGTGACGTCATGGGTGGCAAATTGTTTTTGTAAGGTCTATTATCATAAAATAAATAGGTAATGTAATAATACATACCTACAATGATATTATTTTGTTAGTATTAAGTTTGGATAGTTTCATTTGATTGTTATAATTTTTTGTGTTGTTTACATAAGGCTTTCCGTTATTATATAGTTATGGCTCTACGTAAATAACTCAGTAAATAAGTAAGTAATTATATCTGAAGAGTCCCCTACTGTAAATAAATAGTGTAAATACCGTGTTTTCAGTCATTCAGAAAGTTTTGTTAAAACACTATCAATCACATACTAATCTTGGATTTACGACTACCACTTAACCGATACAGCTTTACCACTCAACATTCATTCAAAAACCGTATATTGGTGCCATAAATATAGCCTCAACTATCAGGTTCATTCATTCGATTGCAGCCTTCTTCCGTTTCTGTTCGTAAACCAAGCCAGCTTCCACCTTACGCGAAACTACAAAACTTTAACGATGGGTTACAAAAACTGGGTCTAAAACACCAATTAACTGGCTCAGATAACCCACTTAAAGCGTATTGGCGCCGGCAGAATCGCTAAAAAACAGCCACCCACGGTTAGGGTAAAAAAGTCCAAATATTTAGGTGGTTCTGCTAATATATAATTATGTTATAACTGATTATCTGGAGTTAGCCCTTCAAAACAAAGGCATAAAGGCACGTATTATAGACACACCATGATTTATCAGAGTTTTAAAATTATTTGTTTGTGTTTAAAATAGTAGATTGTATATTACCTTTGCGTTTGTAACTTAAACACAAATAACTTTTGGTCAATGGTGTGACATAACTAGAATTATGTTCTATTTACGTCAAGTCCAGTCTGAAAGATTAATTAAATCTGTAACCCTTGGAAAATAAACAAGATCATTTGGACACCAAGTCATATCTAAATATGCAGATTTCTCGGCACTATTTTCCCTTACTATCCGTATCTACTCAGATTCTGGAAAATCGAGAAGCACAACGTTACATAAATAACTATTACACGTGGTCCATCATCATCATTTCAGTCAGACGTCCACTGCTGAACATAGGCTTCTCCCAAAATCTTTCACCTCAGGCGGTTGATTCTAGTCGATATTTGCTTGCCTCTCTATCAAAACTTTACAATTCTATGCTTCAGGGAAAAATAATAGATGAAATTACCTCTGTTAAAGATTCGAAGGTCAAAATTGGTCAATATTATGCTTCGAAAGTTTGAGATCAAGGTTTTTGTGTTTCCAATTGACTCCTAATAGATATCTGAAGCGGCTTGATCGTTGGCAAAACGCAGCGATAAGCCGCTCGCGTTATCAACAAGCCGTGCGCCACCCTGGGTGGCGGCAGATGAATATAATATAAATCTCACCCTGGTACAGATCAACTGCATCTTTCAGTTTTTGTTCCACTCTTAACATCAGAGCGGTGGTTTGGCGAAAGACAAAGATGGTGTTGCAGTTGTAACCAGTTGATATGACTACTTTTAAAAACCTGCCAATCTCTGCATTTCTAGACACCACAGAAAACCATGTTTGAGCCAGTGGGCTAGCGGCTAGGTCTGCAGCCTTGCTGTCACGAGTGTTGAGTATCTTTAATACTGAAATAGTTTAAGAGGACATCCACCATCTACAGAATCAATTCAGTTATAACGTGACCACTCATTTAATGTCACGAATAAATTGTAAATTTTATGAAGCACAAATTTAGAATTCAGAGTTTAGCTACTAACCATGGTCTAAAATGTTATGGTTCTGCTGCCTGAGGGTTTCAGCAGTTTGGAGCCATTCGGTCCAAATCTAATAACAATACCATCCTCTAGGTTCACTGCATCAGTACTAGGCCTAATGTTTAAGTCTACTCCGACCATTCATTGACTAATCATGGACAAATAAGAAATAATACGTTAAGAATTAGATCAATGCCTTCTACACCTAAATGTAAAGTAGATTAATTTATTATCATACGCTTACCTACTGTCAAAATGGCCAGCGATGTTGGGCAATTGTCGCCATGGGTGGCAGGCGGCCAATAAATCACACCCATTAATATACCTTCGGTCTCATGAGTACTTACATGTGTTCTGTCATCGGCTCGTTTTGGCTCCCAAAATGGAATACACAAAAAAACACACGAAAAACTGATCTCTGTGTTGTCTTAGTTTAACTCTGTCTTGTTTGTCAGTCGTTTATCAAATTAAGTGTTTTAAAGTCTTAAAGTTTCGGATAAATGACAAATCCTGGGTCTGGATGGTTCATTCAATAATAATGCGAAAATGAAGATTAATTAAAATAAATCTATGCTTGCAATTACTTTTCTTGCATTAAAGGTTATATCACAATAATGAGGTACTGAAATGAAATAAAATGAAATATTATTTCGATGGTTTAACCAATAATAATATGAAAATGTTTTATTAAATTCAATCTATGCTTGCAATAACTTTTCTTGCAATAAAGGTAAATTGCAATAAATAAATATTGGACAACATCACATACATTGCTCTGATCCTAAGGTAAGTTTCTAAAGCACTTGTGTTATAAAAATCAGAAGCAACGACGGTACCACAACACCCAGACCCGAACCAATATAGAAAAGTTCGTTTTCTACATTGACCCAACCGGGGATCGAACCCGGAACCTCAGAGATGGCGGCGCCATTAAAAGTCCGGCGTGCTCGCCTCTCAGCTACGGATTTCGTCAATATAATAAGCTATTTCATTTATTTTATGTAAGAGTTTATAAATTTTAAGTGGTCCTCTGATATAATCTTTTTGATCTGTTTTTAACTACAGAAACATACACGACGCTAATATCTTAATTAAATTTGTTTGATCACATTTTACAACAAGCTTACCTCGGCTGGATTACTTAATTAACATCTTTGTTTCAAATCTCTGCGCTACAAACGTTTGTAAAGAATGCGACTTGGCATGACACAGATGAAAGAATGTTACCATAAATCATACAGATATGGCAATTAGCGGGTTAATAATAACTTGGTTGGCTAACCACGTGTTAATTCGGCGATTTGTCGGCGCACGCGCTCTGAGGTGGTCGTTACCGCTGCTGGTTCATTAAAAGGTGCTAATTAGGACTGTCACCGTGACAGGAATGCTTGTGATTGAGGCATTAGGAAGTTTTAGAGTTGATACATCATGTTCACTACCCATAGTACTCTTACTCACTACTAGATGGCGTTGTCTTCGTTTACTCCGCGCAAGCAGTTGGTTTGCCATTTTATTATAAGACTTCATAGTAAAATTTATAGTTACACTTTGTCTCAATAGATGGCGCTATCCTTAGTTACATCGCGCAATCATTTGGTTTTGTTGATTTGCTATATAGTTCATAGAAATTTAATAAATACACACTTTTTCATAGATCAGGCTACATTGTGGTTTTATTTCAAAACTCCCAATAGTAGCAGTTCCAGTACAATTTAGGGCAACCGCAACATAGGTCCATCGAGACCAGATTTTTGAAGACCAGAGTCCAGGGCGGACTCGCGTGTACTTGCAGTGGATCGCTGCAGCGAAAGTACGCGGCACCGTTTTTCAGCGGAAATTTCAGTTCAGCGGTGCAGAGGCCGAGCTATCGAACGAGACGAGACGAGAGGACAACACAAGACGTCATCACTGAGGGTTCCGGATGTACGTCATCAAGGCGAGACGTGACGTTTAACTGGAGGTTCCGGTACTACGTCATCAAGGCGAAGTGACATCATATTTGGTGGTCGGTGCGACGTCACAGGTCAACTACATTTGTGTGAGTTAAGTGCAGTGCAAATTGTAAGTACATTTTTGAATCTTATGAACATAGCAGAATTATAATAGAAAATTTTCGAGCAAAAGTTAAAGTGAGCAAGAAATTTGAACCTTATTAACACGAAGAATAAAACTTTGAAGAAATTTAGATTTAAATATTAACTTAGTAAATTTTGTTGCATGTTATCTTGGACTTAGAATAGTTTTGTAAAAAACGAAGGTACGGGGAATCCATGCCCCATTTTGTCTAAGTTTTTTAACTAAAAACACTTGTAAAATTTTTGAGCATAGAAAACACTTGTAAAATTTTCGATTAGAAAAAACACTTGTAAAATTTTTAAGTTTGTAATTTGTATTTAAAACGTTGTTTTGTTCTTTTAAATTTAACAGCAATGGAGAGTATTTTCAATGTGCAAAGAGAATTGCAAAAGTCAATAGACAAGGGTTTTATTAACTTTAAAAAAAGTCCTAAGGACAGAATAACCATTGAATACATCGAAACTAGGTTAGAGAACTTAGAGAGAGATTGGCAATTATTTTATAAAAATAACACGAAATTAAATGCAGATTACAAACGCGCTGAAATAGAGAGTAGTTCTTACGTTACGGAAGATTTTTATGATAAAACTGAAGACTCCTATATTATGTATAAATCTTGTATGAAAACTGAAAGGAACAAATTAATAGGACAAAATTTAATTCAAACAAATGTTAAGGTCAAAGAAACAGTTGAGGGCGAGTCTTCCAGTTCTTTCGTAAAATTACCAAAGATTTCAATCCCAATATTTTCGGGCAAGTACTCTGAATGGCCAACGTTTAGGGACTTGTTCACGTCACTTGTAGATACAAACAAGAATATCGACAACGTACAAAAATTGCACTACTTGAAAGGACACCTTACAGGGGAAGCCGAACAGTTGATTAGGCATACTCCTATAACAGCAGCTAATTACACTCAATGTTGGGATCTTCTTGAAAAACGATATAACAACAAACGATACCTGGCCAATTGTGTTTTAAAAAGATTATTCGGACAGAAGCGTTTAAATTTCGAGTCCGCTTCGGGTTTGAAGGAATTGTTAGACACGACTACGGATTGCCTAGGTACTTTAAAAAACTTGAATGTGAACGTGACTACCTGGGACATAATTATCATCCATATAGTCACCTTCAAGCTTGATCCGGAAACTCGAAAATATTGGGAGTTGAACGTTTCGAGTAGCGACCAAAACGAATTGCCAACTTTCAAACAGTTTAGTGAATTTATTGAGAGTCGATTTCGCGCTTTGGAATGTTTGGATTATAAGAGACCAATAACCCATCCAGTTAGTACAAAATCCCTTTTAGTTACAAATAATTCAAACCATTTACGTTGCGAATTTTGTACAGAAGGTCACAAGCTTTGCTTTTGTAAAAAGTTTTCCAAACAGACATATGATCAAAGAAAAGAATTTGTGATAAAAAATAAGATGTGCTTTAATTGTCTAGGGGGCAATCATAACGTATACGATTGCAAAAAGCCTACGACGTGCAAGCTGTGTAATCGTCGTCATCACTCGTTGCTGCACTCCCATAAAATAGGGGATAGTAAACTTAAATCATCTACTGAAACTAATACTCCAAGTACAAGTTCGTCTGCAACTAATGATTCACCTATCGTTACATGTTTATCGACCGACAGAATAGTAAAGCCTAAGCATGTTTTATTAGCTACCGCGCTAATAAATGCCGAGTCTAGAACAGGTGAATTACAGGTCGTGCGAGCATTATTAGATCAGGGCTCACAAGCTTGCTTCATTACGGAAGCCACAGTGCAGCTCTTGAAGTTGAGAAAAAGACCGCTTCATAACATTATATCAGGATTAGGTGAGAATAAATCTTTAGTCTCAAAAGGAGTAGTAGATTTTATAATTCAGTCGCGAGTGGACCCTTCAATTAAAATACCAATTAAGGCGTTTGTATTGAGCAACATAACTTCTAATTTGCCTGAAAAACATTTGCATTCGGTAGATTGGATGGAGCTACAATACTTACCATTAGCAGATCCTCAGTACAACACATCGGGAAAAATAGACGTTCTGATAGGAGCTGATGTGTATAGCTACATTTTGAGAGAGGGGGTTAGAAGGAGCCCAACCGGATCATTGATTGCTCAGAACACTACGTTGGGGTGGATCCTTTCAGGTGTAGTTGTCACATCAAATCCCCAGACCAATCATGATAATAGTTTACTTGAAACAAATAAGATTCTTGCTATGCATACTCAAGTATATGAAGACGATATTTTAAAAAAGTTTTGGGAAATAGAAGAACAACCGCAAACTTTAGAGAAAGTTTTAACGGAGGAAGAACAACGTTGTGAAGAGTTTTTTAAGAATACAACTAAAAGGACACCCGAAGGTCGATATGTAGTAAAATTACCTTTTCGGGATGACTCTCCACAATGTACAAATTTTGGTTCAAGAGATATAGCTGAAACGAGGTTTAGGTCATTGGAGGTAAGGTTGTCAAAAAATAAAGATCTCAAAGAAAAATACACAGAGGTAATAAATGAATATTTAAAACTAGGACATATGAGACCAGTTAATACTGAAAACAAAATTGACGCCGTGTACTTACCACACCATGCCGTCATAAGGAATGATAAAACTACGACGAAGGTTAGAGTAGTGTTTAATGCTTCTGAAAAAAAATAAACTAATGGTTTCATTAAATCACACCCTCATGGTTGGTCCAAAATTGCAAGCTGATTTGCGACATACCGTATTAAAGTGGAGAGTTCACCCTATTGCACTTGTAGCGGACATAATCAAGATGTACCGTCAGGTCCAGATAGCGGAAGAAGATGCAAAATATCAACGCATTTTGTGGCGAGATGATCCCTGCAAAGAACTAAAGGAGTATGAATTAACAACAGTCACGTTTGGAACCTCCTCAGCGCCTTATTTGGCAGTCAAGGTCTTACAACAGATCGCTGAAGACGAAGGTAAGAATTACCCTTTGGCAGCCGAAAAAGTTCGGGATTCGTTCTACATGGATGACCTAATGACTGGCTGCTCAAGTGTCGAAGAAGGAATAGAACTTTATAAACAGATAAGTGAAATTCTAGAAAAAGGAGGGTTTATGTTACAAAAATGGAGTAGTAATAATGTAAACCTAGTGAAGATCATAGAGGAAATAGAAAAGAAGAAGCGAAGGTCAACTGAAAACGATACACACGTGCAGGATAACAGCAACCACGACGAACCTGAAACAGAAATGGAAATTAAATTAGACAACACAACCAAAATATAACTTACCTGGAATCAAGACGATGACCTCTTCCAATACTCAGTGAATCTTCCTTCCGCAGCAGCACCTGTAACAAAAAGAGCTATAATTTCTGATATAGCTAGGTTGTTTGATCCGTTGGGATGGATAGCACCTACCATTACCATAGCAAAAATATTCATTCAACGGTTATGGCTAGCAGGAGTAGGATGGGATGAAAAGCTATCTACAGATTTAATTAAGGATTGGAATACTTACCGACAGTCCTTACCTGAGCTTTCTGAAATTCGAATACCGCGCTGGCTGGAGACTAATTCGGACGATATTGATGTAGAACTTCACGGGTTTTCCGACGCGTCCAAATCTGCCTATGCCGCGGTGGTTTACATTAGAACGGTTGATGTTGATGGTAAAATAAAAGTCTCTCTTTTAAATGCCAAAACTCGAGTTGCACCAATACGGCAAGTTAGTACCCCGAGATTAGAATTGTGTGGAGCAGTGTTGTTATCGAGGCTACTAACGGAAACAGCACAAGTCCTTAATATTTCCAAGGAAAAAGTCAGAGCGTGGACTGACTCGACCATTGTCTTAGCATGGTTAAATAGTCATCCTTCAAAGTGGAAAACTTTCGTGGCCAATAGGATCTCTGAAATTCTAACAAATATGAACTCCGCTCAATGGTTTCATATTTCAACCAAGGACAACCCCGCTGACCTGGCTTCACGGGGAGTTTTACCAGAAGTTTTATGCAAAAATAAGTTATGGTTTTCTGGCCCCGCTATGTTACAAGAACAAACGGTAAAGTATAAAAGAACAATTGATTCAGAGACCAATTTAGAAGCTGTCAAGGCGCATTTGACTACAACTACGCCAGAGGAATCATTAGTCGAAAGGTTTTCCTCATTGCCAAGATTACTCAGAGTTGTAGCATACTGCCGACGCTTCTACAGACGCCATCATATTGGTACATTTTATTTGTCAAAGACTGAGATCAACGAAGCTTTAAGCTGCTGCATCAAAAAAGTACAAAGGGATTGGTTTAGTAAAGAATATGATGACCAAAGGCACTCTGCAATCTAAAAGCTCAAATTTAAAATCCCTTAGTCCCTATCTAGATAAAAATGGGATTATGAGAGTAGGTGGCAGACTTCAAAAGTCACTATAAGCCGAAGAAGCCAAACATCCCATAATTTTGCCTCATAATTCCCATTTTTCCAAACTTATAATATCTGATGCACATCAGAACACTCTACACGGAGGGTTACAGTTAGTAATAACCTATATAAGAGAAGCTTATTGGATTGTAGGGATCAGGAATCTGGTAAAACAACACATTCGAAATTGTGTGACATGCGTACGGCAAAATGCGAAAACACAGAACCCATTCATGGGATCTCTGCCTTCTGTTCGATGCAAACCGGCTAGAGCATTTCTTCATAGTGGAGTGGATTATGCAGGTCCTATTAAGATTAGGACAACTAAAGGACGAGGCAATCGGTCTTACAAGGGCTATATTTGCTTATTTATCTGTATGGCCACTCGTGCTATTCATTTGGAGGTCGTGAGTGACATGAGCACTCAAGCATTTATTGCTGCGTTCAAGCGATTTGTATCGCGACGTGGTCATTGTGATCAAATATGGAGTGATAATGGTACGACATTTGTAGGGGCCTCTAAAGAACTTCAGGAAGTCATGAAAATCCAGGAGGATATTGCAGCATACATGGAAACTCACGGAACAGAGTGGCACTTTATACCGCCGCATTCTCCTAATTTTGGAGGATTGTGGGAAGCCGGAATAAAGTCCACGAAGTTTCACTTGAAACGCGTTATTGGAGAATCGACTCTAACTTTCGAAGAAATGAGTACGTTACTCAGTCAAGTAGAGGCCTGCCTAAACTCGAGACCCATGACAGTAGACAGTTCAGATCCAAATGATCCGAGACCATTAACTCCAGGTCATTTCCTAATAGGGGAGCCCTTGGTAAACGTAGCTGAACCAAATTATGAGACTCATTCGGTGAGCTGTTTGAATAGATGGCAGTTTGTTCAAAGAATGCTACAATCATTTTGGAAACGATGGTCACATGAGTATTTGTCCAACATGGTGAACAGATACAAATGGACACATCAAGTACCAGAACCAAATATAGGTCAAATTGTATTGATTAAAGAGGATGATTTGCCTCCGAGTCGTTGGCTCTTAGGACGAATTGTAGAAAAACACCCGGGTACTGACAATATAACCCGTGTAGTCACTTTATGCACTAAAGGGTCTCATCTTAAAAGGCCTATCTCAAAAATTTGTATATTGCCAATAGCAGAGTAATCCATGTCATAGAAATGTTTTATAGATATATGTTTTTTAATTAATGTAAAATTTGTTTGATTTGCTTTTTGTAATTTTATACCTAATTAAGTTAAGCACCAAATGCAAAACATTGTTTATCTAGGACATTCTGTCAATAATGTCCTACGGAGGCGGCATGTTCACTACCCATAGTACTCTTACTCACTACTAGATGGCGTTGTCTTCGTTTACTCCGCGCAAGCAGTTGGTTTGCCATTTTATTATAAGACTTCATAGTAAAATTTATAGTTACACTTTGTCTCAATAGATGGCGCTATCCTTAGTTACATCGCGCAATCATTTGGTTTTGTTGATTTGCTATATAGTTCATAGAAATTTAATAAATACACACTTTTTCATAGATCAGGCTACATTGTGGTTTTATTTCAAAACTCCCAATAGTAGCAGTTCCAGTACAATTTAGGGCAACCGCAACACATCATTTTTAAACACCTTTTATCTGGGTCTTCTGTGAATAAAATGGGCAGAGAAACAAGAATACTTATTGTTACGACACCAATGCAGAAAGATTTTGTCGTCAGTTGGACTATTTATTTATTTTATTATTGTAAAAAAATATGAATATGAGATGTGTACTTTTGCCTTGTTTTACCTGACAAAGTACTTAGATCAGTATCAGTATCTAGAGTTAAAATGTTGAGAATAATAATGTTCCATTATCCACTATTGTTTTTGAGTCTACTAACCCAGGAGCCAAGATTTCCAGTATCATTTAAGCTCTATTACCAGTATCACTAAAGCTACATCGGTGGTTATTCTCACGTACTTATCTTGCATCTGTTCACCAAGTTTCTTCCTTTCCAATTTTTCAGTTTATGGTTTTACTTAAGGATCTAAAAAATAACAAATGCCAAGCCGACTACATTCCGCTAGTTTAATTAGTCTTCTCTGCTCGCGTGTTTGTCGCTTCGTGTGCCGGGGCACTTACAATTAGTAGTGTCACCCATCTAACCCTGACTTCCTTCCTGCTTTCAGGGGGTTATGGTACTAAGGAACCCCCAATACTAGCGTCTTTAGAGCATCGACGTCGTGGCAGCGTCCAATCAGTGTTGAAGCAACGCTTGGGCAGCAGCGTTTACTTAACGCTGATTGGACAATGCCACGACGTCGCCGCTCGAAAGACGCTAGTCTGGGGGAGGGATAAGACTTATGAGACTTTTCTAGTTTTGGTAATATTTAGTGCATTGTCACAATAATAATTATTATGCATACAACATACCGATTGCTAAAGCACTATTTTATTAGTAAATTTACTCAAAAGCTTTCAATTTCGATCGTCGAATTATTTTACAATTGAGGTTTTGAATTTTTTTTAGCTTAAGATCTTTTTTAGTAAGATCGATTTCTACTTATATGATGTACTTACTAAAGTAACATTATGAATATGTATTTTGAATCGGGAATGTCAGTCTTTTGAATGTTATAATGTAGCCAGAAATAACCTAACAATCCTTTTCTATTTTGAAAGAAAAAGTCGGTATTACAATAAACTTGTGATTTTATTACCTAGCTAGGTGAAGCCATTAATAAATACGTCTTCGATGATAAAAAACTACTATTTATAATCATAATTAAGTTCAAACCACCTTGGAATTTGCAGCCAAAAGGAGCGCGGCATCAGAGCGTCACTTGCGTCATTAGCGGGCGTCAGAAATGTCGCCGCACACTGCGCAGTCCTTTGAAGCCTGCGCCCGCGCACTCGCGCTCTTGCACATTCGACTAATAGTTCCGATTCGTGTACGGTACGACTAATAGTTCCGACGGAGATAGCGGAAACCAATATAAAGTCATTTTCATATGTGGCTAGGTTTTTATTTTACGGGACTGAAAAAAGGAGCGTGCCTTTTTATGAGTGTATATAAGTATGCTATTTTTTTCATTTGTGGATATGGATAATAAGGGGCAAGGGGTGTTTTATGCTAGGTATAAATTGAAGGACACGTGCATCCCTACACTATGAGGTGGTTTTGAATGGGCCTTTCTTTTTATTCTTTTATGGGCTGTTTCTCCCACTCAAATTCAATTCTATCTATGGAATCAACATAAAAACTGCAAAAAGAAAATCACTTTCCAATACCATATAGCTCATCCATTCGTACCAGAATCAGCTCTTGCGGCTTCGTTAAAAATCGCGACGAATTAATCGCGACTTCGTTCGCGTAGTCTTTAGTTTATTCAATATATCCCACAGGAACATTTTTCCGGGATAAAAAGTATTTTATATGTTAATCCAGGGCCATAACCATGAACTCTTAAAACAATCTCAAAGTTGTCAAATCTGTCAATTTTGGTACGTCATTTCATACAAAATTTGACAGAAATGATAATGTTTGACAGATTTGTGATTGTTTTAACAGTTCATGGTTAGGGCCCTGATCATATTCTATGAGTGTGCAAACTTTTATCCAAATCCGTACAGTAGTTTTCTCGTGAAAGAGTAACATAGATCCATACTTTAAAACTTTTACATATAATAAGTATTAGTAGGATGTGCCATGCATGCCATACCTAGTATAGGCAATAGGTTCTTGGATTGGAGTAGAAGTAATAATAGTTAATATAATGAAAAAGAAAAAGCTATGACAAAGCAGCAGAACAAACGCGATCAGCATCAATTACTACTTCTTATAAGGAATTCACCTAATTTGTAACTTGTCATTTACTAAGATAAAAACGTCTTAACCATTAGCGAAGCGTCAGAAATGTCGCCGCACAGTGCGACGTCTCTTTAAGCTTGCGCGCGCGCATTCCACACGTGCTCGCGATTATTGGAGATGTAAGGAGCCGCTAGAGGTATTTAGTAACAGCCTTTTAAGTTTCCCAGCACCAGCGATGGGAATAAGAAACAGCTAGCAAAAACAAAATGGTAGCGTCATGGGCGCCTGGGGTTTTTAATAGATTGATCTCATTTTCTAGGTTTAAAAGTGAGCGATTGAAGGCTTAAGTGTATCACGTTGGTGGTGATTAATGAACGTCATCATCATCATCATCAACACCAGCCTATATCAGTCCACTGCTGGACACAGGTCTCTCCAATCTCCAAAGAGAGGATTTTGTCATAATCGCCACGCTTGGCGATCGCAGTTTGGCCAATGGTGGAGAGGAGACGCTGCTGCCCGTCTTCTTATGGTGGTTCTCCTGTAGTCGCCTCTTACGACACCCATAGGAAAAGAAGGGGTGGTGCAATTCTTTTAACGTGCCGGCACCACACGAGACGATTATTGAACGTGTAAAATTAATTTATTGCAAGCCTGGCTCATTAGGTTACATATGGTGGCCGGTACTTGGTAATCTGTGCAAGCAGAATGGGTTCAGTTGGTTGTTCACTGATGCTGTTAGTACCGCCCACCTGATTTTCCATTCTGGTTGGCCCCTGGTCCCTGCTCGTGGCAAGAGCTTACTTATTTTTGTTATTCAACCTGTCATGTCTTTAGCCATGTAGCCTCCATCCATAGCAAGCAATCTTAAGCCTTTCGCATACTTATATTCTCTATTACTAGAATCTACTTCTAATGATCTGTCCAACCCGAGTTCAAGACCAAAGTCCTAGATTTAACACCATCTTCTCCTAATACTGTCGTTTCTTCGGCATAAGTAGCCTACTTATTTTTCGCTATTTCAAGGCATATTTTTGTTCTTTATGAGATCCCAAAAAAACAGCTTTGTTTCTTCCCTAATTTCTGTTTTTTTATGTGATGAAAAATAATCTACAACAATAAGAATTGAGATGCTACGAGAAGGGTTCTCTCTGCCTACCGTATCATCTTAATTCTTACCCATCGATCACAAATCTAAGAAATCGGCGACACTCAAATCGTCACCGCAAGAGGTATCTATTTCAAGTCTCCATCCACCCTAACGTCTCAATTAGCGGGCTAGCACGCTGACAGCTCGCCGTGTTCGGGGTTGCGATTGCGTTGCCCGGCGGACCGACGGTGTGGGTGGGACCAATTAGGGACGCCGTAAGCAATAGACGCCGACAAATAAGATACATCTTTGGATGGTGTTTGGTCCAAGTTTGAGCGTTTGGCAAGAAATTCTAACTTTAAAATCTTTACAAAGTTTGGTTTTGTTAATTTTAGTTAGTAGTAAGTACAAGACGACCGCGGTTACATGAAATTAAAAAGTGGAAATTTTGGAGTAGAGCTTGAGTCTTCTTACCCGTTAACCAACGAATTTTGAGTAAATTGTTCAATTGAAAACATTTATAAGCCATAACTTTCACAGCTTATTTGCAGAAATTTTGAATTGTTTGAATGAAATTGGCACCGAGATGCTATCTGAAAAATTAAATTAATTTTAAAATAAAAGTACTGATATTTTTTATCATTTGTGGTAAAATTAATCAAAGTTACTTAGTAGCATATTTCTCAGGCTTTTTATTCGTTATTTATTCGTTGCAATTATTGATTGGTAATATTTATTTAAATAACTAATCGCTCAGAGATTAAACTTCTTGTGATGAACCCTTTTTGTAAAAGGCATATTCATTTTAGTTTTGAGTTTTTGTAAACTCAAAACTACAGTTTTAGTTTACAAAAACTCAAAACTAAAATGAATACCCTGTGTACCTATTTTAGTCTTAAATCGCTAGAGGTTATACCTTGAGTCGAGGTCCAGTCTAGCCGCTTTGTGGTGCACTGAAGGGAAACAAAACGGACACTATTACAGACCGCCGCGATTAGGAACACCCGCGCTTTGTGGGGCCACACCACGCTCCGGTGGATTTGTTTTGCGAATATATCTTTTACTTATTTATTTTCGATAACTTTGTAGTTTTTTAAGGACAAATTACGCAGGGTTTGTTTGTAATGCTTTTGAGGCGGTTTGGTTCAAATAAAAAAAGAAATTTGCTTCTTATTATACAATAGTTTCGTTTGTAAATTAAACTCAACATCATATCAAAACAGAATTAAAGTATCGAACCAAAAACGACCCTTAACCCTCAACCGCCGTCTTAACTCTACAATAGAGCAATAACTCGCATCATCGACTTAATAAGAGCGTGCGAGGGAGGGTTATCGGCGTAATTGAAGCCTTCTCCAGAGGGCCCAGGTGTGGGAGCAAATTGCCCAGGTTATGAATACGGCCATTGTTGAGATCGCGAGAATATTTTTTATGGCAAGGAAATCCGGATTGTAGGTGTACGGTTGATTTGTTGCGATTTGAGGGGTAACGGTGTAGAGTTTTGATTAAAGGATGTGTTGAGTACTATCGGTGCTGCGTTCAATTGTCGGCTGTTTCTTTACAAAAATTATTACTTCCATCATTTGTTTACATTTTTTAAAATTATATTCACCATATAAATGTTTTACGACTGGCTATTGCGACGTACGTACCTTTGTCGGCGCTATACGTAATTTGTGCCTTTATGTAGAAAATCATGACGTAAGATAGTTAATAAATAATAATAAATAAATAAATATTGGACAACATCACATACATTGCTCTGATCCTATGGTAAGTAGCTAAAGCACTTGTGTTATAGAAATCAGAAACAACGACGGTACCACAACACCCAGACCCGAGCCAATATAGAAAAGTTATTTTGAATGTTTTTATATTCTATGTAAAATCAAATATAATCCAGGGGGGTTGGTAATCACGAACTCTTAAAACAATCTCAAATCTGTCAAATGTTGTCAAATCTGTCAAATTTTGTACGTGATGACGTACAAAATTGACACATTTGACAGATTCAAGATTGTTTTAAAAGTTCAGTTACCTCGCAGATCTTGTCAAATCTGTCAAATTTCGTACGTAATGACGTACGAAATTGACAGATTTGAGATTGTTTTAAGAGTTCGTGGTTACCCCCTGACCTGATTTTAGGTATCATTTTACGTGAAATATTTATTAAAGAGAACTACTTCTTTGTCTTCTTATCTGAAAGCAAGATATAATGTAGATCTTTAATATCGTGCTGCTGCACTCAGAGACGTCAATTAACAATAAAGTGTGGATCTTTATTTGTGTCGACGTTAGTGTTACAGATTTTTCATAAGTAATCATTAATGCTAAGTGACGTTTCTTAGTCCGGCAGTAACAATTTTTTTCATTTTACTTAATACATACTAGACTAGACACTACTAGACGACCTCCGTAGCCGAGAGGAGAGCACGCCGGACTTTAAATGGCGCCACCATCTCTGAGGTTCCGGGTTCGGTTCCCGGTCGGGTCAATCAAAAAATCGAACTTTTTTGTATTGGCTCGGGTCTGGGTTTTGTAGTACCGTCATTGTTTCTGATTTCTATAACACAAGTGCTTTAGCTACTTACCTTAGGATCAGAGCAATGTATGTGATGTTGTCCAATATAATACCATACAATATTACTTACTCTCAGACAAAGTGTGCGGTCGTTAATTCTGTTACAATTTATTTCTTATTTTACAGCCATGTTGTCATATCAGCATCCTGAAACGGCCCGTCATCTACCAATTAACAGAGTCTTGTCACAACTAATAAATGCCACATGTTTTGAACATATAAATACATGTTCTGTCACGTGGTAACACTTGAGGGGCAGTCGGCCGGAACCCTTTGGAAGGGATCCGCGCTGAAGTGGGTAGTTGGACCACCTAAGATTTAAGTTGACGGGAATAAATTAGAAGGCTTGTTTAACTACTTAGCAAAACTATGAGCCAGTAATTGTGTGAGTGAGAAGTGACGTAAAGAACCATTAAAGATGATAGTCTGAGATTAGGATTTAGAGATTTTTTGTTAAAAACTGAATGATTACAAAAAAATAACGTTATGTGCTTGTTTTGTTACAATTAAAGTATCTGTAGGTAACAGAATTGTTATTCTCATTTACAATTTAACAACAAAAAGTATGTTTTATGTAAACCTTATAGCGGACCTAGCTCATTTTCTTTGAAATACGGCAATTTTTTGTCAGTTTAAATTAAATTTTATAGTATTTACTTGGCGCAAAATGACGTGCCAAAAAGGTGAGTTGACACTGAAGTTCAGCATAGAAATAAAAGAAACAAGGATCAGAGCAATGTATGTGATGTTGTCCAATATTTATTTATTTATTAATGAAATATTTTAACAATTTTATGTAGCCTTATTTTCATTTACGTCCTTTTTTGTATATAAAAGAGAATGAACAGACATAACGAGAGAGTGAAATCATGATTTTAAAAAAAATAACAGAAATTACATAACGCTCAATTTCCGTACTACGAGTAATATAAAATTGTACGAGCTTAAAAAAATAATTCATTTCGGTATGCGAGGCTCTGAAAGACCTGTACAAAAGAAATTCAAATATCTAAGTTTGACAGGCAGTTTTTTAAACTAGGGGCATTTTCACAATGTTCGAATAAGTTCTACACAATTTATTTTTACTTATTTGAAGGATTTACACTATGTTTGCGTTTCACCACCGTCAAATAGCGCTATAAGACACATTACGTTCAAGAACTTTTATCCTTTACATAATGTATATCATCATCATCACCAGCCTATATCAGTCCACTGCTGGACACAGGCCTCTCCAAAAGGAGGATTTTGCTATAATCCCCCGCTTGTCAGGCGGGTTGGCGATCGCAGTTTGGCCAATGGTGGAGAGGAGACGCTGCTGCCCGTCTTCTTGTGGCGGTTGTCCTGTAGTCGCCTCTTACGACACCCATAGGAAGATAAGGGGTGGTGCAATTCTTTTAATGTGCCAGCACCACACGGCACGTTAAAAGCACATAATATATATGTTACAAAACTATTTGGCACTTTATCCGTGCATTGTGAAACAGGCCCTAACTCTTAATAAATATAAATAAATAATAAATGTTGGACAACATAACATACATTGCTCTGATCCTAAGGGAAGTAGCTAAAGCACTTGTGTTATAGAAATCAGAAACAACGACGGTGCCACAGCACCCAGACCCGAGCCAATACAGAAAAGTTCGTTTTCTACATTGACCCGACCGGGAATCGAACCCGGACACTCAGAGACGGTGGCGCTATTCAAAGTCCGGCGTGCTCGCCTCTCGGCTACGGAGGTCGTCAAATATAGTTTTTACATTAGCTTCACAATAAGGAAAAGAACAAGAAAAATTATAAACGTGTTACTTTCATGACAAAGGAAAAAAATCTAAGAAACGAGCTCAAAGGCAAGCGATTACGCACGCCAGTCGCGCGGGCGACGCGCGGTTTGGACGCAGCTTAATTAGCTCTTCTCCTGTAAAATATTACTCGTATTTTATATTTGCTAACGAATTATTAGGGTTCAGTTGGTTATTTAGAGCCTCTAAGATTAATTTAATCATTTATGTAACTTCAAGACAGCATAACTTGTTAATGTTTTAAGGTGGAGCATTTTAATGAAATAAGCAGCTATTATGGTTTTAATTGTGCCTATCCTGAATTATTTTAAACAATACTACTACAACAATGAACAGGACAAGATTATTATCAAAAGATATTCGATTGTTCCGGATAAAATTCGGAACACGGAAATCCGATTAAACCAAGGCTAGCAAATTACAGGTTCTCGAACAAGTACACTATACATATGTCGGAAGATACATGTAGTTGTGATATAAGGAGGTATGCAATGGACACACAGACACTTTGATAATAATAGGCTAATTGACACCACCAATCAATTGACATACTTTTTATGTGCTGTCAAAACGCACCTCTGCCCTATAATTTGTATGGCGATAGCAAGCTTTGACGTCATTCTTTACCGGACTCAACTGCCTAACTTTTTAGTGGTTTTGAAGCAAACAAAAATCAGATTCTTTGAATTAATAATAGTGTACCGGGTTATCGGACCTAAATAAGGTGTCAGATGTAATAAATTATGTCTTATTATGATTGGTGTCCACAACCCAATTGTCAACGTACATTCAAATTAGATACAAAGAAACAAAGTACAGTCAACAGCACGTCGACCTACCCAAAAAGTAAAAAATTCTACAATAGATTTTCAACTTTAAGCCTGACATATAGAGATCATTTTCAAATGAAAAAAATTGTCATTTTGTGGTAGGTCGACGACCTGTCCGTACATATTATACGCAAAATAAGGCTTAGGCACTTACTTTAAATTCAAAAAAGCCTAGCAGGAATTGGCTCGGTGTATACCTCGTACTATCTTATGATTTTTACACTGATTTTTAGATACATACTCTGGAATTAAAAATAAATAAATAGGCATTTCTTGTAATATAGACCCTATTTCTTTTAAATTTTCATTCGATGCGTTTGCAATATTTCAACGAATCTATTATTAACATATTATATCCGGCTCGCACTTGACTGCCTGTTTTGTTCTTATTGTTGGTATATCAGATTAGGATCGCTGTATTTGTGTTGTTATTTTTGAGCTGTTTATTTTACAAAATGTATAGATGTATCATATTTTATTCGTTGATTACTTTGATGTCGTTAGTTAAAAAGGTAGGAGAACTAGGCCCAGTTTCACAATGTAGGTAAGTATGCATAAGTTCTGTATAGGCTATTCGTTATTTATATTTAGGATAAATACTATTTTTGCGTTTCTCGACCGTCAAACAGCGCTATATGACACGTTATTTCAAGCACTTTCATCCTCTACATAATATATTTTTATCTGTTACGTATCTATTTGGCACTTTATACATTGTGAAACAGGCCCTTATTTCTTTTTTTAATAAAAGAACTAGAATTCAAAAAATTCAAAATTCAAAAAAATTCAAAAATGTTTATTCAGTAGCTTTACAAAGGTACATAACAAGTGGCTGGAGTCTCCATTTAAGTATGATACCTGTGTTTGGAGACCCCGCTCTTTCTTAAAATTAACAAAGATAGATCTAAATACAAAAGAAAATTATGAGTAAATCACATTTTTTATAAATTAAAGAACTTAAGTATTTTGCTTGTGTGCTTGTGTGTGTGTGTGTGTGTGTGTGTGTGTGTGTGTGTGTGTGTGTGTGTGTGTGTGTGTGTGTGTGTGTGTGTGTGTGTGTGTGTGTGTGTGTGTGTGTGTGTGTGTGTGTGTGTGTGTGTGTGTGTGTGTGTGTGTGTGTGTGTGTGTGTGTGTGTGTGTGTGTGTGTGTGTGTGTGTGTGTGTGTGTGTGAATGATAAATATTATTCATTTGACGATTGTTACTCTGTCGTTTGTCCTAATTTACAATTATACACCATAATAAAATACTTGAAAACGGTTTTATTTCATTTTTTTAGCCACGCCACCTGGTTTTTTAAGTTTTAAAGGTACTTTAAACGGTTTAATTTGCACCTTCTGTCACGTCACTCTTTGCAGCGTGTAACTCCGCGTCATCCGCTCTAATAAGCCTCCGCATATAATTGAGTGATCTGTGCGATCGCGACTGTACCGACACGTCTACCTTTCAATTTACACGTTCGGCGCTATTACAGGGCGGCGCGGATCATAGTTGGTGTAGGGTTGCTGCTTCAAATAAAACTAGATTTAAAAAAAAAACGAAATTAAGATTTTTTAAGCATCTTTTGCTTGGTTTAATTAAAATAAAGAACTGATATATTTTAAATTATAATGATGATAAACAATTATTACTCTTATCGCAGCTAAGGCAGCTTTTATATTGTGTGAATTACAATTAATATGTTTTTTTAAGTTGAACTTGCTGTTGAATTATAAATTTTTATTTTCTTGTTACAGGTACGTGAAAGCAGCGTTCCTTCTTCTTAATACTTACTAAATTTTCGACGAACGGCTATTCATAAAAAAACTACCTACTTTTTAGTGATTTTATATTATTTTATTTATTTATTTATTACAGGAAAACCAGGGTTTATACAATATTAAAATACATCAGAATAGCATCTATTAAACCACTTATAGGTTTACTTCACAAGTAGCAACAATCTAGGAATTAACAAAACATATCAAAACTAATACCACAGAGTAAGTATTATACTACGTAAAACTAATATTTAGAAAATTAATCAAAACTCAAAGCCTCAGATTTTTATTATAAATAATTAAATTTATTAAAAATTAAATAATTTAAAAAAAGCGCTCGCAATTTAACTTTTCAACCCCTTTAAAGCTGGCAACCCTGTCCCGGTATTTATTTAACACCTGCGCCCGTCACGGTCGGCGGCGGTAAATAATTTGGAAACGCCGGCGAATGTTGCCATTGTCGGCTTAATTAGATAAATACATGGTTGTTCTACACGCATTGTGTACTCTGCCCGCTAGCGATACTTATTAGATAAATAATAATGATATGGTTGTTCTGTCTATTGTGTGTTCTTTGACCAGCGGCGGGGCAGTGATCTAGGCTTTTTGCTGACATAGGGTGTGAAGTATTTCACTTAATTAATAAAATTATAGTATTCGATAGAAATGAGGATACAACAAAAGATATTTCGAAATCATTAGCTGTAAAATATTTTGAAACAGTGTATGCTACTCCCTAACGTCTCAAGTTTTGTTCAGAATAAACCGAATAGATTGAAAAGTACTTCTCAGTATCTGAAATTTGGTATAGTATGATCAACTGAAATAATCGGGTGAAACTAACATTGCCAGCTGTTCATACAAATACTCTTTAAATCATAATATTTCAATCTAAGCAAATATCAGAAAATTTTCCGCATACACAGACTTAACTAGTAGAGATTAGGAATCAGAGTCGCACGCACCTCCATCATTCTGTTTTATTTATTTATGCTTTAAAAGCGTATGGATAATTGTAACAATTATTAATAAATCGTCACTGAAGAAATTATGCGCGAGAAAAAAGAGTGGAAATAACAACTGGGCCATAACCATGAACTCTTAAAACAATCTCAAATCTGTCAAACATTATCATTTCTGTCAAATTTTGTATGAAATGACGTACCAAAATTGACAGATTTGACAACTTTGAGATTGTTTTAAGAGTTCATGGTTATGGCCCTGAGTATGTAGGTATTACTATAAAACACACGCTGTGTCCCCGAAGTGGCGGCTTTAATAACAAAGAGATTTGTGTTGCAAAACCAACTAACTTATTATTGACACAGCATCAGCATGTGCCTTGTTTTCTACCCAACAATGGAAGTTATTAACTTTCGCTTTCTTATCCCAAACCCTTTCTTCTAAATTACGTAAAGACGACCGTCACTTGCAATTTTGTAAAGCAAATACACTATCGATTTCTGTTTATGCGCATAAAGGATTACCGGAGAGTGAAAACAGCGTCGACAATCCCACAAAGGGGGTTATTCTGGAGAATAATGGGCAAGAGCGAACCTCGGGCCACCCGTGAGAGGCTAATTACTGCAAAGACAGATGTCCCGACGAGAGAAATGTCACGAAAAAATATCCTCCAAGACTTCAAAACTAAGCGCCGACGGATTAAGACAGAGTTTGGATTTGAGAACGCTACATCCGACATTCAACTGCCAATTTTGCTATGTAGAAGTTAAGATCCGAAATGCATTGAGATGAGAATCATCTGTTGAGTATTCCGCAAAAAGACCTTGCGCGTGTCGAAGCGTTTTTGTTGCTTTAACTCAGAGGTATAGAGTCCAGAATAGCCGCCTTTTGGCATTGGCAACACGGATAGGGATGTCACCGCGCAAAAACTTGTCAATAGACAATACGTCAAGATGACAAAGAGGCTGATGGGAGTTATTTATTCATAGCGGATTATCTTCGGGGATTTAGTTTGTTTGTAGCGGCCAAAGGACAGTCGGCAAACAAGGCCCGGTGCGGGCCTAATCACTTTATTTTGGCCTTTTCGGCCTTGAATGAGACATTCACGGATGATCTCGTTTTGTCGAGTCGAGCATTGTCACGCGCAAATTGCTCATGCAGGCTGAGTTCTTGATTGTTGAGTCGTTTATTATTGTAAATAACCACTTGAGTCCGGACCACCGGCGAAAACTTATAATCCGTAACCTAGCTAGATGATAGTGTAAATCATTTTTTCGGTTATTATTTTGCGCTGAGGAAGGTTCTCGAATGGAGACCACGCTTAGGCAAACGTAGTGTAGGACGCCCCCGGCTAGATGGACCGATGACCTGAAGAAGGCAGCTGGCAGCGACTGGATGCAAAGGGCGGGAGATCGCGCGCTGTGGCGCTCCTTGGGGGAGGCCTATGTCCAGCAGAGGACTGCAACAGGCTGATATGATGATGATGATTTTGCGCTGACAAATGGAATGGATTAACTGAAATCAGCATAATATAAATTAGTAGGTAACATTTTTATAGACATTGGAAATCATCACAGTACTGTGGTGGAACTCTTATTATATTTTGACTTATCTACATAAATATATATTTTTGCCTAGGTTCTTCTTCCTCGGTCCCTCTCTGATGAGGATCGCGACCACATGTAGTATTCCTCCACAGACTGCGATGTGGACGATAGGCCGTGTGGACCGCATGATGCATGGTTCTGACCAAACGTCTTGCTCACCGCGTCCGATCATCTCGTGGGTGCCCTACCCCGAGCACGTCTGCCCTCCATTTGGCCCAAGATGATTTGTTTCTCCAAATAATGCTTTGAAAACCTAGGTTTGCCCCGGTTAGTCACCTAGAAATTTGTAATTTTTGTTTAATTTTTTTTTTGCTTAAAATAAATGAATATTATTTTATTTATATTTATTATATCTCAGTTTGACCAGTGACTGAGTCTAAAGATACAAAACTCTATTCCCAATACCTATCCCGTTCGCAAACAGAAATAACATGAAAAAAACTACGTTATACATGATCATACCAAGAACGAACACCACCACCACACCACCATGGGGTAATTCTACAAAGAAGACAAGACAAGAAAAACTTGTAACACGCATAGGAGAACGGATAAATCTTCTTAAATAATTATTTTCATGTGAATACAAAATTAATATTGACACTTTGCCAGTATCAATATCATCAGACAGGGATCCTGTTAATGTCTATTATTGCCTATCATAACTGAAATGCCAAATTAATTTATCCAGCTAAAACTTACTAGGTTATATTTTTTAAAACATGACTGAAACAAAACATGAAATAAATACAATAACTCATAAATTAGGTTTTAATCATTCATCAAACGGCGAACAAACTTTGGTGAGTTGTGCACAACAAGGACGCCTAGGAAAGTTTAGAATCAAATAAAATCAGATTTAAGACTACAAAAAGTCCTGCCAGCTAGCTTGTCAATAAAATGTTCTAGAAAAATACATTTTAAAGAGGTTATGTGGCACAAGTGGTAATTCAAAGTTCACAGGCTCTGTTCTTATAAAAAAATAAACACGTATATATAATTTTCTCCAAAAGTATGAGAAATGCCTGGCTAATTGTAATGGATCTTCCTTTCTTTGTGATATATAATATAGCACATTAAAGTCCCGCCCAATAAATCGCCCGATACGGCTGAACGGAGTAATGGCCGTAAATAACAATAAATACAATACGACTAATAATTTTTCTTATCGACGCCGAAGAGATCTTAATCTGGCCGGCCCGGTCGGGACTCCACGGTTTGTGGATGAGGTGTTAAGAATTAATGAAGACTTATCAGTTATAGTATCACACTTATTTCCGTATTTGATTAAGATATCGTTTCGTTATAGTTAGTTTTTAGACAGATTTTTTGGTATCGTAGCAACTTTTTGAGAATAAAATATATCGTTTCAGTTTTTAGACAGATTTTTTGGTTCGTAGCAGCTTTTTAAGACTATTTTTTATGTAGTTTAGCGCGTCTTGACTTTTTGCGTATATTTACTGAAGTTATTCTTTGTTATTGGAGTTAATAAAGGGACATGTAGTGTTTCCCTCCTTATTGAGTAAAAAAAAACTGTGGTTCATCTTAAGCTCGAACTACCGTCATATATCGCAAAAATGATGACATTGCTAAAAAAAAAACCACCAGATGTAGGAGTCGATGATTTAGGTATCAAGTTCTATTACCCAATGCTAGTCATAGAAATATCCTGGTTAGGTCCTGCAGAAACCCTGAATCGTGGTCACCCGTGTCGGCAGATCAAAGGGCCGAATGTCGCGCGCAGCCACAACACGATTACGATGACGCGTCGCTGTCGCGTTCAGTTAATGTCGCACGTTTTATCGGGACCCATTCACAGTACGACAGTTATTTTTGTTTTTCATAATCTAAAGTGTCGTTGTAGCCCATGAAGTTTGAACTTCTTCTGAACGGTCGAGATTAATTCAGTGAACAATCCACAGGGGCCTACATCTGACTGACGGTTCCTTCTCCTTATAATCCTCTCCCTCCAAATGAAGGTAGGCTATCTGTTCCTGGGACTTGCTTTTGTTTTCTTTTAACTCGTTATTCCTATCCATTCCTGGATGTTGCAGAGCCGTATTTCATTCTGCATTTAGTAGCTATAAAAAAAAAAAATGTTTCCACAATCACACCAATTATCAAGCGCCAAACTAAGCAAAGCTTGTGCTATGGCGACTAGATAACGGATAAACATACTTAAATACGTTTATAAACATCCATGACTTAGGTGCAAATGCTCGTGCTCATCACACTAACATTTGCCCCTCGCGGGATTCGAACCCGCAACCGCCAGGCATTGTAGTCCGGAGCGCGAACCACTACCCCAGACGGTCGTCAAAATCATCTCATTTGCAATCTTAAAATCGATCAATTTACCAACTTAACGAGGAGAATCCACGATTTTTTTTTCTAGTCGTAACTAGAACAAATATCATGGATACTCCTTTGTCGTACAGCCCACAAAATAGTACATTTTATGAAATTACTTAAATAATTAAATTTTTCTTTGCTTAAGAAATAACAGTTATGTATTATTAAATAAGCTAATCTCTTCTAGTACATTATGCGAATCAGTTTAAATTTAAATTAAATTAGTATTATTATTATTTGTATTCTACGTTAAAGTGACAGCCGAGAGTTTTAGTCGGCCCGTGAACAGGCGGCCTTACTTGGCCCCGTCGGTTTTATAAAACTGTTCTTTATGCCTTTTATCGAGATTGAAATTAAGATGTTATAATGTGTTACGTTATTCCGACGACGGCGGATTATGCACGGCGGTGTTGGTTTGGTAGGGGTGTGAGACTGTTAATTTTCGTATACGTAGATTTTAAATCGGTTTCGGATATTGAAATATTCGTAAAAATTTATCACCAACTAGTTCTGTTCGCAACTTTGTCTGCGTAGTTATAACATCTTCTTTGCGGAAGGTACGGACAACAGCACGTCGCCCTACCCCAAAAGTCAAAAATTCTCCAATAGATTTTTAACTTTAAGCCTGACATATAGAGTTCATTTTCAAATGAGAAAATTTGACATTTTGTGGTAGGTCGGCGTGCTGTTGTTCATACAATAGGAAAAATATTAATTGTTGATCTAAATTGTTATAGCTTATGATCTATTATATTTAAATTATCAAAACAAGTACTTCAGATTTAAAAATACGTTTTAATAAGTCGACTAACAGGTATTTTTTTAGAGTTTAGGTATTTATTTGTCCTTCTCTTTATTTTCAAAGCTCTGTTCTTTAGCAACAAAAAAAGAAGAAGACAAGCTCGCTCTAAATATCCTTATATAAATAGCAGAAAATACGTACTAAGTACTATATAATAAGCAACCCTTAAGTGTGAGCGTCTGACCCACACTTTACTAGTTAACGTACCCCCCATAGTAGAAAATCATAAAGAATTATGAAAGCAAAACGTTTCAAAATAACAAAAATAGCCGAAAGTTTCGGATAAATCTCCAAAACTTGTTCCATCACTATTATAGGACCAGTTTCTCAATAGGTTTTCTATAGCTGACTCTATGGGACTGCTTCCTGTGATAATTATCCCATAATCTTTTATGGAACCCACATACATCGGGATCCACACATTCGGTCCCGCTTCGCATATCGCCCGCTCCATGTCAAGTAGCCATGTTTTCAATACTGTTATTGCTTTCTAAGTAAAAAACCGTATATGAATGAGTTCTGGGCGCAGTAAATTTCTGTGTGGATGGCAGATAAACCGTTATTGAGTAGCGTTACAGATTATGTCGTCTAATTATGTCGGAAATGTTTCTGTTTTAAATTATTGAACGATATTGGAAAGTAAATTGTTCTAAAAGTGAAAATGGTTGTGTTTTGGAATATTAATTAAGTACCTGTGACTTTTAAGTAACAGTTTGGTATTGGTACGGTTTGAGAAGAGTTTATAAATAAAATTTTATGGTCATAATTTGGAATGAAACTTACCCAAAGTTTTTGTAATTAATGAAAGGCAATTTGGAACACTTGGTTGCTTATCTCTAGACTTTTTGCAGAATAATAGAAATTTGATGCCTCCAATTGCAATAAGTGCTTTATTTTAATTATATTCAATTATACACTCCACTAACAGCTTAAAGCCAAAGCGTGGAGGGGGCCAGTAACACTTTTATAACTATAAAAAAAACTAGAAATGAAATGAAATGATATGAAATGAAATGAAATTCTTTATTCTGTATATAGGCCCTCTTCCGGGCACTTATACACGTCCCAACATATAACTTAGCCCTACCACCGCTTCGGGACAACATATCGGCTGGTGATGAGAAGAAACGGCGCAACAAACTCAGTCACCTTTGTCAGCCTGATTTTATTACAGGAAATACAATTACAAGATAGTGTAAGTGCGAGCTAGGCAGGCTATTAAGTCCATGCACTCTTGTCGTTTAAGTAATCTTCAACTTTGTAGTATCCTTTTTCCACAAGGATTTTTTAAATGTGGTTTTTGAACTCATGAACACGTAAGTCAACAACAAACAAAAGAAAATAGGTATACTATAACTTACATACCTACTATAATTATTAGCTAAGAAACATACAAAGATTTACAAATTGCTCTCGTCTAGTTCCCATTTTTAATGACCCCATCGGCATAGTTGGTTGAAAAAACACTTTGACCGCAAAGGCCCACGCGTTTGATTCCCGGCTTGGGCCAGTTTTGAAACAGGTTTTTCTAAATTAGATCGGGTTTGGTTGAGTTGGTTAATTGCTGGTTAATTACTTAGTTTGATGCCATAACAGTTTTCTGCAATTTTACTCAGTGTCAAATTTTTGTAAACGTTTTTACTAATGAATTTGTAGTTATGTAAATCATAAACGTAGCTAATATCCGTAAAAAAATCTAGGAATTAAAATCTTAATACTAAGTGATAAATGTATTTAGTGATACGCTAGGTACTCAAATAGTGTGCCATTCGATTTCATGGTTTCCAAATTTACAAAGTACTTACGTCTGATTGTTGGGTATAGTGAAGCTCAAACGAGTGTAGATTTATATGACAGGAAATCGTTATAAAACTGATTACAATTCACGAAAGGGTTCAACTTGTTTTGTATCAACATTATCACGATTCACATTTAACGATTTCAAAAAGTGACATTGTTATTAAAACGGCATTTGACAGTCGCAAACATTTAAACATAGACAATGTGACCCTTATCATGGCGAGACTTTAAATGGGCATAATGAAGTTATCTTTCGACTCGCACGCATGTTCGCCGCTAATGTGCGGTCGTCCGCGCGGAAGTCAAAATCATTGTCACCCTATTTAAATTACCACCCTTCAATTTTGAACCTTAAGACTATTCACAGAATGTTGAAAATCGAGTGATAGATAAAACAGGGAAGACACTAAGTTTTTATTGTCAAATAAGTTTAGTATTGTATTGAATAAAAGCGCGGGACCGTAAGAAATTAGCTCACATTGATGTCTCCCTCAGTGTCGGGTGACATGACACTGCGCATGTCGTGGGGACGAACATTTTTTGAATGCAACAAAAAGTAGTGTACAATATGAAATAATATTTGGGAAATGAAGGGCGACTGGTTCGCGCTTGATAGGCACTTTCACACACGATTTTTATAAATAATTTGACGTACAATACTTATCTAAGGTTTTTTGGCATGATTGAAAATAACTTAGTCCCGATAAGTCTCTTTTCTAAAAATACTTTTGAACTGGTTATAATTAAGGCAAATAATATAGCTGTAGTTATTTCTGGAAAATTCTAAATGGAGGCAACTAAATAAATATTAACGACCATATTGGGGTTGAACACAAAGATTTAGGTTTGATTCCCGGTTTGGATCAATTCAAAGATCTTTTTTAACGTCCTTGGCTAAGTTCATATGTCAGATACCTTTATTAATTCTTTACTTTAAGACTACTTTCGCGTATTTCTTTAGATTTTGTGGTGAAACTGAGTCATGTTAGTCATTTCCGCTATATTTAAGGCTTCTTTTAGGCACTTATACATACTGTTTACATTGCTTGCCATAGTTTGCCGTCGCCTTGCAACTGAAAAGTTTGGTATCAGGGCCCTAACCACGAACCGTTAAAACAATCACAAATCTGTCAAACATTATCATTTCTGTCAGGTTTTGTATGAAATGACGTACCAAAATTGACAGATTTGACAACTTTGAGACTGCTTTAAGAGTTCATGGTTATGGCCCAGATACAATTTTTGAGTCCTATTTAGTAATTTGTTATAGTCTCATTCAGTTATAGTTTTGTATACGAATGTTTATATGAGATACTTAGAACAGTTGAAAAAGTTCTTAATCCCTGTCTAATAGCTAACAACTGATAATCCTACTAAATAATAAATAAGTAGTAGTAGTAGTAACTAAACTAATTCTAACTGTTCCAGATATTTAGTCATCTATTATGAGTAAGACATATTTTCTCTCACGGCTGCATAATGCCTCAATTTAAACCCATAAATATAATCCATTAAAAACCGGCTAAGTGCGAGTCGTACTCGCGCACGAAGGGTTCCGTAACATTTTCTATAAAAAAAGGCAAAAAAAACATTTTATTGTATGGTATATTTATTTATTGTATTCTGTTTTTTATATTTGTTGTTATTGCGGCAAGCATCTGTGAAAATTTTAATTCTCTAACTATCACGGTTCATGAGATACAGCCTGGTGACAGACGGACAGACGGACAGACAGACAGACAGATGGACAGCGGAGGCTTAGTAATAGGGTCCCGTTTTACCCTTTGGGTACGGAACCCTAAAAACGAAATTAAATCTGACTTCATGTGAGATGAAAGTTGGTATAGTGCGTGAACAATTTATAGTCACATATATCTTGGAGCACTAATTAGCTTAGATATTAATGTTAAATATGTTAATACGAGCACTATTTACATATATAATTATGAACAACGTACACTTCTAATCTAATACATACGCAAATATACCAAAATCAATGATCATCGATCTACATTAAGGAGTTTTTTATAATGACGACTTCTATAGCCAAGAAGCGAACACGCCGGACTTGGTGTCGCCGTCTGTGAGGTCCCGGGTTTGATTTTTTTGTCGTTCGAAATTTATTCAAATTTTCTTTATTCTGTATATAGGTCCTCTAATGGACTTAGGTATACTGTTCTATATTGTGCCGGGTCTGGGTACTTTGGTACCGTCGTTCTTTCTGATTTCTATAACATAAGGGTTTTAGCTTACCTTACTTATTATTATACTGACGACCGTCTGGTGTAGTGGTTCGCGCTCCGGACTACAATGCCCGGCGGTTGCGGGTTCGAATCCCGCGAGGGGCAAATGTTAGTGTGATGAGCACGAGCATTTGCACCTAAGCTATTCATTATCTATGGCCGAGTAGATGAAACCACTTGTAATACATTTAAGATCTTATGTACTATATTCAAAAGCAAATAAATTATTCTTGATTCTTAAGTCATGGATGTTTATAAACGTATTTAAGTATGTTTATCCGTTATCTAGTCGCCATAGCACAAGCTTTGCTTAGTTTGGGGCTAGATAATTGGTGTGATTGTGAAAACAATTTTATTATTTATTATACTATATTTTGATCAGAGCAATGTATGATATTCATAAGTGATGTTCAGTTTTTTTACATTTTCATGATCGTCAGACAAATTTTCTGGATTAGTCCCTGGTTATAAATAAGTCATTAAGCCAAGTCAGGCTTAAGGGCGGCTGATTACACCTGACAATAAGGTTTACTACCTTCACAGGGCCTCTTCACCAATTGCTACTTGGATTGCGTTGGACTTGCGAATTGGTCCACCTCTTGGTTATGTTAAAGCTTGTGCCTTGCAGTAGGACGTATAGTAAGTATTCTTTCTTTACTTAAATTTTATGTATTTCTTTTAGCAAATTACTTTGCTAATATTGTAGAAAACATATTTTAATTAAAAAAAGACAACTTTCGTCCATGCCGGGATTTGAACCCTGATCTGAATAATGCGTGCAGCATTTCCTAGATGGCGTTTATGTCACAAATGAATTGAGAAGGCAAATTTCGTCCAGTCAAGATATGTCCCTGTAGCTTAATTGGTAAAGCGCCTGCGCACTAAGCAGGAGATCAGGGTTCAAATCCCGGCACGGACGAAAGTTGCCTGTTTTAATTAAAATTCTTTCTTTACACGATTTTCGTAAGTCGATTCAGGAGCCAATTCTGTGGTTATATTGTTTAGATTTAAAAAAAAACTTCTTGTTATTACATTGCTGTGAGTGACTTTATTTAACCAAAATCTATAAAAAATAAACAAAATCATGAAAAATAAATTAAGTTTCCAAAGTTTTTTAAATGAATTCGATTTTTGTAATGTAGGTAATTCAATATTATATCCAAGTGTTAAATATGTTTTTGATCTCCGCTAAGTAGGTATGCATTTATGCGAAATACTTAATTTAATTAAACCTAATATCAATAAGTTTTGTGAAATTTACCAAAAGAGTGATGCATTCTACCTTTCTCTCGTATAATGCCACCATTTATGCACGTGAACTCCAGAGTTATGAATATGGCCGCCTGTTTAGCGTCGATTATACTTTATAATTACACTAATCGGCTCTTGATTGCGTCGCCGAATTAGCGGATGGAAGTCATTTGGATCGTATTATTTATCATTATTGGTGATCATATGTTTTAATTGAGATTAACGTCTGTTGTGAAAATGCGTAGGTGCTACTTGAGAACGGACGTACCCGATTTAAGAATAGTTTAGTTATAAACATAAATAATAATAATAAATAAACAATAAATTGTTTCCACAATCACACCAATTATCTAGCCCCAAACTAAGCAAAGCTTGTGCTATGGCGACTAGATAACGGATAAACATACTTAAATACTTTTATAAACATCCATGACTTAGGTGCAAATGCTCGTGCTCATCACACTAACATTTGCCCCTCGCGGGATTCGAACCCGCAACCGCCAGGCATTGTATTCCGGAGCGCGAACCACTACACCAGACGGTCGTCAAAATTCTCCGCGTTAAGTTAGTTCTACGTGCCCCACCCTATACCACTTAAACCACTTTATCTTGCTAATCATAGCAATTTTCTAGGTTTCTGAAGTAAAAGTTGATGACAATTAGTTATCATAATTATTGTTTAAAGAAGGACCTATTTTACGAAGCCAACTGGAGCCAGCCAACGGTAGACGGAGCGCGAACCACTACACCAGACGGTCGTCAGATAAAAATATGCCAATTGTAATTGTATCGAAGTAAGGTTTATATCTTGGTATACGAAGTACATTGTATCATTTGTATATGACAGTAAAGCTGGCCAAACGACTCGATGTCACTCAGCGAGCTATGGAAAGGTCGATGCTTGGGATTTCGTTAAGAGATAAAATCCGAAACGAGATCATCAGACAGAGGACTAAAGTAACGGACATAAGTTTTAGTCAAAATATGTAGCAAGCTTAAGTTGCGCAGAACCGATAAAAGGTAGAGTAAACGGTTATCGAATGGAGACAGAGACGCCTGGGCAGAGTAGTGTAGGACGCCCCCCAGCTCGATGGACCGACGACCTTAAAAGGTTAATGACTGGCAGTGGATAGATGAAAAAATCCGGGAGATCTTGCTCTTTGGCGCTCTTTGGCTTACGTCCAGCAGTGGACTGCAATAGGCTGAGATGATGATGATACGAAGTTCAGTTATGCTAGTAAATTTTGCCGCAGACATCTCCCAGCATCAGCATATTATAGCCACATTTATGAAAAGTTGGTTAGTTCGGGTCAATTCAAGCTGAATCGAAGCAGGAGCACCTTGCGTTCTGAAGCGGTAACACCGCTATGCAGTTTGGCCTTATTTGACTGGTAGATACTTTGTGGTTATTTGTAATACCTACTGGTTTGTTTGTGTCATAAAGTTTAACCTATTAAACTTCAATTACCCACCGGTGGCCGCGAATAATAGATATTTTATTGTGTCTCTTGACCTTGGCCTGACAGGTTAAATGAATAATTATGTAGGTACTTAAAGCTTAGAGAATAGACAAAAAATATTTTAACTTGTCGATTTCTTTGAAGAGTCAACTTCAAGTTTTTTCGTAAATATTTTAATTTTATGATGTTACGATCGCGCTGCCGTTAAATTATGCAAATATGTAAATATTAGTGATTTGTAATGATCGCTTGCTCTATTATTGTAACTGTTGATGTTTTCGTGATTAAATTAATATTTATGTGGCTCTCATTTTAATTTTATCACTTCGATTTTAGTGCTAAAGCGAAATCAGTCTAGTTCAAAGAACTGTTATACATAATACACTCGCGAGCAATGAAAAAGTTCCACCCACAAAATGCCAACAAACACCTTAATATCTCCTAAGACATAGAACCTAGCTTCATAAATTAAAAAGTTAAATAAAAGTTAAATATTCTGATGGGCTGTTAAATATACTTCAATAATGCAGACTCATTAGGCGTCATTAAGCTAGCCTTTTCCGTTTAGGAGTAATTTGGTGCTCATATGTCACTGGAACTTTTTCATTGCTCGCGAGTGTAATATGAATATCACACTACCGTGTCGTTTTAATTTGTAATCGATACGTATTAAAATTCGACAAATAAAGTTTACAGTTATCTAATCGATTAAAAATGTTTCAAAATATTATATGGAAGTAGCTTTGCTTCTGGCTTCACCTGCGTGGATTTTTGTTAGTTATTCCAGCCTGTCTAGCACGATCAACAAAACACGATATGATACGATATGATATAACGATTTATAGCCTATTTACTTAAAAAATATGATAACATAGGCGCCATCTTGAACTTTTATTGAAACCGTAAGCATGTCCGTGCCGGCGACGTCACGGTTATGCTCGCTTTTTTGATAAAAGTTCATATTTTGACAAAAAATATGCGATAAACCGCTATATCATATCGTATCATATCGTGTTTTGTTGCACATGCTAGAGGGGCTGGTGTTTTTGTTTTAAAAATTTTCAACGAACACCTGTTGGAACGCTGCCACGAAACCACGATTGACCAGCAGATCAAGCGCCGCAAGTGGAATTGGATTGGCCACACTCTCCGGAGGGATCCCGATCATATTCCCAAACAGGCTCTGGATTGGAATCCCCAAGGAAAACGCAAACGTGGTCGCCCCAAGCAGACTTGGCGTCGCACTGTAGCAGATGAGGCGAAAAAGATCGGCAAGACTTGGAGTGAAATCAAACGCGAAGCTCAAGACCGAACGCGATGGAGGACTACTGTGGACGCCCTCTGCCCCATCTAGGGGACCTAGGACATTAGGTAAGTCAAGTCCTGGGCCATAACCATGAACTCTTAAAACAATCTCAAAGTTGTCAAATCTGTCAATTTTGGTACGTCATTTCATACAAAATTTGACAGAAATGATAATGTTTGACAGATTTGTGATTGTTTTAACAGTTCATGGTTAGGGCCCAGGTGTTTATTAGTTATTCAGGTTGCAGATAAATAAATCAAACAAATCAAAGATCAACAATAAAATATTGCAAATTTTTCATATACTTTAAGTTATTATATAAAATAAATAAAATAAAATAATATTCTTTGGCTTAGACAAATTTAACAAATCCAAGATCATAAAAATAGGTATTGTAACTAGCCCGATTTTATTTGAAACTATATATTAGTACTATAATAATTGTTTATATAATTTGTTCGACCCCCTAAGCCAAGAACTGAGCATACCGGACTTGGCGATGCGATCTTTGAGGTCCCGGTTTTGATTCTCGGTTGGTCAATGCAGGAAACGAACTTTTCCATATTGTCTCGGGTCTGGAGATTGTGGTTCCGTCGTTGTTTCTGATTTCTATAACACAAGAGCTGTAGACTTATCAGAGCAATGTATGTGATGATGTCCAATATTTATTTGTTTATTTCTTAAAATACAGCTTAATTTTTACTCGACCAAAATGTATGATCAATGGTAAATAAAATAAAAAAATTAATATTTTTTTTACCATTGATTCCATAAAATAGTTGTTTTATTTATGAGTAGATCATTCTGTATATTTTTCTAAGGGTGCTCCATTTGGGATGATAGGGAAATCCCTGATTTCTGCAAGCGAAGTCGCGGGGTGCTGCTAGTTACCAACACAATGATTACATCCAATCCCCAAACGTGAAGCTGTCGCTGCGACATAAGGCTAAACACGGGCGCGAACGTTGCGCCTTAAACTGGGGCTGCGCAGTGGGGCCGCGCCGACAATAGGGGCAATTTGTCTGCACAAGTCACAAGCTGAAGCGGGTTGGGGATTAGCCGACTAACGAACGAATAAGCACCGACACTGGATGCCGTTGTAAATATCATTTAGATGTTCTTCATCATCATCATCATTATTTCAGCCACAGGACGTCCACTGCTGAACATAGGCCTCCCCCAGTGACTTCCAGATCGGCCGGTTGCGCGCGGCCTGCATCCAGCGGCTTCCTTTACCAGGTCTACTGTCAACCTTGTGGGTAGACGTTCCACGCTACGCCTGCCGGTTTGTGGCCTCCATTCCAAAACCTTTCTACATGTTCATGTCGGCACAATACTAGGTATAGGGCTTCAGTCCCTTGTGTCTCCCACACCAGCTATTTTGTTGAGCCCACATGTTCTTTTGGTGTCACCACGAATGCCTAACAAATTTGTTTTTACGCTCTCATCAAAATCTTTTAAGAATAGGCGTTCTGTGCTGTGTGCTGTATCCAACACAATTTTACAGTATCACATGATCACAGAATATCTAAAATTAATTAACAGTAGTCAAAGTGCTACAACCAACAACGCTTTGAATAATTATGTACATGAAACTAGACTGTGGCTCTACAAAATGAATCTGGGCGGTAACCACGAACTCTTAAAACAATCTCAAATCTGTCAAACATTATCATTTCTGACAAATTTTGTATGAAATGACGTACTAAAATTGACAGATTTGACAACTTTGAGATTGTTTTAGGAGTTCATGGTTATGGCCCTGAACTTATTAAGAAGTGCTGAAACGTTGTGTTAATCAAACCTGTTTTAGCAAAAGTATTCCCAATGATCTTCTAGCCTGCTGAATTTATATTTTAACCTAGTTTTATCCAATGGTTAGTATAAATATAACAGCTAAATCGCTAGCTCTTGTGCCTTATCCTACATCCCGCAGGCATGCTCCCGCGCAGCCCCAGTGAAACATTTACAAATATTTGCCGGCATTATACGCGGCTATATTATTATTTAGCTTTTCTATTGTCTACGGGGGATTGAAATATAATGTTACATACATAATTCAATTTAGATTTTATGGCGCTTTAATAAAAATAATAATAAGTGGCAGGCAGCAAGTTTTTCCTGAACTTGCACGTGTGATCTAAAAGTTTTAGTGACCGTTGGTGGAGAGTTTGAATATTGAGAAATAAGTATATAAAAACTGATGATAATGGGGAAGTAGATATTTGGAAACAATTATATAATGAGTAAAAATCTCGATCACAGAAATCAAATCCATTTGATTGAGCCAGGAAACTGTGGCAGATTTGGCAGGCACAACAAGTTTTTGTAGCCGCCGCGCCGGTATCGGCACTCGCAAAACCACTCATATTTAAGTTGTATTTATTTTATTAGCTCGTTCCCTCTGATCAAAGCCGGCAAGAGCCCAAACTAGATCTAAATCCAGCCGCATTACGCGCTGTCACAACACATTTCCATCAAAACCAGACTTTTAATTCGAATCTCCACGGTTCAGCCGGCAGAGACCGCGCATGTTTTCATAACTTTTTGTACATTTCGTTACGCGTTCTTTGTTGTTACAAAATATTTAAAAAATGGGGAGACGAGAAATATGGCGGCCAACAAATCAAATTTCAAACGGGTGAGACGCATTGTAATGAAATAAAAGTAATTCTGAAAGTAGCGCCCCTCCCCATGCCGCCATGTTGCTAGTCCGGTGGACTTGTACCATGACTAACCGTCACGTGTGTGGATATATTCCCTGATTTATTTAATAGCTATGTGGTAAACAGTTTAAATGCGTAAATAAGGATTAGGAAACCTAATCAATCTACTTTTATTTATATTCCTCTGATATTTGGTGTATCCAAATTCGTAAAATTGTAAAAAAAAATAGATTTGTTGGCTATTTGATCGATGATTGGGACTTGGGATAAAAATATTTGCAAATTAGGAGTAAAATAAGTGATGTATTTCCTTGATAGTTAGGTTTACTATGTGGACAACATCCAAATCACGAATAAAAAAAATTGAAACAAAACCTATTGTAATTAGTTCTCTGGACTTTTAATATTAGGTTTAATACGTTACAAAAATATCAAGTTCATTGTTTTTTTCTTATACTCAGTATGAATGGCAACTAAAAAAATAGTTAAATCAGTGTTAAATCCAATGACGACCTCCGTAGCCGAGAGGCGAGCACGCCGGACTGTAAATGGCGCCGCCATCTCTGAGGTTCCGGGTTCGATCCCCGGTCGGGTCAATGTAGAAAACGAACTTTTCTATATTGGCCTGGGTCTGGGTGTTGTGGTACCGTCGTTGTTTCTGATTTCTATAACACAAGTGCTTTAGCTACTTACCTTTGGATCAGAGCAATGTATGTGATGTTGTCCAATATTTATTTATTTATTTTATTATCTAAATAGTTTACTTGGATCGAAATTAGGGTCCATGCTATAGGTATAGTTTTTTTATCGTCTATTAATCTGGTTTGTTAACAGGCCACACACACTGTACATTATTATGCATTTAATACGATTTATTTATATTCCATAAGTTTTGCATGTTAATTGATTCTATTTTAGGATTTTTGTTTATTGTAAAATTCGTCTGACTTTCTATTGCTTAGTTTGTTGTTATTGCCCGGGCTGGGACAAATATCGTGAGATCAACAGGGATTAGCCGAGTCAGAGAAGATTGCTTCAGTCTCTAATTAACTGTTAAATAGAACATTTACATTTTATTTTTAAACTTGTCTTCTGGAACTGTTTGTTTATCCAGAGTTATTTCTAGTTTTCAAATAATAATTTGTCAAGAAAACTATTGTTACACCAGAGATGCACATTCCCGTCAGTCTATTAAACTCTAGATTTATGATACTAAAAGAATGTTAACCGTGAAATGAAAATCATCGCGTTCGTCTCAAAAATTGATAGTGTGTTGTAAAAATAGTAGTAAACGAGAAACTATTCAAACATTCTTGCACATTTGCCGCAGATGATAGTAATAATCGCGGTTCCGCATTTATTGCTCCTAAAACATAATTTATAACGAACCCCAACTACAAAGGAGCCGACCAGGTACAAGACAACCCTTGCGCAAAAACACATTGATTTATTGACTCACAACTAACATTATAAATGTCCTCCAAAAATCACAAATTCAACCTTAAACTGACGACTATAAGTTTCATTGTCAATTTAGGGAAAGAAATAATATTTCAGTTGCGGTATTTGACTTTATTTATCTATTATTAGGGGTTTCGTCGCTGTGTGCGCCCGCGCAAGGGGAGAATGCGTGGCGAATGTGACATCTCAATTTGGTCATATTGTCTGTTCGACAATGCCACCCTGTGTGCTTAGATAAATAAATCACCATATTTCCGTGCGCGCCCCTTATTTCGGCGTTGACTTTGCCGATTTTTATGTAGCATACATCGATTGCTAAGTTCATGTGCTTAAAAATATCGCCCTGTTTCAAAGCAGTTATGTATTCTACAAACTGGTGGCCTTCAAAATGTCAATGTTAGATCATGGGACTCGGAAATCCAGTAATGGTGAATCCATTTCCCAGGCATAATGTTGTGGGGAGCAAATAGATTAGTTGTTGTAATTTATCGGTTGTTGTTTGACAATCGTGTATATTTTTTTGCAACATAATCGGGGGAGCCTTTATTAATGTCTTTATTTTTATTTTATTCTTAAGGCTTACCAACAGCACATACATAAAAAAATACATTAATAGTTTACAGTAGATTAGATCTTGATTTGTAAGAAAAAGTTCGAAAAAAAATCTCAATACTCAATTGTTTATTACTTCCATAATAAACTTAGACTACGTAACTAAAGCTAAGACATTATGGGCCCTGTAGGGCACTGCAATCAGGAGAGGGGAGGACCATCACGAATATACCAGATATGTTATTATTATCTTAATATATAAAACAAAGTCGGGTTTGTTACAACACTTATAACTCGAGAACGGCTGGACCGAATTTCGTGGTTTATAATTTGTTGGATTTGTGTTCTCCCCGAATAGCAGAATATATAATAAAAACAATAGAAAAGCTGACAAAAAAATACTATTAAACGTTACGAAGTTCGCCGGATCAGCTAGTTTTAAATAATTGTTTAATAAAATATATTAAGTGTTGCTTTTTTTTGCGTACTTTCTGAGGAACAGTTTAATACAACGCTAAATAGTATAACCAGGGAAAAAGCACTCACCTAAGGCTCGACTCTACCCCGCTTCTATAAAATATGAAATCGACATTGGTACTCGTATTTTAGCATTTTTATAACGCCAACTCCATTTCAGATATGTAAAGTGGAGCGAGCGCATTTCAAAGAGATGTTTCGTAAACACTAACGCATTCTGGTAGCTCGATATTACCGTAAATAGTGGAAATTCTATATGTCGGTAATTAGGCCTGATTAGAGATGGGCCGCTATCGACTAGTCGACACGCTAGTGAGGAACCGTCACTCGCCGGTATATCTTAATCGACATAATTACTGATAGAATGCACCGTTTCGACGAGTGGCCCAGGTGATGGAGGGTGGAAGTCACGAGCTGTGGCGAGAGCGGTAGCGGGAGCGGAATTGTTGCGTGGGCTGTACCCTACTTTTACGCCGAGTACTAATTCGAATTAGCTATAAAACAAAATCAGAATAGAACCTTTTTAAATCGAAGTAAATAACGAGTAAAAAGCATCCTTAATTTACCTATTTGGTTTGAATTGAAGAAACCTAAGCATAATCGAATTAAAAATATTGAATGACTTGTATTGTCATTTTAAGGTTTAACTCTGGTTTCATTAATATATCATTTAAAAAGGTTCTTTTAAATTGAGAATAGTATATTGGTATTCGTTTTCTTGTACCATCCATTCCAAGCCAAAGGTATTAAAATGAACCCGCTCGCGTCATGCGCGTGCGCCACACTGTCGCGGCTTTTCTATTTGAAAACAAACGCGCATCGATTTGCATGAATCACGTATTAACAGTTCGTTAACAAACCGTATCGTAAATATTTTGCCGTTGGGAAACAGCCGGACCTTGTATGTCACATGCGTTCTCCATTTGAACATCAAAAGTCGGAAACCTAAGTTTTGACACCGAAACACAAGCAGGCATATATTTCAGAGAATACCATATCTAAATATCACCGTAACACTAGGTTCCTAAATCATCCGTTAGCGGTAATAAAAAACTTTGAAGCGTTTATACTATTTACGAGTCAGTGGAAATCAGATTTCAGATTCCGCTCTTTAACTACTGCTCCTTGAGATAGAAGAAAAAACTCAATAATTTTTGTACGTATATCATTGCCACAACTAATGAAAATACCTAATTCGTTTATAATTAAAACGATACATACTCGCTCCGAAACATTTCAATCACAGAAGCTAGAATCATAAACAGGAGCGCATCTTCGCCACTAAGCCTCCTGCCTAAGCTGTAAACGCCACATCAATAGCCATTCCCTATTATCCCGGTGTCGACAGTCGGGCTCAGTGGAACGCGCGCCGTTTAGTGTCTCGTCCCAATACATATTAATTCGGATGTTAATCGCAGCCATCGGAGGACTTCAGTCGACACGGTGCGGTGATGCTATTAGGGGGCGTGTGTCCATTGGACACGATATCACTGACGTTTCTATCAAAATTTTGGTACTGATGACTGGTAAGGCAAATACTTGAATTACAAAGGTAACAATATTCTTTAATTCTGTGTCTGTAAAATATGTTTTCAGTGGGATTATTGACACTTTTGTATCTTTTGTTTCACCTTAATATTGCATTGAAAAATAAGTAAAAAAAATAGCTGTTCCAGTCACACAATCACGTGGTGGTCACACCACGGGATAAAATCACATCAGTCATCAATCATCATCATATTCACATCAGAAAATGAATAAGCATTTCCAAATAATGGCGGTTACATTACAAAAAAGAACTGGCAATTTAAATCATGCCCTTTTTTTCATTAATAAGTAACTAAGCTAATATTTTTTTGTTTACTGACTGAGTCACTGGATTTTTTTTTAAACAGAAGTCGCTAGCCTTCATTGTAATCAACTTGACTAGTTATAGTCCCAGAGCACTGGTACTATAATTATTATTATTTTTAGTTTATATTGGGACTTCAGCGGGGTAACCATCAACTCTTAAAACAATCTCAAATATGTCAAATATTGTCAGACATTCAGACAGTTCATGGTTACCCCCTGGTCTCCACTTGTGTTTTGGTAGCGACGATAACAAACTCGTGTCGTGCCTCACAATGCACACTAACATCGGATCTGTCACAGCGGCTTGTAGCCGGTAGCTGACGGCCACTCACTCCGTTATTAATATTTTAATTCGCCTGCGCCGGAGTGGCATCGGCGGCTATTTTTATTGGCCAGCTTTCAATAGATATCTTCTGAGTTCGGCGTTGTGAACTAAATGTAATGATGACGTTTAGATTGTATGAGTGCATCCAATCTTTTGCTGATGTTTCAGCGACAAAAATTAATATAAAGCTATGAGTAAGTACGAACTTAACTGCGGAATTCATTCCTATATGGACAGCAGACTGACTGGGGTTTTTATGATATGTCCGACTGGAATATCCAATGTAACTTTTTGTGTACATAAAGTTAGGCTCATTTTATAAATTCATTTTCTAATCAGGCATATCATACAAAAATTTCAAGTATTTTTAAATTACCGTGTTTAATTTTTAATTTTTATTATGTATTGTAATGTGGATTTTGAAATATACCTATACCTACTTCTCTACTGTTCTGAAAGTATTTTTATGAATTATATATGCTCTGAAGAACTAGTATACAAATACTGAGCGAGCACTGATACCTCGTAGCACGTGATTTCACGCTCGGTATTATGCTTACAAGTGCGCTCTAAGGCTCGAATGTCGCAAATGTATGCTCGATTTTTCATACTCCGCCCATAAAGTAGCAATTATCACCCTTCTCTGTACAACAACAATGCAGAAGGAAGCCAGCGGTCATTTTGGCGGCTTTCTCAAAGATACAACCATATTTATTGTCTTCCCGCTTCTTTGGGCTCAATGAAAGCATAACAATAGACTGTATACTTATTAAGATATCCCATGGTATTCTTTTTATACCTAACTACCGCGTGTCAGAGGCGTCAAACAGCTCACCTGTTTGGTTGACGGTAATGAGCGTGACTCGCGCTTTCCGACGCTCCCTGTGATTACCGCGGCTGCCGACCGTACCGGCACAGTACATATATCTATACAGTATGGAAACTGGCCCCGAGATACGTCAAATACGTCAATGGAGCGTTAAGGTTGTCTTATATAGTTGATTTAAAACCGCGCGAACTGAAAACAATAGAAATGAATCCAAAGCGTTGACCGAAGAGGATTTAAATACTACGTTTTTACGTTTCACAGCGACAGTGACAACTGAAATCAACTCGTCTCGTATCGGCAGTATTCGGCATCCCCGACTCTCAGTACACTTATTTTACTGAGGTTTCTTGTTGAGGCGTGCACATGTGTGAGTACGTCATTTTGACCGTTTGTAGGTAGTTTCTTTACTGTATAGATATATACTGTGGTACTGGCTACGGGACAGCCGCTTTTTTGAGTAATTGATATCGTCAATTTTTGTTTGCTGTAGGGTTCTTTCACATGTATTGTCATGTTTCGTTATTGTTGTGTGATACTTTTACTGTGTGTGATATATAATGTAGTAATTTGGAAAAGGCTATTAAATGTATAGTTTATTTTAAAATAATGAAATGATAGCTTTGACGTGTGTCGTATGGTGCCAGGACGTTAAAAGAATTGCACCACCCCTTCTCTTCCTATGGGTGTCGTAAGAGGCGACTACAGGAGAACCGCCACAAGAAGACGGGCAGCAGCGTCTCCTCTCCGCCATTTGATAAACTGCGATCGCCAACCCGCCTGCCAAGCGTGGCGATTATGGCAAAATCCTCCTTTTGGAGAGGCCTGTGTCCAGCAGTGGACTGATAAGGCTGGTGATGATGATGATAGCTTAGACGGTCTAGTGTATCCCAACTAGAAGCATGATCCAAAATGCGGCAATTATATTAATACTTTGAGCGGTGGCCATCTGTAAACCCTGCAACCTTCAAACCTTGTAAGTTAAAAAACCAGACTATTGTTAGGCGTGGCTATACATCCAGTGTTCCTAGCTGATATAAATTTAAAAGTGATATAATTCTATATAAGAATAGGTTCGTGGTAAAAATGTAGAGATTCGTGCTGGGATGCGAATCCAAGACTATAGATGATTTTTTAAGGGTATGCTACATACACACATATTCGAGCCGGCATTGTCGGTTCAGGGCCATAACCATGAAGTCTTAAAACAATCTCAAAGTTGTCAAATCTGTCAATTTTGGTACGTCATTTCATACAAAATTTGACATAAATGATAATGTTTGACAGATTTGTGATTGTTTTAACAGTTCATGGTTAGGGCCCAGGAGTAGTTATACAAAGCCAACCCGAAGCATCTGCTACATGGCTGGCTACATTAATATTCGTTGCAGATTCGGTTTTGCCGATTTATATCGATTAATGCCGACCCGAATAGTTATCGTTGACGACGAGACGACGTCGACTCGTCATATTCTTTGATTACATAATTATAAACAATCTAGAAAGGAAAAATCTAGAAAGTATAGTCAAAATTATTAACTAATTTATTTGAAAAAACAACACTTGTGACGTAAGTAACAAATAATTAAAGCCACCTTTCTTTGTAGCAGAACAAACTTAATAAATTTAATTGCTCTTCGAACAAAAGATTACAGCCGTGATACGGCAGTACGTCTATGAAAGGTATAATATATCTTGAAAGGCATATAAAGAGTGATTACTGCACACAATGCCGGTGTATTTGCATACACACAAAGCAACATTTCCCACTGGTCACCACGCTATATGTGTGGGCACGTGGAAAAATAGACTTTCTTGATAATATCCAAGAATTTAAATTTTTGTTTTAAGCAATTACCATGCTAGGTTTATCTAAGATCTTTACCAATAGTGAAATATTTGTAAAAATATTTCTATCGGGTGTTGACGGTAGTAGTATAATACCGCAACATTGATTAGAAAATACGCTGGCTTTGACAGCGAGAACCACTTGAAAGATTTCGTCGAGTTGACTAACGTCTCGGTAGCTTAGTGGTCAAAGCACTCGCCCGGTATGCGATGGACGTGGGTTCGGATCCCACCTGAGGCGGACGATTTTTTTCAAGTATTAAAATTTCTTGAATAACCAAGAATGCTAAAAGCAATGTTGCAGATGTAAGAGAGAAAACAAATCTTAGAGAAAGCTAATATGGAAGTAGACAGGCACGATGTGGGTATGAATCCGAACAGGTAGGCCCAAATTATCACAAGATTGGTACCTACTCGGCTATCAATATCGCCGAGGAAGGTCCGAGAAAAGATGGGCGTGTGTGTGTGGACTTCTAAGGGCTGGTGATGATGATGATGATGCATTGAGAATGAATTTTCCAGGTGCTTCCCAGCACTTGTAGACCCAAGTCAATTTAGTAAGCTTATCGGCCTGAACCGGCATAGCTATTCACATTTGACACAATGGGTCGAACACGGGACTTATTGCATCAAATAACTATGCCTAACTTTATGCTTAGCAAAAAATCAAATGTCTCTCTTACTACAAACAAAATCTAGTAGAACACTACTTTCAAATGATAGTGTGTGCTTCTATTAAATCGACAAAGTTATTGTATTATCCTGATAAATTGAAAAACGCCTAGTTTTACAAATTTCCTGTGGCATGGTGGTTTTGTAAGCAAAGAAATAATTTGGTAGCGAGGCTCGCGTGGGGAAAAGCTTGGTCAATACAATTTAGCTTACTCACAGTAATTGTGTGAACGAACAGATATTAATGTTGACTAAGCAGAATTCTACTGAACAAAGAAATAGGTACTGCAGTGGACAGTGTAAGTTAACTCATAGAACGTTGCTTTATTCTGCAAAAAAGTCAAAATTCTAATCGCAGATATTGACAATGTTGATTAAACAGCGATTAAATAAAACAATAATCAAACCTTAATTAGTATTAGATATTGATCATTTTTATCAGTCTACTATTTCCTGCGCTTGCCATCTAAATCATAGGGCAGGTATTATTTATAATTATTACAAATCGAAATTATTCCAATATTTTGGATAGGTTATCGTAACAGAACCGATGAAAGGCGGAGTAAACGGGTTCTCGAGTGGAGAACACGCCTAGGCAAACGTAGTGTTGGACGCCCCCTGCCCAATGGACCGATGACCTAGGAAGATGGCTGGCAGTGGTTGGATGAAAAAAACGGAAAATCGTGCTCTTTGGCGCTCTTTGGGGGAGGTTTACGTCCAGCAGTGGACTGCAATAGGCTAAATAGATCGTAAAATTACTCGACTATTGAGATACGGTTATAGAGGGATCCTTTATTAAAGCCTTCCTTCATATTTGTTTCATTCATCTCTATTCAATTTATGATTCATAAAATCATAAATTGAATGGAGATATTATTATTTAGAATTGATTGAACAGATGAAACTGATTTACGAACAAAATTAAATCGACGATTATAATAGCTACTTTCCGATTGAATGTGATTCTCACAAATCCCCAAACTTTGAATAAAATGACAGTTACGTATCTGTTTGATCGAAAACAAACCGAGTTATTGTCGACCGAAACTTAATCCGGAACATTAGGCCGACACAATACCTTTATCGGCCAATCTTTGGCCGAACAAAGGCCGAAAGCCGAAAACTAGCAAATATCGTTATAATAAAGTTATCATATTTCGAGATGGTATCTCTTGGGGTGGCCAAATAATAGGTAATCCCATTCAGTGTTTGGGAAATATGAGTGACAATAATATGTTTTTTTGGAAAACTCTCAGATGACAAGTCTTCCTTCCTATCTTTGTGGTTGGTTCCGATTAATCCTATTTATTTGCAATTCGAGAGTTGGGTGTTTGTTTGAGTGGCTTGTGTTGTGCTTTTTGTAAAAATAAACAAGACATGTTTGTGGTAGGTTCAAATAACATTAGAATCGTTTATTTGCAAATGTGGCTAACATTTCATATTGCTATTGCTGTCACTGTAACATATTGCGAAGACAACTTATATACCTTAAAAACTATGCTGCTTAGTTTCCTTAAAATTTATTTGAATAATAATCATTTTAGGCAGAATTTTTATACTTTTTGTATAGTACATTATACCTCAATGTTTTATAATGAAGATTCTACGTCCGTAATTTTTATTCTAGGCTACAAAATCTTATCTTAAAATATAAAACAAAGTTGTGTTTGTTACAACACTTATAACTAAAGAACGGCTGAACCGATTTTCATTTTTTATGATTTGTTGGATTTTTCTCCGTCCCGCATAGCAGAATAAATAAATAAACCCTAGAATACTGTTTGGCGGTTCGAAGTTCGCCGGGACCGCTATTATTACATAAAACTATCAACACGATAAAAGAACAGTATAAACAAATAAGTTCGTATTTACTTACCTATTACGAGAACAAATAATCAAAATAATCAAAAATAAAGACGTTTGAACCACTCGATTTCGCCCTAAGAAGGATAAAACGTCCTAAGTCCAAAATCGACATTTTAGCGCCACGTTTGTAGCAGACGTGTTTTTAACCGTTTAGCTTCAAAACTGGGCTTGTGAACAATTTGAACACAACGAGCAACTTGCACAATCGCGATAACATCGCCGGCGCAGGCGCAGGGCTCAGTTGAGTGAAAATTAATATGTTTGTAGATCCTTATCTAGTTTTAAACGTCCTTAGCTACCGGGCACGTATCGGGTTACCATAGGAGGTCTGTTAACGCAAATGTAGCTTTAGAATTTAAAATAAAAAGGGATTGTATGGGTCGTTTTGTTATGCTTTCATTGTGCGAAAACAGATATTTATTGTGAGTTAAAAGATAAGCCAAATGATCATTTATTCACTACATAAATACATAGTTTGGTAATGATAATAATGATAAGTGAATAGTTGAATGATTTCGAGTAATGCGATTCTCTAAGGTCTAGCCATAAACCATAAACAGTACCTATGCAAAGTTGTTTATGACGCCAAACACCTATGTAGGTATATCTATTATATCTTTGTCTTTTTAGTTATCATACTTTTTTAATTAATGGAATTATAGTATCAGACCGAACCACAAATGTTTGGTGATTTTAATTCACACTTTTCATTTATTTCAGAAAAAATAGTAACTTATGTATCTCAAGGTTTCATATCTATGACCAATTAGTATGACTCTTTCAAATACAAAAACAAATAATTTATTGCACATTGTCACAATTAAGCCAAGGTTAGAATAAAAAATAGTAAAGGATCTTAGAACACCCTGTATGATTATGCACACGAGAATATCAAAAAATGACAACCTTCGTTTTATTGGAATTAAATAAATGTGTTTAACAACACACCAACTGTCAAGGGCTGAAAGCAAGGAGATCTCATTTACGAGGTTCCAGATAATATATTCGGTCAGCGCGGAACTCCAGTACACCTGGTCCTAGCCAATTTAATAAATATATACAGGGTGTTAGGTAAATCGTACATCAAGCCAAAACTAGTCCATGTTAACATATGCATATAAATACTATGTTGAAGTCAGAATTTTGAAATCATCATTTCTTAAAGAAATATTTAATACAAATCGGTTTTTAAAAATTATATTTTGTATGACAACCTAAAAAATTTAAATTATATCTAAATTCTGACTTCACCATACTATTTATAGAAAGAAGAAGAACAGAATAGAATAAAATAAATATACCCTTTACCAAACACTCTGTATACCCGAGGATGTATTTTGCTTATGGCATACCCCAGTACACCAATACTCAAACAAGGCAATAAAAAAAAGTTGACTCAAACTGGGTATCGAACCCAGGACCCTTTGCGTCCGCGAATAACCGCACCACTTTACCAATAGAGAGAGACAAGAAAATAATTACAACGTAACCGTAGCCGAAAGGCGAGCACGCCGGACTGTAAATGGCGCCGCCATCTCTGAGGTTCCGGGTTCTATATTGTCTCGGGTCTGGGTGTTGTGGTACCATCGTCATTTCTGATTTCTATAACACAAGTGCTTTAGCTACTTATCTGCAATGTATGTGATGTTGTCCAATATTTATTTATTGATTTTATTTATCGGTTCCAAATGTGTTTATTGTATACCTAAATAAACAAATAGAAGTTAGTGTGTTACTACAACTTAAAGGATTGACATTGAAATAAAAATTTACATAGTTTAATTAACATGTAATAGGTTTTCTCCAGATAGTTACTGAAATGAGGTACCTAAAATAAATATTTATATGCCTGTGGGTGGGAAACAGTGAAACTTCTAGTGACTCTGTATCTGTCTGTCTGTCTGTTTGTCCATCTGTCACCAGGCTGTATCTCATGAACCGTGATAGTTAGACAGTTGAAATTTTCACAGTTGATGTATTTCAGTTGCCGCTATAACAACAAATACTAAAAAACAGAATACAACAAATATTTATGGGTGCTGCGATACAACAAACGTAATTTTTTTGCCGTTTTTATAGATAATAGTACGGAACCCTTCATGCGCGAGTTGGACTCGCAAATGGCCAGTTTTTATATTGTCTCGGGTCTGTGTGTTATTGTACCATCGTTGTTTCTGCTTTCTATAACAAGTGCTTTAGCTACTTACCTTAGGATCAAAGGCATCAGAGATATGTAGTTGAAGATGTCAAAAAAAAAATACTTCTTCATTAAAAACTGATATCAGCTGGCCGACGATTTAATGTGAAGGTGAAAATACAAGGCGACTTGCAAGATGAGGAAATCGCTATCCCTATTAAGATTTTACCTTTTCCTATGGGGCAAAAGTCCCTCACGAAATCACAAACTAAAGATCCGTCATATCGACGAGATAAATTACTATTTTTAATAGAAAGGCGAATATTTTCTTCGAATTTATTTATGCCGTAGTAAAACTTGTTAATTAATGAGTCGATTATTAATATAATAAATAAATAAATAAATATTGTACAACATCACATACATTGCTCTGATCCTAAGGTAAGTAGCTAAAGCACTTGTGTTATAGAAATCAGAAACAACGACGGTACCACAACACCCAGACCCGAGTTAATATAGAAAAGTTCGTTTTCTACATTGACCCGACCGGGGATCGAACCCGGAACCTCAGAGATGGCGGCGCCATTTAAAGTCCGGCATGCTCGTCTCTCGACCACGGAGGTTAATAGAAGTTAAAGTAATTCCCTCGCCTCGCCTTCGCCGTAATACCAGTCATCCTGTATTTCAGACACCCTGTATTTTTACATTTCGTTATGTTTCTACAATACAAGGGCGTATGCACTTGTTTGTCTGGACAAAACCAGTTAAAACTCATTTTGATAATTTTAATCAAATTTATCATATTTAAGAATCGCTGGTGCTTAAATTACTTACCTATAATATCACAATACTGTTCTGATAACGAGTTTTATTCGTCAAACGTAATTACTTTTGGATAAAAACCGGCTAAGGGCATGTCGGGCCACGTGCAATGTGGGTTCCGTAGTTGCCTGCAACAATATGCGGTATTTTCTATCTGTTTTACAATTAAGCACTTCATCTATCAGGAATTTTAGTCCCCTAGTTAACTTTATAGGTTAACTTGTATAACCTGGCGGGGTTGCCAATCGGGGGACCTGATTTATTAACTGGGAATGTTTTTTAAAGTTTAATTTGTTGCCTTTTTGAATTCACAATAATGGTACTTAGTTTTAATATTATAGATATTATTTCATTTTGGTCAGTTGGTAAGAGTCGTCGCGCCGATAGCGAAAGCACGTGGGTTCGAATTCCACCAGAGGCAGTTAGATTTGGAAAAAAAAAAAATGAAGTAATATCTTTGAAGACATCAATTATTTTAGAGGTAGGTTGGTTAGGTTAGGTATAAACAGTTTCTTCCACCAAAATCATTTAGGGTACAAGCAAGACACAGCTATTTAAAATCAGGCAGCCTTATCGCTAAAAACGATCTCTACCTTTGGGTAGATTAGGTTGGTATTTAAAAGTTAATCAACGCAACGAAATTATTATTTTTACAAAGTAACTTAATCAAGTCCCCAAAAATACAAATATAATCTTGTTCTCATTTAATATAATTTTATAAGTACATATTATTGTTACTCAATGATTAGAAAAGAGGGGAGAAACTACGTATTTGTAAAATGAAGACAGAGCGATTGACTTCTCAAGTGGTTCACAAGTTATTTGCAACTTTATTGCATCAAATTAATTCAATTTAGATGATTTCTCGAGAATTGTGAGAAAATCTTTTACATCTCAAATCTAGAGGCTGAGAAATTTTCGTAACATTAAACGGTGAAGTACCTGTGCTAGTAATTCGTTTGTAAATTATTTGATTCAATAATTACGCAACGATGTGTAATTTTAAGAAAAATAATTGAGTTGTTATCAGAATCTACGAACTAATATTATTGTTAAGCAACGAATGTCTGGTGTAGTTGGTAGTGGTTCTTGCTCCGGACTATAAAGCCAGTTGCGGCTGCGGGTTCGAATCCCGCAAAGGGCAAACGATGAGCACGAGCATTTTTTGTACATGGGTTGTAATTATTTAATATGTTTATTCGTTACTAGCTGTTGCCCGCCGCTTCAAAGTCAAAGTCAAAGTCAAGGTCAAAGCATTTATTTGCATAGAATAGGTAGATAATTTAAATTACAATAAGGTCTTATAATGAGTACCGTACTACTATTCTGCTTAAACATTATTAGCATGCAAATTTTCCGTTAAGGAATTCGTCGATATTATAGAAACAGCAATCTTTAAGCCAATTTCGAAGTTTACATGTCATCACATTGGTAGCCCCCTCCTTGAACCTATCTGGGCCCTAACCATGAACTGTTAAAACAATCACAAATCTGTCAAACATTATCATTTCAGTCAAATTTTGTATGAAATGACGTACCAAAATTGACAGATTTGACAATTTTGAGATTTTTTTAAGAGTTCATGGTTATGGCCCTGGTATTTTATTATAAACTCTGATGCACATGTAGTAGCAGTGTTTCTTGTATAAGGAGGTTTTTGGACATAAATCTATTGCAAGTCTGTTTGGGAACCTAGTATTTCTCGGGTATACTTCTCTTGCCCTTTTGAATAAGTACGGCTGTTGTGTAACAAATTTATAAACTTCTAGAATGTAATGTAGTTTATAAATTTGTAATGTTTTAGAATGTAATGTTTTAGTTCTTCGCTCGCGTGATCTTTAGTTTATTCAATATATCCCACAGGTACATTGATCCGGGATAAAAAGTATCCTATATGTTACCTTTTAGTTGCCATAGTACAATCTTTGTTTTGTTCAGGGTTAGATTTTATTAAATAGGTTATTTTATTTTAACAACACAAAATACAGGTTACAGTTAAAGTTTACACTATTAATAAATTAAAAAATATGGGCAACACTATAGAAATTGAAAGTAAATTGAATTTTTTTTATTCTTTAAATAGGCCCTTCTCCGGGCACTTATACACGTCCCAAAATATAACTTAGCCCTATAACTAACTAATGTAATTTAAATATTCATGTTGAATTACAAACACAATTAAAAGTTATGGTCTTTTACAACAAAACCAGACGATAGTAACTTCTTCAACCGCTATAAACATCACAAAGTTAACTAAAATAACTTTAGGATTTAGGAACACAAATTAACGATCAAATTGTAGGCGGATAGCTACCTATTAGTATTGTTTCATGTATTCTAACAATCGCTTTGATTTGATGGAATAAATCAAAATATCCCTTATTTTCTGAAATATAAAAGTTTGTACGCCGCGGCCTGTTATTACTGTTAGGAACTTCCCTCAGACTTCCCACAATTCAAAGGAATATACTTAAATAGAGGCTAGAAAGTCTGCGCTAGTGGTGGGACATTCTTATGGGAACCTATTAGCATTTTAATAATATTATCGACAGGTAAAATTATGACTTATCATGATTATTACCATTTTTATTATCAATATCAGTCAAGATTGTTTTTATGAAAAGCTAATCACTTCGAATGTTACAAAAGGCTGATACTTCGATTAACATCAGTTTCGGTTTTTGGTGTTTGTATAAAATATTTCATCAATCAGTCCTTTTAAGTATTGGAAGTGTATAAAATGTCAACTGATACTACTTTTGGTTGTAAAACGGTGAATTAAGGACACTTTCAATTTAAAAAACACTAGGTACTGCCCAAATTTATGACGATTATTCGACTTGAATACAGAGCGTCCCAGGTTCGGTCCCCGGGAAAATTGTAGTTTTTTTCTGAATTGGCTCTACAAGCAAAATTTGTAACCTTGTACATCGTAACACAGATGTTTCATTACCAGCCTATGTCAGTCCACTGCTGGACACAGGCCTCTCCAAAAGGAGGATTTTACCATATTCGCGACGTTTGGCAGGCGGGTTGGCGATCGTATGGCCAATGGTGGAGAGGAGACGCTGCGGTCCGTCTTCTTATGGCGGTTCTCCTGTAGTCGCCTCTTACGAAACCCATAGGAAGAGAAGGGTTGGTGCAATTCTTTTAACGTGCCGGCACCACACGGCACCCATGACACAGATGTTTATTCCTTAGCATATTGCAGTGTATTGCTGGATGTAAACCCCCAAAGAACGCCAAAGAGCACGATATCCCGCTTTTTTCATGCAGCTACAGCCATCTTCATAAGGACGTCGATCCATCGAACTGCAGGGCGTACCTACGACACTAACACTAACCTGAAACAACTGGTAACAGCCTGCATCTCATTATCATAGTTCAAGTTTTTCTTTTCTCCAAATACTTGTCTAGTCTGTTCTTAAACTGGTTAGTAGTTTGTGCTGGGTCAGCAGCTTCTGCAGGAATTTTGTTCCATAGCTCGATCATCACCAGCCTATATCAGTCCACTCCTGGGCACAGGCCTCTCCAAAAGGAGGATTTCGCCATAATCGCCACGCTTGGCAGGCGGGTTGGCGATCGCAGTTTGGCCAATGGTGGAGAGGAGACGCTGCGGTCCGTCTTCTTATGGTGGTTCTCCTGTAGTCGCCTCTTACGACACCCATAGGAAGAGAAGGGTTGGCGCAATTCTTTTAAAGTGCCGGCACCACGCGGCACAATCACTCGATAGCTCGATCACTCTGTTTTTATGGAAGTGCTTGTAAGTATACTTAAATTTATAGATAATGCCGATAGCGTCTTCGTTCTTAATAACTAGCCCTTCTAGCATAAGCAACAAAACAAGATACGATATGATTTATATAGCGATTTATCACATATTTTTTTGTCAAAATATGAACTTTTGTCGAATATGAACCGTGATGTTGCTGGTACGGGAACGATCACTGTTTTGATAAAATTTCAAGATGGCGGCTAAGTTACCATATTTTGAAAGTTGGGCGTCGATAAATCGCTATATCGTATCATATCATATCGTGTTTTGTTGCCCATGCTAGAGGGGCAGTAAGTATTGGTAGCCTCTCTAGTACTAAAGTATTAATAGCGCGCCCCCAACGAGGCTAAATAACAGTTTTGAGCGGCCGACATTACGGAACAATTCGCCGATGCCACGGTAATGACGACGCTTGTTTCACGTTTAATCGCTTGCATATTTGAGTGGATTATTTTATTATGGAAACATGTGTACTACCTATTTTGTTTAGCGATCAAAAGTAATGTTCACAATACATCACTGGTTCTATACCAGTCGTTACTTTTAGAAGGAATACGCGCCATGGCGCGGTTACGTGACTCGTTCCTTTCAAGAAGTTGGTTTAACTGATGAGTGTGTGTATACAAGAGTGTTTTACTTTAACTTACCTGCTTGCAAAGTAATCAGGTTTTCTTTTAAGAACTACATAACTATTGGCTGCATTTTAAAACTTAAACATCATTATCTTTTTAGCTAATCTGAGGGCGGTTGCTCTTGGCAAGGGGTAGATTGGCAAGTGCGGAAGGTACTTGATTCGCGTTCAAATCGCTACCAGGCCGGCTACCATCCGTTCTTAGTTGATATACCCATAATCCGCACTAAGCGCTTCTCATCATCTTTTATAATGCGCACAGCTAAAGATTGGAATTCCCTGCCTGCGTCTATATTTCCGAGTGCATATAACCTGACTCTCTTTAAGTCCAGAGTGAATAGGCATCTTCTGGGCAAGCTCGCTCCATGGTAGATCCCATCTATGCTTTAGCTAGAGCAAGATTGGGGTCAAGAGTAAGCCCATCTCAAATAAAAAAAAAACAAAAAAATCGTATTAAAATGTATCGTGTTTTACGTCGATACAAACCGTCAATGTATAGCCCCCCATAAACACTGCCATCGTCGATGGCCGGTACGTCCTACGACAGCGACGAGCCGTGTGAAGACGACCACGTGCGCGATCAAACGGCCGTCTGTTTAAATGTTATGGTCGCGGCTTATTTCATTACCGTGTGTCCATTACCCGGGTATCAGGCATAGACCACTTGTCAGCACAGACTCGGCAGGAAACCGATATACCGCGTCTGAGCGCAATCACATGCCAAAATGTAATTCATGGAAGAACTAAAGACCCTGATTCGGAAATAAGGCCTGTTTCTTTCTTTCGGTCATTTCAATGTTAGGTATGTTAATTATGGATACTGTTTATCTGAAATAAACGCGAGATTTAATTATTGGCTGCATACCGGCAAGCGCAGCGTGGGAAGTCCACCCACAAAGTGGACAGACGACCTGGTAAAGGTTGCAGAAAGCCGCTGGATGCAGCCGCGCGCAACCGACTGATCTGGAAGTCTCTGGGAGGCCTTTATTTAGCAGTGGACCTGGACGTCCTGTGGCTGAAATGATGATGATGATAAGTACCCAATGAAAAATAGTCTAGTTTCTTTTTAAGTCGCGATTTAGATAAGTTGTCTGCGACAGTCCCCTCCCTCATCGCGTATGCAGAGCGGCCGAGTCCCCGATCGCCTAATTGCAGGTTCACCACAGTTTACTGTAAAGCGAGGACTTTTTTCACGGTACCAACCATTTTTACTAATGACACCACTCGGTCGGACAATTAAAACAAATACTACCTATTGGGGCCCCAAATGTTTTGTCTTTTAATAATTAAGTGAGCTATTGAACGTGACGTCGCTCCGAAACCTGTTAATAACTAATTGTATGAATGTGGATTGATTTTTAAGAACACAAGTTGTAATCAGATGTAAACGAAATAAAATTGAATTAAAAGGTTCTAAATATATCAAGATACCTTTAACATGCTACCGTTAGTTGACCTCGCGTTATTGATAAAAATAAATATATATAAACAACATCACATACATTGCTATGGTCCTAGGATAAGTAGCTAAAGCTCTTTTGTTATAGAAACAACGACGGTAGCACAGCACCCAAACAAAATATTAAAAAGTTTGTTAACTACATATATTGACCGACCGGGAATCGAACCTGGAAATTCGTCAGTTGTCTGTCTGTACGGAAGGTCTTAAGATGCGCTTACTAGAATAGTCTCCGCCTGTGATATGCTCTAGATTGAAATTGACGGCTATATTCCAGTTACCTACTATTGCTGAACTCCAGCTTAGGTTTAAGTCTTAGCTGACCCGTGCACTATAAGTTAGAATCCCGGCACAAACTTCAGGCATTTTCAGAATCTAACAGCTTAGCGGTGAGTGAAAACATCGCGTGCAAACTTGCAGCTCCAGATAAAATGGGTGTGTTAAAATTGTCTGGTTCCTGGTCCCAGAGGATTACGAGGACTCAGGCGGCCTTGCGATCTGTGACAGATGTATTTGAGGTATGTTGGTATACGCTGTAATTGTAACTACACTTGCACTCAGGATCATAAGTAAAGATACCAAAAGTACTTATAAAGCACTAAGGACTAAGAGCAAGTTACTCAGACAGCCAGGTATTTCGGATTATCAAAGACAATAGTTCTCAAACCAAAGCGCCATGCTTTTTCCAGTCACAACTAATAAATAGTGGTTATAATGACAGGACCCTCTGCCCCTCCCGCCTGCGACGCACCCTGTATTTACCTCTTTAATATTAATCCCGGAATGGCCACTACCTTACGACACAAACCAAGTGAAATATTCACCACCTTAAGACGCCATGCAAGAAGGGGAATGACAGTTATACCTAAATAGGAAATTGATTTGTGGGCGGATTTATGTGTGGGGGAATCCATGCTTTTAATAAATATACGTTGTTATGGCCATTATGAAATTAAGTTCCTTTTGTTACGATAGCGAAGACTTAAAATCAGTCATATCAATTTTCTTACAATACCAGATTTTTTAAAAGACTTTAATTATGACATTCAATGAGGCACAAGAGAAAGACGTATCTAGAACAAAGCCAATGCGTTATCCAAATCCATTCAGCTTTTGCTGCGCGAACCACATAAAAGAAAACCTTTGATAGGTATATAAACGTGCGTCATAACTCATTCTAAATAAGAAATGCCAGCCTATATAAAGATATAAGTTATAAGTTACTTATAGGTGGCAAACTGGCGACCCGATCGAATATAACAGTGCAGTAACTCGCCTGCTGCAAACGGTCCCTGGTACGATTCCTGGAGCTGGTCAATCCAGAATACGAACTTTTCTAAACTGGTTATAATTAGGTTGACTATTTTCAAATGTCATAATTGATCAAATTTAGTAATATGGACTTTAAAATATTATGGTGTGCCATGAAACGCCACTGGCATAATTAAATGTCTGGTATACTGTACAAAAAGGATGATAATTCGACGACCGTCAATGTGTAGTGGTTAGCGCACCGGACTACAATGCCTGGCGGTTGCGGGTTCGAATCCCGCGAGGGGCAAATATTAGTGTGATGAACACGAGCATTTGCACCTAAGTCATGGATTGCACCTAAGTTTATAAACGCATTTAAGTATGTTTATCCGTTATCTAGTCGCCATAGCACAAGCTTTGCTTAGTTTGGGGCTAGATAATTGGTGTGATTGTGGGAACAATTTATTTATTATTATTTAATTCCTTTCTTTAGAACCATCACAAATGGTTGCGTCTGCGCAAATTATTTACAAACATCATGCAATGTTGAATTCTGCTCTGTTTACTCTATAAATAAGAAGTATGTTGCTGATAACTAAATTATTTAATGTTTGTTTATTCGAAAACCTGTTATATCAACCTCATCTGCTATCACGCCGTGTGTAAACGCCTCAATGTGCTGTCAAAACATTGTGATAACTCGGATTCTGTATTGTGTCTCAGTATCTTTTCAAGGGGCGATAAAAATTACACACTTTTTGTCACGTAGCTCGAATCTTAATCTGTCTCAAGTAGAGATCAGATTATTAGACCGACAGACAAGACAGTATGAAAGTATTTTTACAGAATAGATAATACACTATCAGAAAGTGTATTATCTGTTCTAAATATTCGAATAAACACGGAAACATTCGTTTAATCCAAACCGACTACTTTCGCGTTCGCCTAACAACACACAACAACACTACATCCGAAGCGATCTTTTATGATATGTTTTTTTTAATGAAAAATGATGTTGGCAGACAGCCTTTATAGTTTCGAACGAAAACGAAGGGCACTCAGCCTATACGGACTGCTATGATTGCGGGACCTCAGACACGTGATCCGTACTCGTGGGTTTGAGGAGTCAATGAGGAATGAGGACCTTGGCCAAGATGTGATCCCGACCGTGGTTGCACTGTCTTGGGTGGCTCAGGGCTGCGTTAGAACGGTGAAAACAGACCAGGGCCCTAAACATAATCTGTTAAAACAATCCCAAATCTGTCAAATATTATCATTTCTGTCAAATTTTGTATGAAATGACGTACCAAAATTTGACAGATTTGATAATTTTTGACAGATTTGAGATTGTTTTAAGAGTTCATGGTTACCCCGCAGTCCACGCGGACTCCATTCAGGAGGAGGGAGCAGAATTTTACATCCTTATCCCCATCACTGATGTTAAGCGCACAAATCTTCCCTTTAACAAGGGAAGATTTGTGCGCTTAACTCCTTTGATATGGAGACAGTTTACTGTTTCGGGAACGATCAAGAGCCAAACTCGATCAAGGCCCATGTAACCAATCTTCAATCTATACATAGATTGTTAGATGATAATGTAGAGTCTACATAAAATGTATCTCCTATACACACGCCTTGGCAAACGTAGTGTAGGATAGCTCGATGGACCGACGACCTTAAGAAGATAGCCAGTGTCTAGATGAAAAAAGCGGGAGATCATGCTCTTTGGGGAAGGCTTACGGACTGCAATAGGCTGAGATGATGACACACAAAACTTGCTATCTGGTTTCGTACATACGTGTCTTCGTTTTAGGGCGATGAGGGTTTGAAATTTAGACTTGAAAGAGATATTATTTCCTGTAACAAAATTGTATGCTATGCATGATTCTGAATAAACGATCTTCTATTCTATATTTTTAATATACCTAAATTCCCCTTTAGCTGTGGAGACTTCAGGGTGTTGGGGGTCTGAAGCGAGGAGTTTTGTTACAGAGCTGGGTCGTCGTCTGAGGGTGAGGACTAATAATCCTCGTTCAGGATCATTTCTGGCGCAAAGGTTGACCATAGCCATTCAGCGGGGCAATGCAGCGAGTGTTATGGGTAACTTTGCACCTGATTTGACATTGTGTTGTTCTTTTTTCTTTTTGTTGAATGTTATTGTTAATTTAATGTTTTAAGTCAAATTTAATAATTAAATACATCTAAATTAGTTTTACCTACTTGTATATTAGTTGCTTACCAGTCCGATTTACGCTACAGACTGCTATCTTTTAAACTACCGATTAACCATTTCCGTTCACCGCTGATAATATTCCAGTTGAAAGCAGATTGGCTCAATTCGGTATGCGAAGAAAAATATAACATATGCTATTATAACGAGGACGACACGTGACAAGATACTACTACTCAGCTATACATATAGCTACAACATTGATCAGAATACGCTGGCTTTGACAGCGAGAAAAAACACTTGAGGAATTTCATCTTGTCACGTGACGTCCTCGGTAGCTTAGTTGGTAAAGCACTCGCCCGGCTTGCGATGGGACGTGGGTTCGAGTCCCACCTGAGGTCGATGATTTTTTTCAAGTGTTATTTATCTTCAAATAACATATGCTAATTCCAAAACCATTGGAGATTTTACGCTTATAAACTGTATTTTGCTACTTACTTACATCTCTGAGAATTACAAGATGATGTTTATTTGTGTGTGTGTCTGTGTCCTTATTGGTTATACTTTCATAAAAATATATACCCTTAAAATCACTTTACATACCTAAGAACATACATCATCATCATCATATCAGCCTGTTGCAGTCCACTGCTGGACATAGGCCTCCCCCAAGGAGCGCCACAGCGCACGATCTCCCGCCCTTTGCATCCAGTCGCTGCCAGCTGCCTTCTTCAGGTCATAGGTCCATCTAGCCGGGGGGCGTCCTACACTACGTTTGCCTAATACATATACGTGGTCTCCATTCGATAACCTTCCTGCTCCACCTCTCGTCGGTTCTGCGACAGACATGGCCAGCCCACTGCCACTTCAGCTTGCTACATTTTTGGACACTATCAGTCACCTTAGTCTCATGTCGTATGACCTCGTTCCGGATCTTATCCCTTAATGAGATCCCCAACATAGACCTTTCCATAGCACGCTGAGTGACGTGTAGTCGGTGGGCCAACTTGACTGTCATGTTCCACGTTTCGGATCCGTAGGAACATACAAAGTACATCAACTTTTGGAATCTAATTGGATAAAGATTCAAGATCATATTTGATAAAAATCCAGTGTGATTCGAGAGGACTCCGCTCAAGCTGTAATTTTAATGTTTCATTTATTTGACAACCGTCTGGTGTAGTGTAGTGGTTCGCGCTCCGGACTACAAAGCCAAGCGGTTGCGGGTTCAAATCCCGCAAGGGGCAAATATTTGTGTGGCGAGCACGCGAATTTCTACCTATGTCATGGGTGTTTTCAACATACCTAAGTATGTTTTATCTAGTCACTCTTTATTCGCCACTTCAGTGAAAACGAATTCCTAGCGTAGTTTACTCGTAAAAATTAGATGCGTATTTTAAAACATACAAGTAGGTATATCAGGCTTATCTATCAGTTTATCAGTTCGTTCATTTCCGGCTAATGATTTGATCGTCATTATTTTTATTTTGTGTTCCGCATGTACAAGACAATAATCGTAATATGTAGGTATTTGTTAGTCTGTAAGACTCTATTTTAGGATGTCTTCATATTCTGTTAACCTTAAAGGTTAAACTACATCTTTTTGTAGGTAAAAGGCAGACAGACAGACAAATAAATAACGTAAGCTTAGAAATGGGGTTCCATTGCTTCCTTTTAAGTACGGGACCTTAAATAACTGTTAATGAAAAAAGACATTTTTTTTCGTGATTCGTGATCAGTATAAGGTATAGAATCACCTCTGTATGTAGGTACTGCTTAGATTGAAATCTACACCCTGTTTAATAAAACATATTTATGCGCTGGACACACAAATTGCCATGGTTTCAAATCATGGAAATATCATCCTCATGTTACAAAATGCCAGACAACTGATTTTGTTGATCAACACTGCCAGAACGGAGTCAGTTTAGAAAAGAACCGTTTCTTAAACTAATTCTATTTTCGTTTTCTGAACCCGGGACACTATGCTTTCGAACGATGCACTACACCAATTTCGATTGTCATACAATATTAACGTTTTGGGCACGTAAATATTTAGAAACAGGATTATCGCCGTTATCGCTCCGTATCTCTGGTATATTTGCCGACACGGTGGATTTATTATTTATTGGTTATTAGGTATTGGTTTTCCTTATTGATCACGTTTGAACAAAATTTTCTTAGATAATATCATATCATTGCCAAATTTTACCGATAATACTCATAATCATTGTCGAAGTGGACATCAAGGTTTTCCTTTTTTTTAGAATGGCTGACAAAGTGACTAAGTTTCTTGCATTGCTTCTTATCGGCGTTAGCCTAAAATATTATATTGAAGCAGTGGTAGGGTAAAAATAAAAATTAGGATTTGTAAAAGAACTTAATGCAGGCCAATTTGCAGAAATAAATTGGTTTATTGATCTTTTACAGATTAGCTATCCTAAGTATCACAAATGACACATGACAATAGATTTGCTTATTGTAGATGATCTACTTGATGTAGCAGAATCTTGTATACATATTAAAAAGTAGCCGTTTACCTGCTCAAACCACTGAACGGATTGCGATGAAATTTGGCACACATTATATTTATTGAAATGTAGGCGTGCGGCGTCCGAAATTCACCCCCTAAAGGGGTAAAACAAGGGTTTTTGTAAAACAACAAGTTGGTATGGAGGAGAGTGTGCAGTTTGCTATATCGCAACTGCCTTCCTATATATTTCAGACTTCTGAGCTTGGTAGATTTAGAAGCTTGCCTATGTACTTCAGGATATTCTTTTATTCACCGATTTTGACATTATTAATTCACTAAAAAACAAATATTACGGGAGCGAAGCCGCGGGCAAAAGCTAGTACTTATTTTTATGCTTTGTTTAGATTAGTTTCTTGCGTTGCTATAACTACAGAGCGATCGGTAGTCTGCGGCGGAGGCTGTCGGGCTCGGAACGTGCTTCATGTCATGACTCCTACCAAAACACGCGGGTGATAGACAGCCAGCAAGGGCTGACACAATGGACAAACGGAAAACATATTAATAATTTAATTTCTTGTTAAGAGGTCATATCGGGACAACTAAAATGTTTGTCTTGTTACGGACATGTGATGAGAAGGGAAGAGGGGCACATAACGAGGAGAGTGATGGTTATGAGTTAATACTCATAACCATCACTTTTCCTCTTCTCCATCTTCTTTTTCTTCTTCTTCATCCTCGTCGACGACCTAAGAAGAGATGGATGGATTGTGTGAGGGCAGATATGTCTGAGAAGTGAGTGACCGAATTGCATGGAAGAGGAAAACATACTGCGCCGACCCCAGATAATCTGGGAACAGGGCAGCGAATGATGATTGATATTGATGGGAACAACTAAATCGCACTAAAAAGTAACTTCCCCATCTGCTGTTATGGTTCGGGTGAAAAATATACTTTCTTACATCAAACCAGTAGCTTAGATTGAACCAATCACTATTATTTGTAAGTTCAAGAAGAAAGTTAATTGAAAATGGGATCTTAAATTGCAAAATTTGAATTTGTGACATCCAATCTGTGATGCAAATTTGCCTTTATTCAATCCAAGTGGTAAGTCATTAATGCAAATTAGGTAGGTAGTTGGTTAGCGAACAGTGGTGGCTTAGAATTCGAAGAATCAGATTCATGTCGTGGGTCGTGTGTTCGCATCCCACAGCACATAGGCTGTGGATTTTTCATTATCTTTATGGATGTAAGTACAAACATGGTATAACAGTGGTCTGGTGTCCATGTTCAAGTATTGTAGAGGTCAGATAGCTCCTAATGTATTTACCATATTACTTTGTGTTCTTCTTTTACTTTAAACATTTATTTTGTGCGGCAGGCAGTACCTAAATACGTCACATCTCGTAAAAGAAACTATCTTTTCTCACACTTTCAAGTTGATGATTATTTTTTTGATTACTTGAGAACAAAATTATTTTTATTTAAAAAAAAAAATACTCGCATTATTCTATAGTAGGTACCTAAAGGTAAATCGTTCTGCCGCTGGAAAACAACCACTAAAATGTCTCGGTGTATAGAGACTCTTTATTGCACACCAAACAAAGAAGTTACAGTTAATGTTTACAGAAAGATGTATATAATCCATGTAAATCCATCCATGATGTATGTAAAGATGTTTAGGCGGTCTTATCGCTTAGAGCGAATAGTCGTCAGCCCTAGAACCTCAGACCTTCGGTAGCGCGCGTCAAGTGTCAGAGCGATGGACTTTGATAGCAGCGCTTACGCATGTAAAAATCGCCCCTAAACTGTCAAGATGACATTCGAGGTGTCAAAATCGCGGGCCGTGATCAGCTTTGTGACGCCGCCAGGTTTAAGGTCACGGGTCATTCAGTTGAGCCTCGAAAAGAGGATAGAGGCCTTAGTTTCTTGGCTCGGCTTCATGAAAAATAATAGTCGTTAAAGATTTTATGCTGTACCGAGTCTAGCAGTAATATAAAGGATTAAAGAAAAATATTTTTTTAAAACCTACATTACTTTTAAAATTTTATAAAATACTTACTTTTAAAAATCCCGCCAAGTGCGAGTCGGGCTCGCGCACGAAGGGTTCCGTACCATTATCTATAAAACGTCATTAAATTACGTTTGTTGTATGAGAGCCCCGTCTAAATAGCAACACATTTCATTTGTGTTTTCAGTATTCTTGTTATAGCGGCAACAGAAATATGTACATCTGTGAAAATTTCAATTGTCTAACTATCACGGTTCATGAGGTACAGCCTGTTGACAGACGGACCGACAGACAGACGGACAGCGGAGTCTTAGTAATAGAGTCCATTTACCCTTTGGGTACGAAACCCTAAAATAAGGCTCATTATGAACGCTACAGCGAGCAACTTTATTTTATTTTATTTTATTACAAGATCCACAGCTCTAATTACAATTAAATTAACTTAAGAACTAAACTTACAGCCAATAAATGATCTACTTTTTAAAATTTTGCAACTTTATAATCGTCCGACAGTCGCATTCCGAATTAAATAACAAAAGAATTTAATTTTTACACATTTTTAAGAAATCTTTAATAATTGCTTGCATGAAGCCACTCTCCGCAACCGTGATCAAATACTTTATCAGAAATCATTAATCCTAGATAAATTATATTAATTTCCGATTTTTTTATACTAGTTATTTCAAGATTAATGTTGAAATTGCCTTGATTGTGTAGATATTACAAAACATTATTATTAAATATTACAAAACATTATGAAATATGTGTTTAAATCTCAATATTTTTTATACGAATCATCGTTTTCCTTTACCTAATCCTAAAGTAATCAGAGATTATGTGCTCACGTCATTTCCGTGGTTAGTAGATAATATTTTATGAAAGAATACACAACACTCAAATTCCAGTGTTAATATTAAACAGTACAAATTTTTTATTTGTTTATTTCCAAGCTTACATCTATTTTTACAGGGAGCCTAATACAATAGAGCAGCAACAATTAAACATAAATTACAACACAATTCACATTAATAACACAGAATACACAGTGTTACCCTAGTGAATTCGCTCAGAGAACAGTGAAATATATCAATCTTTTCAGAAATGTTATTAAGTGTTTGCAGTGTGAGCGTCAGCGCTGACTTATTCTGCAGGTGGGTTCTCCCGCGCGGCACCGCCAGCAGCCGCGGCCTGCGACGCCGCTCCAAGTATTTGTCGGGTACACAAAGCCCTACCCGTTCCAATATCGTCGCATTACAAACCTTACCTCTCATTATTTTGAATAAATACAATGCCATAGCCAAATCTCTTCGCACTCGCAACTCATTGTATCCAACCATACCCAAGATAAATAAATTAGGGTACATTAACGGGTAGAAGGGATATACTCCGTATTGTCTCTTATATAAATATCTTATAAATTTATTTTGGATGCGCTCCAACATAAGACTATATTGCAATTGATGTGGTGTCCAAACTACAGCATTACATTCAAGATGGCTTCTTACGAGCGCATTATATAGTGCAACAATGGCTTTTATACTTGTGAAACCATGAACCCTGCGAAGTATAAGACCTAGGTTTCTGAATGCTTTCTTACATATATTAATTATATGATCTTTAAAGCTTAATTCTGCTGTGAACCAAACTCCTAAGTCTCTCACTCCTGTGACTCTTTTCATAGGCGCTTCCTCTACCTTATAGTCATAGTGGATCGGACTACGAGCCCTTCCAAATGATATAGTGACACACTTTGAAACATTAAATTGAAGCTTGTTATCTTTACTCCAAGTCACAACCTCATTTATATCGTTTTGCAATAGCTCACAATCCGTCTCATCCTTGACTGGCAGAAAAAGTTTAAGATCGTCCGCGAATAGTAGGCAGCCCGAAGATTGAACAACCCTAGGCAGATCGTTTATCATAATGATAAACTGAAGAGGTCCAAGATTGCTCCCCTGACTTACCCCTGACCTTACAAAATATGATTCAGAGCGGCAACCAGCATACTCAACGTACTGCTGTCGGTTCGACATGTAGTTCGCCAAAAATTTTAATAAATGTGGAGTACAGCCGACGCCAGCCAACCTCCGCAGCAGGATATCATTATCCACTACATCAAAAGCTTTTTGGAAGTCAAAATAAGCAGCATCTACCTGACCCCTCAATCCGTCAACAGTAGGTATTATTTCCGTAATGTAGTTAAGAAGGTTACTCGTTGTGCTACGACCTGGGCGGAAGCCGTGTTGTGCGTCTGAGAGTTGTGAATTTACCTGTTCAAATATATTTTTCTGTATTGCCGATTCAAACACTTTGGCTGGCGTAGACAATACTGCCACTGGTCTATACCCGTCGACTGAAGAACACACCCCACTTTTAGGTACTGGCACAACGCGAGTAGTTTTCCAACGCTCCGGAAAAACGCCCTCCTTCAAACACCTATTATAAATACATAGCAGTGGCTCAGCCAACACATGGCGACAGTCTCTAAAAATATAAACAGGTATCCCATCAGGGCCAATGGATCTCTTTGGCTTAAGACTCGCGAGTGACTGTTCCACCTCCGCCAAATTAAGCCTCTCTAGATGTATTCTGGCAGCTCCGTTCGCACTGCCCGCTTCTGCTATCGCTTTTTCTACATTGAGTTCCGGTTGATCTGTACAGTAAACCGAGTGAAAATAGTCTGCAAACTCTTTAGCACCTTGTTCTCCTGACAAGACAACCCCGTCCTTTAAAATAATTTGAGTATTTCTATGACCTCTTTTGGATTTTATATAGTTCCAAAAAGCTTTGGGATCTTCCCTGAGATGTTTTTGCACAGAATCCCTATGTCGCTCATGAGACAGCCCTATCATTTTTTTAACCCTAGCCCTACATAATGAAAACAATTCGTAATCGTCTTGTAATTGACTAGCTTTATATCGTTTATGCAAGATTGCTTTGTATTTTATTTCCTTAATTAACTCGGCTGTATACCACTCGGGATAAACATACCTCGATTCCCCCTGTCTCCCCGTTGTAATCGGAACGCACTCATTTATAATCCTATTAAAAGTGTCATAAAAAAATTGCAAACCAGAATCTAAGTTTTCCATTTCATATATCGGAGACCAATCAATGGAAGCTAATGATGAATATAATTGCGGAAAATTAGCCTTAGTAAAGTTCCATTTCGGATGTTTATATTGCGTATTTGTACTTACTGGGCTTTCCGCAACTTGGCCGGCCACCGACACCGCTATCTCTAGCGGCGGGTGATACGCGTCCACCGGCACCAACGCTTCGTCGGCGGCGCTCACACTGATACACTCCTCGTTTAATGTGCTAAGTACTAAATCCAATTGACGATCATTACAATTGCCTATTTCGTTTCTCTGAGCGAATCCGCAGAATGTTAAGAAAAAATTATAATAATTACGTATACCAGTCGAACATGAATGCATATTAAAATCACCTATCACTATTATTTTACTATATAAAACACTAAGATCTTCTATAATTTTAAATAACAACATGTACTCATTATCGCTACTATCCGGCGGAATATAAACCACGCAACATAAAAACATAAATCTATCTCGAAGATACACCTTCGCACAAACGCACTCGAAAACATTATTGTCAATAGTGACGTCACCCGGAATAGGTACGCTTCGGAGCTCATACCGCTGTGTGGCCACTAAAAGTGCGCCGCCTTGTTTCCGCCCGTCCGTCCGGTCGCACCGTATTATTTTATATCCTGGTGGCACTAATTCCGCGTCTTGAATCGATATGTTACATCCAGTTTCTGTTATTGCAAAGAGGTCTGCACTTGATGATGCAATCCCCCTGTTAAATTCGTCTAATTTTGTCCGGAGCCCTCTCACGTTCTGGTAGTATAGTTCAACTGATTTCCTTTTCTTTGTTTGGGATGTTATTAGTGGGCTTCCGAAACCACACCCATTCACAAAATTCGACGTTAACTGGCCAAACATCCGGATGACATAACTTCTCGTACATACTTTCAGGGACTCCTATTTTGAATGAGGCGTAATCCCGCTCGCTCTTATGTTTTATCTTGTCAATTTTTATTGGGACTTCGAGGCCACATATTTTTTTTACGTATGTTTCTAAATTTTCTATTGTAGTTTCTTTCTTTAAACGCCACACATGTAAAAATTTTTTTCTTTCTGTACCCTGAATTTCAGAGAAACTCGTACTTCCTCCTCTTCTTACTTCATTAGATGGGTATGTACTTTTTTTCCGCTTTACTTCTGTCCAGTTGTTATACTTGTCGATTCTACGAGTATTTTCCTGTCCGACCAAGTTTACTTCGGAATCTAAGATTTGTATATCATCTGTTTTAGTCTCACTAACTTTCGATACCGGCGACTTTATGGCCCCACTTTGGTTCGTTGAAACAAGTACCTCCTTGCCTTGTTTTGTAACTTTTGCAAATGATAATTTCTCCGTATTGCTCCGCGCTAAAGTTGAATTATTTCCATGATATTTTGGAACTTCATTATCTTTAGGTTGTTTTACTTTTAACTCTTCTCTTTGCTCAATTAAACTCGATTTTTTACGTTCTACCGTCATATTTTTTTTCAGTATAAGTAATTCGGTTTCTGTTTTAAAAAATCGATCTTCCAATTGCTTCATTTTGTTTATTAAAAACTTATGTGATTTACAAAGTTGTCAAAACATTGTTAGTGATAATTATAATATAGGTTGATGATAGTAAAGATAGTTATAGTTAGAGAGACGACCGTCTGGTGTAGTGGTTCGCGCTCCGGACTACGATGCCTGGCGGTTGCGGGTTCGAATCCCGCGAGGGGCAAATGTTAGTGTGATGAGCACGAGCATTTGCATCTAAGTCATGGATGTTTATAAACGTATTTAAGTATGTTTATCCGTTATATAGTCGCCATAGAACAAGCTTTGCTTAGTTTGGGGCTAGATAATTGGTGTGATTGCGAAAACAATTTATTTATTTTAGATATTATTTCGGCCAAGTAAACTTTGTATGCTATTAAAATCTGTTTGGAAACAAACTGACACACGCAAAAACAAAACAAAAATACATGGGAAATAGAAACTAGAAACACCCATCAAAAACATTACTTATTATAACATAGAAGGAAGTCAGATAAGAAAAAAAGAACAAAAGAGTGTTTATTATATTTGAAATAATAAAATAGATAGCATCGCAATAATCAAAATTAAATTTTATGCAAAAGGCATGCAAAATTTGATTCTTGACCCAGTTCAGAAAACGTTTTTTTTTCTATATCGACTTGTGTCTAGGAGTGCTAGGAGATGTCTCTGGCAAAATTCATTGTCTGGTACCTCATACCGAATGTAGGTATTCCTTACTCGACCATGACAACTTCACATTTTTTTTGGATATTTTTAGGGTTCCGTACCCAAAGGGTACAAAGGGTAAAACGGGACCCTATTACTAAGGCTCAGCTGATCGTCTGTCTGTCTGTCTGTCACCAGGCTGAATCTCATGAACCGTGATAGTTGGACAGCTGACATTTTTACAAATGATGTATTTCTGTTGCCGTTATAACAACAAATACTAAAAAACAATAATAATAAAAATAAATGTTTAAGGGGGCTCTCTTACATCACACGCGATATTTTTGCTCGATATTGATTGATAACGGCAACTGGTAGAAGCTTGGAATATTCACATAATATTCACTTTAAAAATAAATATATAATTTAAAATAAAGCCAAATATTTAAAGGGGTGTCGTGTGGTGCCGGCACGTTAAAAGAATTGCACCACCATTCTCTTCCTATGGGTGTCGTAAGAGGTGACTACAGGAAAACCGCTACAAGAAGACGGGCAGCAGCGTCTCCTCACCACCATTGGCCAAACTGCGATCGCCAACCCGCCTGCCAAGCGTGGCGATTATGGTAAAATCCTTCTTTTGGAGAGGCCTGTGTCCAGCAGTGGACTGATATAGGCTGGTGATGATGATGATGATTTAAAGGGGCTCCTATACAACAACCGTGATTTTTGCAGTTTTTAAAGATAATGGTACGGAACCCTTCGTGGGCGAGTCCGACTCGCACTTGGCCGGTTTTTTATATTAATCGTCATTTGGGCGAACAAAGTCGCGGTGGTTCGCTAGTTGTTAATCAAATTGAATGCATACCTCGTATTGATAGCGGAACGTAGGTATGTGCCAGGTGCGTCCGGTCGCACGCGTTAAATATTAACGCTAGCCCTCGCTTGGCGGTACAAACGAGCGACAGCGACGCTTGTTGTGGCCAGCGCTTCGTAAGCCGGCGCGAAATTATTTACGAAGAGTGCGATGAATTTTGCAAATTAAATTGAAAATTATTAAGCATGTCGCAATAGTACGTCATTACTGCTCGTAAAATCTATTTGTGGCCACAGTACAAGTTTTGCTTAAAAATGACATTGTTGAAAAAAGTATTAAAGGAGATTGCCCACGGGTGGTGTCGCTAAAACTCGAAGAATTATCCTAAAAAAAAATTATTACAAATTACTATAATCACACAATAAATTGAGCTATACCAATGACATTATGGCACAACGGATTTTATCGCAATACTAATTCCCATAGTGACTTGGTCATTCTCCTTTATTTTTATTTCTCAAAAGTATAATAATGCTATTAGCACACAATAACTTGATCGTTATCATTTAACATCACAATAACACAAACACCATTGCCCAGTGGTACCTCCCGCACACAGGTCGGGACAAAAAACGCACATCAGACTGGACATCAGGAATTAGACATATCACGACACAAAGCGTAGATCAGTGACCACGTGACTTACGCCTGTCCATCTATTGCGTGCGCGCATCTTACTAATAAAAATTACATTCTGAACAAAAACAAACCTTAAGTATTAAGTCTTAAGTTGCAATTTGCGCGTAAATGTATGTTTTATTTTTCAAATAGTATGAACACGGTAAATTTCTGATACACCGATTAATAATTCGATAATCGAAGTCTATCTCAGATGACCAGCGTGAGTATTATTTGAGTAAATTGAATCTTTTATCTGGTTTAGTTTGTCTCCTTTTATTGATGTTACCGCACTAGATATTTATAGGTTTATTTGTAGCTTTATCATGATTGTGTAGTGTCGTAGTAGGTATTTGTTACGTAAGAAAATATTAAATTCACTTAGAATACATATGACATTAATTAGTACCGACAAATAAAATATTTGTTCAATTTAATATCAGAAGAACGGTATAATCATAAGACCACGTGTTGAGATTAAGTTCGAATCTGAGTATATTCCAACCATTCTTTATTTTTTTAATAATGGACTTTTACCGACTTTGTCTGATCTCACCCTCTGCCACTGGCCTCATGGTCGACTAGTGGAGTATTTGACATTAATTTATAAATAAATAAACAATTGTTTCGTTATTTTTAGGCCTAATTTAAACATAGTTTATTCTGAGGTAGAATGACTAGGGATACTAAATGGATAACAAGTCATCGGTCCCCAGTGTTCCGTGTCTAATGATATCTGGCCAAAATAATGTTATGCATAGCGTGCAGTGTGCGAGGTGCGTCCTGCGCTCGCGCCGCTATATCGCCGCGTTCGTTAACTTTACAGCTCAATATTTCGCGCGAGGTGTGAACTCGCACAGTGCGCGTCATATTGCCGAGACACTCAATATAAGGGCGCTTCTAAAAAAGGTAGTTAAGATCCTTGAAGTGAATGCAGTACAATATAATATATTGTGATGTGGAATTTAGTGTTTTTAATATCGAGATACTCAGCACTAAATTACAATTCTATAAAAAACATCATGTAAAAAGTTTTTAATTTAATGTAATAGCCCAATTTAAATTAAAATAAAATAAAAAAAAGGTAATCTGTTCAATCATAAGCAAGCGATTGTTTATCAGCAGAGTAACAATCCAAATCTGTATTTTTTTTATCAATTTTAGAAATTGATAAACTTTTAATCTAAGTTAGTACGTTTTCATCAAAATTACTTAGGATTACTAAGGCATTTAGTAACTAAAAGGGATTTTTTTCAAAAATAAATAATATAATCTGAAAACACCTTTACACGGTTACCATAACAAGCCGAGGCAATGTTTCTCAAACAGTGACATTTAATCTCATCCACACTGCGCGAGCAAATTAAAATGGTAAAAGACGCTTGTAATCTGACTTCACACGTTTTATTTCGCGTCATATGTATTTCTTTTGCGTATAAATTTTAAGTTTGTTGCTGCAATTTAATTATGGGAGGTTTTTATTGAAACCACTTTAAGGAAATTTGCTATTAAGTGGGAGCTATTCCTGTATGCTAAATGTTATAAGTTATAAGTCAGCAGGTGTCGCGAGCTGTAATTATGCAGCTGAAATGTATTAGTTTGGTTATTACTTTCATAAAAAATATATTTTTCTATATACGCTAAAGACACAAATAGGTACAAACTTAAACAGAAAAGTGTTTCTTTTTTTCTTAAATCATAAACCCATAGTGGAATATGGTATATATAATGGTATTAGTTGTTTTTTTAAATCCTTATGTAATTAAATTTACAAAATATTGCTGGTATAATTAAAATTTATGGTTATTAAAAGTAGTATGTAAATTTACGAACATTTTTGCCTAGGAATATGTTTTAGAGTGACACACTGTGTATTAGGAAATCTTAATATATAAAACAAAGTCGTGTTTGTTACAACACTTATAACTCAAGAACGGCTGGATCGATTTTCATGGTTTATAATTTGTTGGGTTTGTTTTCGCCCCGAATAGCAGAATAAATAATAAAACATTAGAAAAGCTTACAAAAAAAAATACTGTTTTAGGCCGTACGAAGTCCGCCGGGTCAGCTAGTATTAAATAAAGTAATGTTCCTTATACAGTAGAGAGGCTTTATGATACTTTTGGTAAAAGTGAAATAAATAACGTTACAAAGTAACATGGGCCTGCATTACAAACAGAATTTTATGGTGTTACACCCAACTATTTCTTACTCTGGAAGCAAAACAAAGTGATTCGCGTTATGTTTTATTGGTTTATTTAAGGCAGTCCGAGCCGGCCAGTCTCGCGAAGCAATCGCGGGCTCTGCAGGGGGCTCGTTAGTTCGAGCCCTGGCCGCGAGAGGCGCTGCAGTAGCTATTAACATGTTGCGGCCTACTTGGACGAGTAATTTAAATTGTAACCAGTCTGATACTCGTGTTATATAGATGTGGTGCCAGCGAGTGCGGTCTCGTATAGTATTGATAAAAAAAGTTTTAAGTACGTTCTATCTATAATCTAGATTGACTTCAGTCAATCTAGATCTGTTGCAACTTAATAATGTTGTAAACTAGCTGACCCCGCGAACATCGTACCGCCAAAAAGTATTTTTTTTTCGTTAACTTCTTAATGTTTTTATAATTTATTCTGCTATTCGGGACGGAGACAAATCCAACAAATCATAAACCATGAAAATCGGTCCAGCCGTTCTCTAGTTATAATTGTTGTAACAAACACGACTTTGTTTTAGCTGTTGCCCGCGACTTCGTTCCCGTTGTCTTTAGATTTGTATATTTTTTTTTATATTTCCGCGCCTTTTTCTTATATTTTTATTTCATAATAACCTTCTCCTGTCAATAACAAACACAACAAAAAAAGAATTAGCGAAATCGGTCCAGCCGTTCACGCGTGATGCCGTGACAACGGAAAACGGGTTTCATTTTTATATATATATATATAATATAGATGTGAAAGTTTATTGTTTGTTACTAAATTACTTTTTAACGGTTGTACGGGTAGATTTTGATCTAGCTAACACACGGACACGTTTTTTTATTGAAAAACTTTATTGCACAAACTTACAATTAGTGTACAAAGGGTGGACTTTATGCTAAAAGCATTCTCTGCCAGTCAACCATTTTTATTCCTGTTTTTGTGTTCCCTGGAACTCAAAAATTTTATTGGGTACTCTTTGATTTAGTTAGCCCTATTAATAACCCTATTGAATCTACTGCCTCATTGGTAAATCAAACTAGGTAGTAGACATGAGCCCGATATATCAAAACGTATCTTATATCGGCTATCAGTTCAATATCATATCGTATCGATATACGATTTTACGTAACCGATATTTCAAAAACTATAATATCAACCAAAACTTAAAACTGTATATCGAAAAACTGCAACGAAACAACTCATATCGCCGAAACTATTCATAATCGAACGTACTATCGATCGATATCCTTGTTCAGTTGATATTCGCTTCGTCTCTTTCTAATTCGGTATGCTTACATTGGAGTAAAAGAGATGACGCGGTTATTCAGATATTGTGGCGTGACGAGAAGGCGATTTCCGCTCTTATTTGCTAGCAATAAGAGTCAATTTATCTTGTATCGATTATGTTTTGAAGATATTTCTCAGTGTTTTTCTATTCGCAAGCAAATTTGTTACTTTGCCGTAACTGAATAACCGTATCGTATATCTGCTCTTAGTTAGCAAACCGACTACAACTAGGCAATATCGATATCTGAGCCGTAACTGAATAAACCGTATAACCATCATAACTGAATAAACAGTATATCGTATCGATATGTGATATCGGATATCATATCCGATATTGTAACTCCATATCGGTTACATATCAGTTACTGTAAAATATCGAAAACGCCCATGTCTACTAGGTAGGTATGTTGGATAAATACTTTTGTTCAAATGTAAAAATTTGACCTTGGATATTTAACATATGATTGTAAAAACATCGTTTAATATGAAACGTTTAGTTTCTAGTTTCCAAGGGCTGCTTTGGATAGGATTTATTTGTGTTTAAACTTGTTTATTACCACCTTCCGCTTCTCAATCAAACAAGTTAGAAGCAGGAAAGGAGCTTCCTCATAATTTGCCTCTCATTCCCTCGTGTTTTTCAAACAATCAGTTAATTAACCGGCTTAAAGTGTTACTAAGAAGTCTTGCCACACTCGAAAAGACAAAAGTGAGACACTTTATCCTTATTATTCGTAGCTTGTTGATATTGCAGTATTCTTAGCTTGAAGGAATTCGAAAACATTTTTTGAAAGATACATTGTAAGCATATAATTTGTTTAATATTTCAAGTTATATTCCAACATTAATATTGTAATGTACGTGGCAGCCTTTAATTAAGGCAACACCTTGTAATGTTTTTTTTAAAGTTTTATGACTATCAATGTACGCTTTGTTGGTTGTCCTTAAATAAAAAAAAAAAAAAAAAAAAATAGTCTGTAGACTGTTAACTGTGTAAACAGTTTTGCGGGTCAATGTTTACATTAAGGCTTAAATTGTACGATTCTTAATAAATAAATAAATTTAAAACAAACTTTTCCTAGCTTTTTGTCCTATTTTTAGACGGAGCACGCTTGACCATGAACCTGTGTGGCAATTCTGGTCCGTTTTGTGCAATTGCCGTGAGATGTCCGTAACCCCAAGAGACTTAGACCATTTTAAACCATGGCCACACAGGCTACACATTCAGTTCTATCTGAATGTTTACAATGTTTTCTCACCACAGACCAAGTGGTACGTAGATTTCTTAAAATTCAATGGTAATAATACGTACGTACAGAGTTCGCATTAACTCACAACCCTCAAATGTAAAGGGAAGACTCTGGCATCAAGCCTTTTGAAGCTCTACATTGTGTACCATTTTAAAGTATTTTTTACGCTACTTTCGTTCGTCGATGACTTTGGTACGTAACCCAAATGTTAGGTAAAACTTCCACATCACTGTGCAAAAGTGATGTGGTAACGTTATAATGTTATTTGCTCCACTTAGGCATTATTGTGTTCAATCGTCCCGCTGGTCTCGGCCGCATATCACCGCGCGTCGCCCACGCGCGACCCGCCGTTTATAATTCAATTTCATACACGCCATACATACAATCGTCTCCACATTTTAGTGATGTGCCGTTAACCTTTTTTAAAACTATCGATGTGTATCGCGTTTTACAATTAAATCGTGATGTTCCTAGAATGTTGCTAAGCTTGTGTTACTGTAAACACATCATAAACATAATTCTAAATGATCTCTCTATTCTGTGCAAAAATGCTTTGATTTCAATTTTAATAAAGCAATGAACACAACAATATTCTTAAATTAGGTCACTAAAGACAAGGGATTTATAAAAAACACGGTGTTTTAAAAATGACTAAATAAATTATCATTTTTTTTCAGGATATGAGCAATCCTATCAGGACTGGCAAGTATTTTGCGCATAAAAGGTTACAACAAAATATAGAACAGGCTGTGTAAGCATGCAATGAAGTTAATTTAAAAAGTTTTGGTTTAAAAAAATCGACCCAAGATCATCGATATCGATAGTTTCAGTGGACATCACTAAAGGATGACGGTCTCAGAGTCTGTCGGCATCAATTATTTAACCTTACTTAAGGTGCGGGTCACAACACGCGCAATTGAGGTGGGGCTCACTTGAACTCGTCAACTGGGCCACTGGCTAGTCAATTTAATAATAAAACTTATGTAAATTATAAAATAGTATTTGACAATTGGTGTAGTGGTGTGATTTGCCTTGAACGCAAAGGGCTCGGTTCGATTCCCGTTTTGGACGAATTTAGAAAAAGATATTTTCAAAAATCATCATCATTTCAGCCACAGGACGTCCACTGCTGAACATAGGCCTCCTTTAGAGACATACAAATTGGCCGGTTGCGCGAGACCTGCATCCAGCGGCTTCCTGCAACCTTTACCAGGTCGTCTGTCCACCTTGTGGGTGGACGTCCCACACAGGATAAAGAGGTACAAAATAATAGATCACTTTTTTAAAATGTTATGATCAGCTGCTGATGTTTACCTTCTTTTACTTTAGGAGCAAAATTTTAATTGTGAAAAAGAATATTGGTAGTCATTAAAATAATGATTCAAGATTTAAATTACCGGTTAAGAATCAGCAACCTGATTCTTGATACAGTTCTTCGGGAACATATGTATCATCATCATCATTTCAGCCACAGGACGTCCACTGCTGAACATAGGCCTCCCCCAGTGACTTCCAGATCGGCCGGTTAAAGCGGCCTGCATCCAGCGGCTTCCTGTAACCTTTACCAGGTCATCTGTCCACCTTGTGGGTGTGAGTCCCACGCTGCGCTTGCGATTCCAGAACCTTTCTACAAAAACAGATGTAAATAAAATGTTACTTATTATATCGCCTTATTGTTTAATTTTATGTCATAGCGGTATCAACACAAGTGCAGTCATTGGGTAAATATTTTCAAAGCGACATCTGTATTGTACGGAATCGTACTCAACAAACAATATTTTAGTAAATATTCATACGTGTTCTCTTAGTCACAATGGGTGCCATTAGGCTTGGTGGGGTATATGAATAATTCGCAGCAGAAAAACTATGAAAACATGTTTAAACAGCAAACTGTTTATTTGCGCAGCTTATCTGGAAGTATAGTCTACCGCATTTTCTACTAAAAGATGTATTTTTTTATTTTTATTGCGATTACGACGCTGGATGCAGGCCGCTTTAACCGGCCGATCTGGAAGTCACTGGGGGAGGCCTATGTTCAGCAGTGGACGTCCTGTGGCTGAAATGATGATGAAGATGATGTTATTTTTATGGCTGGATGAAAAAAGCGGGAGATCGTGCTCATTGGCGCTCTTTGGGGGAGGTTTACGTCCAGCAGTGGACTGCAATAGGCTGAATAGAGAAAGAGAGAGCATTTTGGTGCTCTGAACTACAGAACCAAGCAGTTCCGGGTTTGAATCCCATATGGTGTTTGTGTGATGAGCACAGTCATGCATAATACCCTCTTTTTAGCTATTTTTTGACTGAACTACAAGCTATATGCTTAGTTTATATTGGTAAATTAGTGCAGTACGCCGATGCTCGATGGACCGACGACCTTATAGAAAATCGAGCTCCTTGAGGCTTACGTCCAGCAGTGGACTGTAATAGGATGAGGTAATGACGATGATGACTTAGTTTGAGTTAGATAATGTTTAATTGCTTTACCCTTAAACAGGCCTGGTAGTCAATTTTTTTTATTAGTTTTCACCCGTAAGGTAAGTGAATAAGGTTCAAAATAATGTGGTCTCTATCAATCAGTTGCTATACGGGCATATCACGGCTATGTGTGTTCTCTTCTGAGATATGCGGTTCTTTTATGGGGAAACTCATGTCACTTATAAAAAGTGTTCATAGCTCAAAAACAATGTGTTCGAGCAATTAGTAATGTCGACACTCAAACATGTTGTAGACCTCTTTTCAAAAAATTACAACTGCTTACTGTCCCTTGCATCTACATCTATGAGATATGCGTCTTTGTCAAAATAAACATGTACTTATTTGAAAGTAAAAAAGAAGTATGTAATTTTAATACGAGATACCCTGACAAACTAAATTTTCCTGCTTAAACGACTGCTCTTTACAGTAAAAACGCATACTGTATAGCCATAAAAAATTTAACAGGCTAGGATTAGAGATTAAATCATTACCATTTAAGAGTTTTAAGAGGAATTTAAGGACATGGTTGTTGAAGAATACTTTCTACTCTATAGATGAATACTTTCAGTTCTTTGATTTTCGGATGTAGAAGTTTTAACCCACGTGCATCTATTGTTTGATTTGTGTATGAGGTTTCTATATACTGACAATGTTGATTTGTATTTTTTTTTGACATTCAAAATCAAAATATCTTTATTGATAATACATTGCATGTAGCTTGAGATTATTTAATTTACTATTGATTTGTAAAATGGATACTTATTATTTATGATACTCAATCAACCTCTAAATATTTGCATGCCAGCTTATGGCGAATTGTGCGTTCTTTTTCATTAATTTGTATATTGACCATCTTACATAGGTGCCTTTTTTCAAGCTTATGAATAAATTTGAATTTGAATACCAGCGCCTGTTAAGGGTTAAAAAATGTACTGTTTATTATTATTATAGTTGAATATACCTATTAATGCCTTCATGCCTTGAAGATTGGCAACTAAAATTGCGTTGTATATCCGACGTCAGGCTATTTAAAGGAGGTCTGTGGTCCAGGGCTGCGGGGTAGCCATGAACTCTTAAAACGATCTCAAATCTGTCAATTTCGTACGTCATTACGTACGAAATTTGAAGTATTTGACAAGATTTGAGATTGTTTTAAGAGTTCATGGTTACCCCCTGATCCGCTGCTGTGGGCTTACGGCTTGTGGCTTTGCACCTGTTTCTTTGTGCTGATTGTACCCACTTAAGCAGAGAGAAGCACAATATTTAGTCAGGGATGTTTGTGCAATTGCTATTATTTCGTTGGCGCACCACTTCAATCGTATTGTTTTCTACAAATTCTAGGTATTTTTACATTTTACACGTGTCGCGAATTTTGCTCATTGCTCATGTCTTACTAGTAAAAATAAAGTAATGTTCCGAAATGTAAATGTTTTATTCATATTCATTTACCGGTCATAAGTGTATACATAAGGTGTTACATTGTGTGAGATCATACTTATGGACCCTGTAAGGGTATTGCATTCTTATTTATATTTACAAATACAATATCATTATTATTATTATTTAATTATAAAATCGTCATATTTAAAATTCAAAACAAAAACAGTCACATTAAATTCGTTAAATAAAATAAATCAAAGTATATAATGTTAAGAATTAATACACGAGATACGAGATGTTTAAATGTCGCTATTTTATCTGACACAAAACATACTCTTACTTTTGTAAAGTATTCTATTTTAATGAAGTCTTTTACTTGAATAAATGACAATTAGTGACAATTGTCTGGTTGTTTAGGTTAATTAAATAAAAACCGGCCAAGTGCGAGTTGGACTCGCGCACGAAGGATTCCGTACCATTATCTAAAAAAAACGGCAAAGAAATGGACAGACGGATGGACAGACGGACAGACGGACAGACGGACAGACGGACAGACGGACAGACGGACAGACGGACAGACGGACAGACGGACAGACGGACAGACGGACAGACGGACAGACGGACAGACGGACAGACGGACAGACGGACAGACGGACAGACGGACAGACGGACAGACGGACAGACGGACAGACGGACAGACGGACAGACGGACAGACGGACAGACGGACAGACGGACAGACGGACAGACGGACAGACGGACAGACGGACAGACGGACAGACGGACAGACGGACAGACGGACAGACGGACAGACGGACAGACGGACAGACGGACAGACGGACAGACGGACAGACGGACAGACGGACAGACGGACAGACGGACAGACGGACAGACGGACAGCAGGACAGACGGACAGACGGACAGACGGACAGACGGACAGACGGACAGACGGACAGACGAACAGCGGAGCCTTAGTAATGGGTTCCCGTTTTACCCTTTGGGTACGGAGCCCTAAAAAGTGCTTTAATATGCGCCGGTCACATTTTTCACACTGGTCGGTCACAATTGACAGGGTTTCGAATTAGGAATTAATATTCTTGTGTCATCTTTTTCCAGCACACGCAGAAATTTAGATAATATTTACATTATGAAGTGATTAAATGAATATGAATATGAATATATTGAATTTACCCGACCAAAGAATCGAACCCGGTGCACTGCCAATCACCCCGACTACGACGGGTTGTCGTCATGCAGGTAGGTAGTAGTAATGATATATGTAAAAACATAAACAAATATTGGACAACATCACATACATTGCTCTGAATACCTATGAAGCTTCAATTAACCACCTGTGGCCGCGTAACAATAAAATTTTCATTGTGTCTCTTTGCCGTGGCCTAACAGGTAAGGTAAGTAGCTAAAGCACTTGTTTTATAGAAATCAGAAACAACGACGGTACCACAACACCCAAACCAACGACAATATAGAACATTATGTTTTTAACATTGATGGTTAACTGGTATCGCATACAGTGTCTTAATCTTCGAAACTGCTATAGCGATTTTGATAAGAAATTCATGAAAAGAGATGTACATTGTAGTACTTTGCCTAGCTCGCATTTATTAATTGTTTTGTAAAATGTATTTCCTGTAAAATCAGGCTGAAAAATGTGACTGAGTTTGTTGCGCTACTTCTTCTCATCACCAGCTTATATATAGTCCCGAAGCGGTGGTAGGGCTAAGTTATATTTTGGGACGTGTATAAGTGCCGGGAAGAGGGCCTATATACTGAATTAATGACTTTGAATTTGACTAAAGTTCAAGAATGTCGAAAATACATTCATGGAAAAACAACTAACATAAATTAAATTGTTTTTACGATCAAACCAATTATCTAGCCCCAAATTAAGCAAATATTGTGCTATGGTGTCTAGATAACAGATAAACATACTTAAATACGTTTATAAACATCCATGACTTAGGTGCAAATGCTCGTGCTCATCACACTAACATTTGCCCCTCGCGGGATTCGAACCCGCAACCGCCAGGCATCGTAGTCCGGAGCGCGAACCACTACACCAGACGGTCGTCAAAACATAATTATGTCTATTTTCACTTTCGCTTTGCAATTCAAAGAGCTATTCGGTGACTCTGCTTCATATACGGATCTTCTCGTTTAGGAGAATCTTGCAGAGAAACACCAAGAATATTCTTCTTAGCACGTTAGCTGACTTTGAGCTGAGCTATAGTTTTATCAATGCAGATTCTTTCGTATTCATGTTAAAAATATTTTTTAATTATTTTGTGTCGGCACCTGATCTGATCTGGTAAAGGCCAGATCAACTCTTAGTCTTATCTATCATCCCGAAGGACAGTAAATAAGCTAATTATTAACGGCGCCTGCGCAAAGGGGCCGCTAATCGACGGGCCCTGTAGCTCTCTCGCTTGGCCGGCCGCCTGTCGCGCTCTATCAAGGTTCGATACCCGGCCGATGTCAAAAAATCTCAGCCAATATTGTTTTTTGTTTCTTCGTTAAACCACAGGCAAGGAGTAAGTTTATAAGCATGTTTTAAAAATACAAGGTGAAATTAAAATTATTATTACACTTTTAGGGTTAAAAACATAACCCTCGGTTAGCATGAGTAACTTCCAACTTATGTAACTTCTCTTGGTAATTGCACGGCTCGAATATAAGAACGTTTACTATGAGTTTAACATTAAATTGCAGAAATCAAATTAAACAAACAAAAGCAGATCTGCGGGGGTAACCATGAACTCTTAAAACAATCTCAAAGCTGTTAATTTCGTACGTTATTACGTACGAAATTGGACAGATTTAACAAGATTTGACAGAATGTTTTAAGAGTTCATGCTGCTGCCCAGCTGTTGTAGCTAGGTTGTAGCCTGGGGGTATAGGAACATTGTTTATTTTTATTTAATTTGTAATTTGCAGTAGAATCACTTTTAAAAACGGTTATAATAAAGTAGGGCATCATACAATACGATTATCACTCATTTTCAAAAGTATTTAATTGACTAAGTAAATGATCACAAGTGGCAGTGAAGCAAAAATCAAAGGATCCATATCTGTAAAGGTATATTAAAGGGACTTTCAATTAATTAATTCTTTATTAATTACGGTTTGTCCCGAAGAAGCTTCGTTGCGATAAAAACCTGACCTAAACTATGCAGTCAGCTGGCTATCTATGGCCCAGATTTTTATGTGTAATGAGTTACAAACTAATTTATTTCAGAATTCTTACATGCGAAGGCCGTCCCAAAACACATGAATACCAAATCAAGTCGCGCTAAACTATACGTATAGGTAATGAAATTTACATACGTTACCAAATTTATTTAAATAAGTATTGACGATGCGATTAAAACTTCAGATTTTTTATACATTGTTTTGTTCATGTGTATGAAAAATGAGCAGAAATATTAGAACAAGTGTGTGAATGCGGTGTAGTTCATTGTTGTCCGATAATGGCAGGGGGCCTAGCACGAAAGTGTATCTTTCGTTCGGTCGTATAAACCTAACAAAATATAATGGTCAATCTCATGTGTCAATCCTTTGATAAAATATGACCAACTCGATCTAGCCGTGTAAAATCCCGACCGTTTTATATTGTTCATAAATTGTCAAACCTTTGCTACGGGGGAATGGATGTTTTAATTTGATCGGATAATACGACCAACCGAACGATGCGCTTTCGTATTAGGCCTCCAGGCTGTTATAAATGGGTTGGTGTTGGGTTGGGACATGTAAAAGTGCCTTTGATGGCCATGACTTTGACTTTGGGTGTAGACAAAGACGACGCTATTTTGTGCTCAGCGGCAATTACGTTTGATATCAGGGCCATAACCATGAACTCTTAAAACAATATCAAAGTTGTCAAATCTGTCAATTTTGGTACGTCATTTCATACAAAATTTGACAGAAATGATAATGTTTGACAGATTTGTGATTGTTTTAAGAGTTTGTGGTTACCGCCCAGGACGATTGTTTCTATTCAACTTTTGATTTTAAAAATAATTTTAGTAAATTTCGGGAACACACTTGTTCGGGCTAGTGCTAAAGGCATAGCAAAAAAATTTGATCACTGAAAATTACTTATTGAATTTTATTTTAGTTTTCTAACAATTTCAACATAATACTTACATGTTGCTTTAATGGGATTTAAATTTTTGTTGTCATTTGTTTGTTAAAAATCATTTGCCTATTTCTGGTGTACGAAATGTACGGTATTTTTTTAAATTGTTTTTTGACTCTTCGGTCAAATAAAAATTGCATGGACAAATAAAAAAAATGAACTTTAAATTTACAAAATTCTTTTCGAAATGTAGAGATAGTCTTTTGTTCCCGGTAGCAACCCTATGAGCAGGTGGTTACTGCCGGATTGTCCAGTAATGTGTCCGTCAGAGGCAGCCCTTATCAGTCCCATACAGGCTGAATCTGGCGCACTGATACCGCGTTCTCGACCGATCGATAACGCCTAATGCGAACGAATCGTTGTCGGTCCTTCACGCACGGATCAACGATCTTGCTTTATTTTTGAGGCTATGGTATTCGAATTAATCGATTAGACCTTATTTAAGTGTGTCATTGTGATCTATTTGAAAGTGTCATTAATGATTTGTTGTTAGTAATACTTTACTTTCTCAAGAACATAATGCTTAGAGCCCTTTTGGCACTTTTAATATCTGTCTTCCTTTATGGGTAGCCAATATGTTTTGTGCCAAATAAAGATTATAAATGGTCGACTGGTAGAGAATGCTTCGTGGCATTAAGTCCACCTATTGTATGGTTTTTTTTAAATCTGTGCAATAAAGTTTAAATAAATAAATATAAACACATTATTATTACCTATTTACATACATTTTTAGAATTGAACTAAATAAGTCAGATATTTTTTTACTTTTTACTAGTAGGTATTATAATAATCCCGAGTTTTATTTTCGCCTTTCACGTGAATGGTTTTTGCTACATGGGCAACGTAAGAACACGTATGAAACGTAAGATTTCTAAGAATTTAGTTATGTACCTAAGTAGGTATCATAAAAATAATCTAATATTGGATTTTAACATAGTTTTCCATGCATTGCATTTGTTTAAAGCGTCAAAACCAAACCTCCTCTAAAATAATCACACCAGTTAGGAATTAAAAATATTTATTATTTAAACATTAAAATAACAATAATAAAAATATACCTAACCCTTGCAAACCCTTTCGTGGTTGACTGCGAGTGCGAATCTTACTTAAAATTTAGGTAACTATTAGCATTATTTTTTATATAAAAAATTATAGCTTATTCATAAAGTGGCGTTTAAATTTAATGCCAAATAAATTCTTTTTTAATGTCACTTAATTATGTTGATTTAAACTTAGTAAAGCTTGAATTAGCTGCTATTTGAGACTATAACAAATAGACATATTATACTTAAACGAAAAAATCTGTCTTGCGGTTCAAGTAACCGGTTAATTGAGTTAATTAACTTAATCAATTATGACGTGCTAATATTAACTCAACAATGACACATTCCAATATTACAGTAACTTAACAGTATTCATAATAAGCTTAAGTAGATAATAACAATAACTTTAGCAGTTAGGCTTAAACGCCTTAAGCCTAGATACCAAGCATGGGAACTTCTTCCGTTACCATTGTTTCGTTTTAGATAAGAGTCCTGGAAAATATGAGAACAGTTACCTGGTCAGCGATTAAAATAACGTTATTTTTTTATACCGGTTCCTAGAAATAAATTAAATAGAAACGAGATTAGACTTAAATTTGTAAGTACAAAAAAGTTTAGAAGACTCGGCCAAGTGCGAAACGGACTCGCGCACGAAGGTTTCCGTAGTATCATTATCTATAAAAACGGCAAAAAAATCTCGTTTGTTGTATGGGAATCCCTTAAATATTTATTGTACTTTGTTTTTTAGTAAGTATTTGTTGTTGTAGCGGCTACAGAAATACATCATCTGTGAAAATTTCAACTGTCTTACTACCACGGTTCATGAGATGCATACAGCCTGGTGACAGACAGACACAGACAGACAGCGGAGCCTTAGTAAAAGGGTCCCGTTTTACCCTTTAGGTACGGAACCCTAAAAAAAAAGAAATGTCAAATTTTAAGGGTTAACTTTGAATTAAATATATTTACTTTGTGGGTTACAAAAATAATTTAAAAAAAAACAATCCAGCTTAGACTTTTTCAAGTCAATTGACATGCTTCAATAAACAATATTATGGTTCATAGATTGCACTAAGTATATCATCTACCTACATCTACTTAACTTTGCATTATTTATCATCATTACGTACAAAATTTCGATTGTCATTTTACCATCACGCCTTTATGCCGAACCAATACACTGACTTTACAAATAACCTAGGTAAGGATCAAAATTCTAATCTAAACTTTAAAGTACTTATTCTATTCAGCGCGAGAGCGGAATAGGTGTCTACCTAACCTACTTGTCAACTCTTTATGTGACTGAGTGGCCGCCGACACAAATAGAAGAGGACAAAAATATTTTTCTTGTGTCGACGACAAATTAAATATTTTTGTCAAAAAATAAGAATTTTCTGGTACGCAAAATAAAGTGACCATGAATTTTTAAAAACCTTATCATTTATTTCTTACTGATATCAGTCGTAATCAAATTCCTAAACTTGTGTTGAATAACAATTATTCCACCCATTATCAGCTTTGTTTATTAATTTAAAGATACGATACCAAATCGTCTAGATTACAGGCTTAGTCCAATATTTGTTGTTGTAATTTGTAACTGACAAAACAAAGATATCATTATTAACTCACTGAGGAAATAACATTGTTAGTTTAATTTATTTACAGTATATTCAAAATAGGAGTGCAATATCTAAAACTATATACCACTGTCTTGTAAATTTTTGTTTTTAGCAATTCCATGCAAGGTTTTATTAAAGATAAATAACACTTGAAAAAAATCATCGACCTCAGGTGAAAAAAGAAATTTCATCGTGTCACGTGACGTCATCGGTAGCTTAGTTGGTAAAGCACTCGCCCGGCATGCGATGGGACGTGGGTTCAAGTCCCACCTGAGGTCGATGATTTTTTTCAAGTGTTATTTATCTTTAATACCACTGTCTTATTCAGAGTGCAATTACTAGTCCAGACTAAGGTTAAACCACTGATTTTTGTACGTTAAAACAGTGGTTACACCTTAATCCCGGAATAGTAAATGCTCTCTGAATAAGACAGCCAAAGTTTAATTTTACCACATTTGACTAAAATATGTTAAAAAATAAACAAGTACCTAATTATATTTATCGTTTTTATGAGATTATCAGAAATATTTTTTTTTAATTTGATTATTTGTAAAAATGAATTATTTCCTCATCATACGCACAAGTATTGTGTCGCAAACACAATCTGTACCAATCTTACAATAAGGAACAGATTAGCCAGGTGGCTCGTGTTTACAGTTCCTATTTAGAATGAAATAAATATTTAATGTCAAATGATATCTTTTAATTAATCAATTAAATTTCACCCAAAAGAGTGAAAACCTGTTTAAATTTATTATTATTCAAAACCCGATATTGATAAGTATGTTTCCACAGCAACAGAGCACAAAAAATAGGCATAATTGATTAATTTTAACCTTGATGCAAGTAAAATAAATTTAGTTGCGTAAGTTATAAGGAAATTAAGTCGGACTTGACGATTGCACTAATGCATTCACACCGAACTACTCTCCATATTCACTTCATTAATTTAGGAACGACCAGGAACTAGTTTTAGCCGGTCTCATTAAGAATTTATTGGTACTAACACTCATTAGTCAACAACAAGAAAGTTACAAAGCTAATTCCTGAAATAAAATAAGAATCTCAAAACATTTGAGTCAACTTATTCCCAAAACAAAAATAACCCTAAAAACATACTAAGTATTGCATTCGGCATGCTTTTAATCGCCTAATAATAAATTAGCCATTAATCAAATAACAAACCACAATCGTTTAATTGTTGCTATAGATAGAACCAATAAAGAACTCCGAGATAAAATAGAGCCGTCGGCGTGCGCGCAGAGTTAAAATAAAACTACAGGGAGCGTGCGGGGAAGAAGCGGGGAGCTTAGGGAAGCGGGGCGTGGCTCTATGTATCGAAAGCTCGCGCCGCTATTGGGTGAGCGGGCGCCGAAAGCTGCCGGGGCGGAGCCTCGAGCGCCGGGTATAAAAGCGCGCGCCGCCCTCGCGCCCGCCAGTCCGCACACCGCAGTGACAGCGCGCACGCGCCTCGCGACGATCCTCTCAGTTACAAGTGCTACACAACTAAGTGAACATGGTGAAGTTTGAAGGAGACTTCAGTATTAACTCAATACTGATGAACCACGCGGTGAACAAGCCGCCGCTCTCGCCGGCGCCGTCATCCACCGAGGCGTCGCACTCCGAGCCAGACCTCAGCGACTCCGAGCTCGACGTCACGGGCACCGAGCCCGTCGACTGCACCAAACCCAAGGAAGACGACAAAAAGGACAAGAAACACGAGAAACCCGCCTACAGCTACAACGCCCTCATCATGATGGCCATCCGCAACAGCCCCGAGAAACGACTCACGCTCAACGGAATCTACGAGTACATCATGACCAACTTCCCCTACTACAGAGAAAATAGGCAAGGCTGGCAGAACTCTATTCGACACAATTTGAGCTTGAACAAGTGCTTCGTGAAAGTGCCGCGGCATTACGACGACCCGGGCAAAGGCAACTACTGGATGCTGGACGCTTCGGCCGAGGACGTATTCATCGGTGGAACAACAGGGAAGCTCCGCAGACGATCAGCATTGAACGGGCGATCACGGCTGGCGTGTTTCAAGCGGCCACTGTTCCCCGGTGCTCCCCTGCCCGGCGCATATCCCCCGACGACGTACTCGCAGCTCGTCGGACTCTACTCCCAGCTGCTCTACCAGAGATACGCTCCGATGCAGATGAAGACTCCTCCGGTTGCACCGAGTGCGATGCACCCCGCGTTCCGGGGTGCCGAGGCGATGCCCTACGGCCTGCCGTATTCGCCGGCGATGTACGGCGCCGAGCGAATGCCGCCGGCGTTCCTCAGCCAGCCGATGCTGCAGAGCTCGATGCAGTCGGCTCTGATGGCGCAGAGCTCACCTCCGCTGGGCGCGCACTCGCCGCCCACGTCTGGCGCGTCCAGCCCTGAGCTGCCCTCGCCCTCGCACCACCCTCTCACTCCTCACATCTACAAGCCCGTCACGGTGCTCTCCCGGCAGTGACTCTGACGCTAAGTGCATCTACCGTTATCTGTGATAGTATTAAATTAGTGCAAGGACCAGTGGCCCGAGGTCGGTAATCTCAAGTGTAAAGCACGCACCGCAATATAAGCACCTTGTTGTACCTCACCTAGCATTCCGCTATTGTACAATGTATTCTATGTGTAAATAATTCCAAAGTTTATAGGTATTTATTGAACTAGCTATAGGATTAAGATTAAGAGAGTTATGATGAAATAAAAGAAATTATTGATTCCCCTTAAAACCTTTTTTATTTTATACTACTCAAACTACACGAAAGGATTATCAGGTGATAATCAGCTTAAAATATTTGAGCCTGGTGATTTTAAACAGTCATTACACTATTACTTGGAAAATTAACATTTTGAAATCACCGTTATTCGCAATGAATGGGGATTACACAAAAAACAAAAACACTTGTATAATGACTACATTTATTATCTTATCAACAAATATTTGTACGAAAATAAAATGAACAAGCATGAATCAGTTCTTTTTAAACGTTGAACCTTGAAAGGCTTTAAAATTATGATGGTAACAAAACTTATGAAGAAATTCAAGGAAAACATTTCGTGATACAAAATATTTATCGCTTTTCAACTTCTTCTCTTACCAAGTACAAAGTAACAAGGATTAACCACTTATCTGTTTATAAATTAAGTTATTATCTTGAAATAAGAACACATTTTTGATAAGATTACCAGAGCTTATTGATTTTATTTAACGATACTTGATCAATTTTCACTAAACCTGGATGTAACCAAACAAGATCAAGCGAGCCGAAACTAAACTACAAATAATTTGGTAAGTTATTTCTTACTTCAAAATACTGCATCATATGGAAATCAAACTTTGGCTATCAGGATAAGAAGCTATATCATAGGCCTATAGGAAGAAGATATATTTCATTACATTTCATTACACACTATACACTCATCAGTGACATCCTTCACACTCTTAGATCTCACCTTAAAACTAATGCATTTAGGCCTACAACCAAACTTTCAGTTTGATATGAGTAAATACTTAGCTCAAATAATGGAATCGTTTTAGGATATAAGTAAATCAGGATAATTAACGTGTTCTTTTTTATGAGTGTCCGATATTTCGGAATTTTTGCAAGCCCCATAATCATGGATAAACCGAATTCTATAAGGATGGATGTTGTTCGCCGTTATTGAAAATCCATGAAAGATGGACATGGTTAATATCTAGATTTAATTATTTTGAATGTGAGTGACACTGACCATGATAGTTTAAATTAGTAGGTATATAGATTTCAGATGCTTCTCGTGAATAAAAACTCAAATTAAAGACATTAGTGACCATGGGAGATATTTTCATATGAAGCATGAAGTATTTTATTTCTTTTAGATTCTTTAACGAGCCAATATTTACAATTCAGAACAATTAAACAATAACGATATGCAAGCGTGTCTGGAAGTAGTTTATTTTAAAGGTTACCTCTAGCTTGAATAAAATACATTATACATCATTAATAAAGAAATATTTATAGTCCTCAGAAATGTGCTCCGACATCTGTAACAACAAAATTGTAAACCGCTCATAAGTAGGTAGGTACTTCTTCTTTATCAGTAAAAGAAACTTTATCACAAAACTAGTCTTTTACCGCGTAAAATTTGGATTGTCACATTTTTTTTACTGCTACAACAAAACGATGATGAATGCGTTTCCTCTCTCGATTTTTAGCTCCCAAGTTGCATGCCCAAATTCGTCCTTAACAGTGGTCTCACATTATTCTGTTGCATCTACTTGTACATTATGGTTTAACAATGAATTATTGAGTAATTATGTGGTACCGTCATTGTTTCTGATTTCTGTAACACAAGTGTTTTCGATACTTACCATAAAATCAGAGCAATGTATGATGTATGTCATGTTAGTCCGATATTTTTGTCCAATAATATAAATATCAGTTTTGCAAATCAAATCAAATCATTTATTTGTGACACCCAAGTAATTTTGATGACAGTCAAAATAAACAATAATGTGCATGCTGTGATCGGCCTCCCACTGGAAATGTCCATCTGGAATGAAAATTATAAGAGGATAATGCTCATATAATAATTTAAATCGACTAGTTTTGGAGATTATTTGCAACCTCAAACGTTCTTCTCCTATATTTCTTTACTGTTAGGTACTAGGCAACAACTTAACGTAGCCTTAGCAACAAGATAAGTAATACCTACTTAAATATATTGTTTAATAATCATCTGCTTTGTTATTTAGAAAATGTACCAAAATGAAATGTGTGAAATGTGTATTAAGAAAACCTACCTAAGAGCTGTTTGATTTTAAAAGTTAATAAAATAAAATAAAAAATAAAATTTCTTTTTGAATAAAGGAAACAGGCAATAACTACTGTACAGTGTTGCCATCAAATAATACAACAGGTTTAAGCTTTTGAAGCATCTAACAGAACGGACAAAAGCGTTGATTGGTTCTGACACTTTTAAAGATGGTTTTTATCAACACAATTATTATAATTTGTTTACAACTCTTTTACCCATCAAGTGTGGTTTTGTGGATGGGATTGCGTAGAAGACAAACTACTGGTGATATTGATTACATTTGTTAAGGGAAGCGGTTTGATGGACATTCTACTTGATTTTGAATTCACGTCGAGCTATGAATAAAAAGCTACCTGCACCTTACAAAATATACCTTTAGAAAATCTCTACATTAATTTCCGCGTTTTTACCCGACTACGGCGAAGCCAAAAGGAAGGGTAATGATTTTGGCAGTCTATGTATGTATGTATGTATGTATGTATGTTTGTATGTTCCACCGTAGCACCTAAGCTACTGAACCGATTTTAATGAACAAGGTGTCAATAGATTCGTAATAATGGCCCGGGTAAAATAGGCTGTATAAATTTTATCAACATTGTCTCAGACGGAATTAAAACGTCAGTTTTTAACCTTTAAAAAAACTTAAATTGTGATAATCATCACGTGTTTGGTATCAAAAGAAAGCTCTTGGCTAGCACATTACGAATATGTATATATATCATATTGTTTCAGTCATAATCTATACATTTAAATGCTTTGTCCTGAATGACTGCCTGACGGATCAACGCACAGCCTAAGCCGCTGATCGTAGAGACCTGAAACTTGGAGTGTGTGTTTTTTGTATGACGTAGGCATTAGGTAAGAAAGGAGTTTGCGAAATTCAACCCCAAAGTGGGTGAAACCGGGGGGCAAAGATTGTATGGGACAACGTGATTTCATGGTCTAATCTACTTCAAATTTTGCATAAACATTCTTTAACAGCATTGACGGAAGACATGTTTTGTATTTTATTGAAATGCATCTCCTAGCGGGGTTAAATAGGGGTAGAAAGCTATTTTGGGGGTGATTTGCTTCGAAGTTGATATCAAAACTCCTTAGAGCTATAGGTAAATGAAGAATTAAAAAGAATTTATTTTAAAGACTGTTGTCATGTCATTGTCATGTAGTGTCAAACACAAAGACATTGCAAATACATTATTTTGATGGGAAAAAAATGTGTTCGTAATCTTCCTTAAACTTAGGATTCGCTACATATCTATGTAATCTTCTTTATATTATATAAAACAAAGTATATTTGTTACAACACTTATAACTCGAGAATGGCTGGACCGAGTTTCATGGTTTGTAATTTGTTGGATTTGGTCTCCGCCCCGAATAGTAGAATAAATAATTAAAAAATGGAAAAGCTGACGAAAAAAAAAAACTGTTAGGCGTTACGAAGTTCGCCGGGTCAGCTAGTTATTAATAAAAGTAAACTAACTGATCTGAAGACTGGAACTACAAGATTTCTATATTACAATGAAGTTCTGACGGTACGATGGAGGCAGTAAAAGGCAGTCTAGAGACCATTTTTTGAAGCAGGAGCAGGTGAATCATTGAGGATAATGTACTTGGACGCAATTATCATTTGGGGCTAGCCAAGTAAAATAAGGCGGACTGCAGCCTCGCTGTTAATTGTTAATTCTGACCATGAACATGACAGAAGAGACGTTACTAAAACGAATGAGATTTGATATAGCATAGCAGCAAGCCAAGATACCTACTGTATCTACAGACAATGATGGTGTGATAATGATGTGATGACGTCAGTCTACTGATGGACAGAGATTCCTCTCCAAATGCACGACAGTGATCCCAATCCTTGGCTATTCTTTTCCATCCATTTCCAGGTTTAAGTAGAACATCGCATTATGACAGCAGATATTAAGGTTTAAGTTAGGCCAGAAATTGCAATGAGAATAAAGATGTATTAATTATAATTTTTTTGTTGTTTTTTTTTAAAGAATACTAGTGTTAACTTATTGTATTGTGGCTAATTAAACGTAATAAATAACAAAATGTCATAAGCTTTAAGTGGTGCAAGAAGCCAAAAAAAGTGTATCTTAGGTAAGTATGATTGTGCTAATCAAATGTTTTGTACTTGGTAAGCATGTTTTATTTTATCATTATCTCAATAAAGCTCTTTAAAAACAAACAAAACAATTATAATTTTAAGTATTGAGTAAGGACCTAGGTATAATGTTTTTATGTTTAGTTTATGAACATAATTAAAAATAAATTTCTTTTCTTTAATTTTGTATTAGCTCTTTACTACACTAAAAACTTTTGTTATTTACAAACACTACCGTTACAGGAAATAGCCCCAATACTGATAGGTAGCGCCGCGCGCGATCCACTCGCGAGCTGCACGCGCGCAGCACGCGTTCCGTTACTGCAATAGTTTGGTGCGCCTCCTTAGCGCAACTCATGCTAGGCTTATACAGAGCGCGCGATCTGCGCGCGTGCATTTCCAGTTCACTTTCCAGGTAGCTCATAGGTCGCGCGGTGCATTCGCCAGACTTGAACGCGGCCTTAGGTTAAGAACAGATCTGGCGAACGCGCCGCGAATGCGCAGGTCGCGCGCAGCACGGCCTGTGAGCTCCCTGAAAAGTGAACTAATATAAATAATAAATACACGCGTGCAGATCAAAGCCTTGCATGAGTTGCGCTATGGAGGCGCACCAAACGATTGCAGTTAAGCTTCAACCAAACCAACGCGTTCAGCCTGCATGCACGTTGGCGACTTCTCGCGTGCAAGGCCAGTGTACATCAAACGCGCGGCCTAGGTACGCGTTTAGTCCAGTCTGCATCTACCTTCCGTTCTGAACATACTCCTACCTAAGGAATTTGGTGATAATGGAAGATAGCGAAACAAAAATCAAAGCTGAAATGATTCTATAAGTTATTGAAGATGAAAAAAAATAAGGATCATTTAAAAATAAATAAATTTATAATAAATTTGGTGATCATTATTGACGCGGGTTTCTTTTAAACAATTCGTAAAAAATCAAATTTTGTAATAAAAGTAATATAGATATTATCATACTTTCATATCTGTCCATGACATCAAATGAACGCGGCCGCCCAAACGCGCGTGCGAACGCTGTATTTCGGACGCAGGACGCACTGGTTTAAACTCGTCGCTACAAATGGTATTGCACTATCTGAACGCCACCATGCACGCCATCGCGCACGCAGGATGAACGCGTTGGTTTGGTCAAGGCTTAACGGATCGCGTGATGCGCGCGTGCAGCTCACCTTAACTTCTTTTCTTAGAATGCTACCATGTAGATACTAAATGGCTAGTGTATTATGTCGATCGGGAAACGGAAAAATATTAAATAAAAAAATAAGTTTAAAAAACTATAACCCGACTACGTAAGAAAGTGGTCTAAAAAGGACGAAACAAGTAAATAATTAAGATAGAAATCCAGAAATGCACAGGTACAAAAATGGTCAAGGTAGAGCCGTGGTCGTACCCACTGTACACCTACTATGATATTGTGGGTGCCAGGAACACTTACATTGAAATGGTACTGTGATGGTAGGTTACATACAGTGGGTGCGACCACGGCTCTACCTTGACCATTTTTGTACCTGTGCATTTCTGGATTTCTATCTTAATTATTTACTTGTTTCGTCCTTTTTAGACCACTTTCTTACGTAGTCGGGTTATAGTTTTTTAAACTTATTTTTTTATTATTGTACTGTTACCAATATAATAATAGTAGTAAATTGGAGTAATACATACATTGACGACCTCCGTAGCCGAGAGGCGAGCACGCCGGACTTTAAATGGCGCCGCCATCTCTGAGGTCCCGGGTTCGATCCCCGGTCGGGTCCATGTAGAAAACGAACTTTTCTATATTGGCTTGGGTCTGGGTGCTATGGTACCGTCGTTGTTTCTGATTTCTATAATACAAGTGCTTTAGCTACTTACCTTAAGATCAGAGCAATGTATGTGATGTAGCCCAATTATTATTATTACTAATTATACAGGGTGTGGTTTTATTCAGTGGCCCTATAAAAAATTACCAAAGTGTGAATTGGAACAAACAACTGTTACTGTGGGTTCTATGTCAAAATCCGGTTTACACCTCTATAATAAAGTATGGAGCATAAAGATTTTTTTCCCCGATTTCAAAGTGGTCAACTTTGTCTCGAAGTAACAAATGCAAAATAAATTTATTCATGAGAAGATATCGTAACAGATTGACAGTGACCCCCGTACAATGTTACACCTGTAACAAATCATTGCATCATCATAGCACTAGTAAGCTTCCTTTAATATTTACTGACTAATTCCCCGTCCTGTAAAACGTTACGAACTCATATTATTTTATGTATTTTTTTATGTATTATATTTAAGTATGTTTGTTGGCCAAACTGCGATCGCCAACCCGCCTGCCAAGCGTGGCGATTATGGCAAAATCCTCCTTTTGGAGAGGCCTGTGTCCAGCAGTGGACTTAAGTATGTATGTTGGCCAAACTGCGATCGCCAACCCGCCTGCCAAGCGTTGCGATTATGGCAAAATCCTCCTTTTGGAGAGGCCTGTGTCCAGCAGTGGACTGATATAGGCTGGTGATGTGTGATGTATGTATGTATGTATGTTTATTTTTATCTAAGCATATATATTTTATAGGTTTTTTTGTACTTATATGTATGTAGTTTATACTTATTGATATTGACATTGTAGGTATATAAATAAAATTACACAATAAGCACTCTGCACCACTTTCCTCTTTATAGTTGTCCTCTGCCTTAAGGTTGTCTGGAAGAAATCGCTTTCAGCGATAAGACCGCCTAAATTGTACATCATTCTGTCAATATCAACTGTAACTTAACTTTGTTTGGTGTGCAATAATGAGTATGTATCTAACTATCTATTATTTTCTCAAAACATTACTCAATCGATTCAAATAAACTTATTTAAAAACTCAGTATCACTTTGAATGGCTAAACATCCGAATTGTTTTCCAAGACTGGCAGAGCCCCGCGGAGTTGCGCGCGCGCACAATGCCGCGCAACGGGTTACGATACGACTGCGCTACTCGCACCACAAAAACGTGGGACAATGGGAATTTGCAACGTGCTAAAATTCATCCTCGGCCCATCTATCACACGGGCGGGTGGCGCAAGTGACAAGATCAAGCGATTTCTTAAAATTATTATAGACTAAATTCATTTCAATCATGCGTAAAATAATACATTTTAGAATTTAAAACCTTTATTATTACCTACATTATTATTACTAGGATTGTTATCCGTTTACAATCAGATAAATAAATAATGATGCAAATAAACGTTTTGATTTTGACTTGATGAGATAAATTTAAAAACGATGTGACTTCGTCACTATTTAAAAAGATTAATATTATGACAAACAGGCCATAATATAACAAAGCTTAGTCTAAAGGAAATAATGTTTTAGTATTTTAAACAACAATTTAGTTGTAAAAGTAGTTTAGAGCTGCGTTCAAGTTCAAACGTTTATTTGCTAAAAAAAACACACATAAAAAGGTGACAAAATGTATGTAGGTACCATGTGTTCAGTCTGCTCGCAGACGTGCAAAAATTTATCCAATTACATTATTATTTTGGATAAATGGTATTGTAATAGTTTTATCTATTCTGTGTAACTTTTTATTTACAACAAAATAACTATGTTAGCAGTAATTTAAAATCCACAGGAAAACGCTAATGTCTTCTAAAAAAAAGTATTTATGGCAACGATTTTTTTTTTTTAATTTATTTAGGGCAACAAACAATTACATTAATGGTTTAACCATAAATATTATAGTATAAAATTTACTAATAATGTAACCAGCACCGTTGCCCACAGATACAATATATGAACTTAATAAATCGTGCGAAATTTGAAAACAGAACAATTACGGTGTAGTGTAGCAAAAAAAAAAAAGAAACATAGTTATACGCTAATTATCCGCACTCGAGGGCACGAAAGGCCTCACAAACAGCCACATTTACATTATTTCTAAAGTTAGCAGGTGAGCTTGAGAAAGGATCGACATCACAAAGAAACTTGTTATACATACTCATTATTCTATACAAAGGAGAACGCTCACTATTATAAAACATAGGTACAGTCAATTGCGAAACTCCTCCTTGATATTTATTGTAATGTAACATTTAAATGTATTGGCACTTTAGAAAAAAAAATCAGTAGCTGCATTTTATTTTGATTTTATTGACAACTAGCAGCCCGTCCCGGCTTCGCAGGGGTAGATAATTATCGCTAATAGTTTCGGCAGCGCATTCGACGAAAGACATTTTAAGACTCATTTTTCTACACCTTTGGTTACATTGTTCAAATTTTACCAAGGATCCCTAATTTTTTTCAAAATGAAATGTAGCCTATGTCAAATTGGAAGAATGTAGCATTCTATTGGTGAAAGATTTTTTTAAATCGGCCCAGTACTTTTTGAGTATATGAATAGGTCATTATAAACATACAAACATACAAAAATGGTACAAATCTTTCCTCTTTATAATATTAGTATAGATATAGATATAGATAAAAATTTGCTAACTTATAAATTAGTTGCCCTACTCTGCCCTCTCGTTCCTTATCCCACGCCCCGTAACTGCTACATGCTGTTATTTGAATACAATAACACAAACAAACAGACAATCACGCTGGCTGTCAGTAGGTAGCCATCGTTAATCATCCATCATGGAGGACAGAAAACGTCTTCCGTGTAAGAAGCCAAGTATTTCTTGTCAACGTATAGTTTGAATCGAACTAAGACTTGCTATTTAGGTTATACTGATTATTTCGGCATCACTAAAAGCGATTACATACAGGGTGTAAAAATAGGCTTAACGAAGCCTTAAACCACGAATTCTAACACTAAACCAAGTAGAATGCAAAAAAAATAATTGCTGGGAAATGACTTTTATTTTTGGGTATCAAAAAAAATACTTATTTCTAACCCGCAATGTATAGCGCGCACGCCACAGACTATGCCTGTGTGTGTAAGCGGATCATGTTCCTTTGTAAAAAAGTTAAGTATAATCAAGCAGAAGTCAATTTTGAAAAAATCTTCGAAAAAAAATTGTAACTTTGACTGTCAATAACTCGGTAACCCGTCATTTCCCAGGTATAGTGTAAAATAAAAAAATGATCGTAATAATACTTAGTATATTTGGTAATCGGCTTCGTTAAGCCTTTTTTTACACCCGATATATTGTTTAACAACAACAAATGTTGTGTAGGTATTTCCAAATTGATGAAATGCACTATAGGTACTTAATATTATAATTATATAATGTCGACGACCTCCGTAGCCGAGAGGCGAGCGCGCCGGCCTGTGTAGTTATGGGCGCCGCCATCTCTGAGGTTCCGGGTTCGATCCCCGGTCGGGTCAAAGTAGAAAACGGACTTTTCTATATTGGCTCGGGTCTGAGTGGTGTGGTACCGTCTTTGTTTTTGATTTCTATAACACAAGTGCTTTAGCTACTTACCTTAGGATCAGAGCAATGTATGTGATGTTGTCCAATATTTATTTACTGCAATGTTGAATTGAAATATTACATAGGCGTTGAAAGGAGCACCATTAAAATTGAAATTATCAACAAAATTCTTTGTTATTTTTGTAGGTAATTCGTTTTCGAGAATTATGTTTTATTTATAAGTAAGTAGATATCTCTACATAGGTAACTAGTTAATTGGTTTTTTTAACTTTTACTTCACTAACAGTTTTTTATTCGCCGTTTATTGGGTGCTTGGTAGATACACTATTCTGTGAAATACAGGATTAAAATTTAACTTATCTACTTGTTGTAAGTATCTACTAGTGACTTGTAAGTTACGGCGTCTACATTTTTGGTATTCAAGTTACTGCTCAAACACACATTGAATAATGCCATTTGCTTACCAGAAACATATTATACATATACCTACCTACATCCGTCTGTCTGTATGTTCAAAATGTACCATTTTGCTTACAGCCTTATCTAGAATTAGTATTGAATAAATTCAGCACTATTATACAAAAGACAACACAAAAGGAATGTCAATAGGTTTTTTTTTAAATATTGTAAGTGCATTTTTTATTGAATAGGTATTTTAATATGTATTTCAAAGTAGTAAGTATTTTAAACCCTTTTTCAGTATAAATCTGCCGTTTGTGATTATAGAAAAGAAGTGAACTTGTTTGTCAGAGGTCAAAAAAGTAAATTGACTTAATTACTCCGATTAAACTTTTGTTTATTTAAACAAACACATAAGGTTCACTAAAATTACTAAACAATTTAAATAGTCTTGATTAAGCAATACTATGATTCATAGTTAAGCAGTCATCATTAGTTTGTTGGTTAATAATTAAATTAAATTGTGGAAACGTGGGATTTTGTGCGGAATGATTGGAATTAGACTTTTTAAAGTAATTAAAGAGCAGTTAGTAATAAAACAGAGGCGTTAGTTAACGACAGGTGACGTGGCAACTTTGATTTAGGTTTGTGATAAGATAATAATAGGCACAAATATTTTTAAATCATATTATGTTAATGCGCCGGTACGTTAAAAGAATAGCACCACCCCTTCTCTTCCTATGGGTGTCGTAAGAGGCGACTACAGGAGAACCGCCACAAGATGACGGGCAGCAGCGTCTCCTCTCCACCATTGGCCAAACTGCGATCGCCAACCCGCCTGCCAAGCGTGGCGATTATGGCAAAATCCTCCTTTTAGAGAGGCCTGTGTCCAGCAGTGGACTGATGTAGGCTGGTGATGATGATGATGATGTTAATGCGCATATAATTTATTTTAAGGTTAAATTTGATTATTTAGCTTCCTTTTGAGGTGATGTTCTACAGATCAAATATAACAACTTTTACTTTACTTGAACTAAATTTACTTTATGTAGAAGGTATTTCAAGTATTTAGGGATTCTGGTGGATAGCAGTAATTATTTAGGTTGCCGATACAAAAAAACAAAAATAGAAATATTTGAAAAATTGTGGTCATGGTAGTTATATAGGTATGTCATAAGGGGCATCTTATTTGAAAGAATATATTTTTTTGAAGGTAAATCAAAAAAAAAATCAATTTTTTCGTGGGTAGTCATAAGATGCCCACCATCTGGTGCCATTTTATCGTTGAATTTTGGGACATCTTGTATACATGTATATACCAGGGTATACTCGAGGGCCCTACCCTGGAGTCTTTGCATCTTTGTTTCTATTTTCTATAACACAAGTGCTTCAGCTACTTACCTTAGCATCAGAGCAAGTATTGAACGTGATGTTATCCAATATTTATATATTTATTTAATTCAGTAGCGTCATTTTAGTTGATTTATCAACAATTAAACACGTATGTTTAATTGATTACGTTTTAGGTGTACCTGTCAAGACTGATACATTACGTATAAATGACTAATCTATTTGACTTCAACACATCAAAGTAAAACAAGATTTTCCCCGTCTTTTATGTAGTCAATTTATAAAGTTGATGGTATCATACGGCAAGGCAAGTGAAATGTTTCGTTAAGTCTGATGAGTTTATAAGTTATTGTTTCATCGTTGCATTCCACTGCTGGACGTAGGCCTCCCCCAAAGAGCACCAAAGAGTACGATCTCCCGCTTTTTTCATCCATCCACTGCCAGCCATCTTCCTAAGGTCGTCGGTCCATCGAGCTGGGGGGCATCCGACACTACGTTTGCCTAGGCGTGGTCTCCACTCGAAAACCCGTTTACTCCACCTTTCGTCGGTTCTGTAGAGGTTTATAGCCGAGCGAATAAAACCTCTACGTCTACCAAGGTATGTTCGAAATATGAAACTGACTTTTGAATATTTTTCTTTGACGTAGAAAGAACTTTTGTTGTCGTGATGGATTAGAAAGTCTGAAGTCGATGAAAAATAATTAAAATCTAGACCAAATGTAAACCTAGATATTTGCAATTGAGCAAAACGATTCAAAAGTTAAGTATTTGCTGCATTCCTCATGTAAAGAACCTTTTAATAAATATAATTTATTAAGTGAAATAATTTGTTCTCGATCAATTCCCAATAGTCAATCCCAGCTTCGGCCATTGGCCGGTTACAGTACGTTACAGAACGTTACAGTGGAGGCGCCACCCGATCCCGAAGAAGCTCTGTTATTAATGTGTTGTTACCAAGTTTTCAGAAACGAAGAAATAATAAAGGAACGAAGAGATGAATAAAGAGTAAAGTCGGAGCCATATGATGTAAGGACATGATGATGCTTAATATTAAAAGGAGAACGGACTACAGCTGTTATTAAAGATAAGTGTTGTAGAAAGTTGTTTATTATTATGGCGGAAAAGTATAATGGGCATCCCGGCAGTTGTGCCGAATTTTTCAAACAATTTTTATATATTTCTAATATAAATGGTTGGGACGATGCTGCCAAAGTAGCAGTATTGCCGGCTTATTTAACGGGGGCAGCGTATTATTTTTATATAAAGATCACAAGTTACGAAACAACGTTTCAAGCTATTCAAGAGGCTTTTATGTCAGAGTTTGCGGCAAATGAAAATAACGCCACTGCTGATCATTATTATGGTCACATCGAACAGAGTAATAAGGTATTGACAAAAGAAGTTGAGGATCTAAAAGAAGAAGTAGTTAAACTGCAGAAAATAATTCAGCAAAAATGCGAATTAATGGAGGAAATGAGTTTGTCCTTACAGGAGGTAAGCCTACTCAATAAAAAGCTTAAACAAGAATGTCAAAATTTAAATGAAACGAACATAAAGCTATCTGAAGGTATAGTTAGTAAAGATAATGTGATAAAAGCAATAAGAAATGAACTTGCTGATACAAGGAAGATTTTTGCAGAGGAGCTTCGTGTTAAAGAGGGTTACTTAGAGTCGGCTATTAAGAAACTTGCGTGTGTAACGGAAGAGAAAAAAGCTTTAGAAATAAAATTTGAGAATACTAGCAAAGAAAGAGATTCTATATCTAATAAGTTGAATGAAAAAGAAGAAGAGATATTGCACCTTCAAGAGAAAAATAATGCTTTGGAAAAAATAGTACAAAATAATGAGATATCTTCCCAAGCTTTGCATTTAGAATTAAAACAAGAAAAACAGTCAAGAATTGAACTTATAGCAAAACACAACGACGAATATGGTAAAATAAAAGAAAAACTGTTAGAAAGTGAAAATAAAATAGAATTGCAATGTAGAGAAATTGCAAAATTGAAGCAAAGTCTGAAGGACAACATTAAGTTCAACAAAGAGTTGCGTCAAGAGGTAGTTGAACTTATAGATTCTGTGTCTAAGCAAAATGAGAACTGCAAAGTATTAGAAAGAAATAATAACACGATGTTAAACGATAAACGCTTAAATATTATAGAAAATGTGTACAGTGCGGAAAAGGGTCAGAGGCAGTTGGACGACGTGCAGTACGAGACGGACGCCTATGAAGACAGGATCAACGAGTTGAATCTAGAAAAACAAATAATAATTGATGATGATAACGAATTAACTGAACAATTTGCTTTCTCCTCCGATTGGTTAGGTTGTTTTAACGTAGATGAAACGCTTGTTCACAAGGCTTCATATAAAGATAATATTTTTATTACGAGGGCGTTAAGAAATATACGTAAAGCCCAAATTAAACAAAAGTTAATTTTAATAAAAAGATCAAGCCTTGCTAGCCCATACAGAGGCCCATAAATATAAATTTTCCTAATTATTGTCGTTCTGATAATAATCGTTATAAATTATTTCAGAAACAGGTGGGAGAAAACACATTGTTCATCATAATAAGTTAAAACCGTTTTTTTTAAGAGTATCACAATAATAGTTAGTTCTAATATCTTGGTTAAATCATTTATCTAAAAGAAAGTAACAACATTTAGTCGAATTTAGTATTATAATTATTTCCTTTTTTTTTGAAGTCGGTTAAATAAAATGAAAAAAGTATTGTGTAAAAAGTCTTTGTCATAGTTTAACTTTCTTTAAACTTTTACTTTTAAAAGTATACTATATAGTCCTTGAGTGACAGATCCAATACTTGACGTATTATATAATCCTTGAATGACAGATCCGATGCTTGACGTCTTATATGATCCTTGAATGACAGATCCGATGGTTGACGTCTATGTATCAATTATTTAATTGTGTAATGTAAATATTTGTTGAAAAAAATGAAAGAAACTTAACAAATTTATTTTAATTTTAATTATAGTATTTTGCTGGTTAGGTATAGGGAAAAAGTAGGTTATAGTTTTATGAAATAAGATAGGATGTGACTGTAATTTGTTTTGGATTGTTGACTAATACGTTTTTCTTTCTAGGGAAATTCAATGGATCTGGTTTCCTCATGATATAACAATGAAAGCTGAGTATCGAGCACTGTGATCAAGCACAACCACTTCTGTTGAAAATACACCCATGCGAAATTTTAAAATGAAAGTGATCTGTTTTGGGGTAATTTTATATTCATTAAGGGGTTTAGGATTTATAGTAAGATGATTAGGTAGCTGTTAATTGGTTATCGTGTGCCTCATCAAGCGCATAGCGTTTGGGGGATGTCTTGAGTTGGACATCATACATGATAAGGAATTACAGATATGGGAGTTTGGTTAGGACCGAATGCAAGGGTGTATTGTAATTTCAGGTTGTGTCTCGCGAAGGGGGAAGTGCATAGTTAAGCAAAATTAGATATGGAAACCAGATTCACAAATGAGCGTCATAGTAAGGTCTTTGATGGCATTACTTGTTTATGTTGTTAATAGTCAAGACGGTCAGTTGTTTATTTATTTCCATTAAGATAGGAAACATAGTTACTTTTCTAAATTGATAAAAATTGTTTTCCTGGACTAATTTTGCAGTGAACAATGGTGTTGATTCTGTGGATAAATTTTTATTGAGCGTTTTTTTTATCCAAAGTTGGAACGATTGTCAGTTTGTTGTAGTATAATTTTAATGTTTTTTATGTTAATGTGTATCATGTTGTTGTTGTTGTTGTTGCGATGTGATTAAAATCATTCCAGCTTACTGTTACATTCAGTCTTTATTGGCATCATTGAATGTATTAATTTGATTTCGCTCATAGGTAGGCTGTTTTAAGAGAGAGTTAGGAAAATTTCTCAGATGAACTGTGAAATTTTTTTTCTTACCGGGGGGGATGTAGAGGTTTATAGCCGAGCGAATAAAACCTCTACGTCTACCAAGGTATGTTCGAAATATGAAACTGACTTTTGAATATTTTTCTTTGACGTAGAAAGAACTTTTGTTGTCGTGATGGATTAGAAAGTCTGAAGTCGATGAAAAATAATTAAAATCTAGACCAAATGTAAACCTAGATATTTGCAATTGAGCAAAACGATTCAAAAGTTAAGTATTTGCTGCATTCCTCATGTAAAGAACCTTTTAATAAATATAATTTATTAAGTGAAATAATTTGTTCTCGATCAATTCCCAATAGTCAATCCCAGCTTCGGCCATTGGCCGGTTACAGTACGTTACAGAACGTTACAGTTCTGCAGTTATTGTTTAGTGTTATTCATTCAATCCAATGTTAACTCAGGGAAAATGTATTGACGTATTGCATTTGATTCACATATATACGATAATTCATTAGATAAATAATTATCGTTTATTTCGCACAAACCTGGAATTATTTGCTTTTAAAATAATTTATTTTATCATGCTTAATTCTTAGCTCGCTTAGTAATAAGCAAATAATTTACTCAGTATGTCAGTAAGGATGTGTTAGCAATGTAGATTAGTTAAAATAGTTGTAATTATGTTAATATCTAGCTGACCTAAACCTGTGTTTTATGGCATTAAGTTCGCCATTTTCCTGTGCAATATATTTTTAAGAAAATTAAGAGATTCGTTTAGGAATAAATAGCCTTTTATATGTAACTCAATCAATCATGGCAGTTTTTTGTACTTATATCGAAAAGGTGTGAATAATTTTGAAGCAATCAGTTTACCATTTATAACGGCGACGCCAGGTCTTGTGACAACCCTAGCGAATGTACAGTCACGAGCAATGAAATGGAAACACTTCATATCTTATTCCATTGCAATAAGGTTTAAAATCTAATGACAATGTATCGATATTTATGCTAACTGTAGTTCCCTACCTACCGCTGAGGACTCAGAGGAGACAGATCGGTCCCTCGGGATGACTGTCTGTCTGGGCTTATACAGGTGTAGCGTATACTGTATAAGTAGATAATTTATTTCTTTATTTTATTTTAGTTTGGCACATACCTACTAAAAGTCATAACAAAAAAAGTTACATCATATTCACAAAATTTAATCAAAGAGTGCACAAACTTATCATCGCATAAAACGTTAGGATCTAAACAAATCATAGTCCACTAAAGTGAAAAATAAAAATATAAAAATAAACGGATACATAATAAGTATACTCTGTGCTGCATACTACATAAAACAAAGTAAAGGAAATAATTTGTGCTGTTCTTGAATAACTTTGAAAACAGCTCAAAGGTAGTCTTAGGTGGTAGCTGAAAATTATTTATAAATCCTCACAGGACTTTTAATGTCATTTTTAGTCCAATTGATAATTGTTTCGTACCATCTAAGGCGGGAATAGACGATGACTTCTCTAGTAGTCTATGGCCTGACGTGACAGCCACTAATATTGTAAGAAAAGAAAGCTGCGTCAAAGATAATAGAATGCGTAATACCGATTGTGAAAATAAGCAATGACTTTTTAAAATTGTTATCAATAACTTTGACGTCGTTTATCTAAGACTAGAAAAGAGAGAAACTATTTTATTTCCGATAAAATAAAAAAAAAACTGTTAATCTCACCGCTATTCAATTTGGAAAAATATGTTTGTTAGAAATTGTGAATAGGAAGTTAGGAACCTAGCAACAGGGATAGGATACGTTCATATTCCCTAGCCTAAAAAGCTTCTTAAAGTCGAACTACCAGTAACAATGGCCAAAAAAATTACTTCGTGGTCAGATCAACACATGACCATTATTCAAAATTCCATTCGAAATAAACTTTTTCGCGGTTTCGACTTTCTTTTTTGACTATGAATTTAAAAAGTTTTCTCGTTTAACCAATCTTGTCTGTATTTTTTGTTTACGTAACTGAAGTGTGAATAATCCTAGCCCAATCAGTTAAACATTTATCACTGGAACGCCAGTCGTTGTGAGAGCCACATCGAATGTTGTGTCTTGACCATAATGTCAATGTAGGAAGGAATACCCACCACGATGCAAATGGATCGCTCTCTAGGGACCTCTGTCCCTTCCCTTCAACAAGTACTTAGGTACCTAATCAGAAGGAATAATACGAGTATCTCTCAATTCTCAAAAGCAATGAATTGGAGACACTTACGTGGAAAAAAAATTGGTATTTCTTACACGAGCTGACTTTTTTTAGTTTTTCGGATATTCTTAGATAAAATTTATTAACTGATCCGAATTCATTGCTCATAAGTGTATAAAATATAAAACTTGCAAAGTTTTTTTAAAAAGTAATGTTATTATCAAGGCTACCTCTTTTCCTTTCCTTTATTACAAGAGTTTTTTTTATTAACTTCAGATTCACAAGCAGCACTGGACAATCTGGACGATTGAAAAAAGGATTTGATATCTTATATTGAGTCAAAATTTAAAGCAAATATTTCTTTTGCATACTACTATGTATAAACATGACCGAGGAAAATACACACACTCAAACTCAATGTTCTATTAAGATTTTTTAACTTTTACTAGATTAGTCCCAAAAACCTCCAAAAAAAGGTGCAAGTAATAGTAAAAATGGCTGCTATTTCATGCAAATATTTAGGATTAAATATTTTTATTTGACTATTATAAACTTCATGAATGAACTAACTTCTTGCACAGCGATTAGTCATTATAATTAATAATCCGACCTAATTTAGTTCTGAATGCTTATCATTAGTATTCAGGTGTTCAAAAGTTTGCAAATGTTTGGATTGACAATCGTTTTATAATTACGATAATTAATACCGGCTTATTATAATATTACCAAGTGCTTATTCCGTAACGTACCTACCAGTGGCGCCTCCCTGGCGGTGGTAATTTGAAAGTCTATTATATAGGTCTCGAACATGGTTCTGTAAACAAGACTATAGCCTATATTTGGATTGGTTAATATAACTGGTTACACTGACGTTTTAGTAGGAAGATTACTTGTAACGTCAAAATCAACTCGATTAAAGATAATTGAATTATAAATGATTCGGCGAAAAGTCTTTTACTTAAGTGTATCTACTTTGAACTGTTATGATCCCACATTCTTAAAGTAATGCAAAATTATAATTTAATTACGTGATTACTACCTTTCTAACAGTACTTAAAATTCCTTCATTTTTTTGTAGCTTACAAACGAAGTATGAGTTTAAAAACGAAATTGTTTCAATTACAGCTCATGTGGCATGTGTTGTACTAATCTCATCATTTGTTGTTTTAATTTAAACGACGTGGATTCAATCAAATTACTTGGCTATTTACGGTGTGAAATTAAAACGGTTTTACCACATAGGTACCTATACATATGCGAAAACTCTTCAGAGCAGGTTGATTGAACGTGGTTCTTATGGTACGGGCACACACAAACTTCTTGTCAAAGTTAGTTCATTTTTTGAAAGCGGTTTCCCCGTTTAATCAGTATTGGGACAAAAACAAAATTATCGCAAAACAAGTTTTAGATTAAAGATTAAATTCCTAAGTTAAGAGAAAGCATAATTTTCCTGTATCTTCTATTGATTTTCATACAGAATGTCCAAGTAATCACTCAGATTTGCTTGTATCGATTCGTTATATTTTGTTTGTGTCTCTCTTTTAATGCTCTTTTTTTTTAAATATTGGACAACATTTCTAGTGTAGGTAGGTAGGTTTACACATAACAGGGTGAGTTTAGTAGGTATGGAATAGGTATTCCGATGTGGTGTTAGACTTTTCCTTCGTGTGAAGACTTAACGATTATTATAATTTCGTCTGAACTGACTCGCGCGTCACATAATAGCTATTTAAAGTAGCACACATCGCCCGATCTACCTCGGAATCCGATCGAAATGGTTTGTTAGTCAACATCTATCGCTAATTGCATTTAAATCGCTATTTCCATGAAATAAATCGATTGTTTTCATTTGCCTGCGCCGTGCTCCTGGTCACGTACGCCTCGGTCTCTAATTGCTTAATAATCACCAAATTAATCGATATTAATTGAGATTTAATGACAACTTGGCGCATCCAAAGCTTGGAACTCTTGCCCAAGTTTTCCTTTAAACAGCCTCTGACGCAATATGTAGTCAAATTAGGTTGCACCTACTCAATAGTTATTTAAGTCATTTAGATTTATCATTCATCATTGTCTCAAGCTCAACTTTATTTATTTTAATGAACACAAACTTTAATCATCTATTACAACATGCAAAATTATTATAAAATTTTGTCAGCAGCAAGCGTCGTCAAATGTTTATAAATTAAAAGAATAAAATAATATATGATAAATTAAAACAATATCTGCTACATGCTTATTGCTATGTCAAAAAACAAACCACCCGAACCAAAGGTCCCCATTATATTCATCATTTAAGACAGTGGACATTAAAGAGTGGAGACCACGCCTAGGCAAGCGTAGTGTAGGACGCCTCAGCACGATGGACCGACGACAAGGAATATGGCTGGATGAAAATACTGGGAGATCGTACTCTTTGGCGCTCTTTGGGGGAGGCTTACGACCAGCAGTGGACTGCAATAGGCTGAATAGATAGATAGATTTAAGACCGGCAAATCAGTCGCAGAGCAGACAACTTTTGAGGAACAATGGTTATCAAGTAAGGACCACAAACTGGAAGACACCAGGTGGACTGAGGACCTAGTTAAGGTTGCTGTTGGATGCACACGACCCTAGAGCTGCTCGCTGTGGCGTTCTGTAGGGAGGCCTATGTCCAACAGTTAACTACCAAATGTTAATAAGATTTATTATTTCGAATCATCATCATCATTTTCAGCCCTAGGACGTCCATGCTGAACATAGATCTCCCTCAGTGACTTCCAGATATGCCGGTTGCGCGCGGTGCATCCAGCGGCTTCCTGCAACCTTTACCAGGTCGTCTGTCCACCTCGTGGGTAGACTTCCCACGCTGCGCTTGCCGGTTCGTGGCCTCCATTCCAGAACCGACCCAACCAGAACCATCGGCCTATATTTCTACGAGCTATGTGCCCCGCCCACTGCCACTTTAGCTTGCCAATTATTAATTAAAAAATATATTCCATGTTGACATCATCGTCGTTATTCTGAAGCATGCCTTTCCTTGATCCCCGGAACATGTCATCTTTTAAATACAGGATTTTCTTCCACATAAAGAATATAATTTGTTTATATTTTTACGTGTTTTGTTTGATTTGTGTAGTGTGCAATAAATAGAAAGTCTATCAAAATTATTACCCAATAAAACGTAAAAAAAACTGATAATATTATGGTCGATCCTTAGGTTGATACAAAACGATTTTATTTCATTTTATAGTACCTTTGGGTTCACTAGGTTAATAATGTTAGAAACGTTTTAAAATAATTCCCAGCGCGAGCTAATTCCATTAGTTTTAATATTAATTTAATCTTAATTTCACCTTAATATTGTATCATGATTATGACAGCTATTTGACTAACTGCGTTAGTCATAATTCATCAGTGTTTTGTTTAGTCTATTTTTAATTACTCCAACTATCAACGTTGTTGATAGGTAGACAAACTACTAAATATTTCCATGGATAACTGCTGCTTAAACTAGCCAGAACCCAGTAGGTACCTGCATTTTGGTATCACGGGCGCACAGCCAAAAAACGATTGAAACTAATTTATTTCTGCCCTAAATAATGCACCTCAAAAAATGTACCCATTTTAATTATTTTTTTACCCTACCACTTCTTTCCCCTTCACTGGGATAATATTGTGGGCTAGCGCCAGAAGAAGCAGGCAAGTCATTATTGTCAGCCTCTTTTTATTTAAAATACGTTTCCGAGAAAAATATGCATCTGTGCGAGCAGGGAAGTAGGTATTTAATTCGATTCATTTTTGTTATTTTTTTTTATTCAATTTATCGTGGCATACGATTTCAGCAATAGACTGCAGTAATTTGTTAAAACAATGATACGCAAAAGGTATTCAATCTGAGATTTAGGTATTCAATCTGAGATATATGTATTCAATCTGAGATTTAGGTATTCAATCTGAGATTTGGATGTGTCAAAGATGCAGCTTACTCTGGTCGCCATGTCAAAGTCGAAATCTCATACATTAGTAAACATTACTATAACCTATTTTGCTACGTACTCATACCCAAGCAAAATGCAAGTTCATTTAAACATAATTTGTATTTGCATAACAAATTACGTAAACATCAAGATTTTTTTGCTAATTACCTGTCTAGGCCGAAGTTTGGAAACTCTATACTTGTTTCATTCATTGTTTGATCGATATTGGGTAACAAGTTGTATGAATGGGTCTGCATAATGTGTCTTACTTGCGTAAACGGGAATCAATATTCACATTTATTTAACCACTTCATAATTTAGCAGCAGTAATTGAAGATAAATAACACTTGAAAAAAATCATCGACCTCAGGTGGGACTCGAACCCACGTCCCATCGCATACCGGGCGAGTGCTTTGACCACTAAGCTACCGAGGACGTCACGTGACAAGATGAAATTCCTCAAGTGTTTTTTCTCGCTGTCAAAGCCAGCGTATTCTGATCAATGTTGTAGCTATATGTATAGCTGAGTAGTATAATACCGTCAACATTCTATAGAAATATTTTTACAAATATTTGACTATTGGTTAAGATCAGAATGCTTAAACATTGTAAATTTTTGTTTTTAGCAATTCCATGCAAGGTTTAATTAAAGATAAATAACACTTGAAAAAAATCATCGACCTCAGGTGGGACTCGAACCCACGTCCCATCGCATACCGGGCGAGTGCTTTGACCACTAAGCTACCGAGGACGTCACGTGACAAGATGAAATTCCTCAAGTGTTTTTTCTCGCTCACCTCCCACCGGAGGTCGATGATTTTTTTCAAGTGTTATTTATCTTCAATTGTCACGTGACGTCCTCGGTAGCTTAGTGGTCAAAGCACTCGCCCGGTATGCGATGGGACGTGGGTTCGAGTCCCACCTGAGGTCGATGATTTTTTTCAAGTGTTATTTATCTTCAATTAAACCTTGCATGGAATTGCTAAAAACAAAAATTTACAATTAGCAGCAGTAGCTATTAATAATTAAATTGTTAATGTCGTGCATGGGACATACATTCTGCGTACTTGAATAGGTAGGTACTAAGTGTATTTTTTATGTCAATGTTGACAGTCAGAAAGCCGCTGGGAGCAAGTCCCTTACCACCGGTCAATCTGAAAGTCTGGTGGAGGCCAAGGTATGTTCAGCAGTGCACTCTGCACATCCTATGGCTTTTAGTGATGATGATGACGTTGACAATCTCTTTAGATAAAAATCTTGTGAACACAATGATCAATGCTTAAATATGCGCCAGTTAAAACACCAATTGTCATGGCTTTGAAGTCAAGAATTATTATAATGGTACAACGAGGTACTGACTTAATGAATTCGCCAAAGTCGTCTTGCAGCACACCCAGATTCGAGACAAATTAGGAAAGTTCTCTGATTTGACTCGAACCGAGAATACCTTTTGCGCTTAAATACGAAATCGTATTTATGCCAAGGGGGACATAAGAATTAAAATAAACGATTCTTAATTTAAAAGAAAATGAAAATACTTGTCAACACAATAATTAAAACAATTGTCAAAACAAGAAAATGTAACAGATACGCCTACACCAAATTTCAAATTGTTTTCCAAAACTGATACGAATGAATTTTAATTTATTTAGTGAACTGCGTAGGATTTTATTTACATTCGGTTCTGCGTTGAATTTAGATAAACCGGTAATTAGCTGCGTGTAGCGAATTGTTCACACTAATTAATTCGTTTTCTAGTTGATTTAAAAATACGAGGACGCCGATACGAATACGATTTTGCAAGGTTTTTGTTGTCAATCAATAAAACTGCAGTTTTAGTATAGGTATATTTGGATTCATCATCATCACCAGCCTATATCAGTCCACTGCTGGACACAGGTCCTCAAAAAGGAGGATTTTGCCATAATCGCCACGCTTGGCAGGCGGGTTGGCGATCGCAGTTTGGCCAATGGTGGAGAGGAGACGCTGCTGCCCGTCTTCTTGTGGCGGTTCTCCTGTAGTCACCTCTTACGACACCCATAGGAAGAGAAGGGGTGGTGCAATTCTTTTAACGTGCCGGCACCACACGGCATATTTGGATTAAAAAGAAAAGAATATGGATCCGAACTGCTGACAGATGCAAAATGTTACTAAGTTTTTGTCTGAAGAAATTACCACTTTTCGTAATATTATAAAAAGCAAAACAACTCATGTTCAGGTAAGTCGAGTATGTTTTTATTGACACGTTGTATTACATTGAGTGCGGCATTGTGCGCCCGCGCCGCGTTTCTCAAGCAGGCTGATGAGGATGTGTTCACTTGACCACCAATTGTTGGCTGGCACTCCTGTACTGCTTCCTTCGGTCTAGCTAGAATAGTGCTTCTCAAACTTCTTGAAGACAATCTTTCAAAATATTCTATTTGTATTTTTGTCATATTGTTTTAATGGTGGCTTTGAGGAATTGCTCAGTCCATATCCGGTGAAATTTGAGAAAAATGGCAAGGCATAAATAAATGAAAAAGCTGATATAGAAATCATGCCCGAAACTAAGTGAATATATGTACATTTATATGTACAGGTGGTGACAATGTACCTAATGGATGAACATACTGGAAATATCCATTATAATCCATGACTCCTCAGGTGCTCATCCATCACACGACCTTCACGAACTTGAGAAGTTTCCAAAACTACTCTTTCTTGTACCAAGAAAGGCTATTTTAATGTCCAATTGATATAAATCTTTCAAGTATGCTTAAGATAACAAATTGATATGAATATATACGACATGAATAATAACCTTGTATTATAAGATACTAGCCAAGTATTTTGCTAAACTGCAGATTATTTAGAAAAAACCGGCCAAGTGCGAGTCGGACTCGCGCACGAAGGGTTCCGTACCATTTAAAAACGGCAAAAAATCACGTTTGTTGTATGGGAGCCCCCTTAAATAATTATTGTATTCTGTCTTTTAGTATTTGTTGTTATAGCGGAAACAGAAATACATCATCTGTGAAAATTTCAACTCTCTAACTATCACGGTTCATGAGATACAGCCTGGTGACAGACGGACAGCGGAGCCTCAGTAATAGGGTCCCGTTTTACCCTTTGGGTACGGAATCCTAAAAAAACACTTGATGACTTTACTTGAACCGTCAACTAATTTCGGAATCCTTTGTATTTAAGGCGAATTTCCGTGCCACTTCAATACTTTCTGTCAACATGGGAATAAATTATTTCACTTTCGTCTTTAATCAAAGCTATATAAAATCTAGTTCTGTCTAGAACTCAGTTTGAGTGCCACAGGGCCGTATATTAAGGAATGTGACAACAATTGTGTTCCGTGTGGCGGGGAGGGGAGCAGGGGGGGCCCTCGTAATGGCGGCCAGTGTTGTACATACAATGCGTTAGTGTCCGCGAGTGGGCGGAATGTTGGTCACAGTCTCGACAAAGTAATGTACGTAGGAAGACTCGAATTACAGTATTAACAACCATTATGTTGATATAGAATACAATTGTAAGACGCAAACAAGCTTAATAAGGTTTTTATAAAGAAGATCTTTGCACAGAAACATTTATTCTATACTGACTTTCAAAAGTGGTACCTAAAGGTACAAATCTTTACCCCAATGCATTTTTAATGTTACGATACGATACGATACGAGGTACTAGCCCAGCCAGGATCAAAGCCTGCTCCGGTCAAACCGGCATACCAGGTAGCACATTTTATAAGGAGGGACACGCTCTGGGATGGGATAGGACGGCCGACCAGCCAACCGACCGCGCAAGTCGGCTGAAGCCAATCGACCACAACCAAGTAGATATGCATCCTGAGCCTGGTATAGGAAAATGGGTAAAGACGGGTTTATTGTTGTTAGGATTGAGCGTTGATGATGATGGGTTGGGCAATCTGGCCTTGGGTGTTGTGGTTTTTTCCTGATTATTATGTTATTTTGTTACTTGGTTGGCTTGCTGGTTGTTCTGCGTCATTGTTATATAGGTGTTGTTGTTTCGTATGAGCTGCTGGCGTCGGATTCACTGTCCGTTTCTTCTTTTTCGAATATTGATTGAGCTGCTTGTCTCATCTCCTTTTTGTTTACGGCTAGGTGTTTCCATTCTATTAGGGTTTTATCATAGTATTTCAGATCATGTGAGAGCGAGTCCTTCCATGTAAATATTGGCCTGCCAATCTTTAGCCTATTTGCTTTGAGTTTTATGGCGCTGTGGAGTACGTGCGGCTTCGTTCGCCGTAATATATGACCGTAGTAACACAGTCTGAGAAATTTTATTCTCTTAGTAATTGTCTTGCCTATCAAAAGTTGGTGTACTTTTTGGTTTTTCGGTGGAGATTTGCTGTGGCTAAGCATGTCTCTTAAAATGATCCGCTCGTACCGTCTAAGCATGGATCGGTTTGCTTTGGTTAGCGCGGCGGCCTTTAGTCCATAAGTCATTGTAGGCTCAATGATCATTTTATATAATAGTCTTGCTAGTTGCCATTGCATCTTGGTTTTCCTAATAAAAGGGATTAGAATTTTTGAGTTTTTAGCTCCTTGCTTGCAGCGGGTTTTTATTGTTTCTCTTCTGCTGTGTCCTGATGTTATGTAAGTGCCGAGGTATTTTATCTCCTCGACTGGTTGGATATTAGTACCATCTCCAATTTGGAGTAATTGGGTGCGCCTGTAGGTATTTGTCGGGTCACGAATCAATATTTTTGATTTTGTGGTATTGATTTTTAGTCCAACAGTGGTGAGAAGTTCTTCGAGTCGGGAAAAAATTATTTGTAGTTGTCTAAAGTTTGTTCCTAAAATAATTATATCGTCGGCAAATGATAGGCACATCGGTAGGGATATTATTAAGTCTTGATTGAGACGAAGGAATGGTACTTCTTCTTCTAGAGTTTTTAAAACGTCGTCAATGAGAATGGTAAAGAGACGGGGTGACAGTGGGCAACCTTGTTTGACTCCTTTGCCTTTGTTAATAAACCGTGTTTGTTGTCCAAACCACCTTATGCATGTTGATTCATTCATACAAGCTTTTATAATCCTATTGGTAAAAGTCTTATTAGTCCTGGACACGAGGATGTCTTTCAATGCATTTAAGTTTACAGTATCAAAAGCTTGTTCCATGTCGATTGCCATGACGTATGTTTTTGTGCCTTCCCGCCATTTCTCGTCGAGAATTCTACGGAGAGTAAAAATATGATCATCGGTAGATCTATTTTCTAGGAAGGCTGCTTGATAGTTGCCTAGGCTCTTGGTCAATTTATCGAGACGGGACAGAATAAAGTTGGCGTATATTCTATAGCCAGTACAGCATATCGAAATGCGCCTATATTCGTTAGTTGATTTCGGGTTCGTTTTTTTTGGAATCGGGACTTGGACGGTTTGGGTCCAGGCTGATGGTATGATATTGCTTTGCCATGCATTCCTAAAGTGCTCCATTAGGTCTGTGAACATCTCTTCGGGTAGAGCTTTAAATAGTTCCGTGACTACTTGGTCGATACCTGGTGCTGTGCCATTGCGCATACTATTGATTATTTTAGCAACTTCTTCATTGCTTGGGCCTTCGCAAAGGTCATTTATATTCTCGTTCTTACATAGAGATATGGCTGGACCTTCAGATTTGGATAGTTCCTTTTCCCAATTAGAAATAGGTATATATGTGGTCTTCTTCCTGTATTTTTCAGTTGTTTTGAATCTTCGGTAAAAGTTATATGTGGTTTTCATACGCTGAGAGGGATGCGTGCTATTAAGGTCCTTGAAAAAAGATTCAAATTCACGGTCTTCATTTTTTTTCAATATGTACTGCAACTTGGTGCGACAATGTTTTAACTCTAGTCGGGATGTTGTATCACGCGAATGTCGGTTACGAAATTTAGCTTTCTGTAATTCAGCTAGCGCAAGTCTGTGCTCCTTGGATATATTTGCTACCTTCTTGAGAGTGTTGGTAGCACTTAATTTCATAATTTCCATAATCGTATCCCAAGGCAGTGGTCGTTGGTGTTGATTACTGACGGTCAAGGCTTCAGTGGTCATTTTAATTTCATTTTGGAATTTTTTGCGGATGGCCTCATGTTGAAGTAGCTCATAGTTTAAGTGCCTGTAGTTAAAATTTTGGTTTACTGGAATCTTATTGGATTCTCTTGTTGCTATCGGAAAGTGTCTATCTTGAGAATTTGATTTTGTTTGGGTTAGCTCACCCATGATCAGTTTTTACCCCAATGCATTTTTAATGTTAATTATTTATCCATTCATTCGGAATAAAAATAATAGATTCTAGAATCATTTGCGGTTTGGTTTTTAAAACAGAATATAATCATTTAGCATATTTAATACTAGATCAAGTCATATCATTAATTTGTAGTTAATGAGACGAGACTTCCTAAAATAGAAGGAAACACCAATCCCAAAATCATAATCTGAACTTGCCAAAACATTTCAATATGTGTTTAATATACACGGCAAAGATTATAGTCTCTTTATGGGAATTAGCCTCTCTAGCATGACCAACAAAACACGATATGATATGATACAGCGATTTATCGACACCCAACTGTCAAAATATGAACTTTATCGAAACAACGAGCATGACTGAGGTAACCGGCACAGACATGCTCGCTGTTTCGATTAAAGTTCAAGGTGGCGACTATTTATTTCATTTTTGACAGTAAGTTGTCGATAAATCGCTTTATCATATCAGAGCATATCGTATTATATTAGTCATGCTAGAACATAGAACTTACGCCCCATCGCAAATGATATTTAACAGTCTGCGTCCAATGCTTAACAAACTTTGTAAGTTTGTTTGTCCATCTGTATCTCTCTCTCCGTTAAAGAAGAGGCTCCTGGAAAACGCTATGTTGACCACCTTCAATCTTTCTTTTCAGCGGCAGCGCTTTGGTATCGATTACTAAAGTTAAGCAACCAACGCCGTGGCTGTGAGTGGATGGGTCACCATTCCGACCATATTTAGTTAGATTTTATCACGAGCATCTCCGTGCTTCGGAAGGCACGTTAAAAGTTGGTCCCGGCTGACATCGCTTGAAACTGGTCGTGAAACCTAGGCGGTAACCACTAACTCTTAAAACAATCTCAAATCTGTCAAACATTATCAAATCTGTCAAATTTTGTATGTAATGACGTACCAAAGTTGACAGATTTGACAGCTTTGATATTGTTTTAAGAGTTCATGGTTACCCCGCTGGTCTAAGGCCTTATCGTGGCTTGATTACATCTGACAGTGAGGTTTAGTCACTGGCCTTGCAGCACCGCACTGAGCCCGCGTGGTGAAGTATAGCCCAAACCGTCTTATAGTTGAGGTGAGGCCTGTGCCCTGCAGTGGGACGTACATAGGCTTACTTTATTTTTTTTTACCTAACATTCAAGCCACAATTTTCTTAACCCACGTCTGTCCTTATCAAGCAAAGCCAATTGTCTGAGCTGACTGACCATTACTCGCCGCTGCACAGAGGGTCGCGACCGACGCACGCGCCGCCACAATCTAATTGTGTGCGCAAGCGCACCCGGCCGCGTTGATTAACTTAAAGTGACGTCCTGCGTTGTCGATGAAGAAGTACTAATATCGATACTAACCATTGAGACATATTGATAGGCGTACATCAAACAGGAGAGTCGTATTTTGCTGTAGTAGTAAATCTACAGGTTGTACAAAATAATATGACACTCAATAAATCCACTAGTAATTAGCTGCTCTTAAACAACACATTTTACAATGGTAGGTAAAACCAAAATGGGAAAAAATTAATGAAAACACTATCATCGAGGTAAAGCGTTAGTTTGAATGGAGCATCAAAATATTATTTACGAATGGCTTCCTTAACAAAAGTTGTTGTATAATGATTCAAAGCTGATTAAATGGTTTTAAGAAGTGTCCTACTCTTGAGTAGGTACACCCCGTATTATCTGCCAACATAAGGTCAGAGTACCGTACACCCCTTTTTTCTACCAACATAAAGGTCAGATTACCTGATAAAAAGTGTCTAGTCGATTACGTAGGGACTCGTAGCATCGTAGGCCGTAGCATCGATCATGATCGTAGCACCTCCCTAGGCGAATGATTGAGCTTTCCTTTTTAACAAAGCAAATAATTTCTACTTTAGAAGTTGAGATACGCTAACTTCGTAATATTATGTGCGCGTGCTTTTTTACTTTCTATTCTGTCGTCAACTTATGTAGTTGCATTTATTACGTTTTAAGTGAATTTTAGAGACATTAAGTGTTACTTTTATTTATAAACTTTTTATCCGTTTTAAAAAAAGTTTGATTTATTTTTGCTCAGATAAACATTGTAAATTTTTGTTTTTAGCAATTCCATGCAAGGTTTATTTGAAGATAAATAACACTTGAAAAAAAATCATCGACCTCAGGTGGGACTCGAACCCACGTCCTATCGCATACCGGGCGAGTGCTTTGACCACTAAGCTACCGAGGACGTCACGTGACAAGATGAAATTCCTCAAGTGTTTTTTCTCGCTGTCAAAGCCAGCGTATTCTGATCAATGTTGTAGCTATATGTATAGCTGAGTAGTATACTACCGTCAACACCCTATAGAAATATTTTTACAAATATTTGACTATTGGTTAAGATCAGAAATGCTTAAACATTGTAAATTTTTGTTTTTAGCAATTCCATGCAAGGTTTAATTGAAGATAAATAACACTTGAAAAAAATCATCGACCTTAGGTGGGACTCGAACCCACGTCCCATCGCATACCGGGCGAGTGCTTTGACCACTAAGCTACCGAGGACGTCACGTGACAAGATGAAATTCCTCAAGTGTTTTTTCTCGCTGTCAAAGCCAGCGTATTCTGATCAATGTTGTAGCTATATGTATAGCTGAGTAGTATACTACCGTCAACACCCTATAGAAATATTTTTACAAATATTTGACTATTGGTTAAGATCAGAAATGCTTAAACATTGTAAATTTTTGTTTTTAGCAATTCCATGCAAGGTTTAATTGAAGATTAATAACACTTGAAAAAAAAAAACATCGACCTCAGGTGGGACTCGAACATAAATACATATACATATACATATCGATAAACAGCTAGATTAACAGCATGAGGCAGAAGTGTAATTAAATTGCTTTCAAACTGTATATATTGTAGTGGCATATGAATTTAGTTCAATAATATTAGTACGTTTAACTTGTTATGGTTTTTCATTACCTTAGTTGAAGCCGCAAAATGTCAGAAGCACGAGCTTCGTCCACCCGTGGGACAGACCAGATGATGCCACATAATTGTTTTCGATAAAGCAGGGGACAGCCGATCCCCTGACCGCTGGCTTTAATTATACAACACTATTGATCACATTTCCTTCATCGGTTTTGCACAAAGGCTTTTAAATTACAAAACATTTCATAACTACTAAGGGTTAACATTAAAAACGTTTTAGAGGAGCCTTTATTTGCTGTCTTTGATATAGAATCGTAAAATGTATTTATTAATGTTTGTGATTGTTCCTGACTATAAATTTTTTATCACAATAGAGATATTATTCGTAAGATTTGTAACACTTTTAACGCATTCATAAAATCAATATAAAGATATTAGATGCAGAAGAAATACTTACGTTAAAAGACTAATAGCTGACTCATATACCTTTTGAAGAATGTATCGGCCCTCTTAACCCTATCCAAGGCATCACAACAAAAAGGACGTGCAATCGAAGGGTCACAGCGGCCGCCACAATGACCCGGCGCGTCACAACGTCGACACATTAGCTTACAAAACGATTCCACATCTGACAAATTTCGAACACAATACTGATAGGGTTAAGGCATAACATCTTAGCAATCAAAAAAAGACGAATAAGTTTGAACGTGGTCTAATCTAAAAGGTTCCGTAGCACTTCTATCGGTTCGAATACTACTTCATTTTAAAAACTCGGAGGTTTGAGTATGACATTATCGTATAAACCTACCGTGTAAATAATGAGGGTTTTAAAAGTTGTAAAACAGCCCATGTTTGATCTAGAAGGGGTGATTCTGGTGCTACATAGAACAACTTTTACTAAGGACCAACATTGAAATCACAAAAAATGACTACCTAATTTTGTATAAAAACTGTGGTCAGCTGATTGGCGTTTTAGTTTTATAGCAAATTAATGTTTTCTGCACTTGGCTCTTAGCTTTATTACATTTACCAGCACACAAGTGACATATCAGTGATGTTAATTAATGATTTATAGTTTTTAAAAGTTTTTTATGTAAAATTTTGTATGAGATTCTCCAAAAGCAATCAAATGAGGCTAAACTTAAGGGCAGCTAAAGTAATAAAGATATCCATTGTCCACCTGCTGTTTCCATCATCAGATCTGCTCGATAGTTTACACCATTTTAAATTGCCGTTTACACCATACGCAGCGGAACCCTAAATCCGATCGAAATTGGACTCTATTTTGAGAAACCAAAGACATACGAGTCGCATTCATTTTGGTGTTAAGAGTGGGGTAAAAAGCCCAATTGTTGCACGAAAGGGCTATAGATCGCGGCGCGTTTGATGCCGCGTCGGATGGCTCAATCGCTGCGCCCGCGCCGCTCACTCCCACACATCCCTATTCTTGATCAGCTTTGTTTAAGTTTGTGTTTACGAGACAATGGCGAGGCGAGACTGTTAAAGATCCTTTTACAGAAAAAAACTCGATGGACTTTTTTAAATCGCACGCATTATTGGATGTGCTGCGATTGAATAAAAAATTGTCATTGACTGCTGGTTTAATGTTTGAATACATATTATGAAGCTTTATCTGTGCATCTGTTAGATTGATTGGCTTAGTGAAATGATTGAGCGTCATTATTAAGCCACACAATCTATCCAGCTCTTCGAATATATAAACATTTCAACTCTCTAACTATCACGGTTCATGAGAGCCTGGTGACAGACGGACAGACAGACAGACGGACAGCGGAACCTTAGTAATAGGGTCCCGTTTTACCCTTTGGATACGGAACCCTAAAAAATCATAATCATAAAATATCGGTCGGCCTTTGCTCCTCCATTGCACCCATAACATCTAGACTCAATCTTTCCGCATCGTTCGCCACTTCTAATCACATGTTCATTTTCTTTTTTATCGTCTTTGCCAACGACAGAAAAAAAGCACCACTTGCATATTATTACCTCAAATATATTAAGTAGTGATATTTACTTTAAAATCAGCAAGTTCGTACATTTTCATGCAAGAGTTAAATAACTATCGTCATCACCAACCTTTGGCTCAAACTCGTCAAGGTCATCAGTCCAGGTCCAACACACAATGATATATAGGCTTGTTAGAAAAGCCCATAATAAGAACAGTTAATTTTTTTTTTTGTTTTTAGCAATTACAATGCTAGGTTTATTTAAGATTTTTAATACTTGAAAAAAAAACGCTGGCTTTGACAGCGAGAACTACTTGAAAGATTTCGTCGAGTTGACTAACGTCTCGGTAGCTTAGTCAAAGCACTCGCCCGGTATGCGATGGACGTGGGTTCGGATCCCAGCTGAGGCGGACGATTTTTTTCAAGTATTAAAAATCTTAGAAGAACAGTTAAAATAAAAGAGAATCAAACCACATTATTTAAGCTGTTCATTGAGGTGGAAAACGGCCAATATCTATCTACATTTTGGTCCAAAAACCGAAATTATGCGTAACGTAGAGCAACTTCCCAATATGCCGAAAACTTTTGGCAGTTGTCAAAAGTTTTCAGCATATTGAAACAAAAGACAAGCAGCAATGTTGATTTATGTTGATGACTAGATTAACATGCGGATACTTTATAATTATGTATTTAATGTAGCGCATATTTTATTCTTAGGTATTATAAAATAAGATACATACTACTATTCAAATAGCTATTCAAAAATAGAAATGATTATAGTCGCCATACAACAAGCTTTTCTTAGTTAGAGGCTGGATAATTTGTGTGATTGTGGAAACAATTTATTTATTTATAATTAAACTTCACCTAAAATAATTTATTTTGCTCTATTTATCTGGCAAGTGATACGTTAGTACCTAATGCGAACAAAAATCGTAAATATCCATTAATCCAAACGCGTTACTAAATTCTGACCATGAATTATAAGAGGTATGATATAAAAACTCCGTGAAATTCGAAATGCACCAGACAGCGTACAACCATATTAGATGAGCCACAATAGATAGGATGCAGGGATGGGGACAGAATTAATACATCAACCGCGAGAATGACGAGATACCTGCTAACACATGTTTGTGTACAACACACATTGTGGACAGACGTGACAAATCGCCGGCGTAAATCAAGGAATACGACGACAGGCCTAGCAGTGATCTGCAGACTCAACCCTACTTCAAACAACACGAGGGATTTTCAACTTTAATCTTTTACCCTTAAGGTGGATGTTTCTGTACGCGTTTTCACCGTAGGATCTTACTTTGAATAATGTTTATTGTTCTGGTAACACGGATATCGCATTCAACTCCTTTCAGAAACATAATTGAGGGCTCTAAAAGAGGTATAATCAAATAAGTAAATTAAACGTATACATAAGTTTAGCTTTAGTACTTTACAGAGAGCCGGACTGCCTACCTGTCTTAAATGAAAAAACGAACAGTTTACACTGGTTCAAAAAGACAACAGTTTATTAGTGTCATTTTTTCTGACAAAACATACTACCTTTTGAGATATATGTGTTAAGTACATCATCATCATCATCACCAGCCTATATTAGTCCACTGCTGGACCCAGGCATCTCCAAAAGGAGGATTTTGCCATAATCGCTACGCTTGGCAGGCGGGTTGGCGATCGCAGTTTGGCCAATGGTGGAAAGGAGACGCTGCTGCCTGTCTTCTTGTGGCGGTTCTCCTGTAGTCGCCTTTTACGACACCCGGAAGAGAAGGGGTGGTGCTTTTCTTTTAACGTGCCGGCACCACACGTGTTAAGTACAACTCCATGTTTTTTTTTAAAGGTTTTCTTAGCAATGGCTTTTCTGGCAGTCATTAGGAGAGGCCTATGTTCAGCAGTGGACGTCCTGTGCCTATAAAAAGAAGATGGTGATGATGCATATTATTTTTACAAACAAGTACGCACATAAACAATCACACAAACATATGAAATAAAAATAAATAAATGATTTGATTTGTTTTGATTTGATTTGATTTGAACATAACAATTACATAAACATTACAAGTACGTAAACAACATAAAGATACAACCATAATTTAGGATATTATTAAGGTTATGCAACTAAATTGGACAAGTTTTTAAAAAAAAACAGGGATTAAAATATTTTGAAAAAATAATTCTGCCTCCCGTAGCCTTACTGTCAAATGGTCAATTTTGTTTGGAAAACCAAGCCCAAGATAATTTTTCGAAAAAGTTAATTTCATGAGCACAAACTTTTTTCGTACCAAATTGGAAAAAGGAAATTGAAAAGAGGCAAATAATGCTAAAGTTTACTTAGGCAAAAAAACCGCTTAGTTTGAAGTTGAGGTAGACCGTATTTAACGTGGTTACGTTTCATTTATTATATTAATACATCGTTATTAAGTTACACAATGTTATGCGTTAACCCGTCCATTGCACGGGCATAATCCGCGCAGCCGGAACCCGCAAATTGCACAACAAAGCGCTACACATCTGCGGGCGCACAGTAGCTGTATCGGCAAGTTCAGAAACTCGAAGAGATAAATAATCAAAGACAGAGCCTAAAGTTTTCTAATATTGTTGTGGAGTACACATGTTACTGGAGCTATAAGAAGTTCATCTAAACTGACACATTTTATCAAATTAAATTAGATGCTAGTTTAAAAACAGACTTTGACAGCTAGTAAATCAATCTGATCTTTATATAGATTGCCAAAGGATGGTCAATTTTGTTGTACTAGCTTTGAAAAGCTTGACTTGGTTGTAGCACATTTTCTAAGGAGAGGGAAATTTAGTTGTTTACACTTTGAATCCGTTTTCGTAAGAATGTGAACCCTAATGTGTATAAGTATATATAAATAAGTGTGTAGGTTAAAGGAACAAACAATGCAATTGCAGTCACAGTAACCGTGGTGCGGAGCTACTTTCTTAACTTATTGGCTGCCAAGCGGTCGCATACAGTAAAATGTCGATTGTGTCTTGTTTTGCTGGGCAAAGCGCTCGTTTTAGGGGTTTAGGTATTTTTTTATTATAAAAAATAATAAAATAAAAAAGCATTTATTATCTTTCTAATCGTATACAAATAATTAACAATCTTACATACTATGACACAATACTACTTTTAAGCAAAATAAAGGGCAGAGGTTCAGGTCATGCTGCTTCGAGACTAGGTCGCGGGCAGCGCTGATTTCACCCCCCCCCCCCCCCCCTGCTCTCGACAGGTGATATTTGGAGCTATTTGTGATGGTGATGACGAAACAGCTAAAATAATTACAACTTTTATGGAACTTGGCGACTAGCTTTATATTTATAAGATATCAAACCTTAGCATCTTGTGAATACGGGGTGCGATAGAAGCTTATAATCGACATAAGATATGTTTAATAAGCCAAAGGACGCAGCGGCGCGGACAATCCGACTTGAGTGTCTCAGGGTAACCATAGGTTTTGAGATTGTAGGATAGAGTTAAAATACTAAGATGGTAATACAGACAAGAGTTTTAGCTATTTTTTTTTTTATTTTTTTTTATTTGAGATGGGCTTACTCTTGACCCCAATCTTGCTCTAGAGCATAGATGGGATCTACGATAGAGCGAGCTTGCCCAGAAGATGCCTATTCACTCTGGACTTAAAGAGAGTCAGGTTATATGCACTCGGAAATACAGACGCAGGCAGGGAATTCCAATCCTTAGCTGTGCGCATTATAAAAGATGATGAGAAGCGCTTAGTGCGGGTTATGGGTATATCAACTAAGAACGGATGGTAGCCGGCCGTGCGTCTGGATGTCCGATGGAAGAAAGGTGACGGTGGTATGAGTTCATGCAGCTCATGAGCACACTCTCCGAAGTACAATCTATAGAAGACCGATAGGCAAGCAACCTTGCGGCGGTGAGCCAGGCTGTGCAGCTTGGACGCCACCAGTTTTTTATCGCCTATTATTCTCTTGGCTCTGCGTTCCACCGAGTCAAGTGCAGCAAGTTGGAATTTCGCCGAGCCGTCCCAAAGGTGGCAGCAGTACTCCATGCAAGATCGGACTTGGGCTTTGTAAAGAGTTAAAAGCTGTCCAGGCGTGAAGTACCGCTTGACTTTATTCAGGACGCCCAACTTTCTAGCTGCAATTTGAGCCTTAGACTCGATGGGGGTGCCAAAGTTGAGGTCAGAGGACAACTCCATGCCAAGAAGTTGTAGAGTGCCGGTCACTGGAACAGATGTACCTCGGAAAGTAGGAGAAAGGGTGAAAGGACTCCTTTTTGTGGAAAAAAGACACGCCTGCGTTTTAGAGGCATTGAAGCTGACGAGATTGTCATCGTCCCACTGGGAGACGTTACTTAACGTCAGGCTCGTACGCTCAACCATGGCCTCTCTCAGTCTTTGGACCTCAACTCCACTGGCTTCTGCACTAGACAGATACTTCTCCGCGACAGTACTGTCATCTTCGTACCCAACAATACCTGAAGATAGCAGGTCATTGATGTGCAGCAGGAAAAGAGTCGCAGAGAGCACAGACCCCTGAGGAACTCCGGCGTCGATGGCCTTGAGGTCAGAGGAGCAGCCGTCAATGACTACTCGGATCGACCGTTCACTTAGGAAGTCAGCCACCCAGCTACAGAAGCCAGTGGGGATACCGTACGCTGGAAGCTTGCTCAGCAGACTCGCATGCCAAACCCTGACGAAAGCCTTCGAAATATCCAGCGACACTGCGATTGCTTCGCCGTGGTTTTCGATGGCTTCGCCCCAGCAATGCGTTACATACACTAGAAGATCCCCAGTTGAACGTCCCCGGCGGAAGCCATATTGACGATCACTGAGAAGATCATTGTCTTCTAGGTATGAAAGCAGTTTGCAGTTTAGAACTTTTTCCATAACCTTACAGAGTATGGAAGTGATGGCGATCGGTCTGTAGTTACTAGGGTCGGCACGGCTACCCTTCTTGGGTACTGGTTGCACATTGGCAAGCTTCCAAGATTTTGGTACGATTTCTGTCGTGAGAGAGAGGCGGTACAGTCGCGTCAGTACGGGAGACAACTCAGGCGCACAATACCTCAGCACTCTTGCTGGTATGCCATCAGGACCACAGGCCTTGTTCACGTCTAGACCAAGAAGGTATCTACGGACCTCTTTGTTGTGCACTGTGATCTCTGGCATCAAAGAATCACATTGAGGCAAGGTGGGTGGACGTTTCGAGCCAGCGTCTAGACGTGAACTCGAAACGTCCACCCACCTTCACACCTTATTTCTTCCACAATCAAAAAATCACTTGGTTAAAATCAAATCGTTCCCAATCGTTATTTTTCTTGGTAACTTTTAGCCAATACCTCCTTTAATTCGTTATTGCATAAAACGTTATTTTATTTGTTATTTATTGTGAATATTTATTCTAAAGATTTAGTGTAAGTTTTTTTTTATAGTGATCAATAAACGAGTATCATTTATAAAAAAAATGCATTAATAGAAAAATAAACATGATTTTAATAATATTAACCCTGTTGCTTCCATTTCGGATATAGCCCCACGGCTGCTAGTTAAGTCGTGTCACCTATGTCCAGCCTGTCGATTCTGTAAACAAAACCGCGCTCACTTCGTCGCTGCACTCGCTCATCAACGATAAATAATATGAACCTTCTTACTGACAAGATAGAGGCTATGTTCGTTTGTACGGCTAAGTCGAGTTTTAGAGCGAGTCCGTTGCGTTTTTCTTAGAGAATCGACCGGCAGCAGTGGACTGACGTGGAATGATTATGAAGATGGAAGGTGGACCTGTACTCCGATCAATATTCCTTTTCGCACAATAGACTCCAAAAAATCAAGATTGAAGTGTTTATTAAAAGATATATTTATTGTTAACATAATATTAACCTATATTTAAATAAACTGTGACTAGCTAGACACATCTTAGAGATTAATATAATTTATATACAATATTATTTATGTCATATAAATTCCATCTAATCGTAGTCAATGTCAAAGTATCTATTCGTTTAACCGTTTATCTTGATTATGTACGAACATTAGGTATTATAATTTACTGCTCTATAAATAAGCTATTTTTCAAATTATATTAAATTAAACTTTTGTTGTTGTTTTCCTGCACACATTATCAAATGAGATACCTATGTAATAATTCGCACAAGTATCAAAGAAACATAGTAAATTTTCGATAATATTTATCGTGCGATAAAAACCCAGTGATAAATAGATTAGATAATTACAGAACATCCACGAAGACACGTTAGAAATTAACCGCAAAATACGACGAAGCTACTGTAAGCTTTCTCGTAAATAAAGAGCTTTTATTTACGCGCATTTACGTATTTACGACAAAAGCTGTTGTTGGGAAGCTGGTAAGCTAAATATATTGTATTGGTTGGTACTTAATTGAAATAATAATGGCTTTAATGCAATAAATGAAATGTCAAATATACAAAATGATATGGCTATTAAGTTTTGAATGGATTTATAAGAGTGCAGTAACTTTGTTTTCAAATTCCCCGTGATGCCGTTAAATCTTTTTAACATTCTGGGTAAATTATGTAGTTATCTTCATTTCAGGGCCATAACCATGAACTCTTAAAACAATCTCAAACTTAGATCTTTGTATTAGGCTCAATCAAGCAACTGGTGATCAAAAGGCTGGCAGCTACCTCGGCCAAAGGATTAGCCTCGCTATTCAAGAGGAAATGCTGCCAGCCTTTTGGGCACCATTCCTAACGGCAGCGCTGGGGCGGATGTATTTTATATTTTATAAATAGTAAGTTTTGTTTTTTTGTTTTTGTTTTTTTTATTTAGGTTAATTTATTTTTATATTTAGTTAGTATATTACTATTTAAAGTTAGGTTAGGTAATTGTATATACAAATTGATATTTATGAATAAAACAGTTGAAGACTAACAATATTAATTTAATATAATTTGCGCGTCTGCTTGCAGGCAGAAAACTTGTCAAATCTGTCAATTTTGATACGTCATTTCATACAAAATTTGACAGAAATGATAATGTTTGACAGATTTGGGATTGTTTTAAGAGTTCGTGGTCACCGCCCAGGAGATGACTCTACTGTTCAAAAACAGATGCTTTAAATAGGGCAATAACATTGATATCGCAATTTTTATCTATACTAAACATCAAATTCATAAATCAAAATCATTTATTTTTGCAAATAAGCCATTAAAGGCACTTTTAAACGTCCCAATGCCACTGCTTCGGGACAATTTGTGGGCCATCCACACATCCGATCAGCTGTTACGGTTTCTATGAGAAAAAGACCATTTCGATATCAATGTTAGCTCCGCAGTTAATATAGTTAGGTATAGTTATTGCAATAGAATCAACCAAGGCGAAAGCTAACTAATAAAATAATAACTAAAAATATGGTCCATTTTTTTCACAACTTTTTTCCAACACAACATATTTTTCCACAACGCCGCGGTCGTGAGTGGATGGGTGACCATTCCGACCATATTTAGTGACATTTATTACGAGCATCTCCGTGCTTCGGAAGGCACGGTAAAAGTTGGTCCCGGCCAATATCGCTTGATATTGGTCGTGAAGCCTAGTCAGAGGCCTTAAGGCGGCTTGATAACATCTGACAGTAAGGTTTAGTCACTGACCTTACAGCACCCCTCCACCAATCCGCACCGGGCCCGCGTGGTGGAGTACGGCCCAAACCACCTCATAGTTGAGGTGAGGCCTGTGCCCTGCAGTGGGACGTATATAGGCATACTTTACGTTTTTTTAAGGTCCATTTTAATAGTCCTTACGATATCGATACACATTACTCACCCTACAAAACTCGCAAAATGTATCATAATTCAAGGGTTGTGTCGAAGTAGTCTGCCAGGCTAGCCGCACTGATCTTCACGCGCTATTTAGCACAACCCTACTTTGCCGCCAAAAAACGACTCATAACCCTTTGTCAACGGATTAAATCTCAAAAAGACGTTGCATTCAATATTTCTAAATTATCCCATTGTTAAAAAACCTCGCCAAGTGCTTCAACTGATAACTATCCGAGTATTAACAGTTTCCGCCATGTTAGGTTTGTGTGGGCAAAGTAAATGTTTTTCGTAATCGGATTTTATTGAAAGCTCCATTGATTTTTTCTAATAGATTTAGTAACAACATAGCTTAATATAAACCATTGTAAGACCACAAAAGAAATATTAGATACTTTCTAAAGGATGTCTGATAAAAATGAGTTGATGGGTTTCTTTGTCAAAATAACTTTCGATGGACCTTTACTTTATGGCAAATTTTACACAAGGCAAAAACTGTGAGAAAAAAATATATATTTGACTTGCCAGAAATTGTATACTACTTTAGCTAAATCTGAGGCGCGTCATGGATTGCAATATACATAACGAAAAAGTGTCAGAAAAGTCTTCAACGCGGACATGACTTGGGCGTGAAAGTCACGGGATACAGGCATAAGTACAGCAGAAATTCACAAAAAGAAACCATTAACTATTACGAAATGAAATGACTTAAACCAATACATCATAAAACAACTTTATTTAATGTATCTCAGTGTGCTCCGTCGATCCGATAGATTTATCATTGTTGAACTTAATAGGTCCTAAACCGCTGGCCATATCGAGCGGCGATCTATCTCCGATATCGCCACGATGACGTCCCGATGTTTGTGTGTCGATTAATTAATAAATCGGCCCGAATCGATCGAGATGAAACATCGATACACCGCCTCTCTAATTGAGTCAAGCCGCCACAAAAGATATAAAAAGACAACACTATACGTTCCGGTCAACGATTTCGAGTTATCGAAATTTGAACTTTAATCATTGGAGATAAAAACTACGAAGTTCGATTAGATTAAGTTGATGAAGATGTTATAATTTTGTAATAAAAAAAGCACAAAAGTTGAACACTAAATGCCGAGCATTTACCTGTCATATTATTAAAAAATAAATCGTCTGCGGGCGTAGGGGAATCGATATTTTTGATTAATGAACGCGAGGCCGATTATGTTGACGACCTGCGCGGGATTGATCGATCACTGTTGGTTTTTTGCGAGCCAATAAGTAACACTACCGCCCGCATGGGCTCAAAGGGCTAATAGTTTCTTTGTAGCGCTACAATGTGTAACATTAGCGGGCTTTGCCAAAAAAATCGCACCCGTTCGCACCTGTTCTCCATTCTCACAGAATCGCGAATGTTCAAACATCAAAGGTATCGGCGTTTTTGACATACAAAACCTCAGTAACGCGATATACATCTACAGAATGGAGTATATCCACAAAACCCTGTTAACAGCCATTATTAAGAATACATGTCAAGGGTGATTCGGGATCACAGAGATTAAGCAGGTTATCCGCCTACGATCGCGAAAAAACGTGCGATTTTTGTTTTTTTGCCTACTTTGTGTAAAATACAACACATTATAAGATAAAAAATATGAAACCCCTTTATTTGTATTTAAGTACCTACCTTTAAGATGGTGTGTGAATAACTTCTTTATTTACTTTTTAATCAAGATCGTTTGTCCGGTTCAAATTTTATGCTTATGTAAATACATAAAATGCCTTTATATTGTGAATGAAAGTAATACTCCGAAGATTTATCTCGGCCGTTTCCTTATTAACCTGGCGACCGCCAGTGTTGTGCGGCGCGTAAGCGAACACGCGGCCCTAAGGCCTAAGCCGATTTGCGCGCGTCCGATTACGGTCTTCAGTTTCGACTCACAAATAAAGCTATTTTCTCACTGATTTAAATATTCATCATCTTTCAGCCACAGGACGTCCAATGCTGAACAAAGGCCTCCCCCAGTGACTTCCAGATGGTCCGGTTGCGCGCGGCCTGCTTCCAGCGGCTTCCTGCAACCTTTACCAGGTCGTCTATCTACCTTGTGGTGGACGTCCCACACTGCGCTTGTCGCTACAATAATGTCCAATTTCTTTAATAAATATTTGACATTGTTGTTTCTATCTGCCGTCTTTTCTAGAATGTTTAAAAAAAGTCAGTTGGAACTTGGAAGTCAATGAATGGCCAGTTCATATGGCCAGCAGGACTTGCGAGCATAAATAAACTAAAACAGTTAAGAACAAAAGATTTGGTTGAAAATAAATCATTGTCTTGATCAAAACTACGGTCTCCGTTTATTAACTCGTTTTAAAATACTACTTAGCAATGACGTAAATGAGTTTGAAATATAAAAATCTTTTACAGTGCATATTTCTTATTTAAACCGGAATGCTTGAGCTTTCATTGAAACCTATGTAATTATTTATTCAAATTAGTCCATGTGACACTTTTATAAGTTTCAATACTTTGGATATGAATAAACTTTATTTTAAAACCATTTTGTGGTCTTTGGTTTGACATAATTCATATATAATGGTGTGCGCAAAAAAATGTGAAAGCGTCCTAACATCAGATAGGTGTTAACGTAACCCAACCCGGGGTTATTTGCATCGCCGGCCAGGGTTTGTTTTAGCCTCGGATTACGGGTCAAGTGGGCTAATGGGCCCCAGCGCGCTGAGCGCTCTCTGTCTTGGGTTAACGAATGAAAGACTTACACATCCAATTGGTTAAGAGTTTTTTGTTAACACTTTGCATCTTATAGTATCATGAAGTTTATTAGAATAGTTTGTAACGAGATTGCTACCATGTACCTTATTTTTGAGTTCCCGATATTTACATGGTACATGGTAGCAATCTCGTTACAAACTATTCTAATGTTAGTGATCATGAAGTTTAAGTTTATTTGCGAAAGTTTTTAAAATTTTACGACTGCTACTTAAAACATTTGCTTGGATCGGCTTTAAGTACTTTGTAAGCTGTTTTTTACTATAATATAGATAGAAGTGTCAAAATATGAAGAAGATAGATAGATAGTTTGCATTACATACGCAACTACATAGTTAAATAAATATAAATATTAGACAACATCACATACATTGCTCTGATCCTAAGGTAAGTAGCTAAAGCACTTGTGTTATAGAAATCAGAAACAACGACGGTACCACAACACCCAGACACGAGCCAATATACTTATAAAAGTTCGTTTTCTACATTTATCCGACCGGGAATCGAACTCTGAACCTCAGAGATGGCGACACTATATAGTTAGGCGTGTTCACCTCTCGGCTACGGAGGTCATCAAATATACCTAAAAACCAATTTAAATTATTGTGATGGTTCGTGCTCCGGACTACCGGAAGCCGGTTCAGGGTTCGAATCCCGCAAGGGGCAAATTTTTGTGTGAAGAGTACAAATATTTGTACTTAGTTATGGATACATGTTTATAAACGTATTTAAGTATGGTTTATCTGTTAGTTAACCCTAGCAAAGATTATTAAGGACGACTTAACTAGTCGTCCTAAGTGTGATTCTGGAAAAAAATGGTATGTATCTTTATCGAGAATTATGGTAGAGGAGCGAAGAATTATTGTAACAAAGCATGTAAAACAACATATATTTCAATTTGATACATCTTACGTATTGGTTGCCGAGCGGTCACATAAGCTATTTTTATTGTGATTTTTTTATTGAGTCTCTCTTTTTTAAGACGGGTTAAAATATTTCAGGTGTTCATCCAGTCCAGTGATTCGTTGAATATCAAAATCACATTATTTTCTCTATCTTTATCAAATTTCACGAAATAAGTCAGTAATCTAGTCCAAATTCCAAATACTTCACAATATTTTGTCAAGTTTACGGCAATTTAATCTGATAAACAGTAGGTAATCCTGATTGCTGCGGGTTTGTTTTGTCATTATTAAATAATTACGGGATTATGACGCTAAAAAATAAAATTGTATGAGATATGTAAGCGAGCGCAACTCGCACTTGACCGATTGTTGGTTTTCTGTTCAGCTACAGAGTTATTGAATACAGCGTGTAATTCCAAACATACAAAAAACTACATCTTTTAAATGAGTAAGTTTAAGTGTAAAAAATGTGACACGGTACCCTGATTTCGTATCTTGCAAAAGCAATGCGATGGCGAACATTTTGCAATTCTGGCTTTAAAATCGCAAATTGACAGCAAAAAAAAAACAAAGCAATCTACTGCCAGTGCTGCCAATAGTGTAAAACCGGAATGAATGCCACACTTTTTAAAAATATGTTATATCTCCCTGTACAATTATTTCATTCTTTTAATTGTAAAACTGGCAAATACTTTGTTTTTTATCTATGAATTTATGAAAGGAAAAAAAAATACCTTTGACATTTCTAGAGTAAGTATTACCGATTATTGCGGACTTCTAAATTTTGAGACATCTATCCCATATAGGGGATAGTTGCCAAGTCCATATAAATAACATTAAGGATAGACGACCCGCTGAGAAATAGGGCATCTATCCCGAAAAAACTTTGATCGCACCTAGCCGTCCCATGCAATCGCACAGAGACATGAGACACGATCCATTTGGTGGTAGTTGGAAAGTCTCACGATAGATAAATAAAATAACATGCTATGTATTTTCGAAACTAGAGTAATTACAATCGGGGCATCTATACCACTGGGGCGTCAATTCCGGTTTTACCCTAGATTTTGACACTAAGCATCAATCGGGCGATGATTGCGCGATTATTGGTGATTGCTAATTTTCAGGGAATAAGGGTACAGATTCCATTAAGTAGACTTAGAAACTGGAATCGTACCGCAAACGACTAAAGCCCTTAGTCATGTTCATCATCATTCTCATTTCAGCTATAGGAAGTCATAGGCTTCCTCCAAGCCCTCATTTACACCAAATAATTTTATTTTAATGTTTCTATCTACCCGCTCCGGGGTGAAAGGATCTTATAGAGAGACAACAGTGAGGGTTAAAAGGTTAAAGTGAAAAATAACAACAAGACCAGAAGTAATTTTTACAACAACTGAGGCCTAACCATTACTCAAAACAGAGCCAAAATATGAGCTTTTATAGTCTAGCAGTATTACGTCAACCTTGTTCTGTTATTCTTTTAAATCAACACTGTTTAGGTACTGGTATAGTAAGTAAGGACTCAGTACGTTAGTAAATATGACCGTTTTTTGTTTTCTGTCTTACTTACTTGCAAATAAAACAAAACAAAGTTGAAGTAATTCTGCTTTAGACCCTGAGTTTTATCAACTTTTATAAGAGGTATCTGCTTAAGATTTGAGATCTATTTTTATTATCATACAAAAGGGTCATTTAAAAAACTAAGCTCATCCCCAATGTTCCAAGAAAAACCTATCTTAAATATTCATTACGTTGTGTCTTTGTTTCTTTACTTGTATTTGTACAGACTTAGACTTTGTAATCGCATAAACTGTAAACGAAACCTTTCTAACTTTCAATGTAAACAAACCATAAAAAGGCAGGATTAAAACCTGGCCGGGTCTAATCGTCCCTAACTCCTCAGGTAAGCTCCTCAACGATAACCAAATACAATAACTGACGATTATCTTTTGCTAATCGTCACTTACCTAATTTCAACTTTAACACAAAGAATTAAAGTTCAAAACGGTTGTTGTGATTTACCAAGCAGGGTCGCACGGTCAACGAAATGTTTCTAATAATTAGTTATCATCGATCATCTGAACTTGGCCACATTAATAAAGATATTAAATGCCTTCACTGCTTTATCACCGTTCCAAAACGTACCTTATTTTTTACAATTTAAATGTCAATTTCACGTGGCTCGAATCAGGTGGGCGGCGAGATCAAACGCGGCGGCGTCTGTCGGACTTTACGGGTAAAGCCAATCGCATGACAGCGACACGGCTCTCGGGGACAGATCAGAGAAAAAATAATATCATCCAAATGTTTGGCCATTTTGAAGATAGTCGATAAAAGCTAACCGAGCGTGACTAGTCGACAAAGCCGAAAAAAATAAAAATATTTTTTAAATCAATTAAAAACTATACGGAGGTACCTACCGTCAGCCCTCTGCACTGATTATTTTGTTCGAGCGAAGCATCCTACTCCCACGGGATTCTACGAATACATAGATATAGAAAAAACCGAAAAAACCGAACCGAACTAAAATAATGTCCGTCAACCTTCCAAAGGTTAATTAAATTGTTAAGTTATTTCAAGGACAAATATAACCGCAGTTATGTTAAATTAATTGTATAATATAAATATCTTCCTTGTCACAATTAGGTTTAAATTATAGCAAAAACGTCTGCTAATAATAACCGATTTGTCGCATTATTTATCGGCACAACGAGATATTTTCCTGTCCAAATGTAGGCAACATTATTAAATCATTTCATTTAGACTAATAAGTCTTACTTTCTCAAAATTACTTTACAAAAAGCAATCCGTAATAAATCAGCAGGTAAAAAAGATGTCGACGCAGCAGGACTGTAGATCTTGCCGAATGGATGTAGGGATTACACACAGACAACACTCTAGGTATGGTGCAAAAGTGTCTTTCGGTTGAATGTCGGTTTTTTATACACGACAATTTTAAACAAGTGGCACTCAAAAGCTATCAAGTTTACTAAATTTAAGAAAAGAAAATTGAATAGAAAACAAGTGGGTATAAATTCAAGAAAATTTAAGTTTAAGTTATATTTACATGTCGATAAAATCTTTCAGATAATTATGATCGTGAATGCTGAAAAGCGAAAAACAAACTATATGTGTTACAGCATTTCAATATTGATGTGAGTTTTGATATGATACCTATGACTTTAATGTTATTTTTCCCACAAAACTAAGCCAAATCAACACGATCACACAATATTATAATAATGTTTATAACTCGTTAAGTCAAAAACTTTTCAATTTTTATGTCAAAGCGATAACAGGGCCATAACCATGAACTCTTAAAACAATCTCAAACTTGTCAAATCTGTCAATTTTGGTACGTCATTTCATACAAAATTTGACAGAAATGATAATGTTTGACAGATTTGTGATTGTTTTAACAGTTCATGGTTAGGGCCCAGGGCGGTAACCACAAACCCCTAAAACAATCTCAAATCTGTCAAACATTATCATTTCTTTGAAGATAAATAACACTTGAAAAAAAAAACATCGACCTCAGGTGGGAGGTGTTATTTATCTTCAATTAAACCTTGCATGGAATTGCTAAAAACAAAAATTTACAATTATCATTTCTGTCAAATTTTGTATGAAATGACGTACCAAAAATGACAGATTTGACAACTTTGAGATTGTTTTTAGAGTTCATGGTTACCCCGCAGTTAAGGTTGAATATTACTCATCTTGTGTTCTTGCCAGACTCGTGTAATAAGATATCTCTTACCGATATTAATTGGCGATAAATCAGAGCAGTTGACAAACAAACTGTCCGCATCAAGCCGACTCCAATGCGATGGGATAATTGTCCGTCAATTTACATGTGTCAATCGCCATCAGTAATAAGAGATCGAAATGTATTACATTAAAAGAACCGGTTTGTGGCAAAAAAAAACCCTAAGTTTCTAATAATACTTACTCCATGGTTCCTATAAGAGGACGACATATTATAAACTTGCTATTATAGACTACGAAAATAGTATTACTTTTTAGGGTTCCGTACCCAAAGGGTAAAACGGGAACCTTTTACTAAGGCTCCGCTGTCCGTCTCTGTGTCTGTCTGTCTGTCACCAGGCTGTATCTCATGAACCGTGATAGATAGAGAGTTGAAATTTTCACAGATGATGTATTTCTGTTGCCTCTACACCATTAAATACTAACAAACAGACTACATAAGTAAATATATAAGGGGGCTCCCAAACAACAAACGTGTTTTTTTGCCGTATGCATAGATAATGGTACGGAACCCTTCGTGCGCGAGTCCTTTTTCTATTTTGTTGCTACGAAAGAAAGCTTGCTACGAAGCACAGCTACGAGGACTTAAGTTTTCGATTCCATGAAATGAAAAAAACACTTGCATATAGTAAATTAATTTCGAATTTCGCAATAACCTAAATAAAAAAGTTCATTATATTTCCGTTAGCTGTTTACTTGCAATTATTTAAAGTCATAGCCCAAACAGATCAGTAATAACAAATCAGCAAAACTATCTAACTGCTCCAAAATCTCTTTAGAAATGAGTCAATACTTAGATTTACATGTGATGTTCTTTAAGTTTTAAAAGGTTTCCAGGAATTAAGGACCCTAATTATTGTTACCTTTCAGTCCTTACATTAATGTGTTATGAATATTTACAATTGTCAACAAATCATCAATAAATTTATGGGTTATCTTGATTGAAAACGTGGTATAGTGGTTTATACGAAATACAAAAACCAATTGATTGATCTCTCCTCATTGGAGCACGAGCATTTGTACCAGAGTCATACATGTATATGTATTTAAGGAATCTAATAATATCCGTTTCTAATCACTGTACTTCGCACGTACTCCGCTTTGCTTCTGATTGTTAAACAGTAATATTTTCTGTTTAACAAAAAATAAGCAGGCTCCGTTGCGTGTATTAAAAAACCGGCCAAGTGCGAGTCGGGCTCGCGCACGAAGGGTTCCGTAACATTATCTACAAAAACGGCAAAAAAAACCTTTTTTGTATGGGAGCCCATTTAAATATTTATTTTTTCGGGTTTTTAGTATTTGTCGATAAAGCGCGAACAGAAATACATCATCTGTGAAAATTTCAACTGTCTAACTATAAGGGTTCATGAAATACAGCCTGGTGACAGACGGACAGACAGACAAACAGACGGACAGCCTTAGTAATAGGGTCCCCTTTTACCTGTTAGGTACGGAACTCTAAAAAAGAGCACTATGTTCAGCAGACGATCGACGTGGTCTAATTATGATGATGAAGGAGGTTTAAGAACACTCCTCCCCCTAGCATGACTAACAAAACACGATATGATATGAACTTCAACTGTCAAAATATGAAGTTTTATCGAAACAGCAAGCATGGCCGGGACGTCACTGGCACGAATGTGCCCGCTGTTTCGATTAAAGTTCAAGATGGCGGCCATGTATATCATATTCTGACAGTTGGGTGTTGATAAACCGCTATATCATATCATATCAAATCGTGTTTTGTTAGTAGTCTGGCTGGCTGTTGTTGTTGAACCTCGCAACAGTTAAACAAACAACCGGCCGCGTGGCCGCTAACGATGCCACCGATGACGGCCTTGATTGATTGGAGCTCCTCGACAGGGCTCCGGAACATTTGCGACGAACAACCAAGTTTATGGAATATATTCCATTACAAGTTTTATGGAATTCAATTCACACATTAATTCTATGGAATTCTATTCATTTATTGACAGTTAAAAATATTGCTCCCGATAATTGACAGCTAGACATTTTTTTTGTACGTTAAAAATAAAACGAGTACTCTTACTAAAACACCAGAAAAAATACATATTAAAACTACAGATAATAATTAGTTCATATTCACAGATAATAATTTGATTGATTTGACCTTGGGACCAAGACCTTGCGACAAGGATACTGTAATGAAATGAAATGAAATGGAATTATTTATTCTATATAACATACAGAATAAATAATTTCATTTCTTTTCATTTCATTTCATTACAGTATCCTTGTCGCAAGGTCTTGGTCCCAAGGTCATTCTCACTCAGACATTCAACTATCTGAGAATGACTTTTTATGCTATTGTTTAGCTGTAAGTAGTATATGACCACGTTTATTAAAACATGTTTGGCTGCAGTTTTAATGAAGAAATCTAGAATAGGAGTGAAGTGGCGACAAAAGAGTAGGCAAGTAGCTTCAACACGAGACAGTGATGCAAGGAATAATAAGCTTTCTTGTCTTCCTCTTTCTCTTTTTTCTTCTTTATCCCGTTTTTATCAGGGTAAAATTAACCGTGATCCTGGGTGCAGCAAGTTTTTTACTGCATTTAGAGCGGTAGCCAACATACCCCCGCATCCCTCAATTTGCCACCTTGTGAAACGCATCGCAATCATACAACACGCAACTTTGACAGCTCGTAATTTTCGTCATTACAATAAATTGCTCATTAGAACGCGCTTCAAATTGAGTTGAATTAAATAATAATTAATCGTAATTAACACGTCACACAAAGCACAATAAAACCTATTTCTATGTAAATTAAGTTACGCGGGTGTGCCACCCCTGGCGCGGCTACTTCAAACGACTTGATCCGTCAGCATTTTGACATCTTTGATGTACACCGACAAATAGTAACGAAATCATTTAATTATTATGTCTCTTAACTTATTCGTAATAAGACTTGTGTGTTTTTTATTGGAACTGGCCGATATTTCTGATGATTCTCGTGCCATACTTAAAATAAGTGGGATCATTTCGGCATAGGAAGTTTATGTCAAATCAAATGATCGAATGGTCGAAAAGAACTGGTCATCATGACTGTGACAGGGTGGTATTTGTGGGCCGAATGTTTGACTGGACAGAATAATCTTACGATCTTTAAATGTCTCGCCGTTGACATTATTTGTGTTACATAAACTTTGTTACTTTTTGTGTGGGAAACAAAATGAGATGTTATTATGGAATCGGAAATAATGCGCCGTCATCCAAAATTCCAACATCGCAGCCTTAAAATGGACAGAATGAAAGTTACAAGACTTTGATTATGTAAGGAAAAGAGTACCTAATCCTAGCTTTGAGCGTCGTTTTAAGTGGTATTAGTTAGTGTGATTAAAAACCTGCAGTTTATTGAACCTGCGAAACCTGCCTGATGTCTCGCATACTTAGGTACCATTTATTTTTTAACATCGTGTTTTTTTTTCATTTATTAAAGTGTATGAATACATACTTACGATAATCTGATTACGCTTGACGCGTGTATTACCGTTTTTACGGTAAGAGTACAACGAAATACCTATACTCGTAGTTTTTCTTAATATTTGCTGGCATGTCTGCAATAATCAATAATACACCGTGAATTTTTAATTACCCGAGAAAATTAACTAACATACTCAGATTTATTTTATTTATTTTATTTTTTCTTTATTCAAAATCCACAGCTCTTAAAAAAGTTACAATTCACATATATACCTAACCTACAGCCAATAATGGATTCTATATTTATTATAAAAAAATTTTTTTTGAGAAATTTATTTAAAAGGTCCCTAACATTCCTTAAAAAATATGCACCATAAAATTCCTGCTAATTCAAATAGTAATCGATATCATTCCAACATAAACGGAACCAAAATTCACCTAATTTGGTCGCGTGATATTGGCGTACGGAAAGAATAACTATGAATGATTTTTTTTTCATTCATAGTTATTCCTTACGTACGCCAACGCCGTACGCCGTTCCATTTTTTTTATTCGCCAAATTCGATGTATATCGATATCTGAGTATGTTAGTTAATTTTCTCGGGTAATTAAAAATTCACGGTGTATATACTTTATTGAAATTACAACCGGCTAAACAGTGTGAACAGACTACTGAGGTCGTCCAGCCTCCCTAGTATGACAAAAAAACACAAATATAGCGACAACTAACTGTCAAAATATGAACTTTTATCGAAACAGCGAGATGAACGTGACGTCACCGGTATAAGGTGAACAAGGCGGAATAATATTTTGACATTTGGGTGTCGATAAATCGCTATATCAATCGTGTTTTGATGGTCATGGGGGGTAGATAGAATAAGGATTGGTACGGCCTAGACCCTACGATTATACGATACGATATAATCAGTAGTATTATAATAACCGACGACCTCCGTAGCCGAAAGGCGAGCACGCCGGACTTTAAATGGCGCCGCCATCTCTGAGGTTCCGGGTTCGATCCCCGGTCGGGTCAATGTAGAAAACGAACTTTTCTATATTGGCTCGGGTCTGGATGTCGTGGTACCGTCGTTGTTTCTGATTTCTATAACACAAGTACTTTAGCAACTTACCTTAGGATTAGAGCAATGTATGTGATATTGTCCAATATTTATAAAAAAATATATAAAATTTATGTTACTATTAACAATAGTTTTCCAAGCGTTTATATTCTCTATTCGCGTGGCAGCGGACGCGAGCGTAACTCGATGCGCACACGCAAGACTAACCGCCACTGCGGGTGACACACCCACTAATTATACGTTGGTTTGTTCCGGACTTTAATTATTAGATCCTCAAAATTATGACTAGAGATTAGCTTACTGTCGAAGACATAAACCTATTTTGTTTTTCTTTTTAATTTAAATTTTTGACAGATAAAAAAGTTTTTTGTTTTTCACTTCCAATAAAATAATTGCATAATACGATACAATATTTACAGTTTTTCATTATAATAATTAATTTACAATAAAGAGTCATACAATTACAATACATCTTACTACATAGTTCTTCAGTTCTTCACTTACCTTAAATAATAGTGACTTCTATCGCAATCGTATCTGTATTAAGTAGATTCTTTCATTCCTAAGAGGCAAAAGATAATTTTAGAAATTAGCAACCCTATAGTGTTGACAGGTATAGAAAATGTGTTTCAAAGAATAGAGTTCGAGCTTTAGGAACTACGGACCCTGTGTAATTGGTACTATATCCCATTAGGGTTGTTTGAACCTAGGAAATATACACCCATTATTTCATCACTGAGGTTCCGGGTTCGATCCCCGGTCGGGTCAATGTATAAAACAAACTTTTCTATATTGTCTCGGGTCTGGGTATTGTGGTACCTTCGTTATTTCTGATTTCTATAACACAAGTGCTTTAGCTAATTACCTTAGGATCTGAGCAATGTATGTGATGTTGTCCAATATTTAATTTATTTATTTATTATTCCAGACTTCTATCCCTAGAGGTCTCAAATATGAGCTACTTCTTCCTAGCAGTTTGTCTTTAAGTCGGAGTACACATGATTACGATACTATGTAATAATATAAGACATCTGTCTGTTACACAAGGAACCTAACCTAACCACTAGGAACTTGTCTATATTGGCTCGGGTCTGGGTGTTGGGGTACCGTTGGTGTTTCTAATTTCTATAACACAAGTACTTTAGCTACTTACCTTAGGATCAGAACAATGTATGTGGCGTTGTATTTATTGTCATCATCATATCGGCCTACCGCATTCCAGTGCTGGACGTAATTCTCCCTCAAAAAGCGTCAAAAAGCACGATCTCCCGATTTCATCCAGCTATGCCAGATTCATTCCTTGAGGCAACCACGACCCTCAGCAATTAGTAAACCGATGCGAGTAGGAGGATCTATCAGAAACCGTTACATGCGCCAGGGGCGTGCGGTACATAAAGGCAATAAGGCAGTGCCTACCTGATAAATGAAATGAGGTAGGCAGTAGGTACTTACAAATGTATATTTATCATGAAAACCACTGATTTTAATCAATAGTACACATATGTAAGTGCCTACTGCCTACCTCGACATAAAACCAATGCCCGCCACTGACATGCGCGCCTTGATAAAGTAAATGAATAAATATTGGACAACATCACATACATTGCTCTGATCCTATGGTAAGTAGCTATAGCACTTTTATTACAGAAATCAGAAACAACAACTGTACCACAACACCCAGACCCGAGACAATATAGAAAAGTTCGTTTTCTACAATGACCGACTGGAAATCGAAGACCTCAGAGATGATGACGCCTAGTCCGGCATGCTCGCCTCTCGGCTACGGAGGACGTCAATAAAGCGGTACTTTTTTAATAAATATTCTGTGCAGTTGAAATGCGGAAATCGGAAATTTTCATCGCTGACCCGGTGACTTAAGCTGTAACCTAAACTAACGGGAAGATCGACAGACAGACGGATCTGATTAGCATAACGTCATATGACAAAGAGGAAGCCTTATCGGTTCCACATCTTTCCTCTTTTATTTGACACATAATTGTTACATCAAGAGGTTCGGTAACCTAGATCCTGGGCACCCCCGTGGCGATGATCGATCGACGGGTGCGCGCGCGCATTTTGATGCGGTTTGGTAGGGAGCGATAATCAACTCCTAATATTCAGGAATAAGAATATGTTAATTAGATATAAACGAAAAAACATAATCTAAGATTTTTTCACCAAAAATGGTTCTCGCTCAGCATTTGTCGTGAAAGCCAAGAATTTATCACGACTCCGGACCCCGACGCTAGTCCGTTATGTAGTTCTACTATCAAACGGTATTTCCACCATTTCGTGAATTTAATGTACAGTAAACCCACTTGTTAATTAAGCAAAAGCAGGAATTTGACCGGCACAGAAGTTTAACGAACCAAAATTCGTTTACAGATTCAAATATTTTAACACACGTGAATTATAATATTATTATTTTATAGATTAGAAGATTTAATCAACTTTATGGGCACCCTATGCACAACAGAAGCTTACAACTTCCTAAAAACAGGCGTGTCCACAAACGAAGTGATGGGGTAAAGCGATAGGCGCTTTGTCGATAATTTCCGACGCTATCTTTATTACCGCGCTAACGACGCGGCAGTTGCGCGCGCGCGTAAACCGTAATTATGAGTTTTAATTCACGTAATTAAACTGTAAATATCAATGAACCCACTCTGTGGTGTGTGTGTGGTGGTTTTGAACTTTGACTTGTGAAGATCAAACTAGGTGGCAAACTGTAAACACTGAAAAGATTGCGGGCGCCACCGTATTTAACATAAACTTATGTTATAATTCGTTATCTCGAGTGATAGTTAATAAAAGTTTCTTTTTATTTGAATACATTAAATGAAGTCTTCAAGACTTTATAGGCTGCATAATTGGGTAGTGAACACCAATCATAAATAAGACTTAATTTATTAAATCTGACTCCTCTCAAGTAGTACGATGGTTTACTGCTAACAATCTGTTCCTTAATGCAAAAAAAACCAAGCTTATCAAATTTACTATGCCCAATGTGAGGCAGGTCAGTACGCATATTAATATGTCAGACGATCATATAGATGCAGTCAATTCAACAACCTTTTTGGGAATTACAATAGACTCCCGACTGCAATGGGGTCCCCATATAATTGCCTTGTCAGGAAGGCTCAGTTCGGCGGCTTATGCTGTGAGGAAAATAAGGCTTTTAACTGATGTCGAAACGGCAAGACTAGTATACTTTAGTTATTTTCATAGCTTGTTGTTGTATGGTCTATTGCTATGGGGCTCAGCTGCTGATATTGAGTCAATCTTTGTGTTGCAGAAAAGAGCTGTACGTGCAATATACTGTCTTGGGCCTCGCGACTCTCTGAGGGAGGTCTTTAAAGATATTAAAATATTAACAGTAGCGTCACAATACATTTTTGACAATATTATGTATGTTAGAAAAAACCTAAGTTCATTTAGCCTTAAATGTGATTCACATCATTATAATACTAGAAATAAAAATAAACTTGCCGTTCCGAGCTTCAGATTAAAGAAAGTGGGTAATTCATTTTTGGGGAAATGTATAAAAATCTTCAATAAAGTACCACAAACTCTTGTTGACTTGCCTGTTTATGAGTTCAAAAACCACATTAAAAAAATCCTTATGGAAAAAGGATACTACAAAGTTGAAGATTACTTGAACGACAAGAGTGCATGGACTTACTAGCCTGCCTAGCTCGCACTTACACTATCTTGTAATTGTATTTCCTGTAATAAAATCAGGCTGACAAAGGTGACTGAGTTTCTTGCGCCGTTTCTTCTCATCACCAGCCGATATGTTGTCCCGAAGCGGTGGTAGGGCTAAGTTATATGTTGGGACGTGTATAAGTGCCCGGAAGAGGGCCTATATACAGAATAAAGAATTTCATTTCATTTCATTTCATTTCCTTATTCTAGGCCCGGATAACCCGGAACATTATCATATATTCGAAGAATCTGATTTATGTTTGCTTAAAAACCAATAAAAAGTTAACAATGACGTCAAAGCTTGCTATAACCATACAAATTATAAGGCAGAGGTGCGTTTTGAGGGCACATAAAAAGTATGTCAATTGATTGGTGGTGACAACTAGCCTATTATATTCTTCCTTTTACAAAACAGTAAAAATACTCCTATTAACTATTTCAGCAACAGCTCTTCTACTCGTTTTATTCTTGTGCATTTTCCCATTTCAAGTATAGCGTAGATAAGGTCTACGACAAGTTAATTAAATTTAAGTTTGGTTTATGGACTCTTAAACTGCTTTTATTAGGCAAATTAGTAACCAAGCTCATTCCTACCTACTCAATATTTTAATTGGATCAAAAATGCATGGTCTTAAAACATAAAAATAGTTAGAAATAATTAAATATGCTTCTAAATTGAACATATTTTTGTAAACGTTAACTTTTATTTCTACCTACCTATATGTCTATCTGGCATGGTTTACCATCGTTGTCTTACGAGGGATGAGACAATATATTTTGCCAGAATTAAACATTGTTTTTAGGGTTCCCTACTCAAAAGGTAAAACAGGGCGGTAACCACGAACTCTTAAAACAATCTCAAATCTGTCAAACATTATCAAATCTGTCAAATTTTATATGGAATGACGTACCAAAATTGACAGATTTGACAACTTTGAGATTGTTTTAGGCTGTATCTCATGAACTGATAGTTAGACAGTTCAAATTTTCACAGAGGATGTATTTCTGTCACCGCTATATCAACAAATACAAAAAAAACAGAATAAAATAAATATTTAAGGGGGTCCCATACAGCAGACATGATTTTTTGCCGTTTTTATAGAAAATGGTACGGAACCCTTCGTGCGCGAGTCTGACTCGCATCTAGCCGGTTTTTAACAGACCTGTCAATCAATTAGGCTGAGTTGCATGCACCTTAACTTTAACTATAACTATGACTATAACTAGTGTTTCTGTATGGAGTTTGACAGACTTTTGACAATAGTTAAAGTAAATTGGTACAACCCAGCCTCAGGTGGTCATAGTCGATTCAACTATTTACAATCACGAGCACTAAAACCAACAAAAAAAAATATTCCGTGAAATGGTACACTAAATCCTCCCCGGCATGCACGTCGGAGACATGCAGTAGGTAATTTTCGTAAGTAAAAAGTCAGTGTATCGGATGTTGTAATATGTAAAACAAGAGCAGTTCATGTGCAGTACTGTGCAGTGGCGAGCGAACCGCGGCGGGTAGGTAATAAACCGATAAAGTAGCAGATTGTGCGCAGGCGCGCGTGCCGGCCCTCGCGCACAGGAGTACGTAACATTTATTTATTTAAACTTTATTGAACAGATTTAATAAATCATACAAATACAATAGGTGGACTTAATGCCATGAGGCATTCTCTTCCAGTTGCCCATCAGGCTAAACAGAGATGTTTTGTGGGAGATAAAGATGATACAATTTTTAAATCCTCACACTCGGCCGGGTCGCGAATCTAGGCTGAGCGCCTTCAGCGTTGTATATTTATAATAAATTAAATTGTATTTATTAATTTATATTCATATATTTATTAAGTTATTAATAATAACTTTAATAGTTCTTAAAGTTCTATTATTTGTCTCTTCTTGTCTTCATTTATTAGGGTTCCATAACCAAAGGGTAAAACGGGACCATATTACTAAAGCTGCGCTGTCCGTCTGTCTGTCTCTCTGTCCGTCTGTCACCAGGCTGTATCTCATGAACCGTGATAATTAGAGACTTGAAATTTGCACAGTTGATGTATTTCTGTTGCCGCTATAACAACAAATAATAAAAAACAGAATACAATAAATATTTAAGAGGGCTACCATACAACAAACGTGTTTTCATAGATAATTGTACGGAACGGAACCCTTCGTGCGCTACCCGACTTGCACTTGGCCGGTTTCGGCTCGGAGAACAAGATAACGTTTAGGAGTAAGAAAGAATGAGTCCCACAAGGTGGACAGAGGAGGTCGTCTTTACTTCTTTACCAGGCGGTAAGGTTGCAGAAAGCTGCTGGATGCAGGCCGCTTCCAACCGATCAATCTGGAAGTCACTGGGGGAGGCCTATGTTCAGCAGTGGAGTGGACGTCCTGTGGTTGAAATGATAATCATGTTGAGAGAGAATCGTGCACTATGGCTTCTTGAAGACCCAGGTGGTTTTGGTTTTCTGTACAGAATTTTACGTAAAACCAACTTGCTCGCGTACGCAGAATGTTTAGCTACAATTATACGTGCGTTACGATTTTAATAACTGAAAAAATGTTTTTAAATACCTACAAGTAGTTGATACTACCAAACAGTTTAACAAGATGCAGTTGCAGGCAATTGCGGCAGATTATCCAATCGCTTTCTCCGCAGCTGCTGACCTCGGCCACGGTACAGTCCGCTGCTAAATATCTAACACGTTTTGTTATTAGTAGCCGAGTCGACGGAAGCAAAATACATGCAATGGCGCAGCGGCCAATGTAATCTGTTTTGATACTAGTAAAGTTAAGAAAATTAATAAAGTTATTCTGTTCAAAAAACTTTTTTTCACTTTCGAACTCGCTTACTTAGATAGTAAATGAGTTACCGCGCACATTAACCGTGAATCAGAGTTCGAGATTTCTCAGAAACATTTAGGTGCGTAGTTCTTACCAACTTCAGCAATGACTTGTGTAAGTTTCAAATGGCGAGATTAGGTAGACAGCTTAAAACATCACCAGTGAGAAATGTGTATAGAAATGAGTCAAGTCAAAGTCAAGTCAATTCAAATTACTAATTTGGTTCTACACTTTTTGTCTACTTATTGGCCATATTTTAGTTAACTTAAAAAATATCAAATGCTGGTTTACCTACAGATATATCCACTGTGTTTATTGTGTAAGGATCATAAGAGAACTTTATAATCTGTAATAAAGATTAATTAATTAATTCAGACATAGTTTTGGTAGGCTACAAGGCTTAAGAGAACCAAATATCAATTATACTATTCTAGAAAAAAAATATCAACGATATACTTTTGCAGTTGAGTAGAATCACGAACAGTGGCAGTAAATAAATAAGTAAACATTGGTCAACATTACATAGTACATTGCTCTATCCTATAGTGAGTAGCTGAAGCACTTGTGTTATAGAAATCAATAACAGTATTACAACACTCAGACCCGAGGCAATATAGAAACTTTGGTTTTCTACATTGTCCCGTCAGGGAATCAAACGAGACCTCAGAGATAGCGACGTAAAGACCGACGTGCTCGCAATAACATAATGTTATCCATTATTAATTCAACTATTATTACATGATTATTTGAAGTTATTACTAGGTATTACGAAGGATTTGAAATTTATTAAATTTGACATTTATTTAATAATTTATTTCGTCATGTTGTTATTGTATCTATAGTTTATTTTGTAGGAAATATTTTTGATTTTATTTTAATGTGAATATTTGTGAAGCTGCAGCTATCGAATTGGTTTTTTCCTGTAATGGTAAATGTATGTATGATTCTAATAAATAAAAAAAAATGTATTTAATCTAATCCTTCAAAAGAAAAGTGTCATTAGGGCTACACGTTTTTAATGGCGACTGTACGCATATTACATGTGCGCACTGAGGCGGCTCCCCAGAGCATTGGTTTTGTTGCTCCTCGCATCGCGTTGCTTTAAATCAAGTGCGAATATCAAACTTCATTATACGCACTGCTGGTTCTAAACTTAGCAGTCTTTGAGCCAATCTTCTAGAGATTATTTGGAATAAGCCTGCCATGTAACCCGGCATTAAGCACTAACTACCTTTTAAGTTGTATGTAGCTTGATCAGCTTGTTGTTTTGAAAGTTTTAAGTACTTCGTTTTAAACTTTCATGGTCACTAACATTAGAATAGTTTTTTACGAGATTGCTACCATGTACCTTATTTTTGAGTTCCCGATAATTTGGCACTGTTGCAAGCGCCATGATCACGGAGTAACTCCGTGTCGTAAAAAAATATTCTAATTTTAAGTACTTGGTCAACTGTAAAAAGATAACGAAGAACTTTCTGAGTCTGAGAACTGTCTGTCAAATCTAATCAATTAGTATTGATTTTTATATTAAAAACTAATAAAAAGCAGTAATTAAACTTAAACATTAAATAATATTTATTTTATTTAATTGTAGTTCACAAAAAGGTATGGTCAAAAGAAAACACTCACATTTAATTAGTTTTTTTAGGCGTAAGCCCAATTAATGAAAGTTTAGCTTTTGTCTCCGGCCGCCCCTTTTCTATGTACGATTCTATGTCCATCTCAGAAATCAGCAACTTCCTTGGTAAAGTTATTGAAGAAATTCTTTGAGGCCTGACGGGTTTACTAACGTTCGTCTTCCGTAAAATAGGCGGGCTTGGAACATTACGCCGCACCTCGTCAGCATCAGAAGACTGAGACGACTTCCGTAAGCTGGGCTTCTTACAGCTGTTATGGTATTTTGACTGCCTGTGTGTGTAGGGTATGCCATTCTCAGCAGCAAAATGAATCTTGGTTTTAGATTTAACAGACTTACTACTACTGGTCTTGCTTTTAAGAAGAACAGGAGACGGAACGTGAATTTCTGGTATAGGACTGGCATTTGTCACACTATCACTTATACCCTCGTTGTATAACATCAGCCTGCTTTTCACAGGTTTCTTCTTTAATTTTAAGAATTTTTTTAAAGACTTTTTCTTGATAGGTTCGCCATAGTCCTCTCTAATATCTGTATCTTTCACAGTTTCCTGACGAATACCCCTCGGAACGTGACCCGTAGCCTTGCCACAGTAGCCATATGTAGGAGCGGACTGGCTCAATTCAGATCTTTTTAATATCGGAATCGGATTACAGCTCTGATTGGCGTACATGTTTGGCAAGTTTGTGACTGTCTCTGTGCTCCTCACGGGTACCTCGGGGGGCACACACACGTCGGACACCTGCGGGGCGGAAGGTATAGTGATGCAGACCCCGCAGCAAGCGTCGCTCAATGTCGGAGTCATCGTGTACTGATCAGAAAACGTCATAATATTGTTTTTGAATCTGGCAGACTTTGTAGAGCCTAATGAAGCCACTCGCGATGGGCAATTCCGGGTCGAGCAGCTTTCGCATCTGCAACAGTGTTTTGGGCTTTCTTCCGCGATGTCTGTGAGTGAGTTCTCTGTGGAAGACATTTCCACGAAAGGATTCCATCGTAGGGATTGCAAAAGCGAAGGGCAAGCAGTTATTGTGTTCCTTTTCGGCGCGAGACGAGTCTTGTGTGTGGTCAAGAATTGAGGAGGGTTTGTGCATTTGGTTGCATTTTGGAATGACGAAGCGAAGTCTTTTGCTACGTAATCATCTGGGGCCGCTACTATTTGTGAGATCAACCTTGCCCGGGAACTTTCTTTGATAATCCTCTTGACATCTGTTCTGATGTCGTGTACCGGTTTGATAATGCTCACCTGACACTCCTCTGCGAAGTGGGACACGTGGAAGGATTCTGATTCATCTAAATCGACTTGCTGGTAATTCATCGTAATGAATCACGAATCAATATTTTTATTTTAGACTTGAAAATTTTAGGTTACCATGTTTCACTACATCTTTCAGAGATTGACACACTGGCAAAGACATTGCAACTAGAAATACAATTTCATACAATTTCTTTGCACACTGGTCAAATAACGATTGACATATTATGACATTGTGGATTGAACAAGGAATTTATATGTGCTACGATTGACAACAATTTGACAGTTTTCCATAAATAGCAACTTCGTCAATAAATTGCAGAGTAAAATCACAGTTCATTATACTTTATACTTTATTACATTATACTATGATAAAATACTTCAGATTTTGCTAGTTAGCGCCTAAAATGAATATTCGAATGTTTTATAGTTATCGGTGCGTAGAACATAAAGCATAATAATTTGTATCTAGGTATATTATTATACATTATTTAAGCTTTTAATTCATCATCATCATAATCATCATTTCAGCAACAGGACGTCCACAACATAGGCCTCCTCCAGTGACTTCCAGATTGTCCGGTTGCGCCGGACCTGCATCCAGCGGCTTCCTGCAACCTTTACCAGGTCGTCTGTCCACCTTGTGGGTGGGCGTCCCACGCTGCGCTTGCTAGTACGTGGCCTCCATTCCAGAAGCTTTTAATTGATAGTAGTTGATTCTAACTTTAATTGATTCGGTTACACTGCTTCTTCTCATTTACCAGTTGATGTAATACTTGAAGAAAGCTATGACGATGACAGAAGATGAATGTTAAGGTCCTTATAAATTAGATTTTTAATACTTGAAAAAAATCGTCCGCCTCAGTCTACCGCATACCGGGCGAGTGCTTTGACCACTAAGCTACCGAGACGTTAGTCAACTCGACGAAATCTTTCAAGTGGTTCTCGCTGTCAAAGCCAGCGTATTTTCTAATCAATGTTGCGGTATATTACTACTACCGTCAACACCCGATAGAAATATTTTTACAAATATTTAACTATTGGTAAAGATCAGAAAAGCTTAAACAATCAAAATTTTTGTTTTTAGCAATTACCATGCTAGGTTTATCTAAGATTTTTAATACTTGAAAAAAAAAACTCTCTCACCCGGTATGCGTTGGACGTGGGTTCGGATCCCACCTGAGGCGGAAGATTTTTTTCAAGTATTAAAAATCTTAGATAAACCTAGCATGGTAATTGCTAAAAACAAAAATTTTAACTTTTTAAATAAGTAATTAAGTATATTAGGTACATAAGTTAAATAAAAAAAAAACAAAAGAAATGTCGCAAATAAAACATTTTATCCGCAGTAAATAGATCTGCTGCTATGGTTTGAGTGGAGAAAAATTGTTTTTTTCTAAGATTTCCGTTGATCATATTATAAGAAACAGTAGAACTATCCTCCTAAATGAAGGTCATGGATCTATCTTGATTATTCTATCAAAATAATGCTCTAAGTTAAAATGCAGTCAACTTTTAGTAGGTTCAGGGTTAAAATGTAGTCAACTTTTAGTATAGGGTCTAAAATACTAAATAACTGAGTTAAAGGAGTATTTCAATATTATTCAGATGCAAAAAATATAAAACAATTACATTTCAGCTGCTGTCCAAACATTTTATCCAAGTACGTAGTGAGTAAACAGCTGATGCGACGGAAACACCTATTTGATCGCGAACCACTTCACTTCATATCCTCGTGACAATAACGGATTGAGTAACATATTTCTTACAACGACTCACAACCCCCGTCCAAACAATACACTTCTCAAAGTCGAAAGAATAAGGATCTATTTAGCTGCACGAATAAGTTGGTGTTTAGATTGTCCTGGCCAGTGTATTGTGAGCCACCGTGCGTCCTCCTCCTGAGGGGACAAAGGGGAGACACAGGTCCAATTGAGCAGGTCTTATGTCATAGCCAAGACGACAGATGCTGGCAATTGCGCGAGTCAAAGATCAGAGGAAGTGGCGCGGCTGAGCGCAGCTGAGCGGCGCGTGCGCAGGGCGCGGTACTAATTGGCGAGCATTTGGGCTCTGATGGGATCAGCTGTTATGCGCTGATATAGAGATAGCTATGCCAAATCATGGTTAATTTAGTGTTGAATTTGAGTACTTTTTATTCCACTTTTTATTTAAAGAACTATGTTTTTGGGGTTTTTGTATGTCAATGCCATTTTACGACAATTATGAGTTTATTACTAGACTAATCACTCTATGTCATTGAGCACACATCCTACCAATATTATAAATGCGAAAGCTTGTGAGTATGGATGTTTGTTGCTTTTTCACAAAAAAACAACTGAACGAATTTGGATGAAATTTTGCACTCATATAGTATATGATTTGGATTAACATATATGATACTTCTTATTCCGGTTAAATATTCCTATGGGATATAAACTAAAAACCACGCGAGCTAAGACGAGGGGAAAAATATAAAGTGGAAATGTGTTTTGTTCTTTAAAATTTCTGCCATTACATAACCTGTGACGGTAGGTACTCGGTACTCTTTTAGTATGTAGAAGAGAGAGACTTGTCATTTCATACCAAAGGCTAGTGAAAAAATATTAACTGTTTTGGAAAATTTATAGGATGGCTTGATGCTTTGTGTAAGTAGGTACAAACATTCAAAGCAAGATTTGCTGGCCGTTTCAATCGTTTACTCTACTTACTCATGTGGTCTGTTCCTATTTATCTCTGGGGACAAGACGACCCAATCATTTCTTGCGTAAAATAACATACAAGTTACAAGTCGTTAGATAAAATTGATACTCTCTGTTTGATTGTTATATACAATTTAATGTTCGAAAATAACCAGTAAATGAATGGCCGGCGACAAAAGGCACCTAAAACAGCAATAAAACACGAATTAACACGGTGGGCCGCAGTTAGGCCCATCAACATATCTCAATAGTTAAAATTTTATCGCCACTAAAATGAGGGAATGGGTCTATTCTAGATAGGGCGGTGGGTTCCGTATCAATTACATGCGATCTCGTTAAGTGCAGATAATTATTTCAGGGTCAAAACGCACTAACAAAACATATTTTACACGATATAATTTGATGTTTCATTCTACGATAATTAGTACAATCTTAACTTAGATACTCAAAGATTATACCTTGTACTGCAAAGGGACAATTGTGGATTCTGGTGTAGTGTATAAGCAACCATCGCATCAAATATTAACCAATATTTATTTACTTATTCATTTTGTCAACCAACCAAAAAATTATACATAAAGGCAAAGCGCGTCAAAGTTTGGGAGATAGGGCTCGTGAGTCTCGTGACGACACTTTTAAATAAAAAAAAATACCTTAACGTGTAGGCGACATTTCAAATCAATGTAATTATTATTATCTTTTATTCAAATGACCATCCACATTTTTTTGTGATTTCCCTATTTAAAGGCAATATGAATTTGGTTTAATTTGACTTTAAATATCTCTGAAATATTTTGATTAGGTATGTAAAAAAAGAAAAAATACGTGAAACTGCTTTTTGATAATCTACCTGATTGACCAATAAAAATAGTTAGTCGTCAGCCCTATTGTGGTTTCTAGGGTAGTTTAACAAGCAACGCATCAAACTCTGTCACTGTTATAAAGTACTCATTGGCTTCGATACCAAACACAGAAATACAATATTTTTGTTAGATACACCAAAATATAGACATCGTAAGCTACTGTCATGCTGTCACTGAGTACTGCATTTAAAATTGTCAAGAAAACAATTCGGATTTGTAGCTTCAATTAATGGCAAATAAAAATGGATTCTTATCTCCCTCTTCATTTTTATTTGTCATCTGAATCTACCCTCCTCATTCATATTTCCTTCATATTCTATCTTCATCTTCATAAATTCTAATAAGCTTTTATCATATAAACTAATGTTAATATAGTAATCTATATATATAAAAATGAAACCCGTTTTCCGTTGTCACGGCATCACGCGTGAACGGCTGGACCGATTTCGCTCATTCTTTTTTTGTTGTGTTTGTTATTGACAGGAGAAGGTTCTTATGAAATAAAAATATAAGAAAAATGAGCGGAAAATTAAAAAAAAAAACAAATCTAAAGACAACGGGAACGAAGTCGCGGGCAACAGCTAGTTAGTAATAAATAAACATAACATAGTATGAGGCTTAGCTTGGATTAAGTGCTAACTCTAATCTAAATTTTTAAAAAAAACCGTGAACACTCATCTACGTGACATTGGCGGAATTTAGCGGTGTGAACCAAGATCACCAAGATAATTTGGCCATTTAAGAAGAAGAAGAAGAAGAAGAAGAATAATTCGGAAATTAAGGGCCTGCTTCACGATAAGTTCTGCTTTAGTTATAAATAAGCAATATTATACTTATCTGAAGAATAAACACGATTTTTGACAGATTTTTGACACGATTTTCAAACACTTTTTATCCTCTTATTTTTATCTTTTACATAACTTTAACCGTACATTGCGGAACAGGCCCTTAATCATGATGCCCTTAAAGGGACACCATTTCGATTCCTTGACCACTGCCGCAAAACCTAAATCGAGTTTTAGATACCTCTGAATGTATGCTCTTGTATCACTAATGTATCATACGTACAAAGTATCATAGTTGTATCATATGTACAAAGTTATTATAAACGTTTATATTGTTGTAAAAAAAAGGCTATACCGCAAAATTTATGGTCAAAATGATAATTTTATCAGAAACTCGGTAAACGATCGGCGCACTCGATAAACACGGTTTTATTACTAAAACACAATAAAATTTGGACAACAAAGCGTTCTTGTGTAAATAAAAGTTTAAAAACAGTGGGAAAGCCGAGTTTGGTAACTTGCATTAAAAATGTTATGGGCCCATCAATTTGAAGTGTCACTGTGGTTTTAGGACACAGTTTTAATTTTTGACGTTTATAGCTGGTCCCGGGCCGCGGGCCTAAGCAAGGGACCATATTGAGGGCCGTACGAATTTCGTAACTAATTCTTCATTGACCCCTGACTTAAGATGCTCAGATGAGGACACTCCTCATACACTTCTTTTACGCTCTGGCGTTCAAGCCAATAATCAAAAAAAAATCTTGAATATACCTATTTCCAAAATATTGGTTGGTAATGAAATATTATATTTAGTGAGGTATCGTTCTAATTTACTTCACCAATGTTTCTTTTGAAAATTACTTTTAAATATGCTTTCAATACTTCGCGCTTTTAATGACACGGCTTTTGAGCAGTAGTGTAATTGATTTCAAGAAACATTGACGTTTAAGTTTAAACTTATAGATTCAATTTTAATTTTTGCTGTTTGGGTTTTTGATGTGTCATAACATAATTAAGTGCAAGAGACCAACATTATTAAAATTAAAACTAAAAAAAATCCTGAAAATTACAAATACTACACTTTTGGTACGGAAACTTGGTCAAGCTTGATTTATTGTGTAACTCTCATTTTTTTTCATAGACGTTGGATACGGAATTTTACTGTTTAAAAAAAGTACCTACCTACCCCAAGTAGTTCAACAAATAGTAGAAATTTAATCACTTTAGTTGTTTGGAAGGTAAAAAAAATGAGTATTCTGTCTACCCACATCGAACTCTACATATGATAATGGAAATCCGAGCTCACTGGCTTGCGTGATAGTAAAATTGAAATACAGCCACACTATTTCAATTTAACGATTGTCCCTGCGCACAACACTACTATATTACGCGTAAAACAAAGTGACGCGATAACTCAGTCGTAAACGATGATATATCGACAATTAAACACTATCTCATAAACCAACAGGTGGACCCGTTAACTTTTTACGTCCTTTATTATTTATTTTTCAACTTTTTTTTGGATTTCTCCTTTAATTGCTAGATTCGAGCCATTTCAATAAAAATAACAATTATATTTTAATGGTCACGATTTATGGTTACACGTTCATTTTTGTGGTTACAAAAACAATGGCGTGCATATGAAATATTATAATAAAAACTATTTGATAGGAGGGCAGATGTGGTGCGGCCAGTGCGTACGTAGTGAGGTAGGTATACCACAAAAGCTTACTTTACTGTTTTATTTAATAGGTCAATTTTATTGATTTTTTAGAGAATAATTTCTATTCTTTAATTAATACGTCTACACTACGGGAACATTGCCGAACTGTCAAAAAAATTACATGTCTTTTACCACAAGTTCACAACCCACCAGCTGATCAGCTATTTAGTCTAGAGGGGTTTCTTTGCGAATTGAATATTGATCCCAGCAAAGGTTATAGTACCTATTTCAGAAATCAAATCCCCCTTAATGGACGTTGACTGAAAATACATATCTGAAACATAGATAGGCGAAATTTTAAAGTAATTCATAGTAAGGGTCGAGCTTATATTGCTTATTTGAATAGGTATTATGTTGGACTATTTGAGTAGAGTCAATACTAAGACCCAAGTAACAGTTCATACATATTTAAAAAAACATATTAACCCCCATGTTCCGCGCCAGAATGCCCGATAACTATCTGGACTAACAAACACGTTACGATTGTTAACGACTGGATATTTTCACAACAAAGACGTTTCTTTTCACATACTTTCCTCGTCACTTTGTAAACTCTTATTCGTATAGAAATAGGGTTTAAAATCGCTTGTTCTGTGCGTCTTGTCGTGTGACGGCTAACAGGCGCCCTGCTGGGAGCCTCGTTGGTCTTTTGTATCAGTAATTTTATTTCCAATCGCCCTCCTCTGGTAGCGTAATGGTTAAGACCTCATTAGACTTTGTGTGCGCACGTTCGGAGTAATTATTTCTTTTTTGGATATTATTTGACTTGGCACAAACTCGTGATATCAGTGACAGCAAACATATTAGGTACATTCTGCTGATTAATAGTGTGTCTGTTTAAAAAAAACTTTTTGCACAAAATTAAAGTGTAAAAGGGTTTGTATAGGAGATCCATGTTTACATTTGGCAGGCAAAAAAACGCAATTAAATATTTTAATTCATTATTATGTATCTTAATAAAACGAACTATTTTTAGAACCCTAACCGAGTTGATGATTTGGCTGGATTGCGCCTTTTTGCTCTGCAACTTTTTAAAAACGTACATATTTATTTACATTTAAAATGATGTAAGAAATCATAGTTTTAAAGATAAAACCCAATGAATGGTCATCTGTCTTTGGATGTCCACTGCTGGGTAGGCCTCCACCTCGAACTTAATAATATTACCCCTTTATGCAACAGAGAGTTTGATGTTCGGAGAATTTATTTTGTTACTGATTTATACTGCACATCTACAACTAGTGCCACCGATGTTGAATGCTAGGCGAAAGATGTGCATAAAACTATTACGATAACGTGATTGGCTAGTCGCGCGCCGCGCCTGCACCGCCGGCCGGGATTGGTTGTTAGCTCCGCGCACACGCGTCTCTGATACGATGGTCGTCTCGTAAGATGCGCAAAGCGATCCCCACTCTTTGCCCCAGCGTGCAGCATCGGTTCCGGGGATTGTATCTCTGCGGGGTAATCATGAACTCGCTGTCAAATCTGTCAATTTTGGTACGTCATTACATACAAAATTTGTCAGATTTGATAATGTTTGACAGATTTGAGGTTGTTTTAAGAGTTCGTATTACCGCCCTGATAATTTACATAACTGTCACATATGTAGGTATGTCCTAATAAAGAGTAATTATAACCTTAACAACTCCAACAGACGTCACGCAGACGTCAATCGAATTATTGAATGTGATAAAACAATAGTTGTGCACGTACAATACCGTTAACGATCCACGACCGATATGTCACGAAGCTATAAAAAAATGTTTATTTACGTGTTTTGGTAAATAAAACGTTTTATGTACGGACAACAGCACGTCGACCTACCACAAAATGTCAATTTTTCTCATTTGAAAATGAACTCTATATGTTAGGCTTAAAGTTGAAAATCTATTGGAGAATTTTTGACTTTTGGGGTAGGTCGATGTGCTGTTGACTGTACATTCGGTTATGGGCTTTTCATTGCAATATTTTGGTGTTAAATGTGTGAATATTTTTACTTGGTTATGCCTACGAGAAACTTTTACGGTTATTTATAGAATAGAATAGAAAAAAAATATTTCCAAAAAGTTACACATAATTATAGTATCTTAAAGCCTTTGTTAGGTTTGTCTAGACACTATAAATTATTTTGACGTAATACATTTGATCGAAATTAGAAGCAATTTTTTGCAAGTGATTTTGCATCCAGTCTTCTAACCATTAGAAGGCTCAAAGTCACTTTTACGAGTGACTCATAATTTTGCCGCTTGGAATTTTCTGCGGTATTTACTGAGTACGTAACAGTCAGTCTTTTTTATTTTTTTTTAATATTGGTACGTCCACCCACATCGTGGACAGACGACCTGGTAAAGGTTGCGGGAAGCCGCTGGATGCAGGCCGCTTCCAACAGGCCGATCTGGAAATCACTGGGGGAGGCCTATGTTCAGCAGTGAAATGATAATGATGATGAATATTAATACAATCAATATCTTTAATTTGCTGCCTCGGATATTAAGATAAATTTCAGTACATAAAAAGTATGTACGTTAGCTTCGTTACGACACAAATTATAAGTTATGACCCATACTAAAGCTCGTCCCTACTCCCAAGGAACAGGAGTAAAACCTTCAGGGTCTCCTGCCGTCATCACGGGCCAACCACGCACATAATCCCAGCTTGGACGGAACGTTGGAGCTCGCAAGAATTTTAGGTCAACGGGAGAGACACCCACTGTCTTATTCAGAGTGCATTTACTAGTCCAGACTAAGGTTAAACCACTGATTTTTGTACGTTAAAACAGTGGTTTAATCTTAGTTTCGGAATAGCAAATGCACTCTGAATAAGACAGCCAATTATTGATAACAACATAACATCAGTGAAGTTCTAATAATATCGAAGTCAATAACTTCTACTTTATAGGAGAGCAAAATAACTATAAGAAATTATAATATCCAACATTAGAACATCCATGTTTAAAGAACTTATTTTAATTCAATGTGTGAATACATATTGGTTCGCCTTTTGATCAATAATTAGTTGGAACAAATCTCGCGATTTCCTTAATCTATGGCATGATATCTTTTTCGCCAAAAATGGTTTACGCACTATAAGAACTTCACTAACCAACTAAATAGTAGTGTAGGATGGACCCCCCAGCCCGATGGACCGACGACCAAAGGAAGATGGCTGGCAGTGGATGGATGAAAAAAGCGGGAGATCTCGTGCTCTTTGGAGCTCTTTGGGGTAGGCTTACGCCCAGAAGTGGACTGCAAAAGGCTGAATAGAGATAGAGATAACATCACTGATAATCGTTTTTAGGGTTCCATACCCAAACGGGACCCTGTTACTGAGGCTCCGCTGTCCGTCTGTCTGTCTGTCCGTCTGTCACCAGGCTGTATCTCATGAACCGTGATAGTTAGACAGTTGAAATTTTCACAGATGATGTATTTCTGTTGCCGCTACTTACTACAGCAAATTAATACTAAAAACCCGAATAAAATAAATATTTACAACAAACGGGATTTATCGCCGTTTTTATAGATAATGGTACGGAACCTATCGTATGCGAGTCCGACTCGCACTTGGCCGGTTTTTTTCTTGTCGCTAGCAACAAAATTGAAAAGTAACTGAAATTTCGGTGTAGTTAATTAACCAGCTTGTCTTCATCTTGGCCATTAAACCCAAGTAGTAAAAGTATTGCTTTGTCTATCGTCCATAGATCACCGATTCAGTTAGAATGGACCTGTTTCACAATGTACGGATAAAGTTATGTCAAAGATAAAAATATGTAGAGGATGAAAGTGCTATATAATCGTGTCACAAATCATGCTTATCCTTTAGATAAGTTTGACGACCTCTGTAGCCGAGAGGCGAGCACCGGACTTTAAATGGCGCCGCCATCTCTGAGGTTCCGGGTTCGATCCCCGGTCGGGTCCGTTGTGGTACCGTCGTTGTTTCTGATTTCTATAACACAAGTGCTTTAGCTACTCACCTTAGGATCAGAGCAATGTATGTGATGTTGTCCAATATTTATTTATTTAAATTTATTTATAATAAATAAGTAAAATATAGCTTATTTAAAACTAATACAGAACTTATCTGTTCATTGTGAAGCAGGCTTTGAGTCTCTCCAGGCCACACTGTCATCCATAGAAAGCCGTTAGTTTATAAATATTAATAATTTCACCAATAAGTTACAACAATCAATCACAAAATCTAATTAGTAACCTAGCAATCAAACCTTATTCAAAGCAAAGCTACTGCTACCAAAGATTACTCCTTACAACTCAATAGCCTCAAACAAACATCTCAATTACAAAAGAATTAAAAACCGTTGATTTAATCTTGTAGATTAACTAACTGAATGTTCCAGCTTAATCAAACCGGCCAGCCCACAGACAAAACAAAGGTCTGCCCTCAGGCAGGTGGAACATGTTTATTAGACTGTAATATTAATGTTTTATTTTGGCAACCGACACGTCAGCGAATCACGCGCAGGTCAAGTTATCAGCGGCTGGCGGTTTATCATACCTAGTTCTCGTAAAAGATATTTTGATAAAAGCCAAAATTTTTATACCTACGAAGTGGACTGGCGACCTATTCAAGACTGCAGTAAGCCACTGGATCATCACTATCATTTCAGCCACAAGACGTCCACTGCTGAACATAGGCCTCCCCCAGTGACTTCCAGATCGGCCGGTTGGAAGCGGCCTGCATCCAGCGTCGTCCTGCAACCTTTACCAGGTCGTCTGCCCACCTTGTGGGTGGACGTCCCACGCTGCGCTTTCCAGTATGTGACCTCCATTCCAGTACCTTTCTGCCCCATCCGCGTCAGTTCTACGTGCTATGTGCCCCACCCATTGCCACTTTAGCTGGCTAATCCGTCGATTGTAGCCACTTTGTATCCAGACAAAGTTCGAATTTACCTGCAACTTTAATTATTGATAGACTTCAATGATGAATAGGTTATAATGAATATAGGAACATTGCCGAAAAAATATGGAAGTGTTTGATATTTTTCGAGAATATCAGACACGTGTAACCGTTTGAGTAAACTGAAAGACCTTGTAAGTAAGTACATTGTGTAATTATTTATTCAAATTAAGAGTAATCAAACACATTTGGTCATGTAAATTAAAATATTTACTTGTTATTTAACTACTTATTTGACACGTGTATTTTTTTTACTTGAATTTTCTCACTATCACTTCTTGGAGATAGTGTTATATGCAGAGTAGTTCATATCAATGTTACTGGCTGTCACTAATTACGGATTAAGTATTTTTCACAACGAAATAAATAAAAATGCCCTTGCATAGCTCTTTCTAGCTTTTTTCCTAATTTATCTGCTTAATAAATATACAGGGTGTACAAGAGAATAGGACACTCCTTAAAAACACGTGATCAGCTGGTGGTATACAACAACTTTTTCTATGGAAGCAACATTGAAATCGAACATTTTTTTTCAGCTTTTCCATACAAACTTACTCGCATACCTCGATGATAATGTATCGAGCATCTGAAAATAAAATCACGATTTCGTTGTTACTCCCATAGGAAAAGTTGTTGTATATGACCAGCTGATCATGTGGTTTTAAGAAGTGTCCCATTCTTTTGTACACCCTGTATAAATAAATACTAGACACCAATCACATACATTGATCTAATCCTAATGTAAGTAGCTAGAGCTCTTGTAAGAAATAAATCAAAAACAACGAGGGTCCCACAACACCCAGACCCGAGATCAGATCGGATCAGAACCTCCGAGATGGCGACGCCATATTTTATAGTCCGGCTACGGAGGTCGTCAAACATAAGTTTGGACCTTGCGTTAAGACCGCTTGAAACTTGTACCATCCTGCAGCGTGACCCCCGAATGCCGACGGGGGTCCTTCGGGGCGCTCATCAATTATACCTCGAGACTCGCCCGCGCCTGGCTGGGAGTACACACGTCAACAGGTGTGCGATCTACAAGACATGTTTAGAGAAAAAAGGTTTTGAACTTTACCGGTGGTGCGAGTCGTTACGGCCAGTGACACACATTTGCTCGATACGAGTAAGTACATGTATTACCTACCTCCTCCTCTATAGTCGGTCCCTCAGAAGTTGAGGATCGTGTTACAGCCTAGTTGCCTGGGTGATGAGCTGTCTCCAGGCATTTCAATCCTGCGCCCGTCTAAATACTTCGTAGAACGGCATTTCCAGGGGTTTCACAAGTACCTAGGTTCCGCCAACGTGTTGGTCTTCTGCCACGTGGTCTTTTGCCCAGTCTTTTCCCGATGATGATAGCTTTCTCCAGGTCATAGGGTGGTTTCCGAGCAAGATGCCCAAAGTACATGTATTACCTATGCCTTGCTAATCTTGGTTATACCAAGTTGGTGTCATTCATTAATTATCCTCGTGTCTCGGTGTCAGACATAATCTTAGCCAGTCAACAGTTGTGTGTGTGACAAAAAAAGGAATATAAGTAATCTTTAAAGCTGACAGAACTGTTTGACCACAACAGTCGCATCCTCGTGACAGATGTGACAGTCTCTTATACTAACTGTCATCAGACTCTGACACAGAATCATTTTGGTCTACCTCGTATTTAAATTCTCCATGATCGTATTTCCACTTATTTACTTTTCTTTAGTATTAGGTCTTAACCATCTTAATCGAAGTAAATTTTAAATAGCAACCTTGAAACTTAATTACCTTGTCACAATAATTATGAATTATTCAGCAAGAGATTATAAATAATTTGAAGACATCATACCTAATTAAATTTTACGAAAACACAAACTACATAAATAATATTTTCTCATTAAACCCACCCGCGACAATAAATATAAATATTCCCAAGCGTTTTTACAAGTTTTCTGAGTCATGTTGCCATTTCGTTGTGATTTATGCGAAGTGGACTGTAGCCGAGAGAGGCGCGTGCGCATCCAGCTCCACTAATTGAGACGTTCGGGAATTATTTACCCCTTTGTTATTTCATTACTTCATCACCAGCCTATATCAGTCCACTGCTGGACACAGGCCTCTCCAAAAGGAGGATTTTGCAATAATCGCCACGCTTGGCAGGCGGGTTGGCGATCGCAGTTTGGCCAATGGTGGAGAGAAGACGCTGCTACCCGTCTTGTGGCGGTTCTCCTGTAGTCGCCTCTTACGACACCCATAGTAAGAGAAGGGGTGGTGCAATTCTTTTAACGCGCCGGAACCACAAGACTCCTCACTACTTGGCTAATATTAATGTAAAAGCACTCGAATAATAACTCACACTTGATTAATTTACGACGAAATAAAAACTATCTAGCAATTAATACAATATTGATTTATACGAACGCATGATGAATTGATATTACGGTTCGTTTTGTAATCAAATTGTGGGAATATATTTTGGAGACGTGACAAAGTTTATACTCGCGCCAGAAAATTAACTCGTAAATAAAAGTTTTTGTAAATGATTAGTTTGAATGTTATGAAAGTATGACGAAATGTTTACAAACAGCGAGGTGTCAGTCAACTCTTTTAACGTTATTGTTACAAACAAGCAGTGACGGCCGTAAATTAGGTTTTATAATTGTTTACGTTCGCGTTGATCGTAAACAATGCTGGCTGCTTTATTTGTAAAGTGCCACAACACGAGCCCGGCTCTTTCAATTCTTACTGCAAGTCAATAAATTTTTATTTTCCGTGGTACCAAGTAGACCACTTGCAGCTACTAAATGTAAACTCGTCTTACAAACAAAATTCAACTTTAAAATCGTTTCGTAAAGTTGAAAATGAATAAGCATTGTCCCACCAAAGTTTACAACTACCATATATTTTGTGTTTTTTTCTAATTCTTGTGTCATTTCTATAGTTTTATGGTGCCCCTGAATGGCCACCATTGAACAAAAGGCGTTTTGTACAAAGGATCGCTTAATTTGTTTTGGTTATATTGAATTGACGTATTGTTTCACTTATTTATTGTGCTGATCTTAGGCTTGTTCCCTGATCCACGGGGGACAGTTTGTTTGTTTAGTCACATCACAAATGATATTTGCATTTTTGTTGACACACATTCTTTGGGAGAGAAAGAAGTTAGCTGGAAAGTATGCAGTTGAGTCACTTACGAGTACGCCTGATATATTTTTTTGTGCTAACTTCACTACTTAATTTGAACTAATTTGAATAGTAGGTATATACGCGCAGGACAATACACCAAATGCCAATGGTCTCGTAAGGAATTAATATCCCTGTTATACGAGGTAGCTAAAAAAAGGAAGTGGCATCTCCTAACACATCTCAAACGAAGTATCAACAGAAAACCTTTTCAGAACTAACCTGAGAACGGTAATCGAAGCCTACACTTTGCGTTAAAGAAGAAACACTGCGCCTTTACCCCAACCAATACTAAAGAAACGCAGATTTTCTTTTTAAAAGAATTATCTCTATTCATGTTTAAAAAACATAATTACTGGCAGGAAACGTTTAGCATCAATCTCGTTTGAATCAAAACACATCGCATTTAAATCCAAAGCATCTTCGCTTCCGTGTGAATAACGAATTTAATCGACCGGTTGTCAACAAAAAAATAAAATGATTCCAAATAATCAATTGTACCATGATTTACACGCCATAAACCCACTTCGCGTTGTAGACATAAAGTGATACTTTTGAGAAAAAAACACATCAAATATTTTATTGCAGGCGCTCATTATGTTTAAGCCAACGTTGACATCCTGCCCCTCTAGCATGTGCAACAAAACACGATATGATATAGCGATTTATCGCATATTTTTTGTCAAAATATGAACTTTTTTTAAAAAAGCGAGCATAACCGTGACATCGTCGGCACGGACATGCTTACTGTTTCAATAAAAGTTCAAGATGGCGGCTATGTTATCATATTTTGAAAGTAATTAGGCGATAAATCGCTATATCATATCGTATCATATCGTGTTTTGTTGATCGTGCTAGAGGGGCTGGTGTTCTTTAATCAGCTGTTTCTCGAAGACAAAAATCGTAAAATCCGTCAATGGAATCGTAAAGTGTACGGGACGACGGGACAAATTTTGATTTTGATCAGTCAACTCGAATTTTAATTGCCAGTCGTTAAGTGTACCCCGATTACAAATTTATTTAATCCGTTATTTTGGACCTCCTCGGGTTACTGGTAAAGTGTGGCATAAAAGCCATGGGTCATTAATTTCGCCCAATCTATCAAAAAATTCACAGTGTGCCAAGTGCTGGTCATCAGGTCAAAATAAGTTGACTAGTTGAAAAAAACATACGTTTCTGGTATCTAGGATAGCTCTTTAATATTCATATTTTTTAATCTTTTAAGTAACGTTATTAACCCATTATTTAATCACCCGTAAATATTGATGTTTACGCGCTCCGTAGTTCTGTATTACAAAGGGAAGGTAGTGTTCGAATCCCGCAAGGGGTAAATGTATTCAAGTATGACGAGTAAGAGCATTTTTACCTAAGTCATGAATGTATAAAAAATATCTAGTGTAAGCTTTTACCATAATTATACATATTATTAATCAAAATAGACGAAAAGTTTTTTTACAACGCCAACCAGAAGGCCATTGATGTTGCCACTTTTTGGGCGCAGAGAATTTAATTGCCATTGACTCGAGAAGAAGAAGAAGACGAAAAGTAAGTTACTTGAGTAACAGAACCATTAAAAAAATCAATGTACAGAATACAACAATATTTGTTCCCGCAACTTCGTTTGCGTGGACTACAAGATGTTGGGTGAGATACAAAAGAAGACGGGCAGCAGCGTCTCCTCTCCACCATTGTCCAAACTGCGATCGCCAACCCGCCTGCCAAGCGTGGCGATTATGCCAAAATCCTCCTTTTGGAGAGACCTGTGTCCAGCAGTGGACTGATATAGGCTGGTGATGAAGTAATTTGGGTAACAACAATATTTGTGACTAGCTGTTCCCGCAACTTCGTTTGCGTGGACTACAAGATGTTGGGTGAGATACATAACGCAAAACGTTTAAATAAAAAACAATGTATAGAAAAATATCCCACAGTAACTATAGATATGTTAATTCAGATCATATTCTATATGTGTGCAAAATTTCATCTAAATCCGTTTAGCCGTTTACGCGTGATTGAGTCACAAACATCCAAACATCCTCACAAACTTTCGCATTAATCATAAAGTGGGATAGGATTTATGTTGCCATGATGTTTCAGAATGTCCTTACTAAGTTTACTCAGGGGGGTTACCATGAGCTAACTATCCAATCAAATTCCAGGCAGTTCAGTGTCTAAATCGCTCAAATTCGTACTATCTGAGCGATTCATATAAGGTGTGAACTTATCAGTTAACTCTTTTCTAGGAGACCAACTTCGAAATCGTAAAAAAATATTTCATATCGTTATACAAACTGATCTCAGCTGGTCTGCCGTTTTGTATGGGGAAATGGTTTTTTGTTTTGCGATTTTGAAGTTAGTCCCATAGAAAAATTTGTTCTATTTAAGCAGTAGAATCATCCCCTAGAAAAGAATTAACTGATAAGTTTACATCTTATATAGCTGCACAGACACTGAACTGCCTGGAATTTGAGTGGATAGTTAGCTCATGTATTTATTTACATCTATTTATAGTGGCCCACTAATCAATCACAAACAATCTTTCCATTCCGGGAAGGAGTCGCGTTGTTTCAGCACAATGCGCGCGCGCAGCTTCTCAACAACAATAATGGTGATCATAGATATATACAGGGTGTGCTGTTCATCTTTACTATTAATTAAGAATAGTTAGTTAACATGTTTGTAACGAATTTTGTTATTTAATCACAAATGATCGCATTTAGATGAAAGGCCATGAATGGCACAAAGCGGTGGTAGAACATAACTATATTTAACGTTTATTAATATTGCTTAAAGAGGTAATATTAATATTATTATACTGAGTAAACGAGAATCATGAAATGTTTTATTTTTCTTTTTCAAAATACCTACAGAAAGTGCTAGTACCAATATAATGTATTATAAACTATTTTGGATAACTACTACCACTAAAAAAATTGCTCGCTCGGATCGCTAAAAGGTTATAAATAAATTATAAATTGTTTCCACAATCACACCAATTATCTAGCCCCAAAGTAAGCAAAGCTTGTGCTATGGCGACTAGATAACGGATAAACATACTTAAATACTTTTATAAACATCCATGACTTAGGTGTAAATGCTCGTGCTCATCACACTAACATTTGCCCCTCGCGGGATTCGAACCCGCAACCGCCAGGCATTGTAGTCCGGAGCGCGAACCACTACACCAGACGGTCGTCGTTATCAATCCAAACATAATAGGAATACCTACTCCTTGAAGTTTGATCTGTTACATGTATACGTGGTACTTTCAACTAGTTTTGCATAAGGCTGCCGTAACTTTTATAAAAAATATCAGGAACCATCATAAAAAAACACCCTGTATTTCAGGCTAGTTCACATAACGGGAAGCCAGTCGCCAAGGTCACGCGACCGCGCAGTAGCGCCCACTGTGAGGCTGCTAGCTTTTTTCTGGACCCTCGCTGCGGGACGCAAAGACAATCGTGCGTAATGCCTACTCCGACAACAATGACAGCTTCGAGGAAGCACTGTTTCACTTGCTCAGGCGCAAAAAAGTAACAATAAATAAATAGACTATTTGCTTAATAATTGAATCAGGAAATAGTAATGTAAACTCTGCTAAATAGGTACATATTTTATTAGCTACGAAGCTAAGCTACTTCTATAGAAACAAAATAATTAATTAATATTAACTGCTCACCACAGACAGAAAGTTAAAATATGAGAGAATTCTTGAGTAAAGTACTTGTACTATTATGTATTCTGTGGTAAAGACGAAATCAATGTAAATTAAGATCAATGTTAATTATTACAAAATTTGTCAGACAAAGGGGTTTATAACGGAATGTATGCGTATTGAGAACTTAGTTTTTGCTGAAGGCACTTTGATGACTCAGACAGTTCTTGCAATCGAGATAAACTGACTTTAGGCTTAGTCCTTGAGTCACAGATTATCGTTCACAAATTGTATTTTAATTTAAAGTCATAAGTTATCCTTAAACTGTCTTATTCAGAGTGCATTTGCTATTCCGGGACTAAGGTTAAACTACTGTACTAACGTACAAAAATCCGTAGTTTAACCTTAGTCTGGACTAGTAAATGCACTCTGAATAAGACAGAAAGTGACCTTACCGACCTTAAAGTTACCTTACTTATCCGTTCCGGTTATGTTGCTAGTTTGGTAGCTACACCGTCTAAAAGAGTCCATTACCGATCGGTAACAGATACGTCTCAATCAGCCGACACGCCAATAATTGTCCACTAATCGACATTTAACGAAAACTCGAATATAAACACACTGATTTACTCCCCTCGCCGCTTATTATTCAGTTCATTTGCATAATCCGTTCTTATTGGGAATATTAAGCTTTTAATAAGGTAAAGTCGAATTTAAAGATTTGCTGTTACGTTTTCTACACACACAGTCGTTAGAGCAATGGAGAAAAGGAAACATAACTTAGTTGGAACTGCTTTAAGAACATCATAAACTTTTACTATGCAATATGACGAATTCAATTACCTAACAATTATTTCTTGAAATAGGTACAAGGGTTAAATAAAAGAGGTTCTGTTACTAGATAACCCTTAAAAGACCGGTTTATGCTTAGTTGATGTCAAGTCAAGTTTGTGGTACCTACACATAATTATCGTTTCAACATAACACGTGTATCGTACACTCTCTTAGCGACACAACAAATATGTGACAGGAAGAAAGATTACGACACTCCATCAAGCGCCTGACAACGGACGAATATTCGAATTCCTCCGATTTGTACCCCATTGTGTTGTAAAACTCGAGTATAAAGGCATAGAAGCGTGTAATGCCCGTCGTAAAACAATAAACCACCCATCGGAGACTTTCATGGTGCGCAGCACGATCGAAACGCACCCATTGTCCGGAGATGTTACCGAACGCACCCAAAACGTCACAAAAGCGCGCCAAATCTGACGTTTGGACGCAATCTTTTTTTTAATTTCAGTGCTAGGCCCGGATAATGGTCCTTTGAAATGCATTGATTTGAAAATATTGCCATTGAAGCCGATGTTTTACGACTAGGGATAGTCTGCTTCATTATAAAAGCTCATTTACGCGTGTAATTAATTTGACGTATCGACAGATGTGATTTATGCAAGCGCAACGGGGCCAAATATTTATCGCTAATCGTGGGTTATAATAAATAACTAACATTGTGTTAGGAATTTAAACGAGCAATTACTCATTAATTGCGTTGCAGAAACTAGCAACTCTATAATAACTATGTCCGCTTCGAGGATTTACAATTATTTATTACAGTAGTAACAAACCTGCGATCAAAGGTTAAGTAAATATCTGTATACAAATTAATTATTTAAATACCTACATTTACAATTGCATTGCACTATTTGCACTGCAGGTTGTAATTGGTCTCAGCCTGCAGTTCAACAGTATGAAATGAAATAAATAAAACAAATTCTTTAATTTCTTACACAAATAAACTTTTTACTAAACTTGGAAATACTCTTATTTCATTTGTTTTAATGGTTTATGTAAATTACTTCTCCTCACTTTGTTGATATATTTATAAACTAATGTCAATTTTCCGTTTTTGCAATGTTTAACATTCGAAGGCACTTTTTTTCTCACAATTTAATATTATGTGTTTAAACTTAAAAAAAGTTTTTCAATCAGCCAAGATTTGATTTACGGTGACGATAATGCGGACCAACAGCCTACCTACTGGTTTGGTGATCTTTATTAATTAATTTATTGTTTATTATTTCTTAATCTTATAGGTTATCAATTCTCGTTTATAAAAAATCTAGTACCTCTACGGTTTAGTGATTCATTTCAGACTTCGTGACGGAGTCCGTGTTCTGAAGAATCGGAGTAGTGCCTTACAAACACTCGCCTTCCGTTTTTTCAACTACTTTGGAGATCCATATTCTAATGACGATGATTAGACGCTGAGACAAACGATAATCCCGAGCATCGAACGTGTATCGCGACGGTTATTCACGGCATTGTTATTTATCACGCCTAATGAACCGACAACGTCCCATACACAAACTGCACAATAATATTGATGCATGGCCTGAGATAAATCTATTAACGTTTGACGTCTCCATCGGCGCGGGCGCAGAGACCGCATTATTATTATTTTAATGTTATTATTCAAATTATTATAATCTCGCCGGCCATATTTATAGCCCGAATAATCCTTTTTGATACGCCGCTTAAGGTCGGCTGGGCGGCGCACACTGGGCAGAAAAAATGCGGAGTGAACGCTGCACTGTACCGAAAAGAATCCATGATAGCTTTTTGTCAAGGTAAGATGAAGGATTGTTAAGCACTTGTCATTGGTTTTGAGAAGACCTTTTTCACTCATAAAAGTCTGCACACTGGTATTTCAGTTTTCATCAGAGCATCAACCTATAAGAGTACTTAAGCTACTTTCGCTCTTTTATTCGTATATTTATTTTATAAAAGTCGTATCATACATTATATTTGTCCATCCTCTTTCATCTTAATATTTGATTGATTCGATTATTTTTCAACATTAGCTTTTGTTGGCTTGCTCCAGACGTGTAGGTATACTTAACTGTGATTTTTATTGTATGCTGGAAAATTTCCTATACCTAGTACACGGTTTGATTACTCAATAAGACGAATAAAAATACATACTTAATTAAGTTTGTTGAGTGCCAACTGGAATTCCAATTTTGTTTTAAACCCTTATCATTTCTTTGTTTTAGTGTACGATTACCTTACCAAGGTGTAAATGCCTTGTAAAATACGCGTGGGGATATATCGGGGACAATTTATTTTAAGGAGAGATGCTTCTCGCCCTCCCTCTTACACACACAGACCGCCACACAGAGCATTTTCGATCCTAACTTAAAAACATAAGGTGTATAATTGAGTTTTTATATTTTAAGGCTTTCGCACGTGACCCTTTCGCTGCAATTTCGACCTTGGGGTTAAGGAATACAAGTTTATTTGCAATGTGAAAGGTTCTCAGGTTTAAGGCTAAGGCTTTGCGGGAAGCAGTAGGTCGTGCTGAGAGCGTTGATTGCGAAGTTAAAAAATAAATGAGCGGTCACCATCCGAAGCGTGGCTAATTTGCCTGTCACCGAAGACCGCACTTTATTTTTAAACAGCCAACACTTCGCTGAAATGTCCTGTTCCGCTAAATTACTAAAACATGGACTAAAGAATATTCAAGTTAATTTACATGTATTAAAATGTGTTGGGTCCTAATTTTAGTATAACAACCAATCGTGCACTCTAGCTGCCGACGTAACGAAACGAATATAACATACAGTTATTTTTGCCAGACAAGATACGACTGTCATGGTCTTAAAATTAGCAATTCACATCCATGTGTAAATAATTATATGGCTTGTAATTTGTAAAATAGGTTAATCCTAAACTCAAGCAATGGCCTTAATACTTTTTACACTTATAACTCTTCAACAACTTCCATAAATAATAATATTCAGGAGACAGCTTAGAACTAGTGATGTTACTACTAGGTTGACATATTACATTTATTGATAGCTCTACGAAAACCTTTAAAAACACGGCCGCAACTTAGAAAACCAACAAGTCATAACTCTACACCGACTGCACAATATGTCAAACGCCTCAAACGGAATCCCGAGTAATGTTCTGCAAAGCGGAAACAGCAACACGATCCTTGTCTTCCTCCGACGCGGCAGCGAGAGGGTTAACGACGGATCAAAGGTGCCGCGGCCCCGCCCACCAGCCGCTACAAATCCGCCGCGAATTTCAACCTTATTCTTACGAGTGTAAGGTGCACAGTAACAGTGTTGGGCCAACATAAACGCGTATCGGGAACGCAAGCAACGCCAACCCTTGAATGTAATGAATCGGATGAATTAAAATGGATTCCCGTTGTTGAACTTGGAATTTATTAATCTTGAGTTTAAGGACAGCGCTATCCAGTTTCGGTCAGGTGCGAATGCGTCTTATGTACTTTTAAGGGATTGAGAAAGTCTTTTGTATGTAATTTCTTTGATTATTAACTATTTCTGTTTAAGCTTGCAAGTAGCTAGTACTATAACTACATACTACAATGCGAAATAGTGTTTTTGGGTACATTGTTCTTTGTGGGTTCTGGCTACGTAAATACATAAGAAAACATTTTACTTCATCTTTAGGATTAAGTTTCTCTAAATCATCGTCACCCTACCTACAAAAGTAAATTAACTTGTTAAACTCGATAATTATAACAACAATTCTTAACGTCTTAACTACCCTCTATAATAAAAAGAAAACACTATCAAATACCGAAAACCGTTACTAATGACATTTGCACCAACCTCCCCACCAGGAGGGGTGCAACAATAAATAATAAATCATAGACTAGAACACCTTGCCGCCTGTCAAAATGTTTCCTACACAATTGGCGATTTGATTATGAATATAGCCTTTCTGATAGGCGGCGTTTTTGAGAAAAACTTCGGCAAAAAAGGCTATTTTAAGGGCAGTGTAAGGTTTCCTACAGCCGCGCTTGAAAGGGTTACCTGACACCGGCCCTTGTCTCGGCTCTAAAAGGCCCTCCCTATTAACTAAATGAGGATAGACATGGAAAATATTTTGTATGAACGCGACGGAATCATTTGATTATTGGAATAAAACAAACACGGAGTTTACTCCCGCTTCGTTCTTCTCTGAAAAACTTAGGAATTTTTGTGACATGCGATAATTTAGTGTAACCTAAGAATATAGTGATAGTGAACTCTTTGCTTAATTCGTCTCAAAAGGATCCTGAACCTGAAAAGGAAAAAAAAACTAAGGTAAGTAATATACAACTAATTGTCCTTGTCAACACACTTATCGAAATTAAAACCAAATTGCAATGTGTGGTGGCGTAGTTATTGACCTTTCATGTACGCAATAGGTTCCGGGATTGATTCCTTCTTCGGGTAAAATTTAGTTAAGTTTATTTTACTACATTTATTAAATTGACTTTGGTCTGGATGTGATGGGGAATTCTAGCAAATAAATATTGTCTGGATAACTTACAATAGGATATTAACTTAACTTCTAACTTCGACACTATGGCAGTCAATGTGTCAACCAGCGCATATTATTTATATATTATTGGTCCATTGTAGGTGCAAAAGTAGGAGTTTCTCAAAACATATTATATTTATACTCGCAAACTCATTTAATAAATCCAACAAGGTAGGTACTTCCCCTTTACTTAGAATTATGAAATTCAGCACAGGTAGGCAAAGAACAATTTGTAAATAGTTGATTAGACATAGGTAGTCAAATCGAGACAGCGCGCAGACTTTAAAAGAAAATAAACTTTGATTTTGAAAGTTACTTTAATTTAATAAAACTAACACTAATTTACACTAATGCTCTCGATGAGCAGACCTACAGCTAAGCGGAGTTTCGAAGTGTGAAAGACGCCATGCCTGAGCCCACAGTGCCTTTTATACTTGTCACTTGTTGTGACCAAGACGTGAAGCGTCTACCTGGAATATTCCCGGATGCTGATCAAGCATAATCAGTCCTTTGTTCTAATGGAACTTTCTAGACTTCGTTCTAAGAAGTCGTAATCAAAAATGTTAATTAAGCAATTTATTTAGTTGTTGTGCAAGAGACGTGATGCGTCTTCCAAGTATTGACCGGATGCTGATTTAGCGAATTTATTCCTTTGTCTAAAGGTGTTTACTAAGGGATTATTATTCCACGAAGTAATAAGCGAAAGTGCTTACTTAGGCATCTCTATAATGTGTGAGGGCAGACGTGGGGACATAACTAGGTATTAAGTATCACATAATAATACGATTACGACTATCCAAGCCGCATGAGTGTTTTCAGTGAATTGAACCAAAAACCTACTCTATCTATATGAATCACTTAAACTTATTTATTTATTTAATTTTATTTTTTTACGAATAACAACAGCCTATATGCAGTTCGATTATATAACAAGATTTATAAAGAGTAAGGTCAATTATAGTTATCCACAAATTAGAAAACAGAAAGTCGAAGTAACAAAATAATGACCTAAAGATATCAAGCTACTGCGCTTCACCTACTCAACTTAAAAAAAAAACACAGTATAGGTACCTTATTAATCACAGAGGTAAATAGCCTAAACTAGTCACTAATATAATATTACAAATGCCAAATTGCTTTACACATGTTTCATTTCATCATCTTCAAAACACTTCGAGGACTAAATATATTATATTTTTCTGTTGCAAACTAGTGTGATAAAAAGTGATTTAAGTATCAAATGGTAGAAACAGTTGTGTAAATAAGTATATCGCGTTACACACGGCTACTGAAGAATGTATTTTTGAAAGAAAACAGCTGAAAAACTGTGAGTGGTTACAACGTGTTTGTTTTTCGTGTTTTTGTAAGTTCTACTTGTGAGTATCAGATGACTTTGTCTAGTGTAAAACATGATTCCGTGGCGCGATGTTTGAGTTTCTCGGTTCTCGTTTAGAAGATGTCTAAATTGGATCGAAACTGGGTGTGTTAAGCCCCTAACTAAACAGAGCTTGTACTATGGAAACTAGTTAACGATGTTTATCTCCGCATTTTAACATAAGACTATGACAATTATTTGGTTTATCAAGTGACTATAGACGGAAAAATTGGACAAATATTAAGTCCTTAACAGAACTGCAAGCACTTGCAAAAGCATTTCCCACTTGTCAAGGCAAATCTATTGAGCCGTTTGATGGGAACACCTTTTATTCCGCACATTACCTCACGCTCAATCCTGCTCAACCGACCGGCAGAATAATTTGAGTTCGAGAGACACTTGACACAAAGACCGATTCCCACGTTTGGACCAACACTTTTTATGACTTTGGGGTTACTAACGTTTCTGTTGGGAAATTTTGGGATTGAAGAGGGAAATTAGAGTACCTAAAACGTGATATTAATTTTATCTCAGTTACGTTTAGTTTTGAATAATTTTTAGGACTGTAGTTAGGTATAGGAAAGTGCTGGACACGCTACTTGCTACGATTTTCGTAGTTATTTCGTAGGATTTATAATAAATATAGTGCATGCGATTATATTTTGATATTTATTGTGTAAAAGAAGTTTTAAAATTAAAGGTAAACCTAAAATTTATATACCTACGCGTCATATTGAGAACCACCTTTTCTTTCAAACTGGTTAGTAAGTAACTGCATTGTATGTTCTAGCTGAACGCAAAGTGAAAGAGATTAAATACATCTAAATTGCGATAAACGGCAACATGACAAGGACAGACGGAGGTAACACCAGTATACCTATCTGTAACAACTAGTAACTTTATTTTACACGATAAATTATATATATTTCTATTTCATTTGACTTTAAAGTGAGCTCGCGTGAGTTTGGTTAGTTTGGGTGCGTTCAATATAGACGCTGTGAAACGGACTGCTAACGTGCGTTACCGCACACAGAGAACTGTATGACAACTGCGTTGGAAAAAAATATGACCAATATTAAAATTTAGTGTGCGGTCCTGCAAACGCACGGCTTACGTCCGGCTCAAAATGTATTATTTGAAAGAGCCCTAAGGTCGTTCGTTCGTACCTAACTAGGAGTTAAGAAAGGGTTTCCAAAAAGAATTTTTGTTTGCTATTTTACTATTGCACTTACCGTAAAATTTGTTATTGTGTCTTTTGCTGATCTAAAACTAACGAAAATTTACCACGTTAAATAATAAAAAGGTATTTTAAAAGCAATCTCTGGCAACACCGGCAATAGAGCGGCGATAAAGACGGTCTTCTCACAAACGCACGGGAGCGAGATAATCTGATTGACTTGCTGACACCTTGCTCGCCATTGTCCTCTCTGACGTATTAAAAGTGCGTTTTCTGTATTTGATGCGTTTAGGTTTAAAGATTTCTTTGTCGAACAGTCACTTTGTGTATCCACTACACTGATAATAAATGAATTTATTTTAAAATTCAAAAAAGCTTTAACATATTATCAACAATCACATTTATCTAAACCTGCAGTCAATAAAGGATTTACATTTAAAATAAATTTGTTATCCCAAAGTATGCACGATTGTTTTTACTCTCATCCGAAATAGGGGTTACTTTTTCTTTTAACGAAAAGGACAGAAATATTAGAATAAAAATACATGTTGTACGATCCCAGTGTGTGATATACCTACAAAGCGTTATGAGCGTAGCGTAATGTGTTAATGTGTTACTTTATATTAATTTAATGATTACATTCAACAATGTAGAGTGCTGGCTATATGTTTGCTACGAGAAAAACATTTAAATTACCTTTTATTTTCATTAATATTTTTTTAAAATATTGTTTTTTTTTTACTTTATTGTCAACGAAATTATCGTTATGTTTATTTATTAGTCCAACTTTGGAAGCGCATGTCTATGTGGCATTTCCCCCCAGACAATGGCACATCTCCTGTCATGCCCTGCGTGTCCCTACACCTGCACACGCGAGGATCTTTACAAGGCCACCGATAGCGCTATATCGGTGGCGGAGTTTTGGTCCTCACATATATAAAAGCCTGAGTGATAGGATAAAAACATGCATACTAATAAAATTATCTTACTTACTTACTAATTTTATAACTATTAAATTAAATATACTTAATGTCAATTATCATTTCAATGTCAAATGAATAAATAACTGTTTTAAAATCTAATTAAGTGCTCAACTGTAGTAGCATACTGCGTATGTAGCCCTAAATTTAATGGATAGGTTAATAGAATGGGATGGAAAAAACATATTACGGACGTTCACCAATAAAACTGACCTCACCACCATGTGGGAAAGATAGCTAGGAAGAGAGGGAGAGACGGACGTTCACCATTGATGGTTTTTTTTTACTTATTTGACTACAGTTACTTTATTATGTAGCCTAATATAGTCAATAATAAATATATCGTATATTTGAATAGGGAAGTTTGTTTCTTTTCCCCACGTTCCTATATGCATTATTCGCTAAATTAGCGATGATACTTTGGTGAATAAAAGGGTTTCTGAAATAAATTGAAATTAAAACCGCAATCGACGTAGCGGGAATCAGCTTTTGATTTTTATAAAAACATCGACTAAATAAAAAATATACTACAAAACCGAAGTATGCTACATGAAGTGACATCTACCGGTGAGTAGCAGCATCGAGCGTAACGACGACAGTGCCATCTGCCGACAAGTAGTTGTCGAGTTTTGTGAATTTGGTTCAAATTCAAAAGCAACCAAAAGACATTACTGATACACAACATTGCTTCTAGATGGCGCTTTAAGCATTTTAGTTTACTTGACTGCAGAAAAGAGGGTGATTTTAAGCGAACACCTGTTTGACGACCTCAGTAGCCGAGAGGCGAGCATGCCAGACTATATGGCGTCGGCATCTCCGAGGTTCCGGGTTCGATCCCCGGTCGGTTCAATGTAGAATACAAACTTTTGTCTCGGGTCTGGATGTTGTGGTACCGTCGTTGTTTCTAGCTACTTACCATAGGATCAGAGCAATGTATTAGATGTTGTCCAATATTATTATATTATTATTAATTAATGATGTCATTAACTTATGTAGATTTCCCTTACCGAGTTTGTCTTCAGCTACTCACTCTTGATCCGCGTCCGTATTCAGGTAAGCACTCGATCGCGAAACAAAACGAGATTGTTTATTTTTAATCGCTGTTCCAGTCAGCCTGTGACCACGGTCGGTGTAACCCGATCGAAACGTCAGGCAAAAGAGGTAACATTTAGTAATTTGTAAAAAAAGGTAACCTAAATTATGATCGCGTTAATTCCCGTTTCATTGAGTTTATTCTAGGATTTCTCGTACCAATATAGAACTAGGTAATCTGACTACTTTGGCGAAGTGAAGGATCCCAGGTTCGATACCCGGTTTGGGTCAATTCTTATAACGAACTAAATTGACTGGTGTCTGAGTTTTTGTCTGGTACCTACCTCGTTCGAACACAATGTTAATTTCTTGCATAGAGACCATGACAGTTTGTGTTTTGTCTGTCGCATATTTATTTATTTACTAGCGACCCGCCCTGGCTTCGCACGGGTGCAATGCTGATACTAAATACATTATACATATAAACCTTTCTCTTCAATCACGCTATCTATTAAAAAAAACCGCATCAAAATCCGTTGCTTAGTTTTAAAGATTTATGTATACATAGGGATAAAGGGACAGAGAAAGCGACTTTGTTTTATACTATGTAGTGATTACATAACTATTTGACAGAAGTAAGAATGCCAAGACACACTCTAAGAAAGCGGTATAAAATTATATCGCCGTTTTGGACCAGTAGGATATAGGATAGGTAATCCAAAGGGGTTAAGGAGACCATGTGAATCGCTATAAATACAGTATTCAACAAACCCATTGTTTTGTTGTTTTAAACTCCTCCAATTTATCATTTCATGTTAACACCCAAAATCAATGAAGTAGGTATAAGCACAAATTACGTATAGCGGCGCGGCGCGCTAGACAGATAGTCCACTCGGAACATAAGCGTCATTTCGTTAACGCACGCATTGACATTGCGTTTACTCGCACTCTCGGCCGATTCCGGCCGAACTTCAGCGGGCTGTCACTCACGACACGACAGTTTACTAAGCTTATCACACTCCGCAAAGCTCAGTTTTGACGATATTTATTCAAGGCGCGTGGTAAGAAACGAGTAAAAAAATTGCGTAACATGGACGAATGAGACATAAATACAATTTCTCGAATAATATCAGGCTGAACCTATTAAAATTTTATGGAACTTCTATATCGATAAAAGTTGCGAACTTTTTGCGAAGCCACTGCGAATTAGTTGCGAGTGTAGAGTTTTGGTTATGTTGGTGGAAACTTCGCGCCGCGAATATTGATCTGTCTTCCCATTTAGGCCTGGACGTATGAAAAGATGAATGTATAAACTAATCGATGTGTCAGTGTAATAAAGCACACTTACTTATTTCAAAAATTTAGAATAGCATCCCTAGGTAGTAAGCCCAATTTTGGCAGTTGTTTTCGAGAACGGTGGGAGTGGCCCTTCTGTATTTTTTCTATATTTTGTGGTATAAGAATAAATTCTGCAATAACTTTTCGATCTACAATTTTAAACTTTCGTAATTTCACACTTATGTAAAATAGATATACTTACATGGAAATATGGAAATTATTATTTTAATCTTGCATTCCTTCATAGTCGGGGCACTAGTACGCCGGACTTAGCATCGTTTCTCTGAGGCTCGGATTCGATACCTGGTCGGGTCATTGAGGAAAACAAACGTTTCTATATTTTCTTGTGTCTATGTCCATCGTTGTTTATTTTTATAGCACAAACAAGTCCTTACTTTTGGGCCAGAGCAATGTTAGTATGTGGAGTAATTTGGACCATGTTTTTTTAAAAATTTGATCTTTTGCCGTTTTGGGACGGCCGTAAAGAATACAGTTCCCCACGTCCAACAGGAGGCGTGTCGTAAGAGGCGACTAAAACCTGTAGCACGAGACGGGGAGCAGCGTCTGTGTGCGAAATAATATAAAAAAAACTGCGCTCGCCAACCCGCCTGCCAAGCGTGGCGAGTATGGCAAAAACCCCCCATGACAGAAGTCACTAGGGGAGGCCTATGTTCAGCAGTGGACGTCCTTTGGCTAATATGATGAATGAAAAATGTCTCTGTGGCAGTGCCTGGACTGGTGTCAACGGTATCCCAGTGCTATAGCAGTTTGAATTAGCCAAGATGAAGAGAAAGTTGCGTGACTCATATTTAGTATTAGTATCAGGAGATCAATAGGAGAGGTTTTGGAATAGAGAAAAGTGCAAAAATCTCTTCTTTCAACGAAACTAAGTTCAGGAGCTTGTTTAAGCTCCTGAACTTAGTTTCGTTGATTGACTAGAAATACTTAGATAAAGTGTAGCTCCCTATTTTGTTGTAGACCATTTACCAAAATGTCAAGCCGATAGTTTCAGTCAGCCCTTCCGGGTTCATTTCGTGGTTTAATTTTAATAAAAAAAAACAGAATTCCAAAAATGAAAATGCTTATCTTTATTCAAGAAGATTACTGTGAAACTCAATCTGTGACGTTGTTAGAACTTTCTTCTTCAGTCTCCTTGTCATCGCCGCACATGTCTGGGGTCAGCGTGACCCTCACCACGCTCTTATCCGCCCCGTAGATAACCTGGTTATTCCCCTCAAACACGAACCCAAAGATATTAGGGAACGACGCCACCTTCTTCACCACTTTGCCAGAAACCTTGTAAATAGCAGTTGGAGTTGAGAAGTGCAAGTTTCCCTCCACATCAGTGTTAAAACCGTTAACACTGTAGTCCCCTATAGAAGTAAATTTCCCGTTTTCAATCCGCTTCAGTGAACCATCGTGAACGAAGTAAATACTGTCGTCTTTGGCTACAGCCATCAGCATCGCTTTATTGTTCTTTAACTCCAACACGCGTTCCAGATGGTTATCCTTGTATACGAACGATTTCTCATCAGGATAAACCGTGAAGTAGAGTCCGTCTTTGTAAAACATCTGCCAGATGTTGCTTTCGGTGATGTTCAGTTTTACTGCCTTCATGGAATTATAGTCGAATTTGTAGACGCCGTCCATTCCGCCGATGTATACGATTTGATGTTGGCTGTCGTAGGCGTGGGCGAAACCGCTGGCAACGCCGGGGATGTTGCCTGAGGTGCCATCTTTCAGGTTAATGTATACTGACTGGAAGGCGTTGTCTTCGTTGTCGGTGGAGTAGCTAAAGAATACCGTGTTGGTGTCGCGGTCGATGGCCAGCTGGTAGGGGCTGTCGACGCCGTCCTTGAGGACCTGACCAACGGTGCTCGGGACTCGGTAGTAGCCGCTGCACTCGCCCGCTGAACTGCCTCCGACCAGGGCAGCTACCGCTATCAATATTGCTAAATTCATCTGCAAGTGATAGTGAAATTTCACGTATTTTTTAAAAAGAAAAATATAAATGATAAATTACGATTTGTCGACTTAAAATTGTTTTAATCCACAAAGTCTATTGCGTGAATCGCGTCTATTTTTCCTAAGAAGAGCATGTTTAAGATTTTTTCTATTAATACTAATATTTAATACATAGAACTTACCTTCTCGTCGCAGACTTCACAAGTGATTAAACTATGCAACTAGGTAGTTTTGCAAACATAAGTTTAATAGCAATCTGCATAGCAAAGGTTATATGGATAATGCTATCAATAGGTATGGTAAACTGTCCAGTATTGAGCAGTGGCTACCGTACTATTATTTTATCTAACTTTATGCGGTTTAACTAATAAAACAAACAATGAATAAGTACTTGTTTGTGAAATTAAAGCTTGGTAATGTATATAATAGCACCTATTTCAAAACTGCTTTTGCCTTTTTTTCTTCTAGCCTCGCATTGTCTCATTTCTAGTATTTTAGTTGAACATCCATGCCACACCTACGAACTATACCAAATAAACGCAGGCTGGGCCTCAGCATTAGCGTCACGTTATTTACTGGTTCTCGATTCTTTAACGAATGGTCCTGCTGAGTCATCGACGGCTAAATGATTTGAAAAACCGGCCAAGTGCGAGTCGGACTCGCGCACGAAGGGTTCCGTACCATTATCTATAAAAACGGCAAAGAAATCACGTTTCATGTATGGAAGCCCCCTTAAATATTTTTTGTATTCTGGTTTTCAGTATTTGTTGTTATAGCGGCAACAAAAATACAACATCTGAGAAAATTTCAACTCTCTAACTATCACGGTTAATGAGAAACAGCCTGGTGACAGACGGACAGACAGACAGACGGACAGCGAAGCCTTAGTAATAGGGTCCCGTTTTACCCTTTGGGTACGGAACTAAAAATTAGACGCAAAATTAATATTAATTTCTGAAGTCACTGCTGGACCTTTACAATACATACTTATTACATTTACTGGAATACTGTCCAGTATTGGTACCGGTACCACAAAATAAATCAGCGCCCTTACCTCAACTTACAATAACAAGTAATTAAAAAATAATAAACAAATGAATTTGTTTATGTAGTTTTGACTGATGCTCGCTTACAACGAATGACTAATCAATGACACGTGATCTAGCTCGTACAAATTACAAAGGCTATCTAACTGTCCTCTCCACAAACAAAGAAAAAGAACCTACTTACTATTATCACCAATATGAATAGTTATTAAGTCATTATTTTTTCGTTTTCTTGTTACATTATTTTATATTAAATAGTAATGTTTGTGTTTATGGATCAAACGGTTTCTATTTAACTTTTTCGTGTCGAAGTTATTACATAAAATGTTTGATGCCTAGTGTAAGTGCCAAATCAACCAGCTCGCAATCGATCGAAAAGTAGGAAACATTCAACTCTAGATCGAAGTAAGTTAAAAAAAAGTTTAATAAAATCCTAAAAACCGACTTCAAAATAAAACTAAAAAGTGAAAAATAATATTGACTAAAACATACCTAATCAGTTCTTTTTGGAGTCGGTGCCAGCCATCGAGAGTTAAAATGTGTTCATTCGCACCGACTCCAAAAAGAACGTAACCAAACGTAAAAAAAGCAAAGTAACCTTAACTAATATTGGTCCTGTGTGTACCTCATAAGCTCCACGTCTGCTCAACACACTGCGAAATACGTTCTATCGACAAATTGCAGTATTATCTTCTTACTCCTATCCGGTAAGGAGTTCTGTGGCTTCCATCATCAGGTCAGCAACATGACATGATGATTACCAGACCCAAAAATCAGCATCGAGTCAGAAAATATATGCAAAACATTATGGGTGCCTATAAAAATTGAGGGTTGCCCTCGATTTCCCAGGGATCCCATCATCAGAATCTGACTTGGTGGAAATGGGACCACCTCGGGAGTATACCCTTTCAAACTAAATAATAAATTTTAAAATCGGTCCATAATTGACGGCGTAATCGCGTAACATACATACAAAAAAAACAACATTCAGACGAATTGAGAACCTCCTCCTTTTTTTTGAAGTCGGTTAATAAAATAATGAATTCAGGAAAGAGTTTTAGGAATAAGAAAGATGCCTACCTATAGTGAACCGATTATTTTGTTCACCACACGAACTGATCGACCAAGATCGACGGTTCATAAAGGGGAGGAATAATTCAGGACATGAATGAAAGGTTTTTATGGTTTGAGGCAAGGCACCATCGCACTTGCGTCACATTGCAGTTCAAACTTCCAACAATGTAGTCCAAATTTCTTAAATTATACTAGGCATGTTCAAGGCAAAAAGCCGGAGAAACATACCTACTTCGTGGGTCGAGGCGAATAAATAAAAGGATTATTTTAATAATTAAAATAACATTTTATTTGACTTTTCAGCGGAAATAGTCTGAAAAAAGTACTTATTTGGTTCAAATTTTGTATCACTTTTGTAAGTAAGGGGGCGTCCATAAATTACGTGAGATGTTTAAGGGGGGGAGGGGGTCGAGTCAAATCTCATCTAATCTTACGTTGGAGAGAGGGGGGGTCTCGGCAAATATCACGCAATTTTTTTTCTGATTGATACAAAAAAAAAATACTATTTTGGTACATTTAATCCAGATTGTACATGCTTAACCCGTGTCATGATCAACATGGCCCCACCCCCGATCCCCGCTCGCGTTTCAAGTTTCCTAGAAAATCTAGATTTTTAGGATTACTAAGTTTTAAACCTTTATTTGAGTGGTTTTTCTATAGAAAATATATATGTATTATAGACCATGACCATGAGCCCGATATATCAAAACGTATCTTATATCGGCTATCAGTTCAATATCATATCGTATCGATATACGATTTTACGTAACGGATATTTCAAAAACTATAATATCAGAAATACGAAAACGAAAACTATAATACAGAAAATTTAAAAAAACACCTAACGTTATTTATGGACGCCCCCTAAGAAGGTATTCGTTTTCTACGCTGAAGCATCTGAACCTGTAGACGTACCTATTTACAATAGTTTTTCGTTCTTTTATAAACTTAATATTCTTCACAAGGATGACATCGACGCAAGACGAATACACTGTCAAATAAGTTAGGCAAAAGATTTCAAAATTCCATGAAGGAACATCACTTTAGCTGTTTCATCAGGGCTCCGCTGAAGCTGATGAACTGAAGAGCTCCATCCACTTGGACCGTGGTGCCGGTCACCAGCGCGCTGTCGTCGCTGGCCAAGTGCACCACCATCTTGGCGATGTCGTCTCCCACGCAGGCCTTCCCCATAGGAATATTTTGGGTCATATCCTCTAGCCAGTTCTGGTACTCCTCATCAGTGTAGTTGGTGATGCGCTGGGTGAACTTGCTGACCTGAAGATGAGATAAGTATTTATTAATTCGTTAGACCAGCAGTGTGTGGATTTTTAAGTGGTACTTATGTAACTGGATGCCATACTACGGTAGTATACCACTTAATTCACAATTCTACAACCCCTAGGTTCTTTTGTAGGCGAAAGAGATGATTGGTACATCAATAAATTTATCAATTGACCAAATTATGATATATTTACAACAATACCTACATATCAATTGTCAAAAGTTTGTTAACTCACAGTGGCGCCGGGGCTGACGGTGTTCACCCTGACTCCCTTGGGCGCCAGCTCCAGCGCGATCAGCCGCGAAAAGTGATCCAGTGCCGCCTGCAAAGTCATTCAGTATTAAACAAAATGTCATGAGAACTGTGTTTAAAGAAGGCAATACTTAGATTAAGTACTCACTTACTACTTAGAACTTAGCGTATCTAGGGACCAACAAACGGTAAACCCCAAGCAGTACCAGAAATATAGACATAATTAATTCCCCCACAGGATCACAGATCTCTAGATTATGCTTTTTAAATTAGTTGAAGTGCAAGATGTTAAGCATATACTTGGCATCAAGAGCAACTAAACACTTTGGCAAAGGGAAATGGTTAAAAAGACCACACATGTTCATCTACTTAGCCAAGCGTAAAATAGACTGAAAAGGGATGGTAAATTGTGCTGTCTCTTGTGCTCACGCGCCTTCAAGTTATGAAGTTAAGACGATGATGAAGATGATAAGATACAACCGTATTAATTTAGAACCAGGTCATCTTGACCAAACCTTTTAACTTCACAAAAAGTACCTTGGACATAGAGTAAGGCAATGCTCCCACATTGACTGCCGTTCCCGCAATGCTGGATATGTTAATGATATTCCCTTTGCTCTTGATGAGCTCCGGCACCACCAGCCTGGTGATGTTGTAGACTCCTCGCACGTTGGTGGTCATGATGCGGTCGTAGACCTCCATGTCAGTTTTCTGGATGATGGCACGCCCGCCGATGCCCACATTGTTTACTAGCACGTCCAGTCTGGAAAGAGTTAAAAGTCGACTTTTATTAAATGAAGAAGGAACACGACCTATTAATCCTTTCGTTCCGGTTTCCGTACCCAAAGTACGGATGTTTTTAGAGTTTTTAATCACGCACGCAGGTCGAGATTTCTGCGAAGAGGTAATTATGCAAAAGAAGGCCGCGGAACGGATCAGGGAAAATGATGCCCTAGCTGATCCACTCCGGCGCAAACGTTTAGGAGCAAGGCGTTAACGCAGGCGCAACGTTATGACCGCCTTATGCCTCCCAGTGAACCCAGTGGTGTCGGGAGTGGGGACCACCTTCCAGTTGCATTGCACAGGTCCATCTGACGGTGAGGATGCTTCATTGGTTCTGAGGCAACCCCGAGACGCTAGGCTCGCACCGGTAGGTATGGGCCGCCGCTGGGACGATGGAGTGCATGCTAACAGCGATCCTTCGTCGTCTCGCTAATAGCGGCCGGACGGAATACGCGGAGGTTTTAGTGGGTACGCTTGGCAAATGGATGGTGACAAGCAGTCTCTGCCACTTGTTGAGGAGTCCCACATAGCCTGCTGGCGACCCACGACAGCAGGTATGCGTAACGCATTTCCTCCGCGAATAAAAAAATCCGAGATTTTTGCACCACATTTTGCAAATACAAGTTGTTACAGAAACAAGAATCTGAAATTTTTCAGACCCGTTAATAAAAGGCGTCCAAGCTCGGATCCTTACCGACATAAGCGAAAATATTAATCACCGACTAGGTACTACTTACAGACTTCATATTTTTCGTCTCTAACTCCTTATATACAAACTTCTATAAAATAGTTTTTCAAAAGGTTTGTGCGCTTCCATAGCGAAAAGGGTCGATTCAATTCAATCATTTATTGCATGCTCCATTGGTGTACATTCCATATCATACAATTTTTATTTGAAAAACAAATATATTGTATTTTGTTTATGTAACTTAAGAAAATAAATTCGACCTGTATGGTCGAATTTATCTTCAGGCTAACTTATCGATTTCCTTTGTACTGAAAAACCCAGTGCGGAAACCTTACTCAAACTATTTTTTAAAATATCAAAATCAGTATGCGGGTTAAAAATAATATGTGATGTAATTCATAATGCACAACTAGGATATTTTTGAAAATTTGGTTTTTTTATACAAAAAAAAAATAAGCAAGCCCCACAGGGTGACAACTTCGCTGAGAACTGACACTTGGCCAAATCGTGAACATAAACAATGAAGTGTGGAAGAAAATTTTAAAAAGTTTGACGGGAAAATAATGGGTAATGAGTTTGTTGCTTGGACTACCTTCCAAAATGCTGGATGGTTTCTTTCGCCGTTTTCTCGACGCCAGCGTCGGTCGACAGGTCAGCCACAATCGCCAGCGGCTTCAGCCCCTTCTCCGCCTCACACCGCTTGGCCACGCTCGCCAAATTCTCCGCATTCCTGGCCACTATCGACACTTTAGCGCCAAGTTTCGCGAACTGAATTGCGATCGCCTCTCCTATGCCGGTGCTAGCGCCGGTCACCAACACCACTTTATTTGTAAAATTAGCAACCATTTTCGTGGTTTCTAACTAATAATTCACCTTAATTCCAAAACGCTAAAGTATTTATATGGTACAACTGATAAGGTATGCGATTGTCACTATCGTAACTGGTATTATCTAACCTCCCGAGGCAATATTGCCAAGATATCGGCGGATCATAATTGTGCTTGTTGTTGATGTACCTATAGTTTATTTTGGTAGAAATATTTTTGATTTTAATCCTTTTTGGCTTATATGTATAGGTACTTATGGCAAGTCTCGCTACGAGGCGTAAAAAAACGCAAATATACATAGTATACCTAAGGATATTTGTCTGCAGTTTCGATCAGTTGTGTATACTCAACAATGGACGATACCTGTACACGCTGTCAATCAGCAGATGGAATGGAGAATTGTAGATTTCAACCAGCCCTTGTCGCCTTTGTTGACTACTGAAGGTCTTCGATGCTGGGCCATGTTTTATTCTCTTTATCGCTGCATTATTAATAAACTGTATGTAGACAGATATCCAGGAGCTATATACGGGACTGTAAGGTACACTGATTACCCGGCCTGGTTCGATAAACATGTGTAAGGAATACTGAGATTATGAAAAATAGCTGGGCGTCCTTACTCTAAAACTTATACTAACGGGTCTAAACGCGACGTACTATATCGGGTGTAAAAAAAGGCTTCACCAAGCCGAATACCACATATTCTACGTATTATTACGATCATTTTTTTCTTTTACACTATACCTGGGAAATGACGGGTTACAGAGTTATTGACAGTCAAAGTTACAATTTTTTATCAAAGATTTTTACAAAATTGACTTCTGTTTGATAATACTAAACTTTTTTACAAAGAAACATGATAAAAATTTTCAGTGCTTTTTTCATAAAAGGCCTTTAAAGGGCACAGCCGGCAATGAATCGTGGGCAGTGCTCTCGCGCCACCCGCTCGCCCGCCGACCGCTTACACACACAGGCATAGTCTGTGGCGTGCGCGCTATACATTGCGGGTTAGAAATAAGTTATTTTTTTTGATACCCAAAAATGAAAGTCATTTCCCAGCAATTATTTTTTTTGCATTCTACTTTGTTTTATGTATAGAATTCGTGGTTTAAGGCTTCGTTAAGCCTTTTTTTACACCCTGTATTATGTAGTAGTATTGATACTACTTACATTCCTCGACGTTTCGACCGTGATGCTACGGTCGTGGTCACGAGGGGACTGGTGCGCGGCGTCATCGTCTGCATCGGGTGGCCGGTTCTTCTGCTACCCTCGAACTCTCCGATATTTGTTGTGCACTTGAACTAGAGTCAGTAGGTTCAGTTCGACACACAACACTCACAGTATTAATGTAAGTAGTATCAATACTACTACATAATACAGGGTGTACAAAAGAATAGGAAACTCCTTAAAACTACGTGATCAGCTGGTCATATACAACAGCAATTCCTATGGGAGTGTCCTATTCTCTTGTACAACCGGTATAGTACGTCGCGTTTAGACCCGTGATTATAAGTTTAAGTTATAATGCAACGTCCTTACTCTACCTAAACGTAGGTAAGGACAACGATAAATATACCTATATAGGCGCAGTTATATCTTGTACATCGTTTATCTTTGGCGGTGAGTCACATAGTTGCAAAAGATCACAAACGTCATGTCATGGGTCAGCTTTTGAAAAACTGGAGTAGATACGTCCTTAAATCAAAAGTATATCAATTCCTCAAAACTTAAGTTCTACGGTAAGGTAGCAAAGAACAATGTGCCAGAGCAAGTGGTGGCCAAAAGAAGGCAGGAAGACAGTAGGCGTCTGCTCAATGGTCTGAAGATATTGTGCGAGCGGCTTGGACAAACTGGGAAAAAGTGGCACAGGATCGTGAGAAGTGGCGAAACAAAAAGGAGTTTTTTGACTCAGAAGTATATTATAAATTATATGTATTGCACGATGGTACGGAGAGAACCATTCGACTGCGAGATCGACTCGCACTTGGCAGTTTTTTTTAATTAACAGTTTATTGATCTTTACTACTAAGCTAATAGATTGCACCATTTTTGAAAATATTGTGAAATAGGCGCCAAAACCCTTAGGTACTTATATCATATTTTTATACCTATATTATACTCCCCCCCCCCCCTCTAAAACATTAACTATTGGCTTGAAAAATTCATGATATTAGTGCTTTTCATGAGCTTTTCTGGAAAATCAAGATATATCAGTTAGTTTAAGAGTAATAGTTTTTAAATTTCTTACCTAGTAAAAATTTCTTAGAGGACAACATTAAAAGTGTTTTAAATGAAGAAATTGCTGAAATATATTGTTGTAGCGACGCGCAACTACGGAACCCTACACTGCGCGTGGCACGGCACGCACTTGTCCGGTTTTTGATAATCATCCCTTTATGTCGTGAAATACCTACAAATACTATAACCACGAAATAAGCGCCTAAATAACATAGGAAGAGAATATAATAAATAAATAAATAAATATTGGACAACATCACATACATCGCTCTGATCCTAAGGTAAGTAGCTAAAGCACTTGTGCTATAGAAATCAGAAACAACGACGGTACCACAACACCCAGACCCGAGGCATATTAGAATAGTTCGTTTTTTACATTGACCAGACCGGGGATCGAACCCGGAACCTCAGAGATGGCGACGCCGCCATCTCTGAGGTTACGCCTAAATAGTTCTGCGTGCTCGCCTCTCGGCTACGGAGGTCGTCAGAAGTCATAGGGAGAATAGGGAAGCGTTTAGGCAAATAATATAATTTTCGTCAAATAAAAAGAACGCTGGAGGGTGGCGCTACTTGTCTCCACCGAACACTTATAGCAGTACTGAAAATGTTAGTTCGTATTTTGGCCACCGCTCTTTTTACGTGACGCCCGCCAAGTATACCAACTATGTAAAGGAGGTAAGTATTATCGATGGCCCAATAGGGCTCTACCTATTGCATAAGGGTGATCAACGGACCGACCATAATCTTCCTCAAGAATCACCACTACGCTAAAACTTTACATCTTATGATATATTGATAAATTATGACCGTCTGGTGTAGTGGTTCGCGCTCCGGACTACAATGCCTGGCGGTTGAAGGTTCGAATCCCGCGAGGGGCAAATGTTAGTGTGATGAGCACGAGCATTTGCACCTAAGTCATGGATGTTTATAAACGTATTTAAGTATGTTTATCCGTTATCTAGTCGCCAGCTTTGCTTAGTTTGGGTCTAGATAATTGATGTGATTGTGGAAAAAAAATATTTATTTATTAACGGGTCGTTTCCAATATGCCACTCTAAACTTATTAGTTTAGGTTCAACAATATTTCTCGCCTAAAGTCCAGCACCTTGATTGTATAAAAACTAGGACTATAAAATAGCTTTTTACCATTTATAAATATTCTATTTTATTTATTTTTTATTTATTTATTACAGGAAAACCTATTATTCTATATTACATGCCGTGGCATCCTGAAATTAAGACGACGCTTAGCTTTTAGGCAATATAAGTCAGATTATGTAAGTCCTTTTTTTATTAGTGTTTGTCTTGTTGGTTGTCCTTATCAATAAAATAAAAAAATAAATAAAAAATATCTAATCTATAATTTGACTCTTAAAGATTGAGATAAGTGCATGTCTTGACAAATGCATTGGTAATATTTCAAGTGCTTTGTTTTTCGAGTCATTTATCGTATCCGAGAAAATTTGTTGTCTGGTTTAATTTCGTCAGACGTTTAGTCGCAGGATAAAGCTAGTTCATTATATGTAAGACCCGTTTAAAATATTAGATGACAGTCAAAATTACTCATTTAGAAAGACTGATTCACGGGGAATGCTTCTGTTTACTATAATCGATAACCGCTATTACTTACCTAATATTATATTCGTTAAACAAAGTAGAAAGAAATCAGTGTAAATTTTTTAATCTGAATTTTTTCATTTTTTTTTATTGTGATGATAGTTCATTCGTGAAATGTCATCGTTTCAGCTTGAGAACATCATCATTATCTATATTAGGTCTTCGCTAAGTATAGAACGCCACATACATAGTTTTTATAATTAGGCTAGCTTTTAGAGTCGTGTGAATTAGTGTCGTGTGGTGCCGACACGTTAAAAGAATTGCACCACCTCTTCTCTTCCTATGGGTGTCGTAAGAGGCAACTACAGGAGTACTGCCACAAGAAGACGGGCAGCAGCGTCTCCTCACCACCATTGACCAAACTGCGATCGCCAACCCGCCTGCCAAGCGTGGCGATTATGGCAAAATCCTCCTTTTGGGCCAGTGTCCAGCAGTGGACTGATAAGGCTGGTGATGATGATGACAGCTTTTAGAATAAATTCATTCCCTTCCGTTCTGATCATCGGAGTATTACTTACTAAACATCACCTTGCATATTCAACTGGCAAGTTACCTACTCTAACTACAGTCTACACTAACTCTAACCAACATATACTAACGCCAAGAGCCCATGACCAAACCCGGAAAGTTTCAGAACACGATCACTTCTGACTTTTACTAAGGCCGTGTTTAGTACCGAGTCTACCCACCAAACAGTTGTTGACTTTGACTTTAGAAAGAAGAGTCTTGGGCTTTCTAAATGCTATAGTAGTATTAACACCATATTACTAAATCAACGGTATGTAAACGATACGGACGGTAAAACCAAATAAAATCTATTGGTTTTATGCTTTTTAAGAAGAACCGGGTGTACTGGTACCGGCTGACCCCCATACCGGGACTCAACTTCTGATACCGGACCGGTTCTGCAAGCCCTAGCCGCTCGCTGTGAACGGCTGGAGACGTATTTTGAAGCACTCGAATTCCAATTCGCATACGAATTCACAAGAATTGCATACAAACTACATATAATTGCTTGGAAATTGTATACAATTCTTAGGATTTTGTGTGCACTGCCCCCTCTGCGCCTTTCCGTTCGTGGTCGCCACTCGAGAACCTTTATCCCCTAAAGATTGAGCAATATGGCCTGCTCATTGCATTGGGGGTGGACAGCTCTCTCTCCCCCCAGAGACCGGGCAGCCTGCCTGCCATAAAGCGGGCCGCAGCCGAAGGAACATGCCAGCGGCTGCGGCCAATGGCGAAACCATTGGTTCCATTTCACTTAGGGCACCGGAGGGCATCGTGAAGTTTTAGTGGGTAGGCGGGCTCCTTCTAAGCCCTGAATCCCACAGACCCCTCCAGCCGTTTCTTGCTCCAGCCACCGGCTTTGCAATTCGAAGTCGGTAACTATGTTTCTTCTACGGATCTCATCATTTCAAATCTTATCTCGCAAAGAATCACTCTCACGGACTTTATAAAAAATGATTGTGGAAAAAAGAAAAGGATAATGTTAATACTTAAATAAAATTTTATTCGACTTTCCTGCGGAAATGGCTTGTAGCTCTTACTAGTAAGCGCAAAGTTTTGGTAGTAAGTACTCTCCTACGCTGAAACATCCGACCCTGAAGGCGTATTTACAATAGTTTTTTATCTGTTAAAATCCTTATTATTCATTCTTCACAAGGCCCGGCCTTCGATAAAAGATGAATACACTGTCAAATAAGTAGAGCAATAGATTTAAACATTTCATGAAAGCACATCACTGTAGCTGTTTTATTAGAGCATCGCTGAAGTTGATGAACTGAAGAGCTCCATCCACCTGGATCGTGGTGCCGGTAACAAGCGCGCTGTCGTCGCTAGCCAAGTACACCACCATCTTGGCGATGTCGTCTGCCACGCAGACCTTCCCCATAGGAATATTTTTGGCCATATCTTTTAGCCAGTTCTGGTACTCCTCATCAGTGTATTTGGTGATGCTCTGGGTGAACTTGCTGACCTGAAGATGAGATATTTATTTTACCAGCAGTATGTGGCCTTTTAAGAGGTAAAATATAGACTATGCATAGTTAATGGATGCCAAACTATGGTAGTAAAACACTAGTTTGATTACATTTCTGAAACTCCGAGTAGGCGAAAGAGTTGTCAATTATTAATCAATCAACCACAAAATAAGATATTTCCGCGATCAATATTTTGACTTATTTTAACAAGTAGAGTTTGACAGCGCGACGGCGGCACTCCTTTTTTTAAATGAGAGTGACGGCTGTCACTCTGGCGGAACGTGAAACGAGCAGCCATCTTGTTGCGCCCTTTTTGCACTATGCAATTTTTGACCGAGCGCAACGGGAGCCGCACGTCATCGACCAAAGACTCATCGACGAATCGCCGACATTTAGATTAAAAATCTTATTTGATCTGACCCGATAATACATTTGATTTTTGTTAATAAGTAATCCTACATTAAAGGGCCAGTGGAGATTAATATTCGGAATGTGACGGAATAGATTCGCCGATAAGTTCAATATCAATTGTCAAAATTTGTTAACTCACAGTAGAGCCGGGGCTGACGGTGTTGACTCTGACTCCTTTTGGCGCTAGCTCCAACGCGATCAGCCGTGAAAAGTGGTCTAGCGCCGCCTGCAAAAACATATTATTATGAAAAATAAGCTCACGGAAGTGTGAAGGAACTATCGCAAATTCCCAGCCAAACGGAGGAGCGTTGGCTAAGTACTCACTATTTACTTAGTAAGAGCCAAGCATAGTGCCTAAATGTAGATAAATTATATCCCTGAACACAAAACCTAGAGCATCACCATATTTAACCGCCTAGCAGAGCGTAGGTAGAGCAGCATCTGAGCCTGGAGAGCTTTGGTTAATCGTATGCTGTCCGTGGTGATCATGATCCTCAGTTAGGAGGATAAGACGATGATGAAGAAAAACATACAACTGTTTCGATCTAGGAACAGTAACATGGTGGAACTTAAGTACGTAATAATCTTTTAAACTTTCGCGTTGCATTATAGTATCAATACTACTACATACTATAGTACTTCGCGCTTCCAAACTCGATGATTAAGCTTGCCAAAGGCGCTAGCAGCACTAGCAATCCGTGTAGAAATCTCAGACTCGAGACGATTGTCGCTACGAACCAGACTCCCAAGGTAACGGAAAGTTCCCACTTCGGCTAATGGTTTTCCAGTCAGATGAACAGCAACTTTACTGACAGATTTACCCCTAGCAGGCTGTTTTAGAATCTGTGTTTTTGAAGCACTGATCACTAGACCGAATCTGCGACATGACTCATCCAAGTTATCAAGATAACTCTGCAGGCTTTCCAAACTATCAGCCATAAGACAGACATCGTCAGCATACAAGACCTCCACCACGGACACCTCTTCGACTTTGCGTTTTGCCCTAAATCGTGAAAGGTCGAATATGCCTTTGTCAACACGGATGTTAAGAGAAATCCTATTGTTACAATTCTTTAGAGCATCACTGACTACTGCAGCAAAAAGAGTGGGAGCCATATCACAGCCTTGCTTGACGCCACATGTAACAGGAAATTGGTCAGTAAATTTGTCATCATGACGTACACGGGCTAACATACCCTCGTGGAATTGGCGCACTAAGTTGACAAACTTTACTGGACATCCACACTTTTCCAGAACCACCCATAGAGCAGCCCTTGGCACGCGGTCGAATGCCTTCTCTAAGTCCACAAAACACAGGTAGAGGTCGCGGTGCTGTTCAAGGGATTTCTCTTGAATCTGTTTTAAAACGAAGATGGCGTCGATTGTACCTCTGCCTGGACGAAAGCCACATTGACTTTCAGGAAGAAAGCTCTCAGCTAATGGGCATAGGCGTCTGTTGATGATATGCGCCAATATTTTACCAGCTGTAGAAAGCAGAGCAATGCCCCTAAATGAGCTGCAGTCGGAGAGGTCACCCTTGCCCTTATATAATTTGCAAATAAAGGCATCCTTCCAGTCCTGTGGAATAGTCTCGGCATTCCAGATTTCCAAGACGAGGTAAAATAGCCTGGACTTGATTTTAGATCCCCCGTACTTAAAGACCTCCAAGGGCAGACTATCCAAGCCTGGAGACTTGCCATTCTTCAGCCGTTTTATCGCCTCAGCGAACTCCTCGAATGACGGAGGATCATCGAGACCCGACGCTGTTGGCAAGTTCTCAAGAGAGCCAAGGTAAGACAGATCCGCTCCTTGGCTACCAGGATTGAGCACTTCATTGAAGTGCTCAGCCCAGCGCATCAAAACATCCGAAGAATCAGTCAATCGCCTGGACTTGTCTATTGAGTAGACCGGAGCTGTTTTCTTGCAGCGGGGGCCGAAGACAGTTTTAAGGTGAGTATTGAAGATCTCGACGCCAAACGCCAACTTCGAAAATCTCGACCTAAGCCCTCCTATGTTTACACATAGAACACCAGTGGACAGCTTCACTGCGCTGTCTGTGACCGCACCTTTAAATCTAAATTTGGTTTCGCGAGTCACGTGCGTGCGCATGCTAGGAAGAATGCGAACGTCTAGTGCAATATGCAGGGTGTCGCCATCGACGGATACGTCTGGGAGGACAACACAACAACAACTTCGCGCTCAGACCCGTTATTATAAGTTTTACTTAAGCACGTGATACTCTATAATTTTATTGAAATCCATAGGTTTTAAAAGCTGTTACATAGTTTTATAGTATCTCTATGGCCCTCTAGGCCCTGATGGGCACAACAATATCATTAAATCTATGATTTGGGAATTAACACTTCTGCTTTACAAAAATACCTTGGACATGGAGTAAGGCAGAGCTCCCACACTGACTGCCGTTCCCGCAATGCTGGATATGTTGATGATATTCCCTTTGCTCTTGATGAGCTCCGGCACCACCAGCCTGGTGATGTTGTAGACTCCTCGCACGTTGGTGGTCATGATGCGGTCGTAGACCTCCATGTCAGTTTTCTGGATGATGGCACGCCCGCCGATGCCCACATTGTTTACGAGCACGTCCAGTCTAGAAAGAAGTTAAATGTCGGCTTTTAATATATGAAGGAGGAATCCTAATCCACTGGTGTAAAGGAGTTATGATCGGCTCATGAGCTCTTGCTTCGCAACCTTATGTGAGTTGCCAATGCGTTTCCCTTTTAATGTACTGTACTTTTAGTTCTGTTCCTTACCAAAAGTACGAAACCCAAAAAAATCGCGCAATCGCCAAGTAGGTCCTACGCATATCTGTTTGCGATATATTAAACTTTAAAGTGCCAATTTTTGCTCGAGTAGGGCGTCCCCCCCCTCCCCCTCCTCCCCTCTAAAAGCTTAACTATTGGCTTGAAAAATCTGGATAAATTCATGATAATCGTGCTTTTCATGAACTTTCAAAGAAAACCATAAAAGTTAAGATAGATAAGTTGGTTTAAAAGTTATAGTCGTTTAAGAATTCCTTAGAGGAAAACATTGAAGGTGACTTAAATAAAGTAATTGCTGAAATATATTGTGGTAACGACGGGCAACTACGGAACCCTATACTGCACGTGGCACGACAAGCACTTGGCAGGTTTTTATTTTATTATCTGGCAGGTGGTTGGGATTGGGACAGCAAATAATTGGCTGTGTCTTATATCAAGAGAAATTTGACCATCTTGCAGAAATTTTGCTAACTCATCGATTTCCTTAATACGAATAACTTTCGCGAAAATCTTACTCAAACTGATTAATAAAATATGATATAAAATATGTAAGTATAATAAAAAAAACTATTAGGTGGTCTGATTTTTTAAGGTAGGTAGGGCTACAACTAGGATATTTTTTTAAAGATTTTTTAGATTTTATTCTACAAAAGAATATCAAGCAAACCTCTCAAGTTAGCAAATTTGCAACGGGACTTGTGATCGAAAACATTCTAAAGGAGCGTAGAAGAAAAATTACAAAAGTTAGTGGGAAAACATGTTGATTCTGTTTATCTACCTTCCAAAATGCTGTATAGTTTCTTTTGCTGTTTTCTCGACGCCAGCGTCGGTCGACAAGTCAGCCACAATCGCCAGCGGCTTCAGCCCCTTCTCCGCCTCACACCGCTTGGCCACGCTCGCCAAGTTCTCCGCATTCCTGGCCACTATCGACACTTTAGCGCCAAATTTCGCGAACTGAATTGCGATCGCCTCTCCTATGCCGGTGCTAGCGCCGGTCACCAACACCACTTTATTTGTAAAATCGGCAACCATTTTTACGTTTTCTAACTATTTCACCTCAATACTTAAACGCACGAGTATTTATAATAGTAGATCTGATAAGGTGTGAGATTGTCACTAACGTGTAATTGGTTGGTTGGTTTTTTATTATCTAACCGCTTAAGGCAATTTCGGCATCCTCGATACGCACGCGCGCACGATCTAATCTGCGATGTTCAGTTTACTGCTATGTCATTGAGTCATCCATCCTACGCGGTTTACATACATAGGTACCTATACTTCTATGCCGATCCGTGCCGAGCCGTTGTGGATCCACAACAATTTAATAATATAAGCTGTCAAGCAGCTGATAGAGTGGAGATTTTTCTAGGGTTAAACTAGCTCTTGTCGACTATTGAAAGGCCTTCGATACTGGGGCGTGTTTCATTTTTCTTCACCGCTGTTATATTATAAGACTGTCGAAGGATGCATATTCTTCAGGAGCTCTTTACTATAAACGTAAGTGTACAACGTGGAAGAAGGTATACAAATATATTCGACATGGTTTGTATTTGACCGTCAGTCTCAGGTGCAAAAGATCACAAGGTGGATTGGGTCAGATTGGGATTGGCTTTTGGAAAACTGAACGTCCCTAAATCAAAAAGTACAACGAAACCTTGGTTTTGAGTCACCAACTCAAAACCAACCAATGCGTAGTAGGATGTAGGTACTCACATTCGGTGAGTGCGTAAACATCGACTCCCACAAAACAAAACAAAACATGCATAAGATATCATGTAGCTATGTTTGGGCTTCTTGGTCGGGATTTTGCTTGTCGATCGAAATACGACAAAATACGAAGGTCGAAGACTTTTGTGAATTTAATTGTCAGTACCATGATCAACAAAACACGATATAATAATATAATAAATTTATCGACACCTAACTGTCAAAAACTGATATACATAGCCGCCATCTTGGACTTTTATCGAAACAACAAGCAATGCCGCGCTGGTGACATCACGGTCATGCTCGCTGTTTCGATAAAAGTACTTATTATATTTTGACAGATGGGTGTCGATAAATCGCTATATCATATCATATCATATCATGTTTCGCCCTGATAATTTTTTAAGGGGCCTCCCATACATCAAACGTGATTTTTATGCCGTTTTTATAGATAATTGTACGGAACCCATCGTCCGTACAGATTTATTATATTATAGTATAGTTACAGATTTATTATAGTATAGATTACATATCTATAAAAATCCTCAGACCCATTGTAACCAGGGGGTGATTCATTGTTCACCAATCACCACCAATGTACACAATAGGTCAATTATTCTCTTTTTAAAAATCATTAATTACTCTCCTCTCCAGCAGGAGGTTATTCATTTAGTTATATTCTGAAAGCTGATGAAATATACATTTTTATATCAAACCTACCAAATTTTAAGTCAATTTGATAGACAGATTTTGAAATAAGTATGAACAATGAAAAACAGTGACCCAGTGCTTACCCGATGACCGTACAGTTTTGCCGGCTTAACGAACATGCTTGCTTGTGCAAATTGGAATTAGTGCTAGTAAGATTGAGCGTGTACGGCTAGTCCTACTAGTCGCCATAATACGAGATTTGCTTAGTTTGGGGCGTAGAAAGAATTTTATATTTATATAATTAAGTAGGTAACCGGAACTTTATTTATTTTATTTTTTATTTATTTAATAGGGCACACCAACAACATAATATATTACACACTTAGTTCACAACACATGCTTAGAGACATTTCTGATATATATGTCACTTACAGGTGACCACAACATTCTTATTACAACAAGGCTTCGGTCTTATAATTACAAATAAAACTAACAATTACAATTCAAAACGGTAACAAGTAAGTAAGTTAAGTAATTGTTACCTAGGACACAGGTACTTAAGTATATTTCTTTAAATTTAGTGTGACTGTCATTGAATATATCCAGGTCTGGATTCTTGCTCTGGAGTACATTATAATCATTCAGAGTTTTGCTTATCGGGGATTGACGACCTAGGTTGCTTTTTGAGGCCGGAGTTCTAAAAATTTTATCAGTCCTCTTGAATTTTAATTGATCTAGCCAGCTATTAGTAAGTTTGTTTTTACCCATTAGGTGTATAACTCAAATTATTTTATGTAACAAGTATTTTTAAAAGCATTTAACATACGCTACGAGTAGGTACCTACCTATATAAAACTAAGAAATTAAGTACCTACAAGTTTCAGCTCACAATATCTTCAATAGATAATGATGTAATCAATTGTAAGTTCAAAGATTAGTTTTATTGCGGTAGCAACGGTTAAGAAATAAGAAATTAATTAATTGCTTGTAACATGTTAATACACTAATGTTTACAAAATGTTATGAGCTCATGTTTGACAATTTTTCGTCATGCAAATGAAACTAGGTACCAAATTTAAAATTAATTTCACTCAAACCATTAGACATGTCAACTAATATCATACAAATGTCAATAAAGGAACAGATCAAGAATAATTTAATTCAGATTTATAAGTACCTAAGTGTGAGTATGTCATGTCAATAATAAATAAAGTTAATATCATTAAATACAATAAAAATCACTAACATAATTATTATTAGAATTCATTGTTCCTTCAAGAATTCCTGAATTGAATAAAAGCATTGAGACAGTAGCCAAATATGCAATTGCTTTTTAGAAGTCGACATAAGTAAGTAGCTGTTTGAAGGCTTCAGGTAACTTGTAAATTTTAATGGCCATACAGTAGGTAGGTATGAGCTTCGTTTAAATAGTTGTTGTCTGATGTTGGGCAGCATTATCCTGTTATGGTGTCTCAATTCTTTATTTTTATGTCCTCTAGTAACGAAATACTGAGGGTGTTGCCGGACAAAAATGCAAATTTGCATAATGTATAGGCACGGTAATGGTAGGATTTGTAGTTTCCTGAATAAAGGTCTAAGAAGGGAGTGAACTCTGCAAATGGTCCTTATACACTTCTTTTGGCTATGAATGCCCTTTTTACATCGACTGAATTGCCCCAAAGTAAAGTACCATAGCTAAGAAATGACCATACATACTTAGCCTAATAGTGCTGTGTCAATAGACGATATTATGTTACTAAGTCGTCGCAGAGCATAGGTACACGAATCGATCAATTTTTGAACACAAATTGTCTATTATGTGCCTTCCAATTACAATATGTATCTAAAGTAAATCCTAGTTATCTTGGGGTCTCTACCATTTCTATAGTTTTATTTTCATACTGAATTAAAACATTTACTGATTTCGTATTATAAGTTGTAAATTGTGTCCCTTTTATTTTTTCTAGAATAATTTTTTTTTTGGAGTGTAGCCACTGAATTAGTTTACATAGAGTTCTATTAATGTCATAATTAAAATTATTTACGTCACTGCATTTAACACTACTGTGGTGTCAAATCAAATCAAATCATTTATTGCATTACATGTCACCTGCAAACATAAAGCATTTGTGTTGTATTCATCATATCAGCCTGCTGCAGTCCACTGCTGGACATAGGCCTCCCCCAATGAGCGCCACAGAGCACGATCTCCCGCCCTTTGCATCCAGTCGCTGCCAGCTGCCTTCTTCAGGTCATCGGTCCATCTAGCCGGGGGGCGTCCTACACTACGTTTGCCTAAGCGTGGTTTCCATTCGAGAACCTTCCTGCTCCACCGCTCGTCGGTTTTGCGACAGACATGGCCAGCCTACTGCCACTTTAGCTTGCTACATTTTTGGACAATATCAGTCACCTTAGTCTTATGTCGTATGACCTCGTTACGGATCTTATACCTTAGTGAGATCCCCAACATTGACCTTTCCATAGCACGCTGAGTGACGTGTAGTCGGTGGGCCAACTTGACTGTCATGTTCCACGTTTCGGCTCCGTAGGTTAAAACTGGTAGGGCGCATTGGTTAAACACCCGGCTTTTCAGGCACTGCGGCAGTGTCGACGTGAAGATATGACGCAATTTCCCAAATGTTGCCCAGCCAAGCTGCACTCTTCTCATCCTCCTCCACGTCTGGGAGATCTTCAGTGACGTGGCGGGTAAGCTTGGCTCTTGGATCATTCGCGTCGGGCTGCGGCTGTAGGGAATGCAATGCGTACAATCGGCCGTAAAAGCCTTCGATTTCGGCCAGAATCTCCGGAACTGATGAGACGATTCTGCCATCCGAGGTTTTTAGCTTTGTCAGGTGACTTTTTCCCAGTCTTTTAGTGAAGACCTTCGACCCCCGATTCTGCTCAATCGCCTTCTCTATGAGGCGAGTATTGTAGCTGCGGAGGTCGCGTCTCACCAATCTCCGGATCTTTTTATTGGTGCCAGACAAAGCTTCCTCTGGCATTTCCCGTCGACGTTTCATCAGTTCCAAAGTCCCGCCCGAAAGTTTGGCGTCCGAAGGGTTCCGTCGTGCAATATTTTAAACTATTTCATAATAATAAAAATAATGTACCTACCTGTAATCTAATTAAGTTGTCTTTGTTCACATTAACTAGAACTATTGGATTTATAAATGCCAAGTGCGAGTCGAACTCTCGCACGAAGGGTTCCATACTATTCATCTTTAGAAACGACAAACTTTTGTTGTATTGAATGGGAGCCCTGTTGAATATTTATTGTATTCTCTTTTTAGGGTGCCGTGCCCAAAGAGTAAAACGGGACCCTATTACTGAGGCTCCGCTGTCCGTCTGTCTGTCTATCTGTCTGTCTGTCTGTCTATCTGTCTGTCTGTCTGTCTGTCTGTCCGTCTGTCACACGGCTGTATCTCATGAACCGTGGTAACTCGATAGCTGAAATTATCACAGATGATGTATTTCTGTTGCCGCTTTAACAACAAATACTAAAAACCAGAATTAAATAAATATTTGTGGGAACAAACGTGTTTTTTTTGCTCGAAACTCTTCGTGCGCGAATCCAACTTGCACTTGGCCGGTTTTTAGTATGTTGTTGTTATAGCGGCAACAGAAATACATCATCTGTAAAAATTTCAACTCTGTCGTCGTCGAGTAGTGCATATGTGTCGATTCTTCTCTTCGGCCCGATGAAGGTCACAGGCAATATCTTCAAAAACGCTTGAGGCTTCCTCGGCGTCCATGTAGAACTCACTACTTCACTCTTCTTTTTTCTGTTCAGCACTCTTAGCGTGGTGTAGCAGCTGATGATGTGGATGCGATGTGGATACGAACTGCAATATAGACGGGTGCCCACCCGTCTATATTGCAGTTCGTGTTACGGCAGTGATGTACTTTCGTTCTATACCGCAGGCATCGTTCGGCCTCCCGGTTCAGGAAGCGCGATAGCTTGACAAGATCCGGTTCTTCTTTGTCTTGTTCGGCCGCGAAGTCGTTCCACCAATATCGCATGGTGGAGGTCAGCTTCTCTATTGTGATCTTCGTGGTCTCCGGGTGGTACAGGTAGTGTCTCATCTTGATGGCACTCAGCGACGATGTTTGAGACCCGGCTGGCAAAAATGCACAAGTCTCGTGCTGTGTCTTGAGGCTTCGGTAGTGTTAGCAGTCGCTCCAGTTCGGACATAGCGATGGCGTCCGACCAAACCTTGCTTCTAAGGTTTTCACGGCGTCGTCTGGGTTGCCGTTGTACATACAGCAAGAGACTCTATACTGCTTCCCTCGCATGTCCTTTGAGGCTTCGGCGCAGGCGGGAGAGGTTCTCTAATGATGTCAACCCGTTCTTTGATTCTTCGTAAGCAGCTTTGAAGATCAGCCATTCTTGATGGAACCCGGCGAATATTGGCAGTTCAATGTTCATCTTCGGGTGACTCGCCCTCGCAGCCATAGTAATGGCGGCGGCCAGTTGCGCGATGTCACTTCTCGTTGTTTCGTTCCCTCCCTCCCTCCCTCCCTCGGTGGGGCGCCGACGTATGCCGTCTCGTTCACTCCCGCCGGTGAGAGGCCGATATGTGCCGTCTCGTCTACTCCCACTGTAGGACACGTCGCGACCTGTGGGGCAGATGCCTGCGTCCGTATCGGCGGTAGCGGCAGTGGCCCTGGGATGTGTGGTTGTTCGGTGATAGCCAGGATTTGTATGCGACTATCGTCGACCCAGGTGCCGGTGCGCTCGTTGTTGTTGTTGCCGGAGTCATCAATCACGGTGTCAAGGTCGTCTTCATGGCCGTTTCTGCCTGGATAGCCGCCACCTTGGTGGCGGCGAGCTGCAGTTGGATGCGCAGGAGCTTTTCTTTGGCCTTCAGTAATCTCTTGTTTTTTCTCGATGTTACAGAAGACGTTCGCTTCTGCGCATGTGCCGCGGGCGGCTGTACCTGAGTGGACGCAGCCAGCGGTGGCGCTGGTTGCTGTTCTCTTCTTTCTTCGCGGCGTTCTGGCTCAGTAGCCAGCGGACTGGACGCTTGACTCGTGGCCGAGGTGTCTGGCATAGTGGTACCAGTATACTCGGTTCCCGACGATGTTTTCGTCTCTGACGTAGGCGCTCTCTCTTTTGTATGAGAACGAGTGACGGGCATCTTGACAATCGTCAATCTTCAGTTCACACGTAGATTCGGCTCTCGAAGGAAGCCTATGTCAGCCACGGAGTAACAGCCAGATAGTAGACTGTATTGTGTGCGTTGAGGTGGCTTTAATTTCTTCCTAATATGTTCTTCCTAGTGTGTTCTTCCTAGTATGTTCTTCCCAGGGCTCATCCTTTTTTCCTTAGGAGAGATGATTCTTCTAAGCTGTTGCTCGATCGCATGATTTCCTCTGATCCCTGCCGTCTTTTATACAATTATTTCGGCGGGAAAATCCCCACCCACGCAGTCACTGTGTGAGCGAGAAGTCGGTGGAAGTGAGAGGGGAGATGGTACGCGTTTGCGATTGAGGAGTATTAAGTGCGCGCGCGTATTAAGGAGAGCCGCGTGCAGGGACGTGCGGTGCATATAGGCAATCAGGCAGTGCCTACTTAATAAATAAAATGAGGTAGGCAGTAGGTACTTACAAATGTGTGTTATTGGTGAATACCATTGATTTTCATTAACAAAACACATTTGTAAGTGTCTACTGCCTATCTCGAAATAAAACCAATGCCCGCCACTGGCCGCGTGCCATCTCATTTTTAGAAAGAGAGGAAAATAACGCGGGCTTGAATTTTGAGTTTAAATGTTAATCCTACCTTAAAGATAATTTCCTTTGATTTTTCTAGTTTTCGTTATTCTATACGAGGATGTGTGCCTACTTAGGGTGTGTTTCCTAAGCCCCCGGCTGTTACTTTATTTATTTCAAAAATGTTTACCTACAATAAATTTCACAATATGAACATAACATAGAGTACTAACAACACTATCTTACAAACCAATTATACTTATAAATCGAACAACAAATTATTTAACATTTAGACTGCGTCCTGTACAGATATGAACAACTTTTATTATGGGACGGACAGGGAAATCAAGAAAAAAACTTTACATCCTACTCAATGACTTAATATAGTAAACTGAACATCGTATTAGATCGTGCGCCGCGCGCGCGCCGTATCAAGGATGCCGAAATTGCCTTGAGCGGTTAGATAATAAATAACCAACCAATTACACATCAGTTACAATCTCACTCCTTATCAGTTCTAATGTTATAAATACTCGTGCGTTTTAGTATCGAGGTGAAATAGTTAGAAAACGCGAAAATGGTTGCCGATTTTACAAATAAAGTGGTGTTGGTGACCGGCGCTAGCACCGGCATAGGAGAGGCGATCGCAATTCAGTTCGCGAAACTTGGCGCTAAAGTGTCGATAGTGGCCAGGAATGCGGAGAACTTGGCGAGCGTGGCCAAGCGGTGTGAGGCGGAGAAGGGGCTGAAGCCGCTGGCGATTGTGGCTGACTTGTCGACCGATGCTGGCGTCGAGAAAACGGCGAAAGAAACTATACAGCATTTTGGAAGGTAGATATAAAACAGAAATAGCAAATCCTCCCTACCAATGTTTTACAATTCGCCAAGTCCCGTTATTTAGCAAAGTCGCTTACTTGTGAGGCTTGCTTGTTTTTCTTTTGTAGAATAAAATTTAAGGCAATTAAAATTCAAAATTCCAGCAAGGGCCGCACTTAAATACCTACCATATGAGACATAGAAAATAGTGTTTGAAAGTCTTAACAAAATATATTAATATAGGTAGACAAAATCACAGTGCTTGAATTGACACAATGATTATCTTAACTAAAAGTGCGAGCGCGGCGTCCCGGCGACCTCGAACAGAAGCGCGCTGGCGCTTTTGCAGGCCTTAAAAATACCTTAAAAAATATCCTAGTTGTATTGTAGCCACATATTTTTGTGTTTCGTACTTTCGGTAAGGAACAGAACTAAAAGTACAGTACAGTAAAAGGGAAACGCATTGGCAACTCACATAACGTTGCGAAGCAAGCGCTCATGAGCCGATGATAACTCCTTAACATCAGTGGATTAGGATTAGTGGATAGGAGGATTGCTTGATTATATATTAAAAGCCGACATTTAACTTCCTTCTAGACTGGACGTGCTAGTAAACAATGTGGGCGCCGGCGGGCGTGCCATCATCCAGAAAACTGACATGGAGGTCTACGACCGCATCATGACCACCAACGTGCGAGGAGTCTACAACATCACCAGGCTGGTGGTGCCGGAGCTCATCAAGAGCAAAGGGAATATCATCAACATATCCAGCATTGCGGGAACGGCAGTCAGTTTGGGAGCTCTGCCTTACTCCATGTCCAAGGTATTTTGTTTTATAGCAGAAGTGTTTATGCCTTAATCATAGATTTATTAATATTGTTGTGCCTGTAGAAGCTCTGCCCACTATAGTCTAACAGCTCGTTACACTGGCTCGCTCACACACGCACGCCCAGCAATATACCCACATATCGTACACATTCTCGCCCGCGGCTTTCGTGCTACTGGCGCGACACACCGTGCGGCGTGCGCCCGAGACAGTGTGTGACATCTATGTATGTATAGATATTAATACCACAAACACTACATCCCTGTCATATTAAAAGATTTTTTATTATTTAAAAGCTTTTATAACAATTACTAGCAGTATACAATAATGAGTTATAAAATCAAGTTTAACATTACTGTTGCTATTTAACACTTTATTTTCATTTTCATTTTCATTATCATGAATATTTTTCCATTCTCATTCTACTCTCTTTAAATGCTATACATTCCGCCTCATTGCCTTTTCTGATTGCTCGTTCCTAATTGTAACATCTCCAACTCATCGGCTTTCCACCACATGCGGCGCAGGGTGAGGGTTGTAATTCAAACTTAATTTATTGCCTTCCATTACCTTTATATATACGTTGTCCCCTTCCAATAGATCACTTTCCTTTACTTGTCGTTTCCTATTTGCATACTCTCTTCCTTTCTCTTTCTTCTTTTTATCTTTATCACTCACTTCTGAATCATCTTCATTTTCTGTTTCTTTTAACGATGGTATTTTATCAAGGCATTGCCTTTTGAAAAAGAGTTCCGGTGGAGATTTCCCAGTGGCGGAATGAGGGGTAGCATTAGCAGGTATTCATATAAACTCTCCCGTAAATCTTTCCTTTCCATGTGTCCTATTTTGAACCTTTTCAAGATATCACGATTTTGGCGTTCGACTTCACCATTTTGCTGCGGCCAATAAGGAACGGTATTAAACAAAGCTATGTTACAGTCCTGTAAGAATGATCTGAATCCTTGGCTAACAAATTGACGGCCATTGTCAGCAGTGATAGAAGCCGGGTACCCAAGCCTGCTAAATATTTCTTTTAGCAGCTTTATAATCTGGAAACTAGTGATTACTTTCGTGACCTTGACCTCTTTGTATCGACTATAGTAGTCTATAATCACTAGCAGGTAGTCACTACTCGGTAGTGGTCCCAAAAGATCAATTGCTACGTCTACCCAAGGTGCTGAAGGACTTTCGCGTGTTTTCATTGGCACTGGCTTATTTGGTGCTCCTACTAACGTGTATCTTTTACAGCTCTTAACGAGACTTTCTGCGTCTCGATCTATTCGTGGCCACCAGACCTTTGATCTAAGTAGACCTTTCATTGCTCCGATACCTGGGTGACCCTCGTGTGCAGCATCAAGAACAACCTTGCGCAGTGTAACAGGTATTACTAATCGATCCTCCCTCAAAATAAAGTCATCATAGAAAGTTCTCTTTCGAAAATCTTAAATCCTTTAACAGAATTTTCCCAACTGCCCTTGTACAGACCTTTTTTTCCTTGATGACACAACCACGGCAACAACAACGGATATATTTGATTTGCCAGATTCATATTTAATATTATATCGGTAAGATTGCGGACGTAATATCCATCTTTCTATACGAGCGCAGGGTTTATCGTGCTACAAACAGGGTCTCAAATGGTTCGTGATCTGTTTTAAGGTCGAACTCTTCCCAAAGAGAAAAATGTCAAAATGTTCGACAGCCCATACTAAAGCTAAAGCATCTTTTTCAGTCTGACTGTATCGTTGTTCACAATCAGTTAACGTTTTATTGCCATAAGCTATTCTCGGATCTCTTAAGTCAACTTGTACTAAAATTGCTACAAGTCCCACAGGGTTTGCATCTGCTATTCCCTGTGTTTTGTCTCTTACATCATTTTATTGTTATTTTTTATTTATTTAATAGGGCACACCAACAACATAATATATTACACACTTAATTCACAACACATACTTAGAGACATTTTTGATATATATGTCACTTACAGGTGACCGAACCATCATAGTACCTACCCAAGAGACTCTAATGCCGTTAACGCTTTTTTTTACCAGGTTAAATGCTTTATCTTGTTTCTGCTTCCAGTATTCTTCAATATTAGCATTCTTGGCATTTTTTTTCCGTAAAAGTTATTTTAACTGTTCTGTACATGTAGCTAGATTTGATATCCACTTATGTATGTAGTTTACTAAGCCTAAAATCTCTGTAATTATTCGATAGTCTTTGGTATACTAAACGTACGTAAGTACTTCTTCAAGGGTTTGACGCCTTCTGGCTTTAGCTCATGCCCAAAAAAGTTGACAGTCTAAACCTTGCGTATACATGAGTTTAGTGGCATCAAGTAACACATTATTCTCTTTAAATACTTTCAATAACTTTTCTACTCGCTGGTCATGCTCTTCCTCTGTATTTCCATAAATTAATATATCATCTATAAAGTTGACTACCCCTTAACAGTGAATAATCATGCGTTCTAATATCTTTTGAAAAATTTCTGAGGTGCATGTGATTCCGAAGTTCCGAACATTAAACGCTTGTACTGAAACAACCCTTGAGACGTAATGAATGTAGTAATGTATCGTGAATTGGGGTGCAACTCGATTTGGTAAAATGCATTCTTGTTGAGTTTAGTGAAAAACTTAGCCTTGCTGGTCTTAGGTAGCAGATTATCCATCGTCGGTAAGGGGTGATTTTCTCTTTGAATGGCAGCATCCGCTCTTCTCATGTTAATACAACAACATCACATACATTGCTCTGATCCTAAGGTAAGTTGCTAAAGCACTTGTGTTATAGAAATCAGAAACAACGACGGTACCACAACACCCAGACCCGAGCCAATATAGATAAGAGCCTACACCCGGAGTCCACTAGCAGGTCGACACTTACTCCTCAAATCAGATACTTTACGGAACAGTCATTGTCATTATAGATATTAAAAACGTATTCGACGTCTTCATCTATACAATTTATTCGAGCATCTTCCTTCATTCTCTTACTTCATTTAAAGTCTGTTCCGCTATTTTCTGACTTAGTATTACCTTCCGAATCCTTAAATTTCCTTTTCTGACCTTTTCTGCTTCTACACCAGTGTGCAAGGTGCCCTATTTTCCCGCACAGGTGGCATTTTAGATTTCTTGCTATAAGCTGCAAGAACTGTCTTGTGAATCGTGTTTTTTATTTCCGCACCTTCCACACATTCTGTTAGCATTAGTGTGAGAGAGTAATGAGTTTCCTAGTGACAACATGGCATTTGTTTTTCTTCATCGCCTTATCCTCATAACTGGGGATCTTGATCTCCACGGACGGCATACGATCAACCAGCGCTCTCTAGGCTGTTCAACGCTCAGCTAGGTGGTTTAATATGGTGATGGTCTACATTTCAGGCACTCTGCTTAGATCTTACTAATAAGTATATAGTGAGTATCTAAGTACTCACTATATACTTATTAGTAAGATCTAAGCAGAGTTGAGAGTAAGAAGTAAGAGTAAGACAGTTGGCTAACCAACGCTTCTTCGTTTGGCTGTGAATTTGCAATAGTTCCTTCGCACTTCAATGAGCTTATTTTTATTATTGCAGGCGGCGCTGGACCACTTCTCACGGCTGATCGCGTTGGAGCTGGCACCCAAGGGAGTGAGGGTCAACACCGTCAGCCCCGGCGTTACTGTAAGTTAACAAATTTGACAATTGATATTGAACTATACTTGTTAAAATAAGTTTAAATTGATCGCGGAAATATTCCATTTTGTGGTCGCTTGATAAGCTAATAGACATCTCTTTAGCCTACAACAGTACAATCGGTGTTGCAGAAATGTAATAGTGTTTTACTTGGTTTTCCTACCGTAGTTTGGCATTCAGTAACTATGCAGTCCAGCTACTTATACCTATCAAAAAGCCACATACTGCTGGTCAAATAAATGAATGAATATCTCATCTTCAGGTCAGCAAGTTCACCCAGAGTATCACCAAAATCACTGATGAGGAGTACCAGAACTGGCTAAAGGATAGGACCAAAGAAATTCCTATGGGGAAGGTCTGCGTGGGAGACGACATCGCCAAGATGGTGGTGCACTTGGCTAGCGACGACAGCGCGCTGGTGACCGGCACCACGATCCAGGTGGATGGAGCTCTACAGTTCATCAACTACAGCGATTCCCTAATAAAACAGCTACAGTGATGTGCTTTCATGAAATGTTGAAATCTATTGATCTACTTATTTGACAGTGTATTCATCTTTTATCGAAGGCAAGGCCTTGTGAAGAATGAATAATAAGGATTTTAATAGATAAAAAAACAATTATAAATATGTCTTCAGGGTCGGATGTTTCGGCGTAGGAGACAAATACTTACTAAAAAAACTTTGCGCTTACCTACTAGAAAAGTGCTACGAACTATTTTCGCTGTATTAACATTATTCTTTTCTTTTTTCCACAATCATTTTTAAAATGTCCGTGAAAGTGATTCGGGTCAGTAATATACAGAAATTATTGCCATCGCAAGCAAAAGCCCATTAAAATAAAGTATAAAACACAAAAATTAAAATCAGTTAAAACAATAAAATTTTTAGGCACAATTCTAGACGAACACCGTGCAGTTGGAAAGCAGACATCAAGGAAGTCTGCGAAAGACTCAGTAGATTTGTTTTTGTTCTTCGCAGACTGCGAGAAACAGTATTTACAGAAGTAGTAAACTATGCTTATGTCGTATCAGACTTACAGTATAATGGCTTGGGAAACTCCACAGAAATGAATAAGTGTCAGGGCGCTCTGCTGATTTTAGGGATTCTTGTCGGTCTTTGTTTAAAAATATAAAGACACCAACACTCACAGTCACTGGCCTCTATGGTAAGGTTTTGTATGTTTGTTAAAGACCGCCCGGAAATATTCGCTCGCTCGGACTCGCGCACGAAGGGTTCCGTAACATTTTCTATAAAAACGGCAAAAAAATCACGTTTGTTGTATGGGAGCCCCCTTAAATATTGATTGTATTCTGTTTTTTAGTATTTGTTGTTACAGCGGCAACAGAAATACATCATCTGTGAAAATTTAAACTCTCTAGCTAACACGGTTCATGAGATACAGCCTGGTGACAGACGGACAGACAGACAGACAGACGGACAGCGGAGCCTTAGTATTCGGGTCCCGTTTTACCCTTTGGGTACGGAACCCTAAAAATGAATTTGCAATGGCTATTAAAGTCTACAATGCCTTACCGGAGGATCTACGAAAACTTTCCGGGCCTCCTTTCAAAAGAAAACTACACGCGTGGCTCATAGAGCACACCTTCTACTCACTTCATAAGTACCTACCTAATTTTCTAATAGTCCGTAGTCGTATTCTAGCTGTTTGTTAATTTTGTATAAAATATATTTGTTCGAAAGTAATTTTATCTTAATAGTTTAGTTCTTTTAACTATTTAGGTAGGTACGGACCACAGCACGTCGACCTACCACAAAATGTCAAATTTTCTCATTTGAAAATGAACTCTATATGTCAGGCTTAAAGTTGAAAATCTATTAGAGAATTTTTGACTTTTGAGGTAGGTCGACGTGCTGTTGACTGTACATAAGCATAAGCATTATGATTTTATTATTATGTAGGTACTATCATACAATAACTTGCAACTTGTATTGGTAAATGAATATTTGTACACTACTTATTAACATATTTTGGTATTCTGTACTAATGCAACATTCATTAAGACCCAATGTAGATATAACCCAAAATATATCAAACTAGCAGCCCGTCCCGGCTTCGCACGGGGTAGACAATTATCGCTAATAGTTTCGGCAGCGCATTCGACGAAAGACATTTTAAGACTCATTTTTCTACACCTTCGGTTACATTGTTCAAATTTTACCAAGGATCCCTAATTTTTTTCAAAATGAAATGTAGCCTATGTCAAATTGGAAGAATGTAGCATTCTATTGGTGAAAGAATTTTTTAAATCGGCCCAGTACTTTTTGAGCCTATTCATTACAAACATACAAAAATAGGTACAAATCTTTCCTCTTTATAATATTAGTATAGAAGTATAGATAATCATTTTGAGTTTCGAGTTTGAGTTTGATGGCAGTTTTGGGAGATAGATTCGAAATGATGAGATCCGTAGGAGAACCTTAAGATAGTCACCGACTTTTCGAATTGCAAAGCCAGTGGCAATGAGCAGGCCACATTTTTTTTTAAGGGAAAAGAAATGCATTAACGCACTGTCTTTCAACCGCGAGGGAACGGTTAGAGGGTAGTGTGTGTGGGACTCCGGGCTTAGAAGTAGCCCGCCTACCTACTAAAACTTTACGATGCCCTCCGGTGCCTTGTGAAATAGAGCCAATGGTTTCGCCACTGGCCGCAGCCGCTGGCATCCTCCTTGACTCCGCTTCAACTGCGGTCTGCTTTATGGCAGGCCACCCGGTCTCTGGGAGGTCCTTGCTAACGTTAGACGGCGATTCACAGTGTACGGTAAGACCTAAGCTGGTTTTTGTTACACTGTTTAGAGATGCAATTAGAAAAAAGTATTTTAAGTAACTTGTTTTTAAATAAAAAAATAAAATCAACACAAAATATCTGTCGACCCCCTTAGACACTTCTGGGTATATGCTGACGATCTGGATTCATCTCAGTAGCTGCTTCTGCTTAAATATGGCACCGCCATCTCTGAGGTTCCGGGTTCGATTCTATATTGTCTCGCGTCTACGAGTCGTGGTACTGTCGCGTCGTTTTTTCTGATTTCTTTATCACAAGAGCAATATATGTCATTTTGCCCAATATTATATACCTATTAGTATTTGGTATATAGTCATGTGTAAAAAAACCTTGTTCGATTAAAAAGGGTGTGATTCTGATGCTTAAATAACATAAAACAATAGTCGCACGCAACCTAGAGTCGATGTTCAAGTACATTACTATGAAACTAAGCGACTAATCTAATATAATTTTTTCTCTATGCTAATATTGAACTAAGGGAATGAGGGTTTTCGCGGAAATTTACGCCACCAGTTGGCGCCACTTTGACTACAGGTCTCCCATCCCACTAATGCGCTCGCTGTTAAATGTTTTATAATCGATTCTGCACTGTTTTTTATTTTAAATCCTTCCTAAAGTTATTAAAAATAGATAATCCACTTAAAAACGATTACTAAACAAGTTTAGCTATGTACTTGCACTTGAACTTAGGTTATGTTTATTTACACATGAAATTTAAAACCTTTGCATTCAAGACTATTATCAAACGTTCTCTACGAATGGCTACAAGGCATTGTTTTAATAAACGTATTTTATCCTTAGGAAACATGACCTCCCGTTTTTTGAGCACATTATGAACTAAAAACATTGTGGCATTGCGATTCTTATAAAATATTTATTGTATTTAATTAAGAAATACAAAAACTTCAGACACGAAAATATAGGAGCTCTGATACTTTTGACAGGTTTCTGGACCTGACGTCTCAGTGCTGCCACCTAGTGAGCGTCATTTCAGAAAACCCTCATTGGGCCTCTGCTCTGGTATGCAATAAAACTTAATGAAATTAAAGTCATTGCTGCATAACATTAAGTTTAATATGCAATTTTAAATACATAAAAGCAAGTATTTTACACAATAATTTGATACAAACTGAACATAATATGATATTATAATACCAATTGCTATATAAAAAACGTCATTACAGTCATGGGCAACTTAGGCATCTACTAAAATAAGAGTGTATAAAATGGCACATTTAAAAACAAAAATTCAACACAAATTAAATTTGTGTCATGCACACAACATTATAAATATCATTCTAATTAATTTACATACAGTTAATAGGCTAAGATAATGTGAGCATGACTAATATTATTATACTAGGGTATATTTTGAGTATACAATACGCAGTAACTGGATACAGGCACTGGGCAGGCAGAAGATAGTCCTTCTATGGAATCTTGGGATATATCAAATGGACAACTCTACATTAGTCAACAAACCATTATGCTATAAATAAACTATAAACCATTCCACAGAACAAGCCCTGATTCTCTGTTGCGGATAGTGAATAGTGATGAAAATTATTATTCGTCTATTCGAAGATTCATTCGCTATAATAATAACATTAGATAAAATTTTTAATATCAATAAATTATTTGGAAATGGATTATACTCTCGAAAACAAGAATTAGATACTTCTTATGTGGAATGTCATCAATTCATTTATCCAAAATCAGTTAATATACATACAGTCACTAACAAAGACTCCATAAGAGTTATTCACTAAGTGTGTAGTATACAGTCTTTAAATTGAATTATGCACTAGCAGAAAAACTTCCTCTCCTTCAACGGCACATTGTCCTCGTCACTGTCTGAGAAACATGCTGCGAAACCACTTTTGTCTCTTAGAGAGTCCCTGCGCTCACTGCAGTCTTGTTTCTTAACCGAGTTCACAGGCTTGGAAGTGCCACGCTTTCTCTTGGATCTGCTACGCTGCTCCGTGCGAGGCGGGGTGGCCACATTCATGCTAGCCAACGAACTAACTTGCTCCATAGAATTGCTAAGAACCAAAACTGAATTTTCAGCCTGTCTCACAGTAAGTCCTATGCACTTCCCACTTCTGGTCCTAGATATTTTGTCTTCAGGGTTCTCTTTTCTATCAGATTTGTTATTCACAGTTTTACCAATTTTTCGGCTTTTGTCTTGTGCTACTTTATTCTCACATTTTAGAGGAGAATCATCGGTAGAACTGTTTTTGTACCTCTTGGGATACCTTGATGTGGCACTAACTTCGGACTGGAATGAAATATTAACGTTGGATCTTGCTGGCCTTTCCTCTGCATGGCAAACATTTTTTTTGCCACCAATTTTAGAATCAACAAACTTTAACAAGGAGGTGCTTCTGCTGACCCTCGTAGTTTTATCATTACTCTTTATTGTTATCAAATTGACAATGTTTTGAGACGAGTCTGTGCTGCAGTTTAGCAATGGTGTCTTTGGAAGTCCCGTGTTCATAGACTTGTTTACACAAACTAACATGGTGCTATCATCCTTTTGAATGATCTGCTGGGACTCCTTTATGAAGTTCCTGCCTCCTTTATTTCTCAAGTTTCTTTTAGCAGAATGTATTTTAGTGGATCGGATATAATTTGCAGTAAAACCAGACACATCACTAAGATCATCAAAATGCCCATTCACAGGTGCTCTCTCAGTTTTGTCATTACAATTCTGTTTTTCAATACTTTGGTCCCCGCCAGCAAATATTTCAGAAGCCTTTCGAGTCTTACTATCAGATTTTTCTTTTACATTGTTACATTTAGTGTTACTACCGTTGACTATTTCACAGTTGTATATTGCAAAGGAATTATTATTTTGTCCATTAATGTTTCTTTGAGCTTTTCGCAAACTTCTCCTCAAGGCTCCCGTCACCTTAGGAGTAGAAGTGGCTATTTTATTCTTCTTGTGTAGGGTTCGATTAGATTTATTTAATCTAGCTCTTTTCGATTTCCCTTGAATTGAAGAATTCTTAATGTTGAAGTCTAAATCGGACCCGAGAGTATCTGACTGTGAGCTCTCCAACAATGTTTGTTGACTTTTCCTGTTGGACGTCTCAAAAAATACATTCTGATGCTTTTCAGAGGATACAGACTCGTCGTCCAGCAAGGATAACTTTCTCTTCTTCTTCTTTTTAGGTGAAGGCGTCTCTATAGTAATACTTTGAACACTTTTAGGTTTAGAGCAGTGTGCCTCCTCACACTGTCTTTTTATCACATTGTCATAGTTGAACAGGCAGGGGGCCTGTTTGGTACAGATCCAATAGGATATTTCGTCCATGCTGTTCATAAAGGGATTGTGAGCTGGCTGGGCATGGTGAGGCGAGGGGAGCGGCGCGGGCGCGGCGGGGCGCGGCGACGGAGCAGGCGCGCGAGGCACTGGAAAGGCGTGCTCCATCCACAGTACGCTCTGATCGTCAGCTCTGAGCTTCCGTCCGAGAGCATACAATCAAGCCGCAACTGACGGCCGATCAACGCATTGTTTGCCATTTTCTTATACGTCCCATGCCATAGGTCTGAAAAAACCGACGCATTCATTGAGAACCAGCAATCCACGAAGGCAACATGTTTACGACGTCGTAGTAGTCAATCAGATTAAATATGAACAACATAATGGATTTACTTACGTTTTTTTTAACCACGTTACGCAGTAGCATCGGTTACCATCAGCATCAGTCTCCAGGACTTGTGAAAAGCACAGTGAACCGCCAACTTTCGATGCTCTTAGATTAACAAAACGAACAGATATCAGTACAAAGGGGCTATCAACTTTAAAAGATTAAATGTATAAAATTACACAGAAAACATCAAAACTTGGTTTTTAGTCGTTCAAAGCAACAAAATACAGAAAGAAAAATATTTCATTTTGCGGCACAAAATGACGAAAACGATGTTGCCATTTTCTGTTTTTTTTAAACAAATGTCAGCCAGCTTCAGCTTTGAGACTGGTCTTTTTTGGACTTCCATAGACTAAATTGGTAATGCAATCTTTATTATTGTATTAAATACAACATACATACAACAAATTTTGTTATAGTGAAATGTCTTTGTTATTATATATTATTGCTCGGACTACATGCAACCGAATATCCGGAATATTTAATCTGTCGCTCCGCCACTTGGTGTTACGTTGTGTCGTGCGTGTGTGGTGTTGTTGTAACGTAACAACGCAAACGTTAACAATATCGAATTTCTTGGTAATAATTGAATGTGATAATTATTAACTTATAATCAAAATATAAAAACATGTGAATGTATGATATTGTTACTAGCAAAACATGTTTACTCTTTTGTTTTGTAATACCTTCAAATACTATGTTTGCAAATAATTTTATTGCGGCTGCTGTACACTCTCGTGGAGGGACCGCGAGTCCGCGAGGCTTGACGAGACGAGTGCGAGAGTGTACGTATGCTACAATAGCTTGGCCTCGCTGTCTTGTCTCACTCACCTGATCACCTCGTTTGCTCTCCACTCAGAGTCGGTCGGTTATATTGTGCGCGAGTCAAAGGGCCTCGCTTACCCTCGCGAGGTGACGCGAGTGCATCACTGTACACTCTTGCTCGCATGGCTCAGTTTTTTGGCACAAGCATACTAATCGGGTAGAAGAACCCTTTCTCATTTGGGACATGGGTGGGATGCATTCGTATTTGGGACATTTGTATAGTGTAAAGATCACGTAATTGTAGTAACTGACAACGCTTAGGGGAGCAGCCGCCGCAACTTAAAACACGTCCAAGATGGACGACTCGACGCTCGAACAGTATAATGAATAAATAAGAGTGTACAGGGTAGTAGCACAGTAGCAGCACTCGTCACTCGACCTCTCGCGCGAGTGCTCTAGGCGAGACAGAGAGAGAACACTCGCCGAAGAATGTACAGCCGCTAAGACTTCTCCAGCCAGAGATGAAACAAAACGCAAACTTCGCGCCTTTTCTGAAGTCACTTGTCAATCAACCTGTCATAACATGTTTTGTCTTTGTCAGATTCATACGTGATTGTGGAAGAAAAATCTAGTAAATTCCATAATATTGACTGTAAATAGTTGGTTTTGTGCGTGAAATGTAAATTAAAGAAACATGAATGATATCCAGTGTCTCATAGATCGCCAATTAGGCATTTGTGAGTACAGAACTTATTTTAAAAGTGGTAAGATTATGTCTGCGATAATTTTCATTTACCGAGTGTGTTTTTTTTAGATTGCCGGTTAAACTACGACAACGTTTTAAAGCGCCTCGTGGTGAACGGCGAAGAGTCGTTCTACGGTCTGCAGAGCTCTGCTCTAGCGGCCAACTTTGACCAGGACCCCCCGATCTTCGCGTGTCGGTTCTCGGAGGCTCCCGGCTACGAGCACATCCTCGCCCTCGCCAACGAAGATGGCAGAGTCGCTATTCAAGTAAGCTATACTCAATAATTTTCGAGTTTTATCCTTTAGTAAATTTCCATACGGATTTTTGTATTACCTACCTATTTCGTGGCAGAGAAATTACTTATTCTGAAGCTATTATATGTTTAGGTAGGTTATATAAGAATTCAATCAACCCTAACCAGGCACTGGTACAATAGGGTAGGGATCACATTATTTTGAACCTTATTCATCTAACTAATGGATGAAAACCGATCAAAATTTTTTACGAACTACCAAGCCTGGTTAAGGGTTAAAACTATAAAGATTGGGTCTATTTAACCCTTTTGCTTGGGTCGTTCAAGAATAGACCCTGTGTGCATAGATCCATTGTTATTCATTTGTTATCATTTTTCCGAGTATATGGGTTAATTTCCATCAGGACACTTTAACTTATTTAATCACATGTTTTAGGACACATCCACCATATCTTCAGCGAGCACCCTGGAGGGTTTCCAGTGCCACAACAATGCTGTGTTTGACCTGGCATGGATGCCCGGCTACATGAACTTTGTAACTGTGTCAGGTACATTGTTTTGAAAACATATTTATGACTAATGACTAGCAAACAATGTTGATCTCACACTTAAAACTAGTCAGGTGTCACTTAAACTGGCTAAGGCTGCCACACCACCATAGTTTCCTTCATTTAGCCTAGCTGTCGCTTGACAAGTTGCTTATTATTTAAATTTTTGTTTTTAGCAATTACCATGCTAGGTTTATCTAAGATTTTTAATACTTAAAAAAAATCGTTCGCCTCTGGTGGGATCCGAACCCACGTCCTTCGCCCGGTACGCGTTAGACGTGGGTTTGGATCCCAGTGGAGTGTTAAAAGCAACTACCGCCCCATCGCGCTACTGCCCACTTCTGCAAAAATCTTTGAAAAAGTTATGTGTAACAGAGTAAATTCATTCTGTGTGAAATTTAATATCTTTGATGAATGCCAAAATGGCTTTAGGCGTAATCGCTCCACTGTTCTTGCTGTTTTTAAATACATTCGGGAGGTATTAAACATTTTGGAAGCGAAACAGTATGCAGTGGGTGTTATGTTAGACATGACCAAGGCGTACGACCGAGTACAATTTAAATTACTATTAAACAAGTTGTATGACATAGGAATCCGTGGGCTAGCTCACGATTGGTTCAGATCCTACTTGCGAAACCGTGAACAATACGTCGAAATTCAACACTACGACCATGAATCGGGAAGAGTTTGTACTTGCAGATCAGATAAGCAGCCCATGAACAACTCTATACCCCAGGGTAGTGTCTTGGGCTGTATTCTCTTCTTGATCTACATAAATGATCTCCCAAAAATATGTAATTCGCCTTGCGTGCTGTTTGCGGACGACCTTTCCATAGTAACACCATGTCGCTCTTCCTCTGCTCTAAACGATGACCTTTCTGCCATACTCCAAGGTATTGCCTCGTGGATGGATGACCATAACTTAGAAATAAACTTCTCTAAAACAAAAATCTTACAATTTAGACCCTACCAAAAAACAGAATTAAATATTAACTTTTCATTTAATAACCATAAGTTAGATACTGTTAGCACATTTACCCTATTAGGATTGAATATTGACACCCATTTAAACTGGAAAGAGCATATCAAAAAACTTAAGCTTAAAATGTCTAAGTTTATATATGCTTTAAGAGCACTAAAAAGAAACACTGATTTCAACACATCGTTAACAGCGTACTACGCGTATAGCTACGCCTGGTTAACGTACGGTATAATAATGTGGGGAAATAGCCCCGATATAGACGACCTTTTCATTTTACAAAAAAAGTGTGTATGTATACTCGCACACATAAAAAACATAGACAGCTGTAGGCCATACTTCGTAAAATATAATATGCTTACCTTGACTTCAATCTACATATTAGAACTCGGAAAATTTGTATGCAATCATCCAAAACTTTTCGTGACGAAGGGTGACCGTAATCCAACAAGCCGCTACAAACACAATTCTGGCCCCCTGTCAATGGCTATTAGGGTCTATAATAAATTACCAAACTATTTAAAAGCCGAAACAAAAAACGATATATTTGTTAAACAATTAAAGAAAAAATTAATAGCCAAATGCTACTACGACTTGAAAGAATTCTTTGATGATAAAAATATTTAATGCAAGTTCCTTGGCAACATAAAAAATGTTGGTCTACCCTCCACACAAAAACTATACCTACTTGACATACTGTATTAACATGCGTGATCCTCTTCTGTAATTTAATTGAATCTTAGTTTCGATGAATCTCGTGTATTACTTCTTGACATTATATACTTTTATTTATTTTATATTGCGAATTTAATGTGACTGTTTTTGTTTTGAATTTTAAATATGACGATTTTATAATTAAATAATAATAATAGTGAATTTGACTTGTAAATAAGAATGCATGCAAGGGTATTGCATTCTTATTTATATGCAATGCATATAAATAAGAATGCAATACCCTTACAGGGTCCATAAGTATGATCTCACACAATGTAACACCTTATGTATACACTTATGACGCAATAAATGAATATGAATATGAATAAAAATCTTTCTATTATTTGTTGTTAAACTAGAGTTAAACTAGTTTGCATAGTAATCACATTATGTGTAACGCTTCTATGTTTTACTATAACAATAGACCCAAAGTTTAACAACAAAACTATCCATGGTTTTGCACAAAGTATGTAAGATTAACTTCACTGCATTTGAGTCCCTCGCCCCTTAAAATTGTTTACTTGAGACAGCGCATTTACATGTTTTGATTCATATAAAGAAGTTTTAAAAGAAATAAATCTTTACTATAGCAATTTTTATTTTACAGGTGACCACACTGCTTGCCTCTGGGATGTCGCTGAAGGCTCTCCTAAAAGGATTCAAGTATTTTCCAACCACACAAGGTCAGTAAAAACTGCTGTATTTCGCCCGACGGAACCCACGGTCTTCGCCACCGGAGCTCGAGACGGGAACATACTCGTCTGGGACATCCGCACCAACAGCCAACCCACCGTCATACTCAAACCCGACAACTGTCTTATGAACTGTCACTCGAGTTTTACCCCCAAAACTCCCGGCTCCCACTCGAAGAGGCCGCGCATCGACAACCACCGCGCCACCAGCATCACCGGCCTCGTCTTCCAGGACGACCTCACTCTGATCTCCTGCGGAGAATGCGACGGAAACATCAAAGTCTGGGACATGCGAAAAAACTACTCCATCTACAAAAGGGAACCGCTACCCAAGCACTCGATTCCGTACTGCGGGAGCTCGACGAAAAACGGGTACACGAACCTGATAATCGACGACGCTCGGATGCGGCTGTACGCGAGCTGCATGGACAACGTGATATACTGCTTCAACGTATCGACGTACGCCACGCTGCCGGAGCAGCGCTACAGCGGCCACGAGAACAGTACTTTCTACATAAAGACCGGCCTCAGCCCCGACGGAGCTTACCTCGTGAGCGGCAGCAGCGACAAGAACGCCTACGTGTGGAACGTGAAGCACTCCGAGCCCGTAGTGCGGCTCGCGGGCCACTGGGCGGAGGTCACGTGCGCCGCCTGGGCGCGCGGGCACACCAAGCTCGTCACCTGCAGCGACGACGCCAGGCACAAGATCTGGCGCATCGGGACCGAGCTCCCCGACCCCGAGCTCCAGTACAAGGGCCGCGCCGAGCCCGTGCCGCGCACCGACGTCGCCAGCCTGCCCGAGTGGGGCGCTCTAGACCGGACCCCGAACTCATTAAAACGCAAGTCCACGCTCTGTTCCTCCAGCGCCAAGCGCCTGCGCACCCAGCTCGATCCCTCGCGCAAAACGAAACGCTGCCTCGCCGACCTGATGAACGCTCGAGACACCGACGAGGCTGAGGTCCTGGTGAAGAGACTGAAATTGGAACACAGTAATCCTGAGGAGGAACCGAAATTGCTGCCGGCTGGCATCAAGCGGCACAGGGACGAGCGCGACGACACTAGTCCGGAGAGGAGATGCATGCCGGAGACGCGACCGTCGTGCGGCATCGACGGCGACTGGGGGTATATCCCCCCGAAAGCGGGGACATCCTTCCTGACGCCGACGAAGAATTACGAGCGGAAGACGTGCAAGCGGCTCTCGCCGAAGAGCCCGAAGCCGATATCTCCGGACTCGTTACACAGATCCCCGGTAAAGGTGTCGCCTACTAAGGTCCGGATCATCTCGTACACGACGCCGACTAAGAACTTGCCGAACTTCGTGCTGGAGGGCGAGGCGCCCCACCTGCGCCTGATGTCGCCAGTCAAGAAAAAGCAGGACACCACGAACTGGCTGACTCTAATGACCCGCGAGAAGAAGGGCAAATTGACGGACATCGATAAGACTGTACTCGCGCCGCTCAGCCCCAAAGAAAATATCCCCATTAGAAGAAACTCGGTCACAGAGAAAACGCCCAAAGCTAGCAACAAGAAGAGTAGGACGTTGTTGAAATACTTTACTGTTAAGAACAAAGATAAGGCGTAATTTAATTAGAATTTAAGCAATTGAACTGAAAACTGTTTCTTATCTCGAACAAGTTAGGACGCCCAGAATTTATCGCGTTTTTTCGCGTTCCTTAACTTTAAGGTTAATGAGGGTATGCATAGTTATGAAGGCGATTTTCCTGACTATACGGGATTACTGCGTAATTCGTGCAGGTGCCTTAACCTTTGGATACTTTGAATTTTGTAACTAGCACTACTGAAATAATGGCATTTAATTTCTATACAACTAATATTAATTTGCCAGTTAAACCTAATTGCATGTGCGAATATGATAATTAGACTTGTTGGATAAAAAGGAAACAAAGTGCTAGGAGGAAGATAAAAATACATAAACCTATGTCCAACCAAGTGGTAGCCCAAAATGTGGAATGGGCTGCAGAAATGCCCTTAGGATTAGTGACTCCTTATTTATTTCATTTTCTGTCCCGGTGTCGCCCTGCAAATAATCATTTAATGTTAATAACAGCTATCACATAATTTTGAAGTAATCATATTGTGCTTGCCATACTTGCAAATTTCATTTAGATCGTCTACTCTGCCGATTATCAGACATGATATAGGTATACCCACATTTTATCTGGTAAACATGTAGTAAATACCATGGGTGTTTATTTATTAATTTAAACTTCATTCATTTCATTACACACATAAATATCGTACAAAAGATGGACTAAATTCCACACCCAGTTTATAATAATGTTCATCCTTCTGAAACTGAAGAAATGCGTTGCGTTGTGGCTTTGTAGTATGTTGACATTCATTAGATTAAATCATATCATTGTCTATCCTAGGCTTAAGGCTACCATGAAACGTATTTCGTTTGTTTGTACGGCCAAAAATAAATTTACCTACCATTATTTTTATTAGGGTTCCGTACCCAATGGGTAAAACGGGACCCTATTACTGAGGCTCCGCTGTCCGTCTGTCTCTCTGTCTATCTGTCCGTCTGTCACCAGGCTGTATCTCATGAACCGTGATAGACAGAGAGTTAAAATTTTCACAAATGATGTATTTCTGTTGCTGCTAGGTATAACAACAAATACTTTTTAGTATGCTATAATATTGAAATGTTATAATAGTAAAGGGGACTCCCATACAACAAACATGATCTTTTTGCCGCTTTTATAGATAATGGTATGCAACCCTTCGTGCGCGAGTCCGCCTCGCACTTGGCCAGTTTATTGAACCTTTGACAATTTATGATTGACACTATTCCCGTACAATATCTTATCCATGGGGACACCATCAATCAATTTTATTTTATCCCTATAGGTTTTAGCCGTGTATTACGCCCAACACGGCTAATTTCAGTTATTTATAATTTCTCAAAGGTTTGACACTGACACTATGTATCTGCCCGATGAAATGTTAAGACAAATTCGCGCGTTGGTTTGTAAAATCAAGTTGTAACAAAACGTCGATCGTCGTGCTCAATCCTCAGTTAGTGATGTTTGATGTTCTGTTACAAGTAAGTGCTCTTGTGTAGTGGTTCTCAAAGTTTTTGTGCTCCGACCCACCTAACAAAAACTGCCTAATTCAGGACCCACCCCTTGACCCTCTTATAAAGGAGCATATATTATTGTTTCGGCTGTTAGCCCGATCGGTCTGTTTTGGCCGATCTGGAAGACACTGGAGTAGGTCCATGTTCAGCAGTGGACGTCCGCCGGCTGTAATGATGATGATGAAAAAAAATTCTCCCGCGACGTACCAGTGGGTCGCGACCCATACTTTGGGAACTTTTGCTCTATTGTATTCGCACCTTTAAGGCTGCCCGTAAAATTCGAAATTACTTACGTTCTTTTTAAATCGCGACTCTGGTGTAATTTCCTTTTCATACAAAATCGCCGATCGGATGACATCAGTTTGTATGGAAAAATCAATTTTCTTTTTGAGATTTCGATGTTGGTCCCATAGTAAAAGTTGTTGTATTCGAGCACCAGAATCAGCCCATAAGAGGAAGTACATTTATTCTGTTACACCTTTTATAATTTGGCTGGAGACTGTAGTAATAAACAATCATACGTGCAGACGAGAGTATATATTTTTCGTATACAATTTAACCCCAAAATAGTTTTTTGTAAAAAAAAAAAAAGAATTAATTAAGACATTTTGAATTTCGCTGGCTGCTGTAATCGACCCCTCTTAACTTTTAACGTACACAAACGAAAATTATTCATGGTAGCTTTCCTGATATTTATTATGTATGGACTAGTTTTAAAAGTTGATATTATACTGCATGAATTGTTCTGTAGTTATCATAGATAATATGTAGTATGCTACGGTAAGTGCTGTTTTGGTATAAGTAATCATTGGTACTATATGATTTTAACGGATTGTGATAATAAATTTAATTACTGTATCAGTATTGTTGTATTTTAATTAATAATAGTAATTTTAGAAAAAAAAACTACACATCCATATCAGGTGGAGGTTTCATGACGGTCTAACGATCTAGATTTCAAATGCAGTTTATTGAAGGAAGACGCCACAAACAAAAAGGATTAATGAAACACTAATTCAGATGTGCCATTGCTCACTCTTTATTACGCTTGTTAATCAATATATAAAAACATAATATAAATTATTTATGTAATATCACCACTGATTGTTGACACGAGGCGACACCGCGAGCGTCCAACCTCACAGAATCCCATACATAATGCCTCCCACTGAACGGCCGGCCGGCGTTACACGCAGTCTCATTTACTAGTAAGAATTAAATTATGGGGTTCATTAGTTAGGATATTATTCTGACCTTATCATTTCATTGACAATGAAATGACAAGAACCAGTTCAGAACTTGATTGAACTTGTCAAATGAGTTGTGTGTGTTGTATGTATATTTGTGTGCGAGTGTGTGTGTGTGTGTGTGTACGAGTGTGTGCGTGTAGCGTGGGCCGACCGCGTATTGCACGCCCCGCCGCCCGCGGTGCGCTGATTGAGACGATAACAATAAAATATCAGTAACGAAACTATACCAGAAATAATATGAAAAATAACACAATTAAAAAAGAAACTGTTAACAATAGATCCGGCGCCGCGCGCCTTACAATTTGTTATATATACCTACTACGTCTAAGTCTGCTCTTAACTCTACACGTAACTTAACACTATGTACATACAATCTTTATCCAAGCGATTTTTAAAAAAGTCTTAGTACTTTTATCGTATTAATTTGAAAATTTGTTAAATGTCTTTATAGTTTAACTCACGGAATCCACTCGCACCACATTTTATTATGTTGTTTCATTTCATAACACAATACGAGTAACAAAATATTTAGCCCCACTAAAGAACTACTAACATAAGTATACACCTAGGTACAACCGATACACTTGTACGAGGCGAGTCGGCGGCGACTCGTCTTCATATCAATTGACATTAAAATGGTAAAACAACGTTAATCTATGATGGAATCACGTAATGTTGCATGGATATTTATGTTAAAAGAGAATGATATAAAATTTATAAAACGACAAACTAAATTTCTACGCGGTCATCCGTTTAACACAAATACCCAGCGGGTCAGTCGCAATTCGAGATCAAATCTTGAGGAGCTCGCCTCTAATACTGGCTGAAGCAAACGCGCCCGCGCGCCCCGCGTTTGCTTTAGTCGCTTCGCTTTTGACAACGTCCGTACTTTATCACAATAGACAGTTCACTATTTTGGGTACAATCTAGCAATGGCCTCGTACAAAATACAATTCAGCTGTGATATGGGTTCGTCGATGATTCAAAACGTGTGCTCTCACGTTATCGTTTTCTATAAAAAATTGTCCATCCGGGAGATGGCGATCCCGGTCTATGGTTTGTTTCGAAAATATCGTCCCGATTTAATTATTAAGTAACAGTGATTTACACCGGAGTAAATATATCCAAAAAACTACACACTGTGAGAATAAAACTCTTCGCCAGCTTAGCGGGGCCGCCGGCCGCGCGTCGGAACACTTCTCAATACCATTAAATTGAAAGTTTGTACTTTGATCATTATCGAGTGCGATCGCAAAGGAACAGGATCAATAAAACACTCGCTAGGTGTAAGATGCCAGTTCCAGGCCGGTAATAAAAATGTCGCACCTAGACGAAAAAAGGTGAAGAATTGAAAATTAAAAACGTGAAAGGCTATGAATTCTGATATGATCATGAGACTGTCGAAGTTCCAAAGAACTCGTGGACATAACGAGGACGATTCTGTTAACATCGCGCAAGTTTCTATCAAAACGTTGCGGAGAACCGTAAGCTTATATCGAGACCGACGGATACAAAAGTGCCGGAACATTGTTGCGTATTTACTCGTAATAATAAATCGGCTAATGAGTAAATGAGGGGGGGATACATCGTTTCGAGATTTCACTGCACTAACGGGAGTAGTCGGGTACAGACGAAAAAATATACACAGTAGACATCAACAATGTTCGTGTGGTGGCGCGCCGGTCGGCTGCTGCCGGCGGTACGAGGATGCGCGCGGGCCCCACGGCGACGTGGGCCCCGCGGGTCACGTGGCCCCCGCGGGCCCCGCTACCGCGCGGGCGCGGGGCGCGGTCACAAGCGCCTCTACTCGCAAGTGAAGCGGACGTAAGTACTGTAGCTCCCGGAGCCGCGCCCTCGCCTACACAATCTGGAAAATTTAATGATAACGTTAATACAAATCTATGTAGAAAATAATCATAAACGGTGTGAAAAATAAATGAGAAATAGTCTCCAAACGGCTAGCGCTCGTTAAATAAAGGAAGAAGGATATTTATTTGTACAAGCCCGAAACAGCACCGAAGAAGATTCAAGAATAAAAAATTGGAACTATTTAGACATCCTGCTGACGCTTTAGCTAGCAGTTTCTTAAATTCAAATCATTATAGATAGGGCCCCCCTATTTTATTAGAAATCCACGGTGGTGCGTCTGATCTTGTCACCGTGGAGTTCGGAGTGTCTAGCTAGAGCTACCAAGCGAGACACACCAAAACAATCACTAGGATTGTCAGTTGCAAAATCTTTCGAAATTTCTGCGACATTGTAGTGTTTGCGATCATGAAAACAATAAACATTATACCTAAACTTGCGGTGCGATGCGAATGACGTCTTAGACGCACAATGTTGATTCGAGTGGGAGTCATTCCTGGTAGCAGAGTGAGGGACATAGCAAATATCTTGATACATTATGGTTGCGCCACCAGCGCGTGATTTGGTCGCCGGCAACAACTTGGTGGCGCGACCGGTGGCGCCATGCCACGTAATTATATTTTTTTTCCCATCGTTACGCTAAGAAGAATAAGAAAATGCGTGTCACTCGTTTAATGCTCGTTCAGGTGCATTGAGAAGAAGCCATCACAAAGTTTAGATAAATCCAATGGAACCAACTGAGAATTGCCTTAAAGGCGATCTTACCAATTTATTTCTGGTGTTATAATTTGCCATATTTGCTTCTTCAGGTTAGACATTTAAAGGGAAATTCCGTGCTGCGCTAAGGGTATTTAAGACGTGCAAGGCATCCAAGAATGTCTAATTTCTACACCATCGCTGCAATTATTGTGTAGCAAAGATCTACTGTTGCTTTAACTCTAATAAAGCCCGACCAGTGGAAGGAGACAACAAATCCCGGGAAACTTCTGGGATCCGCGGCAAAATTGTCTAGGAATTTAATATAAGGACTTTGCAGTTAATACGGGAGACAAATGTATGATAACCATTTAAGAAAGCTGAACACCCTGGTATATTAATGGTTTGAACAAGGAACAAGGGTGATACAACAATTTGCCTTGTCGCAGAAAGTGCAATTGATTGCCAGGCGGTCGCAGGGGACTGCGTAAAATACATTTGTTTTTGTAACTGCTTTTGATGGGTTGGCGGGGTTACGCATCAGAATACGTTTTTGTTTTGCACTGCCACGGTATAATTATTTTGTAGAAGGTTACTAGGCTAATCAAAGCCTACATAAACATAGTGTAGGACCACCAGCCAGATGGACCGACGACCTTATGAAGATAGCTGGCATTGGCTCGATGAAAAAAGGGGGAGATCGTGCTCTTACGGAGGCTTACGTCCAGCAGCAGTGGACTGCAATAGGCTGAAAAGATAGAATCAACGCAGCCAGATACAAAGTGGACCAGCAAAGTTTACGTTTTTTTTAGACTATCACACCAATTAGCTAGCCCCAAACTAAGCAAAGCTTGTATTATGGCGAACTTTTGACGGATAAACATACTTAAATACGTTTTTTATACACATCCATGACTTAGGTACGTGCTCATCACACTTAACATTTGCCCTTTGCGGGATTCGAACCCACAACCGCCAGGCATTGTAGACCGAAGCGCGAACCACTACACTAGACGGTCGTCAAAAGCCAGCGTTCATCGATTAATGAGACGCTATCACGTCGAAGTGTTAAGTACCTGGGTGTTAGCGGCGGGTCAGGGCGGGCGCCATCACCAGCAGAAGACGGAGAGCTCGCCGCCCGCGCCGCCCACGCCGCGCCACGACCGCACGCCGCCGCCCACCTTCAGCTGCGGACGGAACAACGCACACTCAGTAAAGCTTCTGCCGCATGTACACTCAGCCTTTTTGAGCAGGGAAGTGGGCAGCACATGTATACACCGTGCTTTTTTAACCGTCCTTAAGCCGAAGACCACTTAAAGTATCCAATAACTACATGTCATTTGTACAATAAAACTTGGTAATTATTAATTACTCAAAAACTAAAAAATTAAGATAATTATAAGCAAAATTTAGTTTAAAACATCCTGTACACGGATATGATAGACTACGTGGATGGGACTGCACGCGTGGAGGCGGCAAGGTCAAGGACTATGCATTGTTGAAACCATAAACATTATAAACAAGATGATGCATTAATGTCTTGAATTATTTGTTTTTTTTTTACTCACAAATGATATGGTTGATAATAGAAATATAATACTTCCTAGAGGTTTGTTAGGATGGTTACATAACATGGGCTTCGGCTTTACGACGGTTAAAAAAACACTGTGTATAGGCTACTCGTCGTGCCGCTGTTGCTGCCCTGCGCTCCCTCGATTGTCGGTTTTTCGTGCGGAAATCAAAAGACAGGCAGCGCGAGCGAGATAAAAACTATAATATCCGGCAGTGACAGTAGCAGTGGCAGGCGCTGAATGTAAATGTGGCATTAGATACAGCCAACAATCATCAAAGGGAAACACAAAAGGGCAGTGTTCGTATAGAAGGTTAAGCGCAGAGGTCGTTGCGTTGTAGCATGATCTTAGGACTTTGAGCCTGGTGCTGCTGCTACGAGAATATGCAATGGTCTTCCGCTCACCCTTAAGCTGGGGTCAGAACAACGCACACTGAGTACAGTTTAGATCCAGCCAACAATCATCAAGGGGTAACAAAAGGGCCGCGTCTGTATAGAAGGTTAAGCGCACATGTCGTTGTGTTTTAAGCATGATCTTATGACTGAGCCTGGTGCTGCTGCTATATATATATATATATTTTTTTCGGTGCTTTGTAGCACGATCCCTATTTACGATATTTTGACCCTTAGATCAAGAGCCCGCTGCTGCTACTAGATATGTAAAGGTCGTCTGGTCTCATGATTTAAAATTGATGATTATGAAAATGATTAAATTAATTTATATGAATGAAACTTGTGGTACATCAGATTCAGTAGCGAAGAATATCTACCTCGATTATTACTCGTATCTACACTCAAATAAGAACACCGAATTAAGCCATACAACTCTATCATTATCCTTTATTTATTTCTCCTACAACCAGTGATTCGATTCGCGTAGCGTACGGCCGTACTTTCCACGAGCGTCGCAATCTTAAGTCTCGTCTCGTCCGCATTAGAAGCCAGATCACGTGACCGGTCGAGTAGCAAAAACCAAACGCTTCAAGTTTTCGTGCCACGTCCTGCCGCGAGGGGGCGGTCTGAGCGCGCGAGGAATGCCGCCATTGAAGCTACTCCGCTCAATGAGACGTGGTTATACGGAAACTTGGTCCATTCACTCAACTTGTATTAATTTCATGTTTGAGAGAAATGGTTCCTATCTAAACCGATTTGTGAAACAATTTTTATGTGTAAATGGCATAGGTTTACAAACGATAAGTGAGCCCACGTCCTTAATCTCACAGATACTCGTAATAAACAAAAGCAAGTAGCCAGAAGTTAGCCAGTCGTTATGTGTTTACGGTCTATTTGCAACACCTAAAGCCACATAAATCCCGTTAGTTATCAAAATACAGTCTATCCGGTCCATTTATCATTAATATCAAACACGTTGTAACTGCTATTACGTAATAATGAAAAAAATCATTACCAAAGTAACCCCGACACAAAGAAGAAACTAATAATTGAAGATAAATAACACTTGAAAAAAATCATCGACCACAGGTGGGACCCGAACCCACGTCCCATCGCATTCCGGGCGAGTGCTTTACCACTAAGCTACCGAGGACGTCACGTGACAAGATGAAATTCCTCAAGTGTTTTTTCTCGCTGTCAAAGCCAGCGTATTCTGATCAATGTTATAGCTATATGTATAGCTGAGTAGTATACTACCGTCAACACCCTATAGAAATATTTTTACAAATATTTGACTATTGGTTAAGATCAGCAATGCTTAAACATTGTAAATTTTTGTTTTTTTTTAGCAATTCCATGCAAGGTTTAATTGAAGATAAATAACACTTGAAAAAAAAACATCGACCTCAGGTGGGACGTGACGTCCTCGGTAGCTTAGTGGTCAAAGCACTCGCCCGGAATGCGATGGGACGTGGGTTCGTGTCCCACCTGAGGTCGATGATTTTTTTCAAGTGTTATTTATCTTCAATTAAACCTTGCATGGAATTGCTAAAAAAAAAAAAAATTTACAGAAACTAATAAGTAAAAAAAAAACTTGACTTTTAACTTAATCAAGTCCAATAAGTACTTTATTGTTATTTTTAAGATAGCGTCGCCGCCTCGGTGCACTGCTGGAAAATGTGTCTGCAGGCAAGTAGGATACCAATTTGGTTTGTTGCATTTTCAGTCGCACAACAAACCATATTCTTTATATTACACTTGCAATATTTGTCATTTTGACCTCATTAAAGGAAAGTACGAGATACCGTTTTTGATATTATAACGTAAACGAGACTTACGTTTTTGATTAAAACTTTTCTATATCTGTAAGTTTGGTTACAGTTTTTAAACGTGCGTTAATGTGATGGATTTGTATAGAGTGTACATTTACTGCCTTTAGATATGACTACTTACTAACGACTAACGCAAGTAAGCAAATAAGTCTATAAAGCTCTCATTTTTATAAGGGTTCCGTACCCAAAGGGTAAAACGGGACCCTATTACTAAGGCTCCGCTGTCCGTATGTCTGTCTGTCCGTCTATCACCAGGCTGTATCTCATAAATCGTTGTAGTTAGAGAGTTGAAATTTTTACAGATGCTGTATTTCTGTTGCCGCTATAACAACAAATACTAAAAAACAGAATACAACAAATATTTAAGGGGGCTCCTATACAACAAACGTGTTTTTTTTGCCGTTTTTATAGATAATGGTACGGAACCCTTCGTGCTCGAGTCCGACTCGCACTTGGCCGGTTTTTACTAGTTTTAATTTTATGCACTGGAACTTTTTATTTAAATTTAGTTCAGTGACTAGATTGGATCAGCTCATTAATAGCTTTAAAAATAAAGCCGTCGCTCAACCACCCACTGAGACAGTTTATAAAATCAATAAAAGCATAAGGGAACGGACAGCTGCAGCCATAGTTTTACTGTGGTAATATTATTGTGATACGTCTTCCATTGCATTGTGTATATGAAAATGCATTTTACGCCCGCATTTAGTCAGGTAAATGAACCATTATCCGATACCGGGTATCGTGGTAGCCTGCTGTTGATAACTTATCACTAGGAAGGCGAAATAACAACTAAATCCGAGATAAATGACACAATGGCGTGCTTTTTTTAAAAAACAAGTTCTTTTCCGAGACCACGCACAGCTAGTTGTCAAATATGTGCAGCGATATATCTTACTTAAATATGGCTGGATGGATAATATATGAATTAATAAACACCTTTACTTGTGTATAAAAAGGGCTAACTAACTATGAAATCGCAAAATACACCATTTCATAATTTCATATGACAAGTATTCTGCTGTTGCAATTTTTTGCACCCGTAAATATCTTCACTTTGTTGTATTTTGTATTTTCGAAGGAATCTTAAAGTGCAATATAAAATGATACCATTACTTAACCAGTGTTACTTAGTTGCTTAGCAGTCTGAGTGCACATTTTGCGTTTAATGATAGCCCACTTCTCTTGGTTTGCCGTAGGGCTGTCAGTCAATTCTTTAATTTAATAGATAACTAGAGACTTATTCACCCATTGATTTTTAGAAATAGATCACCTAAATAACACTGCAAGAATACTGCTCAATATTAACCAATAAAACAAGAAAAAAGGCTGAGATTTCTTAATGATCCCGCCACTAATACCCATTATAAGAAAATTGTATAACATAACAAACTGGCACTCGATGATGGACGGATGCTTACGTGGCGCTGCGAAACATTGCAATTCTTGGAAGCAAACATATCGTATTATGTCAAAGACAGCCCTATCCTCAAGCACTCGCGTTTACTGCCACTAGCGCGACAGACGTGTCGGCCATTCCGTTCGCAGACGCAACTTGAGCGGACTACCTCAACTAGCCGCTTTGTGCCAGCTGCCCGCCTTAACTTAATGTCTCCAGTCGTTTAAAACGCTACTTATATTTAAACCATAGATAGCTATTGATTAGCTAACGCCTGACTCGGAAGGGCGGCAAAAGCAGAGAAAATTGTCCAAGACGAAGTGCCAGGATTTCAAGTTTAAGGTCGGGATATTTGAATATCTTGTCATTACAAAAACTCACCACAAATCAGTGATTGATTGACAGTGATTTGATATATATTAAAATTCGAGCCCAGGATCAATATATTCCAAACTTATTTGCCGTTGAATTGACCAGAAGGTCTTTGCAGTCATATTTACTAGATACAAACCAGAAAATGCAAGAAAAGGTAGATAATACTGTTGTTTACTACCTAATTCTGCTTAGACCTCTGCAATAGAAGGGCTTTGTCTAATGCATTGTTGCCAAGTTGGGAGGCCAGTGTGCTTGACCCAGGTCATAGTCAGCGGGCGACGACCCCATAGGCCACCATGTGCGCAAACGCATTTAACGTTACATTGTCTTTTTGAAGGCAAGCTACAAATTTGACTGCCATTTGCATTGGTGGTTTCGAACAACTATTTGCTGCAAGACAAGTATTTTCTTTATGTTTCATTCAAACTACTTTATCTGGTGGTAGTAGCACACTATTATTTATCTGTTGGTTTAAATCATCGTTTCAATAAATAACAATAAACGAAAAACTGCAATGGCGGAAAGGAACTAATACATGTGAATTCGAATTTGGGTTTTGTCTACTTGACAATTGTTTAGTTACAGGTGTAGTTTAATGATTTCAAACGTAAATGTTGTTATGGTAGATACCATAACAAATGTAACAATTGGAAAATGATGAGTTTAGTTTCCTGGTGCAGTGTCAGTAGTTTATAATCACGTAGGTTATCGTTACATCTGTACATCCATACAGACACTGCTGAATAACGATAACCTACGTGATTAAAAACTACTGACACTGCACCAGGAAACTAAACTCATCAAGTGCGAGTTAAATTAGAAATAACAGTTTCTTATGAACTTTTCTTTGGAAACAGTTTGCGTGTCGATTGTTTAACGGCGTGTGTGACATGTGCGACGCGTGGGTCGTGGGAGCGATCGCGGCATCTGCTTCGAGCGATTGTGCAGTGGCATCCCAGTTCATACATAGCACTGCGCCGCGCTTTTCAATTTTGCGTCTCAGTAGGTGGTTTGAGTAAGATTTGTATCCTAGCTAGACGCTCAACTGTTATAAATAGTAATTGTTACTATGGGCGTATTCTCGTGTATTCCAAAACAACCACGTTTTTTAGATTGGTGTTAAAAGAAGTGGCATATAAGTGTCATTAGTCAGCAACACAATATTTTGACATTACTAAGATCTCTAAAACCATTTGTACTTATTCTGTTGCTTGTAAACGGACCGCTATCTCAAAATGTCAAATTGAACGAAAATTGATTGGTACTATCTGCTTTAAAACATATATTGTATAAACATTATCAGCGCTACTCGCTTAGTAGAGGCAAGCTCGTGCAAGCAATCTGAAGCAAATATTTTGGTGATCGATTAAATATGATGGATCCTTTTATGCGGAAATATTTGGAAATTAATGTCGGATGGTGATTGATCAGTATAGTTATAGAAGTAAGATTAGACGGAGATATAATACAATAATTGGAGTTAATGTTTCGCGTGTTGATTTAAATGCTACATTCTAATGGCAGCGAAACGTGTTTGCTGAGGACTCGCGAGCAGACGCAGTGCGGTCAGAGGTCATAGACTCCGATGTGTTCCGCTTGCTTTCGATCCCGGCTGCAGCGGAAAAACAATGGACACAATAAAATTGTATTGTGCTCCACATTCCAACGACACACATTCTCAAGAGTGGCTATAGAATTCTAAAGTTAGACTAAACTAAATAATGAATAAACATTTGCTACTTTTCTGCAGTATGAGTCCAGTCAAAAGTTTCTAGAGTGATTCACCCCGCAGAAATGTACCTGTGTAATTAATCAAGACTTATGATGTGAAATAAAGGGAATTTTCAAAACATGTACGCAAAAGTCTCCTGGAGATGTGCGAGTTGTCAATATTGAAAACCAGAACCAGACTATACGTCATTATCCTACTTCTTTGCGTGTCGACTCAGGCTTTCTTAAATGTGAGGACCATAACTCAGCCACTGCATAGCACTATCGGTGGCCTTGTAAAGATCCTCGCGTGTAGTTGTAGGTACACGCAGGGCATGATAGAAGATGTGCCATTGTCTGGGGGAAATACCACATCATATAGACATGCACCCTCCAAGTTGTAAACCCACCTTTGCATGTTCTCCCTACTTGGATCCGTACCATATTAAAGGACTTCCAGTTGATGAAAGTTAATCTATAAAAAGGACTATAAAATAACGTCTGTTTGTATAGTAGCCCACTCAAATATATATTTTATTGTTTTTTATTTAGTATTTGTTGTTATAGCGGCAACAAATCATTTGTGAAAATTTCAACTGTCTAGCTACGGTTCATGAGAAACAGCCTGTTGAAAGAATGTCAGACGGGCAGCGGAGTCTTGAGTAAGAGGGTCCCATTATATCCTTGGGGTATGGAACCAAAGAAAGTGTAGTCCATACCTGCTGCATCTTGTCAAAGTCGAGCGCTGGGCGATGCCGGCGCGGCGGCGGCAGCGGCATGCGGCGGCGGCGCGGCGATGGCGGCGCGCGCTCGCGCACCGCGTCCCCCGCCCCCGCCCCCGCGCCCCCCGCGCACCCGCACGCCGCCCCCGCGCCCGCCCCCCCTGCCGTGCCCGCCCGTCGCGGCTTCAGTGCCTCCAGCGGCGGGGACGTGCGGAACCGCACCGGAGTCTCCACCTGGAACGTGATGGACACCTTTGAGTATCAGAAACACTTGCAAAGATCACGGCAGGAGTATTCTTGTCTTTGAGTTATGGGAAGATCTGACTGGAGTTAAGAAGAGAGGATTAACGTTAGATAACCAGACCAAGATTAGGCAAAGCATTGAAGAGTGCCACATCCAATACCCAAAGTTAATCTTTTGTATACGTTCAGTTATTGATTCTCCGAAATGATTGCATTATCATTTGCACTGCTGGTACCATTTGTTGCAATAAGTTTTTGGCAATCAAGGCAAACCACCTTGTTTTAAAGAAATGGTTGTCAATGTCATATTCAAAAAAAATCATAAGCAATCAATAAAATCCCGGAATTGACACGCGAAAATCAGACCCTTTAAAAATCCAAGCAAATCATTCCCACCACCCTCGGACTCGGCAAAAGCGACAGTGAGTGTTAGTATGCGGATGAGAATTAAATGGGGTACCTTGGTGTCATCGTCGTCGGAGGAGGGCGGGCGGGCGGCGAGGTCGTCGGCGTGGTAGGGCTGCGCGGGCCACTTGCGCTTCTCGGGCGCGGCGGGCGGCGGCGACGACGCGCCGCGGCGCCGCGACTCGCCCGCGCCCGCGCCCGCCGCCGGCCCGCAGCGCGCGCCGCACGGCGTGCCGTTGATCACCTGCACAGCGGCGAGTCAGCTTCCACGCACAGGAACGCGAGTCAAATGCGAGGACGTGGGATGTGCAAATGTCAAGACTTATGGAATTTGTTGTTTGGGGAAGTCGTTGGTGTCGTAATTGAGAACGAGAACACCATTCCGTTGATTACCTGCACAACGGCGAGTTAGCTCCCACACCCAGAACCCCGAGAAGCGCGACGTGAAATGCGAGGGCTTGGGGCGTTCTAATGTCAGACTTGTGAAAGTTATTGCTTGGGGATGTCGTTGGTGTTGTAATTGAGAACGATAAACGTTTGCTTCTATAATATCGACTGTATAAAACCATTCCAGACAGATTGTTGGGATTCTAGCATCCGTTGATCATCTGCACAGCGGCGAGTCAGCTTCCACTCCGAAAAACGCGAGGTGCAATGCGAGGGCGTGGATTGTGCAAATGTCAGACTTGTGGAAGTTATTGTTTGAGGAATAACGTTCGTTACGTGAGAACGAGAAAAGTTTGTTTCTATAATATCGACCGTATAAAACCATTCCAGATAGATAGTTGAGATTTTAGCATCCGTTTATCACCTGCATAGCGGCTTGTCAGCTTCCACTTGCAGAACCCCGGGGAAGCGCGAGGTGAATTGCGAGTGCGTGGGGTGTGCAAATGTCAGACTGGTGGAAGTTATTGTTTAGGGATGTCGTTGGTGTTTTAATTGAGAACGATAAACGTTTGGTTCTCGTATATCGTCCGTGCTATTTTAGCCACTGCAGACAGACAATTGGGATTTTAGCATCTTAGTAAAAGGGCTGGAAATATAAAAAAAAACAGTCTACCATCGTTCACAGCTTGACTGTGGGTTTCTATTCCAAATTGTGACAGGTTAGGTTAGTGACAGTACTGACAGTCTAATCGATACCGACCAATGAATTAATCTGTAGGGTTTTCCGATAGATTTTATTAAAGTAGATCGATTTTATTTTTCATACGAAAATGTTTATCTTGTTGGTTGCCCTATGTATAAATTAAATATCGAAAGAGAAGATATTCAAGATTACAAGAAGCATTTCAGACATACAATCAATCTGGCATATTCTTTGAACGTATTGCAACAATTTTAACTTATTTAATTTCCTCATCCCAAAAAGTGGAATTGTTAACACCCGCTTAGTCACGACTCACGACTTAGTCCTGTCTTATGTTTGGATGTTACCTACATGGTAACCGGATACATAACAGTACATGCATTGTATATTCGGTGTATCGACGCGGACGCGACGTCGCGCCGCTGCGGGTGACAAATTTTACGCTTCGCCGCACCAAAAAGAGATCATCCGACTACACTAATTTTATTGCAGCTACGCTAAATATTACACTAACATAACCGGCATTTAATATTTCGGAAACTATAAAACAGGAACAAATATATTTCAGACCCGTAAAAACGTAAGTAAAATATATCAGATTAAAGATTCCCAACATGGGGATTACTTGTGATATCTATCACTTGAAAGCATTACACTTGCTTTTTTGGACAGCGGGCTATTACTCGTTTCCTTTTTGCAATTAACAGAGTGCCGAGACAAAAGAATTTCTAATTTCAAGCCAAGCGCAAGATAAACAAATGTTATGCAGGCGGCAGACGGAAAAAATGAATAAAACTCGGATTGTTTTGTCTTGCCTCTAAAAGTGAAATAGCGTCAATGGAAGACGAAGCATGCCCCAAGAACGGGCGGGCTCAATCTACAGCCAGCTACATGCACATTGATAACATTTTACTCGAAATTGTATCCCAACGACATGAGTCGGAAGCTTCATTTGAAAATGAGTAACTTTGAATTTTGCCATTTTCTTTCAGCAGTGTAAGTACTTTTTTTCTTAAACACATACTTTCAATTACTATTTAATAACAGTATTTGGACGTGAAATGGTATGGAGTAAGCCATTACAAGACTGAAAAAATAAAGGAATAACAATAAGCACTATTAATACATGGAACCATATCTACTAAAGTATTTATGTTGGTATGCAGGACACCTTATTGCGAAACTTTGAATTGTTCTCGTCTAAAACGGTTGTATCATAAGCAACAACACTCAGTGCTAATGGTAAACACGACTGCATAGGAAATAAGTATAGTGCGAGCGCAAATAAGTGCCGGCACTTGTGCCTCTTGAGCAACAATGGAAGGAGTCTACCTACATCGCTATACCTGGTTTAGTCTGACAGCCAGGTTTAAGCCCGGCACCCACCCACCCCGCGCATGGCAGTGACGTGATTCAATCACTAGACGATAGTCAACTGATTTATTTAATAAGATCCTAGCACTCACAGCATATAAAAAGTTCAATTCATTTATTAACATAAATCAGGGCAGATTAGGCTAGCTACGAATGCCTAGGTAGACTAACATGTCTCGCTAAATGTAGAATGTATGTGAGTAAAATATAGGTTTTATCGAAATTAGAAAAAATAAAAATTGACAAAATACGATATTTGTGTAGGAGTCATTTTGGGTTTTGGGTAACCAACCGGCACTACAACGCGCATCAATAATGTGATAGCTTTTAATACAGATTCCCCAAGAGGCTTTCGAGGTGCAAGTATAAAGACTGGGAATTTTATTTTCCGAGCTAAAAGTAGGGGAGTAATGATTGGAGCTAGCTAAAAACCAGTGTGTTAGGTCGCGTCGGCCGCGCGCGGGTTGTCATTTTTTGTCCGCCCGTCTACTCATTTTCGCGGCGCAGGGCGTTCACCTGCGCCCGTAACTTTTTAATCTCTTTACGTAAGCGATGGGTGGGAATATAGCCTCCAGGTGTTTGTTGTTTAATAAAGTTATTAATTATGGAGATTTTATTATACTGCTTACGAGAATTTGTGGGTACAGTTATTGGAATCGCTACATGTGTTCTAGATATTGATTTATCAGACGGGTAACTTGGTCTATTCAGCTGCCAAATACAAGATAAAAAAAAAATATTTTTTACGAGCACAATCTTGTTCGTTAATTATTTATTTTTGGATATTCAAGAAATATATTTGTACTATTGTTTCGAAACCTGAGCAAAGCTTACAATGATGGGAATGAAGTGATAGACTGGGTAGTCTACTCTCCCCAAGTAGGTACTATCTTATCATTATCCTGTTTCAAAACAATGTAGCCGCGTTACCGGATTAACTTTAAATCTAGACAAACGACTCTTGCGCTCAGATAATGGAAAAAATATTGCTGTTTTCGTTTGTACCGCTACCGTCGAATTTATTGGCTATCGAGCAATTATTTAATATACCTAATGGTTCTGCTTCCATGACAGTTTCCTATTGTTTGCCAAGTTCTACTCAAACAAATACGTTTAACGATTCATTAGTGGCAAACAAAAATACACCATAATGCATCGTGAACATGTCTACAGCTTCCTCATTACTCTAAAACGAATTCTAAGCCTGCCATAATTTAACGCATAATGAGAGCCATCGAAACGTTCCAGTCATATAATTGCAGCAATCGGATCTTCGTTACTATAAGGTGTTTTTTGTGTGTCAGCCGACGAAACGTGTCTCCAGCTGACACATGCCGTTTAGGCAAACCAGTAAGGTTAGGGTTTTAGAATAAAGTTAGAAATTTAACTAATAATAACAGCAATGATAGCCAAAAAAACTAGCCATCACACTGAAATACTGTTGAAACTACGATCGTTAAACTATGTGCGAGCTGGAGACCCATGTCTCTGGCTTGCACATCTGTATCTTGGTAATTACTCAAGATACGATTATAATTTATACCTCAAAATTCGCGGTCGAATTGCAGCATTCGACTCCAAATATATCAAAACTTAATCTTGAAAAGTTTAAGAGCTACGAACCGATAAGTATGTGTAAGCTGGAGACCCATGTCTCCAGCTTACACATGGTGAATTAGAGTAACTGTATAAGTTAGAGTTTTATTTTAAACATGAAATGATTCGTTATAATAGCAGCACAAACGATGTTTAATTTCAAATCTCTGGGCCTCTTGGTTTCATAATTATAAGCCAAAACCTGTTTTCCCGCCAAAAAATTCAAAAAAATGGCTCGGAAGCGGTCAAAGCGCGACGTTGCCGTTCCGTGCGGAAAACTATTGCAGTCGAGTTTGAACTCAAGAGCTAGTATTATTTGGAGTCATTTTAATTTGCGCTCTCGATCGTTTTTATTTCTAATACTAAGAATGATAGACTAGGAGCTAGTGACGAAAAGTCTATGTAATTATAAGACTTGCCACCATTTTTAGGACTCTATTACAAAGATATGACTTGAACCTTTTTCCTAATGTGAGATGACACAGCAGTCAGAATTATTAGAGAGAACTTGCAAATAAAACGACGTAAATATTTTATTAAGTCTATAGATAGTCCCGAGTTAGAGTGATTTTTAAGATGATATTAAGTAAGTACTTATAATACAGAGAAGTTATAATGTGTAAGATTATTACATATTATTTATGTTTTTAATTTATAAATCAAGATAGGATCAATCAATAGAGGATGAGTTTTTAATAAATGTTAAGAATTTCTATATTCTTCAATTTATTCGCACTGAAAACCTAGAAAATAATAATAAATAGGAGAGATTTTAACGTATTGTAGGTACACTTATACCTATTTCTATTGGTAAATTGTTGGCACGTAAGATCACACGATGTAGGTAAACTTGCCGGTAGAACTTAACTTTTGGTCTGCATGCCCTCCGCTCCGCTCCGCATGATGCTGTGAATTCAGTTACTACCTACGCCACGATGGATAACTAAACCAGCCATTCTCACATGGGGTCGCTCAGCCATCGATTGTCCTATTAAATTAGTAACTTGCAAACCTTATAATTTGTAAATAGAGAACTACAGATGATAAATATCGATTGGAAAAATAAACACGTTTTATAATTTGCCTATTGTGATTAAAGAATCAATTCATGGATTATAAGGTACTGTTTTTTATTGAATGTGTAAATAAATAACAACAAAAATGCTTAGAACCTAAGCTTTAACATTATTTTGAGTTAAATAATTTCATATCAACAATCGAATCCACCCGTTTATTTTCCGGTTCATTAGGAATGTTCCCGAATATTTTCCCATTTTTGGGAATATACCCGGGTGGAATCCCAACGCTAATCCTGATAGATACCACAGATAAGTCAGAGTCTACCATATATACAGTATCAAAAGGAAGTCACGCTATAATAACCCTTTGTTCCGAATTGCGCTAAAGCACTATTAGCACGAATTCATATAAATGGCTTTTCTGTGTAAATAACGAGCGGATGTAAGGTTATCGTATACCGTTAAAAAACTTATGAGATCGACCATAGATATTATTTTGAACCATTACTTACTTTGTTTAAAATCATTGAAATAGTAAATAAATCAATAGAATAGATTAGTTTGCTTATTGGAATGATATTTTTAATGTAAATTAGCAAAATGTGATAAAACAAATTACATTCTCATCAAAAAATGAAAAATATAAAATCATCCGCGTGTGAAATCACTACCATCAAAATAAAATATTAAAACTTATGGAGGAACTATTTTGTCCTTATGTTTAAGGCTCCTTGTCTATCATTCTTAGTATAGAAATAAAAACGATCGAGAGCGCAAATTAAAATGACTTCAAATAATACTAGCTCTTGAGTTCAAACTCGACTACAATAGTGTAGCGCACGGAACGGCAACGTCGCGCTTTGCCCGCTTCCGAGCCATTATTTTGAATTTTTTGGCGGGAAAACAGGTTTTGGCTTATAATTATGAAACCAAGAGGCCCAGAGATTTGAAATTAAACATCGTTTGTGCTGCTATTACAACGAATCATTTCATGTTTAAAATGAAACTCTAACTTATACAGTTACTCTAATTCACCATGTGTAAGCTGGAGACATGGGTCTCCAGCTTACACATACTTATCGGTTCGTAGCTCTTAAACTATTCAAGATTAAGTTTTGATATATTTGGAGTCTAATGCTGCAATTCGACGGCGAATTTTGAGGTATAAATTATGATCGTATCTTGAGTAATTACGAAGATACAGATGTGCAAGCCAGAGACATGGGTCTCCAGCTCGCACATAGTTTTACGATCGTAGTTTCAACAGTATTTCAGTGTGATGGCTAGTTTTTTTGGCTATCATTGCTGTCATTATTAGTTAAATTTCTAACTTTATTCTGAAACCCTAACCTTACTGGTTTGCCTAAACGGCATGTGTCAGCTGGAGACACGTTTCGTCGGCTGACACACAAAAAACACCTCATAGTAACGAAGATATGATTGCTGCAATTATATGACTGGAACGTTTCGATGGCTCTCATTATGCGTTAAACTATGGCAGGCTTAGAATTCGTTTTAGAGTAATGAGGAAGCTGTAGACATGTTCACTAATGCATCTTTCGCTTTTTCATACCAAATAAGCAATCAGCTGATCAACCGATGTTTTTTTAATAACAACAATGTAATTTGTAAAAGTTTAAGGTTCACTTTGCCAGGTAAATACAAATTTTCGGTATAACATTTAAGATGTTCCATCCACTACAAAAGTCAAATGATTCTGCTCAGAAGATGCCAGATACATATGCCAAAACGATGATGTTTATGAATTTATAATTAATTTTAGGCAATAATTGCACTTCCTAATCCAAGTGCAAGCATAGAAATCGATTTGTCGGCCGTGGAAACAAATCGTCATAGCACTCGAAAAAGGTATTACTCGTTTATAATGTTTTCAATTTTGGCATAGCCTATCGAACGGCACACAAACGTGTTCTTGATATTATTATAATCAAATACCAGCGGGTCGTTGTAAAGCCGGTTGGAGTGAACTTTCGGCGACCTTCTTCAAAGTTTATAGCGCAACCTTTGCCCGTTGCCAAACTGCCGTAACTGCACGCCTCCGTTTATCGGAGCAGAATGATTCACAGCTTGGCGCAAATGTTTGTTTTATGCCATTATACTAATGACACAAAAAACGAGGAGTTTTTTTACTGCAGGTGATAATATGGGCTGATTCAAGCTGTCTAATTACATGCAAATTAAGTTAGAATGTCTATGTATTGTACATACTACGACATTTTATTGGAATTGTTATAAACCTTATACGTTTTTCCCTTTAAGAATATAGGGGCAATGCCTACTTTAGCCTAACAACTATTTCATGAAGCTCTTTAATATCAGATGGTCCATAGAGAGGTTTTAGCAGCATAGAAAGCCAGTGCTTTCTTCGAAAGAGCGCAGGTGGGCAAAAACAAGTCGAACTAAATAACGATGCGCTGGCGAGTACACTAACGAGTCGCGGATAGGCTCGGGCGAGCCTTGTTGGGAGACGCACTACGCTTCACCGTTTGAACAAGCTGCATTGCTACTGCTGATACCGACCTTAATCACAAACTCTACCTATACCTACAGTAACATAATGAATTTTAATAGCAAGCATTTGCCCCTTTTGAAAAGTTTTCAACACTAAGAAGAGTAAACTGACCTGATGAAATAAGACTATATAAAACATGATTGAAGAGGAGAAGATTAAAAAAATAAGAAGTTTTAAAACCGTTTTGGGCTACGCATGATATCAACTTAACTGTTTTTAAAACGGTTTAAAAAACTTGCAAGCCTATTTAATTTTCTTTTGGCAACAGTTAACAACTTAGACGGACTGTTTTACCTTCTCATTATAACCCATGATAACAAGAACGATGGTAGGTATGCTCGCCAAGAGTATATAAAGGACAATGCATATAATATTTAGACCTAACATTTTACAAAAAGACTATTTATTATTTGGAACACTGATTGTGTGATATTCGAATTCGACAAAGAAAAAAACTGGCAATGGTTTCATAACAAAATCCGTTCTTTACAACCTATGTAAATGTGAATTGTCTGTAGTGAGAGGTATGTGTCTCGCCAGTCGGCGTGTTATGGATGCGCATGAGTGTCTGCGGGCGGAATGCACAACGCTATATGGGCACATTGACTAGCAGGGCTGACAGCTTTTTGCATAGAGTAATCAAGTTGGCTGAGATGAGTCTTTCACTGATTTACATGGTATGTATAAAATTCAATTAGCAAAGAAAACTTTTTGATGAGAGTTCAGTTGTGAAGTCTCACTTAAAATTCGTTTTCGTGTCGTTGACTTCGTGAATTCGAATCATAACTCAACCTGCCTCAGTTTTTTTTGGAATCTAGGGTAAGGAAAAATATAATGAGTCAAAATCATCATCATTCATCGCCATGATGATTCAGAAAGTATTTGGATTCTCTTGTTCAAATGTTAGAAGTCAGATGGCTATCGTTCCAAATATAATACCAGACTTGCGCATCTAGGATCGTGCATGATCAACGTGGTCAAAGCTCTAGGAGCAAGAAGGGTGCCTTAGGAAAATATGCAACTCGAAGGAAGGATAAAAACCGGCCAAGTGCGAGTCGAACTCGCGCACGAAGGGTTCCACACCATTATCTATAAAAACGAGCATAAAAATCACGTTTGTTGTATGGGAGCTCCCTTAAATATAAATTTTATTCTGGTTTTTAGTATTTGTTGTTATAGCGGCAACAGAAATACATCATCTGTGTTTTACCCTTTGGGTACGGAACCCTAAAAAGGAATACGAACGTTTTAGAGGTAAATATTTTGTGATTGAGACACAATCAGCGCTCCTGTTCTAGTCAATATATTTTTGAGAAAGTTTGGTATCTATCTGATTCAATCCTGATTTTTTTACTATTCATACATAAGTCTTTAGACAAAGCAGTTGTATTATTTTATAACAAAAAGATTGTCAGCCCTCAGACATGTGGAGTAGGTATCAGTATTCTGCGGTTAGATGCGCGCGCGAAGTTAGCGGACAGCGTGCACAACACTTGACAAACGCGTGACGTCACACGCACACACACACACACAGTGTGCAAAGTACACCACAAATTATTATACATTTGCTTTTATATTTACATACTCATTATGGTTCTAAAAAATATGCTTCCTCATACCAAATAACGTGGTTCCTAAACAAAGTTAAAATCCTAAACAGAGTATCTTCATGAAACTTTCACGTTGCATTTCAAACGGGGAAAGAATCATTTGGCGGGCAAACTTCAAATTAATGTTGTTATTTTATATAGATTAACAGTTAAAATTTCCATAACGAAAACTGTTTGCCATTGTATTAGTATAATAAAAATAAATTGTGCTATTGTAAATAGATAAGTACTAAAACCATTTTTTAAAATCTCTTTTCTCATGGAAGGTTTGGTACTTGACTTTTTCATGAAAAATTTAAAAAAGTGCTTTATTTGAGATCAGAATACACCTGTTAAATATTAAGAATTTTCAGATGCAGTTCATATCAATTTTAAAATCAAAAAAGCTAGACGCAAGTAAGCTACGGGTGACACTACTAAGTATTTATTCGATTTAACATGCCCTGGTAGGTATATGTGATAGGTGTGGGTGGTCAGACAAATCTGTGTTGTTGTTCGTTTTTTACCTCTAGTTCCTCCTCTGAGGAGTGGTGATCATATAGTTGGTCTGGCTCCGGATCGGGCAGCAGTCGCGGGGGCGCAGGAGCGCACGCGCATGCCTCCCCGCTCATGCCTGCAACAAAATTACGAAAATTAGTGATAATGGACAGGCTGGGCAGCATTTGGGAATCTTTGACGAGTCTTTTCATCGCCAATCCCGCAAAGTCTAAATACGAAAGTCTTCGAGTGCGTACCACCATGGCTTACGTAAATAAGACTAAGTCATGTTGAGACTAGTACCCCAATCAGCAAGTTATGGAAAGAGCTATGATCGAGATTTCTGTGGAGGATAAATCAGAAATGAAGTCATTCGACAGATAACTAAAGTAACCGATAAAGCTCAAGGAATAAGCAAGGTGACTGAAGTGGCAGTGGGCTGGTCACATTTGCCGGAGAACGAACCAATGGCGATGTGGCAGACGGCAGCTCCCCCTGGCAAGGTGGAGAGATGATATACGCAAAGCTGCCGGTAGTGGATAAAAAAAATAGCTTGAGAAAAGCCTATGTTCAGCCAGCTAGTGAGTAAAGAAGATATAAAGTACCTACTACCTACGGTGCGTCTTTGACGAGAGCGAGCGAAGCGAGAGTTTCAAGGTTTGATGCTCATTTAAAGTATTTAAAATTTGGTTCATACTTTCTTTACACGTGTAAATAAAAAAAAACCATCAAAAAGAAACAATACTCCTGTAACAATCAACCTCCAACAGAACCAAATGTTCTGTTTTTGTTGTACCTACTTTTTTGGCAATAAACATATTAGTTTGAGTAGAAATAAAATTATCAACTAGTTTCTTTTATATTCATCGAAAACTTACTGGCTTGACTACATCGATTGGAATAATGTAAAGCATTACAATTAGAGCACCAACCGCAACCGGGAAGCGCAAGCCGAGGGGAGGGGGCGTGCTCTTGAACTTCGAGCCCGCGCGGCGCCGCCGTCTAGGCAGCTTGTGTTTTGATGCCTTTGGCACTGTCAGAAGTACAGGACAGACCAAACTACCTTATGAGACTTACCAATAAATAAAACCATTCAATTTAACGAATTAAATATTCACGTAGTAGTTGTCGTAGGTTGGCAATTGCCAGCTAAACAGTCAATTTTCCATGCCTGCTTAATAATCACGGAAAGTAAGGTAAAGGTATACCTAATAAGGGTAATAACGTCGAATGGAAAATTATAGAAACTAGAAATGGCGTCCTGAACCGGACAGGTGGCGAGTTTCACGATTTAAAAATGCATTCAGCAGACCTACTTACGTTTCACATACTAATGCATGAGTAATTTATGTACGACTGCACAACTACTAGCAAGAAGGTAATCGACATGTAAATGAAAGGATAATTTTATCATTTTGGCCGATCAAATTCCGATATGCATCCAAATACTCTTGTGGGGTGCATTTGCGAACCAAACTTAACTAGGTCAATAAGTCCACATGAGCAGTGTCACTAGACTTTCGATTGCCGGATTTGGCGTACCTTTTAGGAAACTAAAAATTTCACGAGCTCTTTATAAAGTCAGAATTTCTTGTAAATATTTAAACGGGTGAGGTCAAAAAAGGAACCAGTGTGCATCGCGACCGCAGCCGCCCTCGGAGGAGGGCGTTTAAAAATAACGATAAAAATCGTTAGCAAGCGATTATTTCCACAGCGACAAATGAAAACGGACGCGACTAAGACTTCTTTATTCTGCCATACTTTATTCAGACCGCGGAACTGGCCGCCGGCCGGAGCGGGCCGGCCGGTGCCGACTCGTTTCGTATGCAAATGCACTAAAATAATGTCCCATTCACATTCCTTTTAGATAAATATTTAGCTTTGCAGACGTCCGGAGATTTACTTTTTAAGAAACATTAATGTGAATCAAAATGAAATTAAAATTTACATCTCAAAAGTATTAGTGAATCGATTAAATTTAACATGTTTTGATTTAGATATTCACTGTTTGACTAACTTGAATGACTTTGGTAACTTGAAGTATCAGATTGGACACTTTATTATTAGTTTAGATAATATAATTACTAACCAATACAAAAATACAAATACAAAATATTTTATTGGTAAAATACATGGTACGTTAACACATAAAAATTATTAACTGTCATTGATTCTGAAAATGTCGATATTACAACTTTATAGGCAGTTACGTCTTGTAAACTAAATACCCATAATGACGCTGTGTAGGTATCATCATGAAAGCTAATTAATTGTTCTTATTTATACGACACTTCTTGTGAAAATGTTCTTGGCATTGATTGGTTTCTATACATTTATAATTTAATTTCCTCTTAGAGAAAACATAAAATAACTTACTAGCAAATATTGCTGAAAATTTATTGTTTCTTTAGTAAAGTAATAGTTAATAGTCCTCCTAATTGTTTTTTATTGTCATCAAAATAATTTTGATGACAATAAAAAAATCTTAATCAGTTTATTACGGAACATATAAACGAAAGTTAAGAGTTAAGACTAGCGTAAAGCCATTTTTTTTCTTTATCCGATTAGATTTGTCCGGCTCGAAGGACCAACTCAAATAGAAGAATATTGTATTTGTAACACACAAAGTTGTTGTTAAAACTTTATTCTGTCACTCAAAAATAACGATGATGCTTTTAGTCATACGTATTTATGATCACAGGACGCTGTAGATCTATCACAAGAATCGGGCCGCTTGCGTATGCTGTACGTGCGCTTTTTATAGGAACGTTGACATAAAACATGTCCTATACAAGTGTTCCGTTCCGCTTTTGAATAATTGAAAGACCCGCTTGTATCGACGCGATCTTATCTCTCATCTCGTCATCGTGCGGAACCCCGCACTCGCATCGGGTTGTGATAGGGTACGTTTTTGTGTAGCGAGCTAACAGATCGTGATGGAGACGCGGGCGCAGGTCGCGATCCAGCGCTGGTGACTCGGCCGTCACGATCGTCAAACGAGGCTCCGGTGTCCATGAATTGTCTTTGAGTTGAAGTATTGCTGGATTTTATGCAGTTAAAGTATTACGTCCACAAGAATGTTTCATTCGTCGTCATCATTTACTGTTTATTTAAGCAGCCAAAGTAGTAGTGTATTCGGAACATTTTTATATGTTTTTTTACTACTTATTTGGCGAATGGACTATAGATGGTTTTTTGGAATTCCGTAGTAAACACGGAAGCCTTAAATTTTCGCTTTATGTACATCTGTCTGTGGGTTCGCGGTTTGGCTCAGATACTTAAGCAATTTTTATGAGAGTCAAGTGAAATTTCAAGACATTTACTACCGATTGCACAGTGCGACTAGTCTCACATTAATACTCACATATAAAAATGAATTAAATATTACCCAAAATCTTTGAACTTTACCAAAACACTTCGTTACTTAGTACTTACTTTACTAAATTATCTAATTGAACAATTTGACGGTAGTAGTATAGACAGCGAGAACCACTTGAAAAATTTCGTTGAGTCGACTAACGTCTCGGTAGCTTAGTGGTAAAGCACTCGCCCGATATGCGATGGACGTGGGTTCGGATCCCACCTGAGGCGGACGATTTATTTCAAGTATTAAAAATCTTAAATAAACCCAGCATGGTAATTGCTAAAAACAAAAATTTAATTGAACAATGTTTGCTTATTACATAAATGGAAATCACCCATCACCTTTGACTGCAGATTACAGTATATGCAGTAGGTATATTTGGAATGTATGCTGTAATAACACAGTGACAGTGTGATTTGTATGGAAAGGGGTGCAGTCGTAAAGTTTTCCATTAATGTCTAATAATAACCAAACTTTGGTCACCGTGTAGCAAGCCAGTAATGGATGCAAATCTGCACGGCGGACAGAGTGGACGTGACTCGTGCGCGTGGGCAGCCCGCCGCGAGCGCGACCGTTAGCACTGTCTGCGCTTGCGCCCGCGCCGCTTCGAGTCGTGTCCGCACATAATGGAGTTTGTTGCTGCGTTAGATCTTTTCTCAGTTTTTATCTTAACGTATTTCAAAGACTGATGTCAAAAGTTTCAAGTGAATTTAAACTAATACTTAGTTTAGTGACGCGAAAAAATCTATTGCGTCACAAACGATGAAACCTAGGTATATTGGCGTCACCTACGATTCGTTATCAGCCTAGATATGCGAGATCTTTCTAGGACTCTGGCTCAGACGGCCGGAAGTACACATAATATGTATAGGCAAATTGTTTTGCTAAAGCATGCATTTTAATTTTAATTCAAGCTAAGCTATCTGTTAAAAAAGCAAGACATTCAAATTTTTGTATCATCTACTCTGTAAAGCATTTTCTCTACAATAACAACAGGAATGAAAGCTTAGACGAAAACGAAATACCAATGTGTGAAACAGAAAGTATCAGAAAAGAAGACTCGGGTAGGAGCAAAGAGGACTTTCTTGGAAACACAATCATTGTAGACGACACCAAGTCCAGCAAGAACGTGTAATTACAAACAATCGAAAATTCGGCCTTCGGCTTTACGAGCGTAATTTGCTCGGGACGGAGGAGCAGCGTGCTGTGGGCAGGAGATGTCACAATGAGCACGTGACCGGCATACACCTATCTACTTTGTGACGCCTGTTGAAGGCACAAAATAGGAACACACAGAAGAACCACCGAGTTTTAAAACTGTCATGCACACTTGGAAAGCTAGCAAAAAAATGCTCATCAGAACAGTCCGTCCAATGCTGAACTTAGTTTACCTAGCTACTACTACACGTTTATATTGCTGCAACTGTACAGCATGAAACAGGCATACTAAAAGGGGTATATTATTACACTCATCTAACAATTAAATTGTATTGAATGTTATGATCTTAAAGAGTAACAGAATCATCTGAACTTTGAAAGCTTTAGATAACGTGGTAGGCATTTGTTACTTAAAGAGAACTTATGATGACGGGATACCTACCCTAGGAAGAATTACAAAGACAAACAATACCTCTACAATTATGATGTCAATATACGAAGTGACTTGACTAAAATCTAATTAAGGAAAGACCACTCCGAGAGGACACTAATTAGTTTAGTGGGGACCAGGTAAAAATTACAACTAGAAATGGTGATAGAAAAAGAACAAATCTAAAACCTGAAACTGTGTATTCGTGTTGCAAAAATGGCGATATAAAATAGCGAGATTATGATAATAATAGAGATCGTTAAGCTGCGCGTGGGCGCGCCTGACAAAGTTAATGTGCTCCGCGACCGGTGCAAATTCAATCTATGTAGGTACCGAGGCTATTAATGTAATTGAATTATCGCCATCAGCAGCCTCCAAACGGATTCAAATTTAATTCTAATCATTAAAGAATGATTCGATACCAAAAATTGTATATTATATATATTATAATACACATTCGTTTTTAATTTGTGGTAGATAATATTCCTGTTCAAGTAAACATCACTCAAAAAAAGCAAGTAAAATTTGAGGAATTCCAATAAAACGCTGTAAATGTTTCCACAGCAATAAACATGTGCATAACTTAACATAATAGCTAATTAGCTAGCGCGAAATTTCTCTAAACCGTTGCAAAGTAATAAATAGTGAACAATATTGTGATTGTAGTAAACATGTTCAAGGTTGGAGACTCGCCAGGCGTAGCGACTTGCGGTTAGGCCTGCAACCCACCGAGCTCAGAAAGCGAGCGATACTTTGAAAAACCCTAAGAACCATCGACTTAAACGCACTGATTAATTATGGGGAAAACGCCCAAAGGGAGTGATATTATGCTACAGAAAGAAGATTTGACTAATAGAAGAAATTTTATATGCCAAAGCTAACACAACCAAGAGAACAGCAAAATGTGCAATTTAAAAATATTTTTAGGCTAAAAGCTCAATCACTCTGGTTTGAAATACCAACGCAACGTTTGAAGCTAGCTTGCTCTACATGACGGCTGCAGTGGACTGACTTCACGCTGCGGTCCGCAAACACTGCTTACGATTGCACGTACGCCTAATAAGTCTCCGCGATCGCTCGCCGGTCTAATAGTAGACTTCAATAACCATCCCGGGGCGGCTGCAGCAAATAACTTCGTTCAATATATTTCTGCAGATACAAAACATAATTGCATTTATCACAAATATTCAAACAACGCCATATTTCCAGTCCGGAGTCTCGAAAGATTCATAAAATGTAGCGTAATGCTTATTTTTATCTTAAATGTTGGCCACAAAATCGTTGTGAAATTACCTTACCGCCTTTATGTGACTTTTCTTTCTAATAACCACTTAACTTGTTATACTTTTTATCATTACAAATTATACATTACTAAATATGATAATAATACATTACATACTGCCAAATGAATAAGTAGCATTGTCGATACTTATTCATTTGGCAGTTGGACGTCAACCAATGTATGTTTGTTTAAATCATTTCCTACAAAATTTTTTAATGTCGTGTGAAAATCGTACTATTTAGTTATTTAATAGTAGTTTAGGTTGTTATTTTTTCATAAGACCTTTCGTTTTTCGTAACTTTGGTAAAACAGTAAAAGTGTATTTTACAGTTTTCAGTTTCCATAAAATAAACACTTTCAACATCTAATCGAATATATTCGTAAAACACACCAACAGTAGCATTTTTTGAAGAACCCAGTAGTTACACCGGGATGTCTAACATGTTCAGGTCTAACCCTAAGTAGTTACACCGGGATGTTTAACAAAAACGTTAACATTTACCTACACATTCAATTTGGTATTGACAGGTTATTATTGAGAATCCTGTTTTCGGGTTTTGTTGGCTAAGTGAGCTTTCGAAAGGTGTCAAAACCTCGCTGTTTGCTCTTCCAATTGAAAGCCTTTCCACTGGTATCAGTAAGACGCGGCCGCGGCCGATCGTAGCGCATGTAATGATTGTGAGTATAGGTATTCTCGTGCAGATACAGAACATGTGTGCTGGTAGACTGGTGGGCGCATGTATAATTGCGGTGTATCGCTGAACGCTCACCTTGGCCGCGGTGCGAGCAAGGCCAAGGTCGCCGCAGCAACAGCCCCTCCGCGCGGGCCCCGCCCCGCGACCCCTCCCGCACTGCACGCGCACGTTTTTTGCACAGTGATGTAATCTGCAATTCGGCGCGCGCGCAACATGGCCGCCGCGTCACGCTCGGATAAACAAAAGTTAAAAACACTTTTTGAAAATGTTTTGACACCGTTGCACAATGTTCGTTTTATATCTATCGTTCTATACCATCTTTTAATAATCAGAAACGATTGCGTTGATGTTTCAGATAAGTCTGTTACATTTTCCGGTGTTACAATTGAGATCGATAAATTAAGTTAACGTTGTGTGTCGGTCGATATGTCTATAAATCTATTGCATGTACATACATACAGGAAATTGTGGCACACACCTACGTATTCACCTTCACGGTTAAAGCATGTTTGTCACGGTAGAATTTTTGCTTTGTTTTAAATTCATACCGCAAGCGTACTTCGCTCACTAATAACAATACCTACCTACATATTACAAAGGCAAAATGTAATGGAGACAAACGTGGAATGTGAGAGATCAGTTTTTTAAGACACCACAAGATGGTGACCGGCTCAGCCTCGGTAGTAAATCTAGGGAGGTTTGACCGCAAGCATTGAGGAGAAACCACAACAAGCTAGTTCGCTAGTAAACACTATTACACGAACAATTAAATCGGAATGCTATCTTTGCGCCAAACGAAGTATTTATGTAGGTAGGTATATATTTTTTATAAATTCCTCGATTATGCAGCACACATTACTCGTATGTAGATCACACATATCATCCGATTAAGAATAAACTAAGCAAAATATCTCTAGAGTGATGATGATACAACAAAATAGTAATCTGTGAAGTCATATTTGCTTTATTAAGCTACTCAAAGAATTACGAATGAAGATTATATACGGTGCCACCATCTTTAATAAGACATTAATTATTTAATAAGATCACGTGTATACCATGTGTGCAAGGCGCGAAGCTATTTGAGAACCTCAGAGCCTACAAGACACGACTCACACGACACGACTGTTATGAGTTAGACACAGATGGCATATATAAATTGATGTGTGTGGTTGTCTGTGCTTACTTGTAACATGCCAACATCAAAAAGCAGTCTACTTACGCAACTTTTCCAAATATTAGGTCCTTACAATCATATGAAATTGCCGATACTCAATACTGGCAGCTTTAAAATCAAATATCTTGCGTTTGATTAGGAATTCCAAATTCAAATTTATTTGGAAATACTCGTTAAGCCAGAAAAATATTATTTTAAAACTCGTATTTAATTTGCTTTCACATCATTTGTTTGAGCTTCAACATTGCTAAAGAACAACAATGGACAAATTAAAAAAAATCGCGGTATTTACGAATACGAGTTCCACCGTGGCACCAATGCTGCAGAAACGACTCGAAGAATTAACGACGTGTACGGACCAGGCACCGCTAACGAACGAACGGTGCGTTTTTGGATTCAACGTTTCCGTTCTGGAAATTTCGATTTACACAATGAGCCTCGCGGACGACCTTGATACTCAAGTGAATAACGAAGAATTAAGGCGATAACTAGTGGAAGCGGATCCATCTCAAAACACTTCTGAATTAGCAGCAGCCTTCGGCGTAAGTGATAAAACGATACTTATCCATTTGCGCCAAATCGGAAAATTAAAAAAAAACTCGAAAAGTCAGTACCGCACGAATTGACCGAAGCAAACCAACAAACAGGCGTCGCTTGCTGCGTTTCTTTGTTCAGTCGTCACAATAATGAAGGGATTTTGAACCGTATCGTGACTTGGGATGAGAAATGGATCCTGTACGACAATCGGAAGCGATCATCACAATGGCTTAACCCTGGAGAACCGGCAAAACCTTGCCCTAAGCCAAAACTGACCAAAAAGAAGATTCTGGTTAATGTTTGGTGGCCAGTGCGTTGAGATCAGGGCCAAACGATTACTGCAGACTTTTATTGCCAACAATTGCAAACAATGATGGTAAAGCTCGCCATTCAATAACCGAGACTGGTGAATTGCTCTAGCCCACTGCTCCTTTAGGATAACGCTAGACCACACACTGCACATTAAACGGTCGCCAAGTTAGAGGAGCTGCGATTGGAACCTCTGCGTCACCCACCATACTCTTTAGATTTTTCCCCAGCCGATTACCACTTTTTCCAAAATCTGTATCAGTTTTTACAAAGAAAAAAATTCAAATCTGATGAGGCAGTCAAAACCACCTTGAAACAGTTCATAGCCTTTCGCTCCCAGGATTTTTTTTCCAAAGGGAACAATGATTTGCCTATAAAATGGCGGAAGTGCATCGATAACAACGGCATTCATCGATTGATTAAATAATAATTTCATTAATATAAGATGTACACTTTTTCGATACTGAACGATTTTGTATGTAAGTAACAAATACGTATCACTGTTGTTACATACTTATTTCTATTATGAACATAGTAAATATTGCGAGCAATGTAAGTGCTATAAAATACATATCGAGAAACTGAGGCTTCCATTTAGCGGTAAACTGAAAATATTACTATCGCATTCAAATATATAATATAACTCGTTGGCATTGTTGGGACTTAAATTAATTCAGTTTGGACGTTAGTGTTTGGGTTTGCGGTTGTAAAGTGAATAGGAATCCTGATCAGGTCAAACTGAACCTGGAGAAGAGTCGGCTCGGCACGTATACGAGTGCAATTTAAAAACGCGCCAGCCGCTGGGCCCGCTGCGATTCGACGCACCAGCGACCTCTGTCGTCACATTATCGGGAAGGGGTGGCAAAAATAATTGTTCAAGACTCCCAAATATCTTCTTCAAATGTGAACCGATTACGATGATTCAAGATGATATAATACTTAAAAAAATCGACCGCCTTAGGTTGATTATGATGATTCCTTATGACTACTCTTTATCCATTTTGGAACATCTTGCAAAATAAAAAAGAGCTGAAATTGGTGTAAGTACTGCAGTTAACTTGTTTTTGAATTTATATAATTAGGCTTCGGCAAATGATTTTGTATATAAAAACTAATCTTACTCAATGTCTGAAATCATCGTATGAATAACTCTCAAGGATTTAATTAATAGTTACAAACTTCATCAAAATTATTTATGAAATAATCGATCAGAAAACTGGTATTAATCATCTATTTTCGAAGCATATTAATCATTCAGTTTCTGGCACAGCACAGGTAGTAGCCCTATCCCGTACTATTTCTGTATGAATGGCCGCACTATGGTCGTGTTTATAAGCGTACCAACGCCGGATTACACGCATCTTCCTGCAGCTGGTGCCAAATTATCTTAGCCTACAACTCTTTCGAGCGAATTCCAAGTCTTACTCTATACACATCCTCGGTATTGCAATCATTGCCATTTGGTCTGGTTTTTCTGGCGTCAAATCAAATATAGTTAATCATCAAATTGTGAAGATAGCTACATTGTTTAAATGGTTATGTGGGTAGGTGTAAATAAAATCAATGGCCGAGTAATAAACCGACACTTATATTTTGGCATTCGCCAATATCATTTGTCCCAAGAATCTATTTGTAATGGAAAGGATACGAGTCAATGATACCAACCGACCGACCGACGTATTACGACCGGATTGGAGCCCGTCCGACGATTGTCATCCGGGGCTCCGGGCCCGGACGGGACACGGATCATGCACTGTGTAATATAAACTGCTTCATACAAAATGTATGTAACGTTTTAAATCCGTGCGTCGTCCGGGCCCCAGCCTCGGCCCGGTAGGTATAATATATTACGATAGACATACCTTCGTTGTCTTCGTCTACAGTTATTTTATGAACATAAACAAAATTTAAACTGGTGGATGAACAAAATATATTAAAGGTCTTTAAACTTTAACACGATGTTGGATAAGCTGTTAACGTTAATTTTAATATTGGGCAACAAATGGTAAAACAGAAATCAAGCAAAAAATCTAAACCATAACCAAAGTTTTTATGTAACAAAATGTATGAATAACTATTATTTTTTTACTTTATGCCCCTAATAAACTGAAGAAATAAAATAAATAAGTAAATAAAGAAACTTGTAGGCTATGCTCCCCTCCCCACTCATCATTATAACACGCGATAAACCCAAGTTAACACAACAGACAAATAATTAGCACGAGGCTCTCCTCGTCATTAATAAAACGTAAGATAGGAAGGAAGAGTCCTCCTGCCTATCTTACGCATCTTTTCACAACCGCAGCGCCCGCGCATCGGAAACTCTGAACTCGTAGTAGCGTACGCGGCGCAATCTAGCGCGCCGCTGCCAAAACCAACAAAACAACGACACACTTCGCTAATGATTTTATTTCTGGTTTTATAGCTTTCAGCTTATAAGATACTGATACAGATTAAGCAATTAGAAAAAACAAGGTTAATAGACGTGATAAAATACGATAATCTAGAAAGAATTCATTGTTCCAATCGCTGGATACAAAGAATCTACGTAATTGTAAAACTGCCCGATCTAGAATTAATTTTGTGAAATAAAATTTAATGAAGCCAAGAATTTAAACTTTTTCTCAACGGGATGGTAGTTAAAATCAGAATGAGGCCTTTAAAGAAGCAATAATAACGTTTTGAATGATTACCGATTTTAGTAAAAATATAAAAACTCGATTGTTTTTTTTAATTTTAATAAAATAGTAATTGAGCTCATTCAAGACATCATGATGGCCACAGGCATCCTTGGGCAGTAGCCAGTAGTTATGAATCTGACATCAACAACAAATTTAAAAATCTTATATTAGTTAACTGCCGTTTAAGTTTAAAATCGCGAAAATTACAATTCGCTATCCAACACTGTATCAATATCAATGTAATTTTTATGTTGGACCTAAAACCATAACATATTTTATAAGATTATAAGATCAGAAGTATTACAAGATCATTTTAATAAAAATAATAAACCGTAGATTAAAACCTTTGTGCCAACAATGTGTGCTGGGTGCACCTATAAGGTTAGTCATAAAGTTGTATCATTTATAAATACAAATTACTTTATAATTAAATAAAATAAAATAAATTCTACTTACTGATATCAGTCACGTCATTCCACTTCATGATGACGTCCGTACAAAAATCACCTGAAATCGAAGAGAAACGTGTTACTTAAATCTTTATTGTATCAGGAGGAAAATAGATGTCCATGTGCTCAATTGACCTTGGCTTATATGTATAACGCGAAATAAATGATGAAATTAAGTATTGTATCCTACGATAAATATAAAGATCATTTTTATTTGCTAGACTGCAATTACTATAATATTTTATCCCTTGAATCACGACGTGAGATACTAGACCTAGGCTTTCTGCATGATATACTGCACAGTAACTTAGATGCACATAATTTACAGTCGCTAGTAAATTCCTGTTCCTAAATATCGAACCAGGCATACTCCTTTATTTAGTGTACCTTCGAACCGCACCAAATATGCTGCTAATGCTGTCATGTCACGATAACCTCGCAAATACAATGTCAATTATAAACATATAAATATATTTAACAAAATTTTTGGTTTTAAATATTCGCTTACAGTGTAAAAATGACAAAGAATTAACCAAGCATGCAAGACTTTTTTGAATTTATATAATGGTAAAAGTTTTACATGGGCTGGCAACTTATATATTTTTATGCCCATTGCGTAGCAATTGTTTTGGTCTCATTCTAGGAGCGTTACTAAGTACTAACCTATCAGGATTTCATGTATTCCTAGGGTATACGTCTGCAGCTTACGAGTACATACTCCCGATAATTATAATAGAATCGGTTAGAGTAGGAAAGTTACTTTATAACCAGGATGTGTTGATAGCCGAGTGTATGCAGCTAGATAAGAGATTCCGATTTATGAAGTTCTAGAACAATATCACATTGTCAAAAATTTGCAAAAGAAAATGTCATCTTTAGAATAGAATAGAATAGTAAACATTTATTTGACACATAAGCACAATTACAAACAGAATCAGATATAAACATAAAAAGAGTGTCAAAAAGGCTCAGCATATGCATATACAGCCAGAGCCATAACGACGCTGGTTTTCAGCATCATATTTTTGTTGCATGGTATTGTGTCTGTATATTCACATCAAAGATGGTTTTTGAAATCAAATTTTACATTAAATATTGACATGTTTTAATTAATAAAACAACATTTACTACGGGTGATGCACCTTAGCGTTCAAATGGTAAACTCATAACTCTGTAAGCTTTAAAGGCAATACTTAGAGCATTCAACCAACAGGAGACGACAAGCTCGCTAAAATCTATGAGAAAAAGTATGTCATTTCTTGCGGGGGGAAGGGTATAACGCACACATAGGGAATTAACACTAACGCATTTTCAATGACGTTGCTACGCTCGCACACAACAAAAATTATCTTACACTAGCTTAAACTAGAGGCACACAAATATATTCACACACAAGGGCAACTTATCCATGCACGAGTGTGACGTCAGTTTTAAATAAACGAAGATAGTGCTTAACACTATCGATAAATTTTATCGATGAGTTCTGCCAGTATTATGATAAGGTTTTATTTAATTTAGACTCTTTATTATGTGTAAGATAGAAACTTTATGTAGAGGCGACTAACAGGAGAACCGCCATAAGAAGACGGGCAGCAGCGTCTCCTCTCCACCATTGTCCAAACTGCGATCGCCAACCCGCCTGCCAAGCGTGGCGATTATGGCAAAATCCTCCTTTTGGTGAGGCCTGTGTCCAGCAGTGGACTGATATAGGCTGGTAGTGGTGATGATAGAAACTTTTCTTTTAGTCTTTTAGCTGTCATTAAGATCTACAGGGTTATTTATTAATATACGTCAGTATGGTAGAGTTTAAGGATTGGAATAATCCCAGCCGGAAAACCGGTCCGGGTAAGTACGGTTTCAATCCATCGCAAGCAATAAGGTCGTCGTGAACGAATTCTAGCTGATTCTAATAGATTCCGGCTGGTTAAATTCCAAGCCTAAAGCTGCAAGAAATACCTGCAAAATTTGGTTTTCAGGTATATTGTCATAATTATAATAAAACAAAAAAAATACTGGGCTATAACCCGCAAAAATCGTAAATATAATTGAAGGTTAAGTTAGAAGATTGAAATTTGTAAAGTAGGATTTGCAAGATTGGGTGTTAACTATTTTAGCTGTATTCGCGCTGTATACTATTTCGAAAAGTGCATAGGTAAGGTAGTTCTATATCGTTGTGGATATGATTCATCTAGCCCCTCCCTCTTGGAGTAAAGGCATTCTCCAGATAGATAGATAAAGATAATTAAAAGAGCTGTAAATTGAATATCAATCTTGCTTTTTCCACATCTGGCTGGCCCAACTCCCGGTTCAGGCAGAAGACTTTCTAAAAATATTACAAATATTTTCATCTCTTAAATCGAAAACATGAAATTAGTCTAGACTCTAGAGAAATCATGAAATAAGAATATCATAATACCAATTTTTCTGCTTGCTTAGAAAGACAAAGTTGTAAATGAATTCAAATATTATTGGTCTGGGTCTGTCTATGGTGGTGACTGGAGATGGTTGGCTCGGAAACTTTATAATATAAAGTTTTGTTTCTTTGGAATGGATTGATTTCTATTTTGTCAACTTATTTTGTTACAAAGATTTTGTCATAACCTTTTGTAATGTTATATTTTCGCAAAAATAATGAAAATTAATATTTAGTGGCATCTTAATATGGACACAATATAATAATGCCTATTTTTATATAAATAACACGGATCTTACAGTAAAGCAACCAAATTAAACAAAATTTATAACACCATACAGTTTTTATTGTATGTGTAAATAAATAACAACAAAAATGCTTGTAACCTGAGCCTTAACATCATTTTTGTGTTAAATAAATTCATATAAACATTAAAACCTAATCCACCTGTTTATTTTCCCAACGGGTGGGTTCATTGGGAATGTGTCGAATATATTCCCATTTTTGAAATAAATTCGGATGGAATGCCAACTTTAGGTGACCTAAAGGTCAAGTGGTTAAATCGATATCGATATTTTGTTTTTGTGCTATCCCATCACCAATTTTGCTGCAGGGTGGCCAGCGTATATCAATAAAAATCTCAAATTTTCAGAATAAGGTGAAGTTCGCAAATATATTATATTATTGAAGTAGACCGATTAAATGCAAATATTTATAGTATTGACCATTGATACTTTAAAAGTAAGTATTAAGTCCAAAAAAATTGCGCAAAACTTAAACAAGAATCATAATTTGTTAACTGTGATAAATCATTAATTCAATAATCATCTATTGTAATTAATATTATTAACAATATCAAACGTGAAATACCAGTGTGATTTTAAAGTTGGGTACTTCAGTATAAAAAATTACGCTAAATAGGATTTTTTACCTTTTACTGGTATCACTTTTTGATTGACAAATTTTATGAGGTTTTTGCAATTTTAAGGCATTATTTGCTAATATTGAGACTCAATAATACTTATAGATGAAAATTTACGCTGTCCTTTAGAACATAAGATGTTTCTGATCTTTTTTGAAACGAGCACACGGCGTAATTTGGCGTTTTTAGCTGCGGTCCTTCCACGCTCACCGTGATTTGACAATGATGGCGAAACGCGCTGCAAATAGTTTTATATAACCTCTGTGACCGACGGTCATAGACTTGTGGCAGAGGGGAATGCCTGTCAATGGCGTCTCCTGTTGGTTGAATGCTCTAAGAGGCAATATAACACAGATGACCTCTGTGGGAGACCGAATAACCTTAGCCCACCTCATTTTTAAAGAAAATTCTACATGATTCATTCAGTAGCTATATAAAAAAAACTATATTTGGGAATGACGAGGATGTTGTTTTGCAAGATGCAGTGTAAAGTGTCTCGCATACGTACTTATATCTCGGGATATGCATTTAATATGAAACTGTGCATAAGTAATAATCGTAGAGTAGGTACTACGACAGTTACCTAAGTCGGTGAATCAGCACTGATTGGATATAATGATGATGGATGACATGCACTGTGCTTAGTGTAATCATTATTAATTTAAAGAGTACCTAATCTCTTATGCTGCTTGCTTCATCAATTTTATTTTGTGTCATTTCAATCTTGATTTTTTTTCTTTAAATCTAAGAGCTGTGATCTTATCAGTGCGGTAAACGCCAATTAAGATTAAGATTTTGCATAAAATTACTTCTCATAAGATGTAAACGAAGGTAGGCTACTAGATACGTTTCGTTAGACGCATCAATTTTATATTTAAAACTTAGGATTTCTTTTGATACCTACAATAGAGTGTAGATTGCCTTTTTAAATCTCATTATTATAACTATGCAAAGCGTCCATCCTTACTATCTGTTTATATTATACTATATAGGTTTATGTTGTGTCCAACAGGGTCTTTATATTTTAATCCTATTTAAACACCTGTGTAACATATGTATAGAATGCAAAAAATATATTGAATTGAGTAGAAAAACAGCAAATAAAAGATGAATAAAAAGAAGACATAATGATTGCACTACAAATGAATAATCCTTATCATGCTTAAAACTATTTAACTGTGTAATTGAATATTGCATTACAAAATTTGCACATAATGTATTTTTTTTTTCATGTGTGAGAGTGGGAATTTTCACAATGGCTGCTCCTTTAATTAGAATGGAGCATAATGGAAAGAATCGGCGGTGAAAAAAGTGTTATAACGCATACAATGAATGTAGTGGCCTGTGTTTAGCTAACTGTCTGCGAGCACGCGACGGGAGCGCCCGCGCACGCAATGCGCGCGCATCTATTACGCTCGAGATCAGCACGCACATTCACGCAAGACCATGTATGTGAATACCTAACGTTTTTAAATTTTGACCATAAATTTGAAGTCGTTGAAACCCACGAGGAACAGAAAACCGATACAATATGCACGACATGTGAGGCATGTGATGTGGCACAAGCACTGTTACTTTCTGACAATTTGCTTTAGGATTATAGAGGTTTGGAGAGAAGGGAATAAATATGTATTCTTGTCAGTAAGCTCGTGGTCGCACTAAATGTCCTGTTGCCTGTGCAATCCAGGTGAACTATCTTGGACAAATTACTGAACTTACTTGAATTATTTCATTTGCAACATGTCCATTTGCATTAGATGACAATAAACTCCTCGTTATAGAAGAATGGATTGATAAGTTACAGGAACACAATATCACAAGATTTTGTGAAAAGCAGAAAGGAGAGAGCAACTAAGTACTGGTAGATCACAAAAAAGACACAGAATAAATTCAAAAGCTGGCCTCATAAAGTGATCATAATATTGAATATAATGAAATCTACCATTAGAATACTTAAGAAATCTCCTCGAAAGCAGCTAACGAAAAATGGAAGATTGCTTTATTTTTGAGCTGCCACTTTTAAATTGTGTGCTTTTTATCCGTTCTTACAGTGCCTGGTAAGTAAAATAAGCAGCAAATGAGTATGCAAAGTCGCGTCTGCGTGCGGTGCCGGAGCCCCCGGCGTCACAAATGCACCCCAGTCCCCAAGCAAAACGAGGCGACCTGCATATGTGCATTATACTAATTGCTTTAACGGATCCCAAGGAATTTCACTACAAATAAACGACTCTGTCGGAAACACTAAAACCTTAATGTGAAACAGTGAGGCTAGAAAATCTATTCCGTCCATAGGTCCGACCTTTTCTCTCCATTGTTTGATTTTAAACCTTGTTACCACGTGATAAGGGTGTTGGAATATTGAGTGCGGTGTGTACACAGTAAGCCGTCGGCCCAGTTTCAGCCGAACGAATTATTCTAATAGTTAGGCCGACGACCTTTCAGATGAGGATTCGGTTTCTAATTCAGCTCGAATTGACGCGAGTTTGCGTTGAAGTTGAATATTTTGCATTAATACCTAGTCTATTCTTTAAGGTTTAAGGGATTGCATTCAGAAACTGTTCATGACGTTCATCTAGAATTAAAGTTATGTTTATTGTTGTTTACAGAGCGATTAATAGTGATGGTGACTTGTACATTCTCTGCCCTACTTGGTGGATTAACTGCAGCAATAAATATAATAAATAAAACAACAGAACATTCAGTAATCGCATTGAATTCAGCTGAGCGATGACGCTGAAACGCACGCGCGAACAGCGACCGCCTCGGGCCTGCAATTACTTCATTCGATGCTTGGTTAATCACCTACTAAATAAATAGGATAGCAACGTTGCTGCTTCCACTCGCATAAATGGGGTATAATTATTGCTTTTTGATAATTCCATACGGAATGTGGCAACTACCCACATAGTTACCATTCACGTCGCTCGCTTGTTTTTTGTCCTAACCTGCACCGAGGAAAGATTTAAATTTGCCTACGAACTATGCAATAGAGGTCACCAAGCCCTGCTCGGGTTAAATAATCAGTATCATCAACATGAAAATATAGATGTATTACAAGATGAAATGAATGAAACAAATAGAATCATTTGATTTCATTTGAAAATAAGAACACTCTTAATTGATCTTCATCTTTGAACAATTATCAGTAGTGATTTAGACTGATGTCTTACAAAAATATGACTTGTAATGCTGTTTTCACAATCTTTTATTTAGATATGTTTAAACAACTGATTGTGTCTATTCAATTATGAAAAAACTGGGTGAAGCTGTTGGTGGGTGAAGGGGACTCTTCCAAAGTATACTTAGGTTTCATCTTGTGGCCATTGGAACAATTTCAGCGTGAGAAAATGATGAAATTACAAGCGTTGTGGTTTGTGTCGTAATTAATTTCCACGTAATTTTTATTAACGAAATTTTTAGCGTTCGCAAAGTCGAGTGCTGTTAATTTACCTAAGATAATTCAGTTATTAACTAGAGGCATTTCAACCGCAGCGTACAATGCTTTATAAAAGATTAGTTCAAACAATAATGCCAAACCGTGCTCAAACTTTTCATTGAACTATTGGTCGTTGACCGACACCGGCGTAGAGTAGGTAGGTGATTAATTTAATGAACAACACAAAACAATTTATACAACCTAATAGTGGAAAAATACTTTAGTAACTGAACAAAAATAAACTTCTTGAGGTAAATATGTAATTTTGTCATGGAATACTTTGATAAGATTTTGCCATATTTTTCAAGGTTTATTATTTCCAATCGTGTTTCGCAAAAGCAGTTTTATACGCGTGCGTACTTTTATCAGTAAATATTATCTTTACGGTGTATGCGTAATCTTTAGAAAAAGTAGGTACCTTAGTATTATTACAGTATTAGCCAATAGATATAACTTAGGTATCCATGGTTTTAAAAAGGTCTTACAATATTTAATGAACGATGACGCTTCATAAAATGTATTTAAAAACAAATCGTTATCATTTTTATCTTTGCGGAAACTTTTCGTTTGTATGGTTGATTGATTATAGAGTTTACAACTATAATAAGTACCTACCTATACACAGCTTTCTAATTTTAAAGCGCCTTACACAAAACTCATAGGATATTTCGCATCAGCTCCGAGCAGGTTTTATGATAATATTTAGGTCTTGATGTCTTGCAAAATTGCAAAAAACAGAGCTGTTAACTCGTAGCTTAATTCATGTGAATCTATTTAGCCACAATATAAGTGTTTCAAAAATATTGTAATTCCTTCGAAACTCATAATTTGCCAGATCCAAGATGTTGAACTTGGTTCGGAGCGCGGCAACCCTCGACCTGGTTCGCGGAGGTGAACGGCCGCGCGGTGCCTACCGCACCGCCTGCACTCGCGCCACTCGCCGCGCGAGCTGCATCTGTTTAGGCCAACATTTTTCAACCTTTCTCACTACGATCCCCTTTTAACGGAAGAAATCATATAACCAGTTATGCCAAAAGCTAAACGATATGTGAACTAAAGTAAAATCTTGATGATTAATACAACCTAGAGGTTGACAATATACAAAATGTGACGTTGGCATGTAGCCGTTGAATGGCTTGTCCTAAAAGATTTCTACATACGTGCAGCAGCGGACAGATTAGATGAAAACGTTTTCCTTTGTAGTAAACGAAGATACTCTATAAAAGAGTGTAGTAATCTTTGCTCCTCAGGGATAAATATCTTCTACACAAGATTCTTGACGACGCAATGTACTAACAGTATTCAAACAAAGAAGTGAGAAATTACAGTGTCACCAATCGATTCGGTTCGTGTGAAGAAAGAATACGATAAAATCTCCCGGAAATGATAAATCTTGGAACAGTGAAAATTACACCACAGGTATCACGATAAAGAATCGGGCGATCCATACAGCGTTATCAAAGCGTTTGTATTTTTAGAGCGGCTATCTGGAGTGAGTATTTTTCAGCTGATACCGCGTTATCGGTCGACGATAGCGCAGTGTATGTAGGTTGCCGACCTTACCACACCGCCGAACAGCTGACAAGAACCATAAGACAGTCGTTTAAAGTATTACAACACGGTATGAAGAATACTTGACGCAAGTAGGTAAGAGGTAAGACTACCCGTTAAGATAAAGGTAAATAAATGATATTTTATAATTACTGCTGCTGTCTGACGCTTGATCTGCGTTAGTCAGCCTTTCCATCATTCGAGTTGTAAGAACTCATCTCTGAGATGAAAGTAAGACAAGTAATTAAGTATTAATTATAGTTATCTTCATCTCAGCTTATTGCACTCCACTGCTGGAAGTAAGCCTCCCCCAAAGAGCACGATCTCCCGCTTATAGTTAGTGACTGACGAAAATAATATAATTATTAGCGTGATATCGATTATTATTATGGTGTAAATGAAAGAGTGTACCCAACTTAGTATAAAACAGAATTAACAAGTAATGTATGTAGGTACTTTTTGTACACGTATGTAAGGTTTTACAATTATTTTAGAAGCAACAGTTTAATGGATTGTCGCTTGCTGCATGGGTATATTTCTTCAGATGTCGATGTTTCAATTCAATAGCCGTGAAAATTAACCTTTTAAAATATGTGACTTATTCTGGGAACATTATAAATTCGATCTTAATTTCATAAGAATTTTGTGGAGTTTGTAAAATTAAATCTATGCAGCTGCATATTAAATTTAGAAAGCTACATAAGAAAACTAAGTTAGCATAAAAATGTAAGTCTGCAACATTAAACAAGAGTTGAAGATAGGAGAACGGCGTTGTGGGCCGCGTGCAGCGTAATTGCATCCTATAGCTTGAGACATAATCACTGCAACAAAATGCAAAGTAAGTATGAACTGTTCTCTGACCTATTCACGTACTTACCCAGCACGAGTGCGCTTATGAGTACTGTCAACAATTTTAGCTCTATTTCAGATCGCGCATCAAAACTTTGTCTTGTTTAAAAACATTTGCCGAAACGGCAGATGATTGATTCGGGTCGGAGTAAAGAGTTTTGTATAAGAAGCAGAGAAACGGAATCGTTGTCCATTGGTCGCCAATCGCCATTACAAATGTAATAACATTGCAGTCTCTGAGGTAACCCATCACCCATAGAGTGTTTTTTACCCTTCGTCTGCAAAGTACAGGGCTCGTGATTAGTTCCTCCAGGGGACGCATTCAAAAACTTCTGACACCGCAATTGTAGATTGACGCGAACTCACCGCGGTGCACATGCACGAACGAGGAGGGTTGCTTATTGGCATAATATACATTTCGACGTAGTATACAGTAAGTTCACTAAGGATCGCCAAATTTTGTCCCCTTTCTCGACGCTAACGTGTATTCCTCCAAACAAGTAAATACCAAGATTCTGATTTCAGAATAGGGATAAAATTGGTCAAAGGACAACATTTCGTATGTAGACGTTCTATTCTTGATTAAAATTCGGTGATACAGTCGTTTTTTACGAGGGTAACGTTATAGCATGCAGCGCGATATTGCGTGTGCGTCACAACGTCGTAAATTTTGAGTTGAGACATAATGAATCGCTAAAATTACCTAAACCCACTTAAGAACCTCAGCCAGCGCCACCTCATCTCACAATTGAGTAAATAAAAACGGGGCGAACCTTGTGAAAAATGGTGGCATTTTATACCCCTAGAGGCGCCTGGTGTGAAGAGCGCGGGCCCTGAATTGACATGAACTTTTGTGATGTTCCTAATCTGAAGGTAAACTGGTGCTGAGGCGGTACACGGACAATGACCTTAAACCTACTGTGTGAGCGTCTATTGTGTTATTGGCGAGCCCTCGGGCGCGCATCGAGCGGCGAAAAAAGAGAACCGGCCGCACCGGTCCGCGTCGTGACATAACTTATACTAATAGCGCAGGTATGTTGACGGAAACCGGCGCTCAGCGCGTACTCGCCAGCAGGTACGATATTTCGCGATGGATCGTGTTTTGAACGAGAAGGGAAATGAACAGAAGAACATTTGCTACGAGATTAGTTTGATATGCATGTCAATTTGAATCAAGATATCAAGAATCATGTTTTAAGTTATGCTCACGGCCCAGAAAAGAGCCGTAAGCATAACTTATAGAAACGTACTTCATAAACCTACATTTTCATGATATATGTATGTTAGTAATGTAACCTTACTGCAAGTAGGTAATTACAACGAATGCAAGTAAAAACAATCCAAATAAGCATTTGATGATTCCATGACAAATGCTTTTAAAACTTGTTTTATATATCAATCGTGCGGTGTCTTTATCGCGTACTGCCACAGAAAATATGAATCCGGTATAAGATTGCGATCACTGAGGATTCGGGGCAAAATAGCGAAGCGACTCTTACTGCTAACTGTACGTAGAGATGAATTCGATTAAAACGCGGCAAGTCAACAATAACCGCTACACATGCATTGTGATTGTGCGCAATTATGTCGTTTGCACGGCGGTGGAAGGCCAAGGCGACGCAACCTACCTCAACAGACCTTCCGACACCATTCGCGTTATTTATCTTCAAGCTTACAGTATATAATAACCACAAAACTAGGCAATGACGAAGTTGAGGCAAAGGCAAATCCAAATGAGATAACAATTTAACAAAAACCAGAGACTCGTTACGTAAAGTGTCATCTGAACGTAACGGTTAAAAGGAGGAAGTTAGGTAAGAGCATACAGATGAAACCCTGGCTGCTGAAAAACGCGGATAATCATAATAATAAGTGAGGGAACAATTCCGGAACGAAATGGCTTTACTAAGGAAGACTGAAAATAATAAATTGGAATTTAGGCAATGAAAAGACTGGGAAATCATGAGGAACTGAATACGCAAAGACATGAAAATCTGGAACAAATGTATGGTCATGACAACATTTACAACTGATAGGTACCTACATACATTTAGCCGGTTGAGCGGGAGCCATTGAATAACCAGGCCAAATAAACGCTAGATTTCAATTCCATTCCAATAGCCATTTCCAAGATGGAAATACTAACGAACGAGTAAGCAAGTAATTTATTGTAAAGTTATGAATGTTCTTACCGCGTGCGCAGGAGCCGTATGTGGTTATCAGCGGTGTGGTTTTTGATTATGCGTCGATTACCGGCCAGCTGATCGCGGGGCGAGGGGCGCGGGGGCCGCTGCCCCTGATTGGTCCGCCAGCTCGTAATCTAGCGCGAATGGGCTGAGCACTGTACACGCGACGAACTTTATTATTCTTCGCAGCGTTCACAAGAATTAAATGATTTTACAACCGAATTTCTTGCCGACGTCGACAATTTGGGCTGGAAGTCAAAAGAGGAAAGTTTTGTTTTTTTAACAATAAAAATGTGCTATTTTCCTCGTAACGATCTATAAGTATGACATGAACATGACCACCTATCATAAATCCAAGATAACATAATTAAGATTACAGAGACAGAGATCAAATGTGAAGGCTGGTGATTGAAAATCGAAAACGATATGAAGGTAAATTATGAAGGCACATTTCAGCTTCATGTTGCAGATCTAATTTACATTTCATTTGGAGTATTCAATGCTATTTCAGGGGTCGGTTGACAAGGCAACGATGCTGGGTCGATGTTACGCTGCATCGGTGTTTGTAAATAAATAAACAATTTCCGTAAATATTTTGTAACGTCCACTGGTGACAATGGCGCTTAGAGTCACCTGCACACATTGGGTCACTGCATTGTTTGGTACAACTAGTTATTGATCTATTGTCTCGACCTCCGACTTTGGAATGAACCGATTGCTTCTAAAAGTAGAGGGGTATAGCAAAGATTAGCATTCGAGAGGTTGCGAAACGATACGGGCCTGGCCTGCTCATAAAACTGGTAAACTTATGGAATGTGTATCCAATTTTAAACTAAACACCACACGTCGACTGCACTCAGCTGGAGGTGCGAGTGCGCCGGTTCCGTGCAACAGAACGCATAATCGAACTTGATTTGTGGGAGTGTTCTACGATGAAAATCGGCACACGCATCGCACAAACAACTGGTACACTTTACAAACCATCGTTTGTTTTGATGAAGTATTGGATTGCCGAAGCGGTTTGAAACGTAAAAAGCACAATGTACTCCAACCTACAATATATATCGTTGCTTTGTTGAACGTATTTTGTTCCGGATACCTAAATATCTCTAGAATACTATACTGACAAATAAGATAATATTAAGCGCGTTCCAGTTAAAAACCCGCAGATATTATGCGACTATTAAAAAAACATTACTGTTTAAGGATAGATGTGTGAGGAAATTCTATGTGATAATATTCTGGTGTACCTACTCGGTGTTAGATGGACACAAAAGGATGTTTGAGTAGACACGACAAGAAAAACGATTCCGGGAACTTTATGAAGCTGCGCCAGCGACGACGTGAGTGCGGCCGCGATTGCTTTTGCTAGTGAAGGGTGGTTTGATTACTTTCTCTACACTATGCTTTTTTTATTTTAAGGTAATCATATTTTTTTTGTTTGCAGAAATAGCTAATGCATTTTTGCTCTATAACAAATAGGCGATCCTTTAATCAACGAGAATAATTCTTTTTACAACATTTCTACTTTTTATAATAATTAGTACATAGAGTTGGAGTTGTTTATATTAGATATTTTTTCATTATATCTTAGTCAAAATGAGTAGTGGACACAAACTTTTATATTATCTACATCTATGAAATAGATTTTTGATCTGATGTTGTTATTGTTAAATATTAATTATTTATATTGTTCAATTAAATGGAATGTTCAAACGTTGAGACAGCTTAAATATCGACATACTCTTATAGCAATCACAGCACTACTTCGATACTTAGTTTGATGTAGTATCGTCATCTCGCTCGGGCGAGCCGTAGTGATGGCGGGTTTTTGTCCCGGTCGGCGCGCCGAGTCGCCGCGCGAGCGCAGGGGGCCCATTCACTCTGCAATTGCCAATTGATGGTGCAAAATGCGATTCACAACTGACAGGGCTAGCAAGTATTTGACAGAGTAAATTAAGACACATTGTCGTCGTGAATTACCCCTCATTTCTTACTGAGCTGAGACCTAAATTGGATTTCAAGCGAGGAAAAGAGAGTAACGAAATCATGTAGGTACATATTATTGCGAAACCATACGCTCAATGGTTAAGAATTCGTATATCTCGCTATAAATGATATTGTTGTACAATATTTACAATGTGAGTCTACTATCTACTGGATCCATCCCATATCACGCTACTAATTCTTGGTGTCTTCATACGCTGCTAGCATTTATTTCAGCGAATGTAACTGGATTTTATAGAACATGTTACTAGGCAGCCCTGAGTCTTGGCCAGTGTAGCGAATCAGCCGTCTCTTCACATGAGGCTTCGGAGAAATGTGCATCAATTAATTCATCCCGTTTTGGAGTAGACTCGTTCACATCACCCGCAATGAATGCCAATCTGTGCGGCAAAAACAAGCCGGACGACGGCCGAATTTTGGAGAGACGGGATACGGGATGGATGTGTGGACGATTGGCGATCGGTTTCAAGGACAAGCTCATCCAATCAAAAAAGTAAACCCGTATTTGGAAAGTCTGAGCAGCATCAAGAATCGGTCCAAATGCTTTTGGAACAGTTTTCCTAAGGGTAATAATGTTTTTACTGCTAAGTAGGAAAAAGGTGTTTTCAAATGATAAGAACCGTTGCTTCAGTTATCTGTAATGGTCGTTCGCGGCGATACCGGTGGCCCACCTGATCAAATAGTGGCAGGCAATGCGCAGAAACGTTCTTTTGTAGTTTGCAAATAATGTATGCCGAGTCAAGGCCGAGTTTGGCAAATAAGTAAAATAATCATCGACACAGATGCGTGATTCAGTTACAATGTAAATGCCTGCAAAAAGTAAGCGATTGATTTCACGTGATAAATGTACTAGACGCGGGGAACGGACACGCCATCAACGCGTTGAAAAACAGCATTCATGTGCAAACAAAAGTTTTAGCCTCATTAATGTTATTAATTAGCATATTTAGCGTCCAGTAACCGGCAACAAAGTAGTAGAGACAGTTTGTCATGTCTACATGTTCAGGGTTCCCACCCAAACTAAATGGAAAATGGAACACTAATTTATTTTATTAAGAAGATCCAAGGTTTACAATTTTACAATAAGCCTAAAAAAATAACATCAACAAATGCACTTGCAGGTCCACAGAAATAGGATCACTTCGTCGTCAGTCTGTTGGTGTGCCATCATAGCACTTATTTTTCTGTGTTTTAGGTGTGCGATATTGAGTTGCGGACTACTAAACTCATGCAGTAGTAAAAAACCGGCCAAGTGCGAGTCGAACTCGCGCATGCAGGGTTCCGTACCATTATCTATGAAAACGAGAAAAAAATTACGTTTGTTGTATGGGAGCCTCCTTAAATATTTATTGTATTCTGTTTTTTTAGTATTTTTTTTTTATAGCGGCAGTAGAAATACATCACTTATTTTGTTGGACCGCCCATACCATCTCTGTATGGCCCCCATGGTTAACTGGTAGAGAATGCTTGCATTAAGTCCGCAATTTGTAGCACTTATTTTGTGTTTGTACTGTTTGTGCAATAAAGTCGCCGACATAAAGTGTCATGCTTGAAATTCTGTTGTTCTTTATGACATCTTGTCCTACGTTTACTTTTGCTCTGGAATAAATAACTTATCAACTAATACTGAAGACTTTCTACTATCAGCACCGGCTCAGCGATCCAATCTACCACAATTAGCTACAGTCCACAACATATAAATGAAAATATAAAATAATAAAAAAAAGTATGAATTTCAAGTAAATTACGAGCTAAATACACCAGACCAAGCTATTGGGGCAATGGCTCTCAATTTCACTATTTTATACAAATTTAATACAAATATAGTAAAGGGTTTTTGGTACATACTAAGGATCTCGGGAATTGTTATCTTGTGACTTTTATGGTAGTGAAGACACCAATACAAACATGAAAATACTAGACGACGAAGAACAAGGAAGGCAAAGCCAAGAAAGCATATCTTGGCGGAGCATTCTTCACTAAATAATTTTAACTTATAACTTGTTCGATTAAAGCTATAATGTCGAGCTGATGATTGTCCCAAATGTCATAGTACTAATGAAGATGGAAGGGTTCTATGTTTTTTCATAACCTAGAAAAGGAATCTAAAATCAAGTTCAATCTAGTCGCAGTAATCGTGAGTAAAACGGGATCTCCTGCGTTGCATGCTACATGCGAGTCTGTTTTGGCGTAAGAATTAATTGACCACCCGGCGTACCATATTCTAGTACCGCACCTAGCCGACAGAATGCTGTCCGGCGAGGAAAGTTCTAGGCGATAACAGTAAAAAAGGTTATCACACATACAGCCCGCACTATTAACGCTATTAAGATAAAACCTACGCGATAAAAACAGCTGAAAGTAATACTTAATGTTTGTCTGGATCTTACGTAATACAATCATTTGGTAGGAAAATAATTATTGTTTACGTAATAATGGGAGACCATCGGTTTCTGTTGCTGGTTTGTGGAGCTAACATAACCTGTAACGTGATGTGCCTTGACCCGGAATCATAATTTTATTGATCGAAAATCAAAGCAGCATGACCCAGAATCATAATTTATAATGATGGAGATCTAGCACTTTACAATTTTACATAGAAATTAAGCAATGGAATAATTCAGCAACTTAGATAAGTTACGTAAAAAAATATAGAAGAATGAAGTTGATATAGCAGAAAATGGGCACAATAGGCAAGTGGATAGTAGGCTGACTAAAATTTTAAAGTAATGGCAGACTGAGAATCTTAATTTCATAATATTTAAACCTGTTTATCACATCATATTTTCAATGAAATTGATAAAGGCCTAGGCAGACCAGGGATTCTTGCCCACGGAGGACAATAGCCACCGAAATTCTCCGCAGGGCTAGTCATAGACTCAAAGCACATGTGTGCGATCATTTGGTGGCCAGAAGTTTATTGAAACGAAAGATATAGAGGCTTATATTTAGTAATTACAATGTGTTGTAAACTTTTCATTTTCAATTTTACATAAAGTACAAGATCTCCTGCGTGCTTTGTTGCGATCAAGTCTGTCGATGTCCTTGGTTGTCCGGAGAACTTTTGTACTCGGTCGGGACTATAGACCGGAGGCATACATTTAGCATGCAGAAGTCGCAGCAAACGTCTACTCAGATTTATTTCTATAAATCGAATGTCTCCGACTGCAATTAGTGCCTATGTCATCTTGTTTCCATCCTTTTAATTCGCAATACAGTCGGTTGCATGATGTTTTTTTTTCGACTAGTTTTTAGTTGTGTAGGTAGACCTTGGCTACAAAATAGTAAGAAAACTAAGGTTTTACTTTTCTAAGACCTACTTATTGAGTAGTATGCCACTCAAAGTAAACGAATTTAAGTTTTCGCCTTCGAAGCAATTATGTAGGTATTTTACGGCTGTCATTCTGGTTTTATAAATCAAAACCGAGTCTAGAACTAAACGAGTAGACGTTTTTGTTTATTAGGTATAACTTTTTTTTGCAAATTTTTAAAATCCGTCTAACCGTACTTGAACTAGAAATGCTTCGAAGGTATTAAGTATACTACTTAAACATAACCACGATGAACAAGATGCACGGAAAAATATTACTAATAAACCGATCTTTGCTGTCGCGTAGCCGGATAAAAAGAAGCTAGGTATTCCAGTTCTACAGTATAAGCACAAAATATTATACTATTATTGTTTTAAATTATTAACCCGTCAAATTGAATAAATGATATTTATTTGCGATAAGTATATTTGTTATATTATAGTGAAAGAATATAAAAATATCTAGAAAAACATGATTAATGCAATCAGTCGTTAATAATTTTAATCCTGTTTAAGTGCGTTATCATTGGACGTGGAAAAGTTTAATAAGCAGATAACATGATGTGTATGTATGTATGAGATCTAATAGCATACGAGTAAGGGGGCAGCTACACAATCTTGCAAAGCGTAAAAATCGCTCGTGCGACACTGCATCGCGGCACGCCCGTCGATATTATAAGGCTGGGTGAAATTTGTGTAGGTAACCACTCGCAATTGAGGGAGAAATCACAGCAGCTCGACTAAAATAATTCAAAATGAATGAACATTATAACGAATAGGTAAGTCTATGCATACGTGTGAGATGGAAGGGTTTCTGCATGGGACGTTAAATAGAATTTTATGCCTTCAGTAAATTATACTTATTTAAAGTTTTTGGACATGGGCTATAGCCCACTAGGAATAAGTCTGAACACAGTATAATATATATTTGATAATTAATTGGTTTGCTGAAAGAAAATTGGTGAAATCTTATCGTCGAAACATAGAACGAGGCAGACAAGGCCTTCTCATGTTATAGGGACAAAGACGGGGTATATTTAATTGGTTGGATAAAACCCGTGTAAAAAGCATTCGGTTACAGCTTATTTAACAGATAGTAAAAGTAAACTTAGTGTTTTCTTCTAAGGTTCGGTATATCGCTGCGCGGGCGCAGCCGTGTGCCCTCCGCCTATCGCGCGATAACGACGCCAGACAGCACGACGGCGTCGATAAGTGCCCGCGGTAGGGGAGCATAGAATTACACGACTGAAATTGTATATGACGCGAAATCAGCACTTTTATAACCTTGGTGTAGTCCGATTCTTCGAAATCGATGATTATAATTATGTTGCAAAATTCGAATAAAGGATGTTGCAGAGTAGGTGCTATATTAACATTGTGAAATAATAATACTTAATACTATTTGACACGACTGCCCAAGCAAAAAAGAGCTTTTATTATGGATTATTATGGACGGTACCTTAAGAGTTGATTGATTCCAGCGAAGACAATGAAACCCTTAAACAAATATACCAAAAAGAAGAACCTAAACGCACGAGACTGCAACAAAACATAGCCTACTGTTCTCCCAGATTAAATGCGTCAATAATAACTCTCGTCATGGGTCATTAACTATTGACAGAGACAATCACCCATTCGCTATGACTCTAATGGCCTTATAAACACAGTATCACGGTCAAAAAGATACGGCTCAGGGAGCGCCCCTCGGCAAAGGAGCACTTTAACACTAAATAGTGCGATTTGAGAACATTACGCTAAAACGCTGCGTGTCCGCGCCTCAAGGAACTGCCATTGTTCTGATCAAAGTACGAAGGAGCCTTTTGTCTCTGAGGCGCGTCATATTGCAGCGCAGCATCACCAAATAAAAGAATATTGAGCAACAGCATTATACATTGTCTGTCTGTGCCATTCACACTAAAGAAAAGCACATAACGGTTTACTTTCCTTGTATTTTCAAATAAGTATGGGCTAGGTAGGTATATTACATTTGGAATGTTGCAATGTAGAAATAGAGACATAGGTGATTAAACTTCTTGCTCATTATAAAATATAAGTAACCTCTTTTCCGAAAACCAGTGGCACACGCTATTCTTCTTAGCTCTGGGTTAGAAAGAATACTGTTTAGAAAATTTCAATACAACAATTAAGGCCTGGATCCGATGGACCCCGGCTGAGTTCTGAACCTTATGTCTAAGCAAGCAAGGTTTAAAATGGCGCGTAATCATATCTGGACGGACCTGTCAGTCGGGTTAGGCCCAAATGTAGAAGACTAGAATTTAGAACTTGCTAAAGTTGTCTCTTCAATGATGTATGTAGGCTAAGTGTGTCTGTAAATTATAAGTGTCTCTACAATGAGTGGATTTTAAGTATTTGTATCATCATCAAAGGCTACCCAGGACCAATAACTAGTTTTTAGTTAAATTGGCAGTTGTTCGAATTTAAAAGATCATTACTACCGACAAACGACTGGGTGGAAATTAAGATGGCACTGCGACCCAAGCTGACAAGCAAGTTAGTTAGTTGACAACCTGTTCGTTTATTTTAGATACTTTTAATAAATTAACACGAGTTATAACCACATATTTTTTTAAACATTAGTATAAGATAACTGGACCCGTTGGTCACTCTAAATATAAACACTGGTTCATCAGTCATCAGCTGCTATCAATTAATGATAAATTGTTATTTTGTTTGTGCATGTTGTGTGGTTTGACCTTAAACTATAACAGCCATTTTAATCACGTACACACCTTATCTGTCAAGTTTTTGTTTATTTGTATGGGATGATATTGTTATTTATTTACGGTTTATGTTGATATAACTAAATCTGGAAACAAATCAACTCGTTCTGCCCGACTTAATCTATATCAATTTATCGAGAAAGTAGTGTCAGTAATCTTATCGAATTCTATTAATAAAAATGATATCTTTTAAAGGCAGGTTATTATCGGGTACTATTCCAATGTATCTTCAAACTTATGTAACAAAGGTAAAAATAAATATAAAAAAAACAAGTTACCTAAATAAATAAAAACTTAGGCTGGTTTTCCTAGTGACACGCCTCAGCATAAAATTAGGCTTCATCATCATCATCATCACATCACCAGCCTATATCAGTCCACTGCTGGACACAGGCCTCTCCAAAAGGAGGATTTTGCCATAATCGCCACGCTTGGCAGGCGGGTTGGCGATCGCAGATTGGCCAATGGTGGAGAGGAGACGCTGCTGCCCGTCTTCTTGTGGCGGTTCTCCTGTAGTCGCCTCTTACGACACCCATAGGAAGAGAAGGGGTGGTGCAATTCTTTTAACGTGCCGGCACCACACGACACTGCCGGCAAATTAGGCTTGGAACTAGGTAGTAGATAGCCATTTTTATCTTAAATTAATGAAGGGAGACGGCTTACAGCTAAATAAATATAAATAGCTAGCTACATGAGACTACTAAAGAAAACATTGTACATTTAGTTATAGGTATGACGGGATGGGTTATATTAAAATCACGATTTAAATACCGTGTAAAAGAAACAGGCAAAGAACTGATAACAATGGCTAGTTGCTTTTATTTCACCGAGGAACAAAATATAGGTAGTTTAGATAATAGCACAGCACAGTGGGAAAGGGCAAAGAAGAAGAAGAAGAACAGCACAGTACTTACTACCGAATATTATGAAAAATTATACCGTTCATAACAGTCATTGAAAGAGATACATCCAAAAAATTAAAAGTAAACAAATAACCTTATATGTATAAAGTAGCCGATGAGATTAGCCGTACAAAAAGACGATAATTATTGAGTCATAATAAGAGTAGGAATTGTGTGATACAAGAAAAAAAACCGGCCAAGTGCGAGTGGACTCGCGCTCGAAGGGTTCCGTACCATTGTCTATAAAAACGGCCAAAAAATCACGTGCGTTGTAAGGGAGCCCCCTTAAATATTTATTGTATTCTGTTTGTTAGTATTTGTTGTTATAGCGGCAACAGAAATACATCACGGTTTATCAGCGAAGTAAATAGGGTCCCGTTTTACCCTTTGGGTACGGAACCCTAATAACAAATGCCCAAAGGCTTATATTAGTAGCACAGTATTTAAATAAAAATAGTCCGTACTTTATTTATAATTTGATAACGCGTAGATATTATAATGATAATTCTGATACCTAGATCATAATCAAAACAACGATTACTTCACCCTGACAAAATGTAGGTGATTACGATAAGACGACATTTAAAGATCTAAGATAGCAGATTTGTGAAAAACAATGGAAATTATTTAATCTCAAATTCTTTAGGCAAAAAAAAACACGTCCAAGTGCAAGTAGCTTTGAAAGACAGAAAAGTAATAAGTTGCTTCTGCTGTAGTGGATAGAACATAATAGCCCCGATCGGGCTCAGCGCATTGGAAAAGGCCAAGTCCAGTAGAGGACTGACATAGGCTAATTATGATTACCTATGTTGCTTCTATCTGGCCATCTCTGAAAGGTAGAGTGCCCGATAAAAAAAAAACCAGACGCCGTCTTCGACAGCTCGAAACACTTGGAAAATGTCATCAGCAGGGCTAGCATGCGCAACACGATAAAATTTTGTCGTGGCATTTTATCGACTTTTGACGTTCGACGAACAAAGAAAAAACCAAAATATCATGCAATGCCGTGTTATAACGTAAAAATAAGTAGCTACGAAGAACGGGAGAGACCCTGAAAATATTTAAAAAAAGGATTCGAGACGTCTGTAATTAGGTAAAAGGACAAATATCGTCGAAGACAAAATTTGTCTTTTCTATCGATAAAATAACCGATGCGCGCATGCTAGCCCTGCTGGTCAGTTAACATCCTCGGTATCTTAGTCGGAAAAGCAATCGCCCGGTATGCGATGATTGTGGGTCTTTCATTTGAGGCGGTCGTTTTTTTTCAAGTGTTTAATATCTTGAAAAGAAGTGACACTACGATGATGGCATAATGGTAGCGCAACAAGGTAGAGACGCCGTCAGAACATCCTCAGATGACTAGCAGCCAGAAGTGGAAACAAAGGTAGATACTTGAATTCAGTTCTAGTTTACCTCCCTAACCGAACAAACACATCTTGTTCGCCTATGTGACCTAAGCCAAGAGTGATCTCTAATAAATACAAAGGCATACTTTTGCTTGGTCTATACGCTGCTGGAAACCGTAAGCATCCGCAAGAGTCTGTTCAAAAAACGACCTTATTGCTTAAGCGATGGATAGAATCCGCGTTAACCCGGTCCGGTTTCTATAGCCGGCCTGTATAGACCGAGCCTAAAACAATCACGCAAACCAAAAATTCTAGCCACTAGAATCAGCTGGGCTACTCGCGCAAAACACTGATAACGAACATGCGTACCGATAAGTTACTGTTTACAACTTGTTTAGGTACGCACGACAAAGTTTATCGAGGGCTCTATTTTAATTATCTAACTTTACTAGATAATTGTTAGCGTCTACAAAGTGTTGTCTTTGTAGTGAGCAAAAGCACTCTAAAGTGTCCAGCCAGAATCCAGATACAAAATAATATTTATAATGCATAAACATGACATAGCATAAAGCTGCATTGTCTTAAAGGCAGACACTGAGATCAAACTATAGTATTCTAGATCCTGATTCCTGTTATAAAAAAAGTGGAGATTAACATACCTTCTATGGGATGGACTGAACGTGCACTTACTAATACGCTTGGTTTCCTGGACACAGTGCAAAAGGAGCGCTAACTGATACACAGATGACTAGCACCGGTTAAAAATTATTCATCTCCAGCCTATATCAGTCTACTGCTGGACACAGGCCTCTCCAAAAGGAGGATTTTGCCATAATCGCCACGCTTGGCAGGCGGGTTGGCGATCGCAGTTTGGCCAATGGTGGAGAGAAGACGCTGCTGCCCGTCTTCTTATGGCGATTCTTCTGTAGTCGTCTCTTACGACACCCATAGGAAAAGAAGGGGTGGTGCAATTCTTTTAACGTGCCGGCACCAAACGGCACATTAAAAATTATTAAATAAAATGAATTCTTGTAGCTGAGGGTCAGCTATCTCCTATTAAGTATAGCAATTAGCACACAATACGGTCTTACGCTATTCAAAAAATAGCGCAAGAGGAGCTCAGTGTATTTCAATGATACAGCTTAGCGACAGCTTAAAACTTGCCCACTTCTTATCCCGTCCACGGTTCCCGAGCTGCTAAGTAGGTCGCAGGCAGCCTACCGCCGGTTAAATGGAATTATTCAAATATTTCAACTGCTATCAGGCTCGTGTATTTGGTATTCAATCTATGGAAAATTTCGACAGCTAGAAAATATTTTATTCAGCTTTAGTTTGAAATTGAAGTAGGCAAGACTCGACTGCTTATTGTGAATTATTCCGTTATGTCCTAATCCTAAATGCTGACTGACTTCATAAACCATCACAAGATAAAAAAAAACTATTTGATGCTATTCCTTGAAACTACGCAATAGGGTTGTGGACACCAATCATAAATAAGTCTAAGACATCATTTATTAAATCTGACACCTTATATTAGGCCCGTTAACCCGGTGCATTATCATTTATTCGAAGAATCAGATATTGGTTTGGTTCAAAACTAATAAAAAGTTAGTCAGTTAAGTCCGGTAAACAATAACGTCAAAGCTTGCTATCGCCATACAAATTATAAGGAAGAGGTGCGTTTTGACAGCACATAAAAAGTATATCAACTGATTGGTGGTGTCAACTAGCCTATTAGCTGCGAATATACTAATATCACCATCAAGTACAAGAACTTTTACTGCCTATGGAATTAACATTTGGCAATCGCGAAAATGGATCATTACAAAATTAGCAATCTACTAAATAAATCAATAAACTACTACACGATTTTTACTAATCTTAAACAGTTTAAGTACCTATGTCATGGTAATTACTTATTACAAAGCACAAGTTGATATATCAAGGTTGTCAATATTGATGAATATGACCATAATTAACAAAAAGTATTAATAAAATGGGATAAGACGGAGAAGAATTTGGTTGAACATAAGATGGTAGCACTAGAAACCCGCAATCGAAAGATGGTGGATAAGCTTTATATTAAGTTTTCAAATCACAGTAAAATAGGTATTTGTTTTCCATTCTAATACAGATTGCGATTATTTTGTTTCAAAACGTCCTAAATTATTGGCAGCAACAAATTTCGTTTTGAGCTAATGACCGCCTTACAAAAGTCTAAGTGGTGGGTAGAGCTTACTTATATAAATTTTAATAGTACTTAACACCTACTAAAATTACGATTAATTTTACAAACTCTCCTACTTCCCATGAATTCATAGTAAAGAGAAACAAGGACCTATGCAACAAAAAACCAATCCGATTCCCGTTTAATCTTGTGGCGTCGTATTTCAAAAACAATATCGAGTTGATATTTAGGTCATATTTAACATGATGATTTGATTTATCCTGTTTTTATGATAAAGCTTTAAGATGTAACGTAAAGTTCATTGGCACTCAATATCTAACGTCCGAGACCGAGAGTGCCGGTACAGTTCGGTAGTGCCGCTAGCGTAGGCCTATTGGTAGCCGTCAATGTTTTTTATTACATTTCGAAAGGCTAGTTCAGTTTGTGCCAAATTGTCCAAAACGTTGTTCCGTACGATAGAACTGGTTAAGATGGCGACGAAACTGAATAATGCAAAAATAAAACAAAATGCAAAGTAATAGTACCTACCAAAAGAAGGTAAAGCTTACAAACTTAATAAAGACGGCAAAAAATCAAAAACCGCTTTAGCAAAACTGTAAAACGACAGTTCGGAAAATAAACGACAAGGCCGGTCGAGCGAATAAACAAGAGATTTTAGGAAATTTATTTAATGTTAATATTAAATCAAACACAGTTTCAGTCGCAGAGATAATTATAATCAGACTAGTTAAAGGATGGATCCGCTCAGGGAGCTTGGCTCTCTACATTATTAAATTTACAAGTTACGTACCGGGATGGACTGGTAAAAAATAACGACCGAACCTTCCGCCAGAAACTCCCGTCCGTAGTTTTATTGAAGTTCATTATTAAAAAGCGCTTTGACAAGCGAAAAATATAACCCTCCGTGGCAAGTATAAAAACACAGCTGTTTGTAAAGCTACTATTGATAAAAGGGTCTCCCTTCATTATAAAAATGTCCCCCAACCGGTGGCGGAACGATTTTCAAAAGTGTAAGCAAAAATCCAATAAGACTTTACAGCTGATGACCCAAACATTGAAAGCACAAGCTATTGGATTAGTTAAATTAAGTAAGTAGATGTGATACTTTCCAGGTTACCCACCTGATTCATTGATTACCCATCTTACATCATTACAAAAAGATTCGAAAACGAATGAACAAGAAACCTACTAAACAATGGATAGGCGTTCCCGGTACGTACTACATTTGCAACGCAAATTCGCACTGTGCTTAAATTAAAACGTTGGAATAGGTTCAATTAATTCATTTGACGTCCGATTACATCGATAATGCCCAAGGTCACCCACCAAGGTCACCTCAGTTAGAAGATGAGCTTCGATCATTCGATTGATCTCCAGGGAAACGTGCACCGGAGCATCGCACACATTAGGAATCGCCACTCTTTAGGTAGGTATGCTAATAGGAATCTAATAATGGTCGGTACACGGTGGCTAAATTACTTCCAAACGGATCGTAATGGCCGCGGAGGTGTCGTAAGCGAGCAGATTTTTGTCGTTCGCAGCGCTAATACTTAACCGGCGACAGCTATACAGGTGCGCCGGGAAGGCTGGCGGCTCCGGTGCCAATTTCACGTCACCGATACGATAGCCGGCCCGAGCTTCCTTTTCCTACTTCCTCGGCAGAACGTTCAAGGTCGAGACAAAGAGCTGCCGGTGTGGTGGAGTGGTGTGTGGTGTGCTGTGTGCTGTGTGCTGTGTGGGGGGTACTCACCGGTGTCGGCGCGCTCGGCCTCGTCGTCGGACTCGGTGCCGGAGTCGCGCTCCTCCACCTGCAACACAAGCGGAGGGTGAGCTGGGCTGAGCTGGGTAGGCTGGGTGGGCTGGGCTCGGGCTCGGGCCCGTCCGCGTCTTTGTTCTCGCGGCGGCCATTTTCTGGCGGCTCAGCGCCTGTGACCTTCGGCTCGCGACACCCACCTTCTCGGAAACGTTGTCTTCATTCAACGAGTGCGTCCGCAGCTTGTGAGTCAGGAATTTGAGCATTATTGAGAGTCGGCCCGGCCGTCCCGGATCGCGCTTCGCTCGCCGCGGCCTGCGTGCCGCGGAACTGTGGCCGCGTGTAGCCGCCGCCTATGGGAACGCTTCCACAAACATGTTCTCCCTCAACGCGCGTCGCGAATCGCGGCACCTCCGTCTGCCTCGAGCGCCGGCCTACTACTAGAGTTTAGTTACGAGTAGCCTTGCGTACGACGCAGTCAGCTGAAGTGCCGCCGCGTCTCGGCTCCGAAACGGCGTAAGTACAAACGCGCTAAATACTCCGCTTCCTCCGCAGGTTTTCGATCGGAACGACACACGATTTACAGCACGGACGTTTAGCACGACTACCACGTCAATATTCCTTTCAAATTTTGCGTAAAACGTTTTCGAGAGGCACTCGAAATGGACTCGCCCGGCAACCCATTGATGACAAAGAACCGGAACACGCAGAGATCGGACGCGATTGGACAAAACATTACAGAATAGGATCGAAATTTAATGCAATATCGCATGTCTCGCTCGCACGCGCGCTGCGGGGGCTCGCCGCGCCGCCACTCGCGCAGCGCGAGCGAGACGGCGATACCGACACAGGTTCACATTATATAATATTGGGCTGATAATAAATCGCTGATAAAAAGTTGCGCATGTAATGCTGGTGTGGATATGTCGATTGATTTGCGTACGCCGGACGGGGAACACTTTCTTTGTTCTCTTGTTTGCATCGCACAAAGGACTCGCACCATGGCGGTTTCTAGAAAATATCTATTTCACTTGTGAAGTAGTATATTGTTATGACTAGAACGAGTTACTAAACAAAACTGCAGGTTTGATGATAAACAAAACCCAAGGTCATCCATCTCGGACACATTCATGTCGCATTTACCTCGAATTTCTCAAAACTTCTAAACATTCGGAAGAAATTCAGGTTCTCTCTTAGATATCGTCACTCACAATAGGCCGGGTCGTGTATTATTCAGGCATGTCCACAGCGGCCGGCGCGGCTATTTGCAAGTCCCGACGCCATGTCTGTTACCTGCGTGCGCCGTCTCGCTCTCACTCGCTCTCTCACTCGCACACGCGCCAAATACAAACAGGGTAAGGGTTAAGAAAGGAAATCATCGATCACAACTCATTTTATATTTCTCATGGTTGTATTTCTAACAAAACTTAACATCGAGTTACAAACTATTTACAGGTTTATGTACAAACAAAACAGAGAGGCGTTTTATTTTACAGTAATTATAGATGGCACCGGCGCCATTATTATGATGTACTTAAGAGCTTACTAATTCACAAACTCGTAATACAGAATACAAGACAAAACCTCTCGACATGATTCTGGTGCTAAGAGCCACAAATGCAACTTCGTTTTAAATGACTTCCCAGGCAAAATTGTATGAGCTGATTAATTTTTACAAGTTTAAAGAAGTTTTTTTTTATTGAATCACATGATTGGATGTTACAAGTTTGTAACATCCAACTTTTACAAGTTTAAAAAAGTTTTTTAATTGTATCAGCTGATAAATTTTTACAAGTTTAAATAAAGTTTTTTAAAATTGTATCAGCTGATACATTTTTACACTTTTGAATATGAAGAAGTTTTTTTTATTGTATCGGCTGTTTAATTTTTACAAGTTTCAAAAAGTATTTTTTGCGATGTGTTTGTCGATCAGAAGAATTGTCATTTTTTGCTCGTTTTTATAGATAATGGTGCGGAATCCTACGTGCGCGAGTCCGACTTGCACTTGGCCGGTTTTTTAATAATCTTTTTAACTGTCTTAATAACGATAGAACTGATAAGCTGTAAGATATCATCACAAATGAGAATAGTACATTTATTTAATGAAGTCTTCATTTTAAGTAATCATTTAATTCATTAGCACACCATAATGCTACAAGAGTTAATGTCCTTTATACAAACATTAGCAGGTGAAGATGGCGCGTGATAGTTTAATTTCTCTTTCATTGGCCCTTTAAACTAATTCAAACTAACCACGTTTAATAACTAAACTTACAATATTTGCACGTTCCGCAATTTACTGTGTCATAGTTTTATGAACGAAATAACCTTCTATTAACTCTTATACTGTTCAACTGATTTGGAAGCATAATATATGAATCTGTATTAGAGAGTGTAAAATGAACGCATTCTTTTTTGTAATTCAAATATGTATTTTATGTAACTAAATATCTTACAGGTAATATTATTTTTAACCTACAGCATTTTTTTCGCGATAGAAGCAAACCTCAATTATTTTCACTGTTTTTTAAAATATATACATAAAGTAGTACATAAAACAGATATGTCAAAAAATCATCGACCTCAGGGCCCTAACCATGAGCTGTTAAAACAATCACAAATCTGTCAAACATTATCATTTCTGTCAAATTTTGTATGAAATGACGTACCAAAATTGACAGATTTGACAACTTTGAGATTGTTTTTAGAGTTCATGGTTAGGGGGCAGGTGGGACCTCAGATCATTTTTTTTCAAGTGTATCTTCAATTATAACCTTGCATGGAATTGCTAAAAACAAAAATTTACAAGATATGTCAAAATTAGAATACAGCCTCTATTGGTAAGTTTTTTTTTTCTGAAAACGTAACATACAAAAATATACATACATATAAACTGCCAAAACTGGCAGAAAAGTGTCAGGAACGCTGACCTCTAAATAGAATACAGGCCAGGAGATTGATTGATAACATTATAATAATCATGTTTTTTTGTTTATTCGTTTTGTTTAATATTATCACTGGAAACTTTGCTTTAAGTTAGTCATTCTTAAAAACTTACTGTAAACTTAATTAAAACATTATATTTTATATCTAGCTTACTGCTATGCTAAAGTATATTATACAATAAAAAAATCATTTGTTTAACAAATCAGGTAACAACGCAAAGGGACCTTATTTCTATTTTCGACAAAAGCTCGCGTATTATCTTAGCGACTAGCTAATAATAATATGTACATTTAAATTACAAAGGGGTTAAGTTTCTCGTGAGATACGTCTAAGAAAAAGCTGCCTTGCTTAGAACTAAGGAACGAACAATGAATGATAGATTATGTGGGATGATTTAAAGATATTGAAACTTAATTTTTAAAGTAACAAATGCAGTTTTTACGTTTGTGTGTTAGAATTACATTAAACTTTCTTCCTTTATTAGATTCTACCAATCTAACGTATAACCCTTTAATAACATTCAAGTTTATTTATACCTAAAAAACAATTTACAATTAAATAAATTTGAGATTTATTGAGAGACAACTTTATATCAGGCTATGAAGATAATTATGTAGTCTTGAATTAAACAGTGCGCTTCAAACACATAACACCTTATACTAGTGACTATCGATGCCCATTAAGCCTTTGATAGAGTCTGGCGTACACGAATTTTTATGTAAAAAGCATAAATTATTCCGAATACCGAAAAAAGGGAGATCATCCAAACTTTACTAGATGATCAGTTAAAATCGTTTTTGAAAGACAATCATAAGATCCACGCCGAACGGTTGATTTAAACCGGTGTTCCCCAGGGGTCTGTCCTGTGTGCGATGCTCTTCCTACTACACATAAACAACCAGATGGTGCTCAGACAAAAAAAAAGATTAATAGCAATAAGTCAACACTGGTTAAACGTTATCTTGTCTACAGATAGATAGATACTTTTTAATCTGTATTACTTTATAATTTTATCTTTCCACAAGTATAGCAAATTACGCGTTTTTAACAGAAACACGTACCACTTAGGCGGTCTTATAGCGATATCTTTAAGAGAACCTTTAAGGGGGGATAACCATGTAGAAAAGGGAAGGTGGCGCAAAGTGCTCAAAATTATACTTCTTGCATTAGTTGATAATTTTTGATGTTTTTCTAAGACGGCTATTTTATTCACCTCATAACACGCAATTTGCCTGCCCCGGTCTACAAGATGGATAGCTTCCATCAGGTATTTCAGATTTACTTACAGTTCACAAGCTTAGTCATCGCTGATGCTAGAATTGGATTTCTAGATCGAGTCAACCTATTGACTTGATCTCCGTCAAAAAGAAGATATTTTGAAAAGGGGCTGAATTACTGGAAATTACGTGATTTCTGAACGAATTTGTATGTTATTTTTCATAACATCTCACCAAATATATTCGATTTATAAAAATAACTAACTACACCAACACTACCCAACTACAAGGTCGGAAACTTCTTCGTCAGATAGACGGAGTAAGTTTGCTCGGACGCAGTAGTACAGTGGTTAAAAAATAGTCTACCACATCCAGAAAAGATCAAGTTCACTGACCTTAAACTAAGTGGATGGATACAACAAAACTGTTATATATTGCAAGATAATCAAGTGTGACAATATAAATTTGTAATATTTTTAAGACTAAGGCTGGATTCGACAAAACATTAAGTTATCCTTGTTTAGCTATTACGAGAATATCTTTATTCGTTTCTTTTCATTTTTCCAACCTACTTATGGCATACACTGTTATTGAATTATTATTCTATGGTTCAGGTGTAATGATGAACGAATGTACAAACCTATAAAAATTTATGAAATTTATTTGTTTAAATGTAGTCTTGAAATGCCTTAACAATTTAATTTTTTAGGATTAGAGACAATGCCAATTCTTGACATCTTGTCAGTTTCTATGCGACCAGTGTCGGTTTGGCAAATGCCACCTTTGACATTTTTTTTTTTAATATTGGACAACATTACATACATTGCTCTGATCCTAAGGTAAGTAGCTAAAGCACTTGTGTTATAGAAATCAGAAACAACGACGGTACCACAACACCCAGACCCGAGACAATATAGAAAAGTTCGTTTTTCCACATTGACCCGACCGGGGATCGAACCCGGAACCTTAAAGTCCAGCATGCTCGCCTCTCGGCTACGGAGGTCGTCAAAACATTAATCTATCTTAGATTTGTGGTAAAATGAAAAATTGGCTTATTTCTAAATTATGCAGTGGTTTACCTTTAAGTTACAACTTACTTTAGCTTGATCGAATCCGGCCTTAGTATTGAAAAATTAACCATAATCCACCCTTAAGAGTGGTAGACTTTTTGACACGAAATCTATGTATACTCATTACAGCTAACCCGTCTACGTACTGTATATCAACTGTATTTACCACTGTCATCTAACTACTTATGAACAACAATATTAAACCGGCTTACTACAGGATCAGCAGTTCCTCCATCAAGTAGTCTGGATTCGCTCGCGAGTAGTCCACGAAGTCGGTCACCGCGCGCGCTAACTCATCCGCGGAGTGTTGATGTTGTTGCGGCTGTTGTTGTTGTTGCTCCTGTTGTTGTTGTTGTTCCTGTTGTTGTTGCTCCTGTTGTTGTTGTTGTTGTGTGGGGCGCAGGTCCCTGAGTAGAGTGGTGGCGTGTCGCGGCAGCACGTAGCGGCGGAAGGGCACCGTGTAGGGCAGGGCTTCGGTCTCCAGCCCTTCGAGTCTGCGGATTATTTATTTGGGTATAAATAAAACTAGGTTGTATCGAGTCGAGATAGCAAAATAATGTATGTACACACTAGTAGATTGTACAAAAAGTGCATAAAACGCATCATTTTACCCGAGATGTGTATGTGTGGATAGTCAAGTCGAGGGTGAAATGGGTTTTGTGTACGAGTTATAGATGTCACTTTTGAGACTGTATACGAGTCTTCACGGATTCAAAATTATTTTAGTTATTTCAGTAGTCCTTATTTAAGTATTTTACTCTTTCATTTTTTTATTGTAAATCTAGATTACAATCTTAGTAATCTACTATATAAAATTCTATGCTGACTGTTGGTCTATCAACGCACAGCCCAGACCACTGAACCTAGAGACTTGAAATTTTGCACATAGATACCTTATACAGTGTAGGCATCCCCTAAGGAAAGATTTTTGGAAACTCCACCCTTGAGGGGGTAAAATAGGGGTGAAAGTTTGTATGAAAGTCCGTCAGTTTTGAAATCTCCAAATTTTGTGTTTAGGCTGACGTATGAAAATGAATTAACACACGTCTCAGCGTTTTTGCTAAATTAACCCCCCAATGAGGAGGAGGAGAGAATAAAGGAGGAGATAAAGCTGTGTATTGAAAGTCCGTCGTTTTCAAAGTAAAAATCACTAAAATTATTAATTAGGCGTACGATTGGGAACTCAGTCAAAGTATATCGTTGTTGTTGGAATGTCTACCCTTATGGGGGTAAAAAGGGGATTTTTGTATTTAAAATTTTTTATTTTCTAACTAAAATCACTCAATTTATTAAATATTATTTAGCTTAAATAAGCTTATAGTTGTTAACTTACGCAAGGTATATCTTTGTTGTTGGAATTTCAACCCTTAAAGGAGTGAAAGAGGATAAATTTTGATTTGAAGTTCTATTATTTCAAAGTAAAAATCACTCAATTTTTTATTTAGGCTTACGGTTGATAACTCACGCAAAGTATGTTGATGTTGTTGAAATTTTAACCCTTAAGGGGGTGAAAAGGGTATACATTTTGTATTTGAATTTTCGAAGTAAATAAATGTACTAATGGTTTGGCACTCATGCAATCGGTTATACCTACAGTGCAGGCATCCACTATCGAAGGATTTTTAGAAATTTCACCCTTAAGGGATTAAAAGTTTGTATGAAAGTCCGTCAGTTTTGAAGTATGGATCTCCATATTTTGTGTTTAGGCTGACGAATGAAAATAAATAAATTGTGGTTCAGCGTTTTTATATAAATTAACCCCCGATGGGGTAAAAAAAGAGAGTGAAGTTGTGTGTGGAAATTCCTTTGTTTTCATATCGCTTATAGTTTAAAGCTCTGGCCAAGTATTTTTTGAAATTTCAACCCCGTGAAAAGGGGATCTAATGTTGTATTTGAAGTTCTTTATTGTCGAACTAAAATTACTGAATTTATTATGCAAATATTTAGGCTTATGGTTGGAGTCTTACACAATAAGAGGTTTCTGAATTAAACAGCACTTAAAATGGGTTTCAATTTTGTATTTGTAAAAAATTATGCATTGTCACGTGTTTCGTGTTATTAAATCCTCTACTTCCGCAAGTCTATCTGTCTGTCTACCACGAGCAAATATCTCAGCTGTCTAGAAATAGTTGAGTTACTTTTGGATATGGAGTATGGCGTAGGGAATTTCCCGATACCTCACATGATAATATTTATAAAACGTGAAAATTCACAAGTGTAGCAAGTCAGCGATACCTACTGTGTAACATTTAAAGGAACTTAGATCTAAAAAAATAAATAACATTTGACCTTACCATTTATCTACACCTACAGCTGATCGGACACTGTATAATTATTTAAAATGGCAAACTGACTGAATAGGTGATATATCAACGCGCAATCCTAACCACTGGACCTAGGGACTTGGGATTTTGCAAATGAATAACTTATAACTAAGCAAGATTTTTTGGAAATTGTGGGATTAGAATAGGTAGGTACCTATATACAAACTTCAATACTAACAAATTTTATTTTATAAAGGCGTAAGTGACTGTCGATTTGCTTAAAAACATTATTTTTACGGTTTTGTTATGTGTGTAAAGTTTTATTTTAATATTGTGATTGGATTACGTTTAAAGTTTATATTGTCCCTTATTTTTATTAAATCGAGCGAGCGTAGCCGCGGGCAAATGCTAGTCTTAAATATTAGTCTAATTTAAAATTTAATATATTTTTGAAATAAATTCAACGCAATGAAGTATACTGCACTGGTTAACGTATTTGCATTGATAATATACATTTGAACAATCTCATGTGAGATAAGATGATAAAGATGCGATTCCGGTAGCATCAAAAAAAGCTTGCCCGCGACCTCGTCAGACTAAAGAGGGACAAACTTCGCAGGGTTATAGGTGTTATAACCGGCCATTGTTCTCTAAACAAACACCTGATAAACATAGGAGTAACAGACAGCCTCATATGTAGAGGATGTATGGAGGCAGAAGAAACGCCACAGCACGTGCTTATGGAGTGCGGGAGTGTGGCAGAACAACGTTCATGGATTCGCCAATCACCTGGATCTCTCCCGGAAGCTTTCAAGAGCTTGAAAAGGCTGCTGACCTTCTAGGAAGACCTGGGCTGGTTGGAGTAAAGGGGAAGGATGTAGCACACACAATGGCCCAATCAAGAGGCTAAGTGCGGAAACCTCCTAGCTAAACTAAACTGTGAGATTATAGGAGGGAGGGGTTTGGGCCTAATCTCTCCAAAGGGGAAAGGGGGGTCCAAAAATCGTCAAAATCACCTCACCTAATTAATGGACGCTTCTTATACTCACTTCAGCGAAATGTGCTTCATTCTTTTAGGTAAAGAAGCTGCGGAAGACTTTGTACGAGTGCCACAAAACAATCGCTTCACTTCACTTACTTCAATCGAAAAGCCAATGATTTATAAATAAATAAATAAATATTGAACAACATCACATACATTGCCGTGTGGTGCCGGCACTTTAATAGAATTGCACCACCCCTTCCCTTCCTATGGGAGTCGTAAGAGGCGACTACAGGAGAACCGCCACAAGAAGACGGGCAGCAGCGTCTCCTCTCCACCATTGGCCAAACTGCGATCGCCAACCCGCCTGCCAAGCGTGACGATTATGGCAAAATCCTCCTTTTGGAGAGGCCTGTGTCCAGCAGTGGACTGATATAGGCTGGTGATGATGACATACATTACTCTGATCCTAAGGTAAGTAGCTAAAGCACTTGTGTTATAGAAATCAGAAACAACGACGGTACCCCAACACCCAGACCCGAGCCAATATAGAACAGATCGTTTTCTACATTGACCCGACCGGGGATCGAACCCGGATCCTCAGAGATGGCGGCGCCGTTTAAAGTCCGGCGTGCTCGCCTCTTGGCTACGGAGGTCGTCATTTCAATCGATGTAAGTGACTTGGTTGTGTTGTGATGCTCGCACTATACACCGTGAAATTTTTGTGGTCGTTTTCTCGCAGTAAAATGATTCTATCTTAGTAGTACAATAGATTAATGAAGTTTTTTTTATTCAAATCACCTGTTGGCATTCAAATTCAAATCGCCTGCAGCGCGTACGATGCGGTTTATGCTGTATTACTTTGTGCGGGAGCTTCTTTTGCTTTAAACATTTATTTTGTGCGGCAGGCAGTACCCAAATACATCACATCTCGTAAAAGAAACTATCGCTTCTCACGCTTTCGAGTTGATGATTATTTTTTTGATTAGTTGACAACAACATTTTTTTTATTAAAAAAAAATAAAGCATGCCCGGTTTGCGATCGGACGTGGGTTCAAGTCCCACCTGAGGTCGATGATTTTTTCAAGTGTTATTTATTTCAAAAAAAAATAACTCGCATGGTTCGATAGTACTACTTAAGGCCTTAACACGCTTGAATGACCTTGACGCGTCGCGCCCATATAATTTCGCGAGTGCGGATGTCCTCAAAAAATCGGACAAACATGTTTTTTATGAAATGAATGCCTTCAACGAGAATTTTCGAATAAAACTCTCAATTCAAAATATGTATATTTCCAAAATCTTGTTTTTTGTGAAAACAGTTATGAAATAGCTTGTGCCTTTTAAGAGAACATTTGCAATTTATGAAAAAATAGGCACTTTATTGTGCATGTTTTAATCCAAAGGAATTAACGGAAAATCAAAATTATTTAATTCAAGATGTTTATTAAATCCTCTTCTAGTATATCGTATTTGAAATTTTTTAATTAAAGTAACAGGTATTCTGACAATTTGATTTTCATATTCGAGATTTTAGGCACTTGGGTGGTGTTAAGGCCTTAAGGTAAATCGTTCTGCCGCGGAGAACAACCACTAAAATGTCTCGGTGTATAGGCACCCGGGTGTATAGTATAGTATACTCACGTGGCGAGGTAGTACTTGCGGTAGGGCTGCGCGCCGGGCGCGTGCGACGTGTCCGCGAGGAGCCGCAGCCCGAACTGCAGCAGCCAGTCGCCGGCCGCCGGCTCGCGGTACACCGCGCGACTTGATAGCAGCGGTTGTTCCACTGCAACGAATGTAAACTATCATCGTACCTGCTGTGTGACTGAACAAAACATTGTGATACGGTACCTACTGTTAAACTGAATAGTATGGCGGTTGCGGGTTCGAATCCCGCGAGGGGTAAATGTTAGTGTGATGAGCACGAGCATTTGCACCTAAGTCATGGATGTTTATAAACGTATTTAAGTATGTTTATCCGTTATCTAGTCGCCGTAGCACAAGCTTTGCTTGGTTTGGGGCTAGATAATTGATGTGATTGTGGAAATAATTTATTATTATATTGATACGGAAAACGCGCGAACTAAAATAGTAGATTTTATGATATAACTTTGGCAACACTGCCTGTTATTTTAGATCTAGTAATACTGTCAAAAGTCAAACAGTTTAATTAAGATGGTTGCCTAGAGTTTTTGTGAGGTCGTATTACATGTGAATTCATTAGATTTAGTCGAGCATAGCACGTCTAAATCATGCTTACAATATTCTAGGTTATTATTTGTATTTGCTTTTACTCTTTGCATGTATTGATTGGGCGGGATATTTCGTATATTCTGTCATTTGTATAACGACGCGTTGAAAGGTGATTTAACGGAAGACTATTTTATAGAAAAATGTACACCAACAGCAAGACACATAAAAACAACATTACAGTACAAACACTATTCACATCACGGATATTAATGCAACACAACCGTTTTAATAAATTATTTTCCCGACGGGAAGGCTTATTCCCACGATCACGGCCACGGCTTATGGACTTAGACCGAAACGGCGAGAAAATAATTAATAAAAAGAGGTATGTGTTGCATTAATATCCGTGATGTGTAAAGTGTTAATGACCTCCAGCAGGAAGAGACGGCGAGACATCGTGAGGCGCATATAATCTGCTGTCTCCGATACTACAGGACAACCACGACCGCTGTGTCAAGAGCAAATCGATTAAGAAGAATGCTCTCATCTTCTTCTGAGAATGCCTCTCTAACTAATGAAGATCAGCTACTAGTACTGCAAAACGTTAACGGTCCCTTGCCAAGTGCAAAAGTCTATCCGCATTTCCAACTCCTGTCCAATCCTTGCTGGATCGATCGAGTCATCAATGAAGAAGTCCTGAGAAAAATGAACAAGAACTGGAAGCTTCTGCCGACCGTAAAACGGCGGAAAACAGCGTAGCTTGGCCACATCACCAGCCTCAAGTCATAATAATAGGAATGGTCGAGGGAAGCAGGGGGTTTGGTGAGAAGAGGATAGCTTGAATGGAAAACATTAAGGAATGCTTTCATCAGCAACCCTTGGCAGTCCACTGCTGGACTAAGGCCTCCACTACAGAACGCCACAGCGAGCGGCTTTGGGTTGTTAGCATCCAGCAGCTGCCCACAGCCCAGACTACGTCGTCAGTCCATCGCGTGGGGTCCTGTCTACGCTGCGCCTTCCAGTTCGTGGTCTCCACTCGAGAACCTTTTTTCCCTAACGTTTATCGGTTCTGCGAGTGATGTGGCTTGCCCATTGCCACTTTAGCTTTGCAATTCGAAAAGCTATCTCGATGACTTTGGTTTTTCTACGAATCTTCCCATTTCGGATTCTATCTCGCAGAGAAACTAGGCTAGGCTGAAATGATGATGATGAATTACGTCTAGGCGTGTCGGAGTCTGCCACAAGGCGCGGCGTATGCAGCGACACTAAGCGCAAGTCAGGCCGCGTTACATCTCAAGGTCATTGAACCTGCTTAAGGCCTTCACGAGTAATGTACTAACATCTCGACGCCTCAGAGTCTGTCACGAGGCGCGGTGTATGTAACGCCTGTAGTGTAGGCGTCTACACTGAAACTACCCGTCAGGGCTAAATTTTTACCAAGTTTTTGTGACATCTTAAGGTCATTGAACCATTCCTAAGGCCTTCACGAGTAATATCACCCCAGAGTCTGTTACGAGGCTCAGCGTATGCAACACCTGTAGCGCAGGCGTCTGCAGCAGAACCTACCCGCGTCGTGGCGAGATTTTCTCTGCAAGTTTTTGTGACATCTCAAGGTCATTGACCCTGCTTAAGGCTTTATCCAGTATCAGTATGTACTCACATCTCGGCACCCCAGAGTCAGTCACAAGACGCGGCGTGTGTAGCACCTGTAGCGCAGGCGTCTGCAGTAGTACGACGCGCGCGTCGGGCTGCGCCATGAGGCCGCGCAGCCAGGCGCCGCCACCGTGAGCGGATAATGCTAAAGTCTCCGCGCTGCAGATGTCGTACACCTGGATAAGAATTTAATAATAATAATAATAGCCTTTTTATTCTGAACTTCACAAGTATGAATATAAGACACAATAATATTTTTCTATACAATATCCCTAAGCTCAGTTTGCCTCTTGGCATAGGCCTCCTCTAACATTTTACATTGGGTCCTGTCATGTACTACCCTGGATAAGGGATTTAGGGATACATTATTTCTTATTATTATTTGGTAGAGAATACCTTGGGCATTAAGTCCGGCAATTGTACACTTATTTCTGGCAATAGAGATTGTTTTTGCAAAACTAAAGGAATATTGAAATTCAACCTATGTAGGTGTATGTAACGTTTTTTACTGTTCTTATGCATGAAACCAACGAAACACTTGAAAAAATAGCCCGCTCACATGGGATTCGAACCCACGACGATCACATAACATTCATCAGAAAAACCGCTGGTTTTGATAGCGAGGAACACTGGACAAAATTTGGACATCTAACGTCCTCGCAGGACGTGCGGTGCATATAGGTAATTAGGCAGTGCCTACCTGATAATTGATATGAGGTAGTGTAATGTAGGTAAATGGTGTATCAAACGGTAATACAGTGCTTTTTTAACTGTCTTAAAGCCGAGCCCATGTTATGTAACCATCCTAATAAACCTCTAGGAAGTTTTTCTATTATCAACCATATCATTTTTAAGTAAAAAATAACAAATAATTCAAGACAGTAATGTATCATCCTGTTTATAATGTTTATGGTTTCAACAATGCATAGTCCTTGTCCTTGCCGCCTCCACGCGTGCAGCACCATCCACGTAGACTATCATATCCGTATACAGGATGTTTCAAACTAATTTTTCTTATAATTATTTAATTTTTGAATAATTCTTAATTACCAAGTTTTATTATACAAATGACATGTAGTTATTGGATACTTTAAGTGGCCTTCGGCTTTAAGACGGTTAAAAAAGCACGGTGTATATTGTAAACGGGTTCCTAAACGTAGTGTAGGACGCTCCCCAGCTCAATGGACCGACGACCTTAGAAAGATGGCTGGCAGTGGCTGGATGAAAAAAAGCGGGAGATCGTGCTCTTTGGCTCTCTTTGGGGGAGGCTTACGCCTAGCAGTGGACTGCAATAGGCTGAATATCTTACCTGTCCAGGGGCTACGGTTTCCAGCAAAGTATTAAGCGCGCTGATGACGGGCTCGGCCGCGCGGCACTCGCGCGCGTACAGCAGTAACACCGGACCGACCGGCTGGGACTCAGCTGACACTTGCTTCGATTCCTCCCTGCAAGTGCAATACACTATAGTTTATTACCACTGAAGTATTGCTAACTTTTGATTGATTTACCAATTTTCTATTGGTTGTACTGCTATTAGATTACATTAATTAAAAAAATATATTTAAAATTAATAAATAAAATATGCATATTCACTCATTTGTAATCTAGGTTTAACGTTAAATATGAATTCAAACTAATGTTGTACATATCGTTCACAAAGAAAAGAAATAAGCATTAAAAAAAAACATTCAGACGAATTGAGAACCTCCTCCTTGTTTTGAAGTCGGTTAAAATGGGACTAAATTAATATGCATAAAGAAAATATACGTTCCAAAAAAAAGGGATAAAGGCTTTAAGGATAGAGCTGTTTTTTTTGATTTCAATAAATAATGATCTCTGATCCTAAGGTAGGTAAAGTACTTGTGTTATAGAAATCAGAGGCAATGACAGTACCACAACACCCAGACCCGAGACAATATTGAAAAGTTCATCTGCCTTGACCCGACCGGGGATCGAACCCGGAACCTTAGAGATGGCGAAGCCATATAGTCCGGTGTGCTCGCCTCTTGGCTAAGGAGGTCGTCAAATGTTTAAGACTTCGTTAGGACAAGGCGGACCACGTGTTATAATATTAGTTAGGATAAGGATGTTTTGTAATCGAGTTTTTGATATCATCCAATCCATTAAATTCAAGTAATATTTATAGGATTTTACATGCGTTAAATTGTAACAAACTTTTTATTAAGATTTTTTTCGTCAATCAGTTCTCGAACCAGGTACAACACGTCCATCCAACCAAAATTCCTCATGGCTGTTACTATAGCCAGATGGCCTGCTTTCAGAACCATGCCTTGCACCAGCAGGCAGTCTGAATCAAACGGTATACAACCTAACCATGACAAGTGACAACTCTTAAAAAAATAAAATGAGAAAGCAACGCATTAGATCCTACTGGCGTTGCGAATCACAAAATAGTAACGTTTAATTCTTTATCAGGGCATTGACGTTGCGCAGGAGTTGCCATGTTTATGCATGAGGCCGCATGGGGTATGCGGGTTTATTGGCAAGCCTGAGGAATTGTCCGAAAAGTATCCGACTCTATACTTGTCAAAAAAAAGACTCCGCCAAGACTAGCCAAGCGAAGCGCAAGTTACTATGATGAAGAGTTTGTGAAGTTAGGCCTTGTAGAGTTAGGGCGTGTAAAGTACGAAGTTTGGCTATACATGAGATCTGATAACTTTTTGACAATGCAAGTCATAAGGTCTCGTCTTGGCAACATTTTACATGAAAATGTTTTGGTGGGAAACTTATATCTAGCTTTAGGACCTTAAGTAAGCATATACTATGAAATACATTATCTGATTTTGATTTCATCAAGAAGAGAAGAGATTTGAATGTGTGATAGCGCAAGTTTAAAATAAAGCAGTCTCACTCAGAAAGCTGTTTAGCGGGAGAACTGAGCAAGGCAAGCGTGGTACAAGTACTTATTAGCAAATAATTATTGGTAGAAATAGTTTTCAGTCGCGCGAGAATTCACTAACTTTTAATTTAAGAAGGTAATTGACTAAGGTAGGAATATAATATGGAAGATGATACCAAGTCGGTGACAAAGGCGTATGTACATACACTAGAAAGTATAATTTTTGTTTCATAGTGTATACGCCGGGGCCGGATACTTCTCGGACAAGTTTGTTACCTAGCGACGTGCGATTCTCGATAAATCGACGCATTATACGCGCACGTAGAGACCAGCCTTTTTGGCAGCACAATGGACTACACGCTAGCCTGACAGATAATATGCTGTAAACAGTTCATAAATAAGCACCAGATAACACCAATTGTTACAGTTTTAAACTTGGAATTTCCTTTGTTATCATCGGAATACCTAACCATGCCACCATACATACTGCAATCGTTGTTTCTTAGCAATTTTGGTACTGAAAACTTAATGTATGCGCTGTCATAGCGACAATCAAAATCAAGTTACTTAGCTTTTGCCCGCGACTACGTCTATCTATGTAAACTTCAAAATTAAGCCAGAGTCAATGAATTATCGTCACACGGGATTACGCGACGGGACCTTTTAGGCAAGTCTATTTTAATCCTCCTAGAAGAAAGTTACGTCGTAACGGTCCACTTTATCTCCCAATGGTAAAAACTAATTATAGGTAAAATAGTTACCTCTGGCGTGCTGGTCGCAAGTTGAATGAAATTATTCTAGATGGCAAGTTGGACATTGACCATACCAATGTTAGTGCGGTGAGGCGGCAGCTTTTTTAAACGGGCGCTTTTTTATGCGAGCGCTTTTTTAAATTTAATTAATTATTTTATGATTATAAAAATCTGAGGCTTTGAGTGTTGATTAATTCTCTAAGTATTAGCTATGTTTCGATATGTTTTGTTAATTCCTAGATTGTCGCTATCTGTGAAGACCTATAAGTGGTTTAATATATGCTTTTTTGATGTATTTTAATATTGTATTAACCCTGATTATCCTGTACTAAATAACATAAACAAAAAAAAAATGACTTGATAAATCCAGTGACTAAATATATAATTAATAAAAGTAAAAATGGAAACGAAACAATTCACAACATACACGAGTGTTAGTTTAGCAGCAACATTTTTATCACGTTTTTCGTGAGAAATATTTGATTTGAATTTGACATGGAACTGTAAATGTAAAACATGATAATGTGTGATGCTGATCGGGACCGGTCACTGGAGGTTACAGGAAAAACATCACCATCACATCACACTTTCGATTTAATTCGGCAGAAGACTGGTGTACGAAAAAATATTATCCTTATTCGTGGTAATTGGTAACTGTACAGTTTTCGGTTGCACGAAGGACTCAAATGAAAGTTCTACTAAATATTCTTATAGATTTCTATCGAATAACCCGAAGGATTAGCCAGCTAAAGTGGCAATGGGCGGGGCACATAGCACGCAGAACTGACGGCCGATGGGGCAGAAAGGTTCTGGAATGGAGGCCACGTACCGGCAAGCGCAGCGTGGGACGTCCACCCACAAGGTGGGCAGACGACCTGGTAAAGGTTGCAGGACGACGCTGGATGCAGGCCGCTTCGAACCGGCCGATCTGGACGTCACTGGGGGAGGCCTATGTTCAGCAGTGGACGTCCTGTGGCTGAAATGATGATGATTATGAACCTGAGGAAGTATGTTTTAGACCAAAGAATACATGCGCGTTGCGGCTGGCCTGCACTGTAACAGCAAGCTATAAAAAACCGGCCAAGTGCGAGTCGGACTCGCCCACGAAGGGTTCCGTACCATTATCTATAAAAACGGCAAAAAAATCACGTTTGTTTTATGGGAGCCCCCTTAAATATTTATTTGTTTCTGTTTTTTAGTATTTGTTGGGCGGCAACAGATTTCAACTGTCCAACTATTACGGTTCATGAGATACAGCCTGGTGACAGACGGACAGACGAACAGCGGAGTCTTAATAATAGGGTCCCGTTTTACCTTTTGGGTACGGAACCCTAAAATCATTCTTACAAAAGTGATAAATTCACAACGATGAAGGAGTCGCATAAGTTTTAAATACATTTTGGCAAACGGGAGGCAAGTAGAAGAATACAGCTAGGCTGGGCAGCATATGGGAAATTACGTCGAGTATTTACGTCGCCCATTCTACAAAGTCTTAAGACGAAAGTTTTCAATCAGTGCGTCCTACCCGTCATGACATACGGAGCCGAAACGTGGACACTCACGATAAGGCTGGTCCACAGATTTAAAGTCGCTCAGCGAGCTATGGAAAGGGCTATGCTCGGAGTTTCTCTCAGGGATCGGATCCGAAATGAGGTAATCCGACAGAAAACTAAAGTCATCGACATAGCCCATCGAATAAGCAAGCTGAAGTGGCAATGGGCCGGCCATATTTGTCGCAGAACCGATAATCGCTGGGGTAAACGAGTTTTTGAGTGGAGACTGCGTGTCGGCAAGCGTAGTGTGGGACGCCCTCAGACTAGATGGAGTGACGATCTTCGCAAGGTTGCTGGCAGGAGCTGGATGAGAGTAGCCGTGGCTCGTGCAGAGTGGCGTGCAATTGGATAGGCCTATGTCCAGCAGTGGACTAGTGTGGGCTGATGATGATGAAACGGGAGGCTGCCCACAACGCGGCTATATTATCGCTAACACCATGTATGCCATATTATATCAAGCAAGCACTATCGGGAAAATCCCGTTAAGTGAAGTAAAACCATAATTTTCCCAAACTTTCAGTTTGTAGTTTGTACAAATAAATATGACCAACTCTTAGTTGCTATTTACTTTTACCAAGCTCTGATATCGAGGAAGTAATATTGCCGTAATGACATAGCACTGAATTAGAGCAATTGTCACCAGACTTCAGCGGTACTGGGGTAGAGGAAGGAATCTCTTAAGGTCATGGCTACACGTGCGGTTTAATGTGGAAGAAGGCGAGGAGAATGAATGAACAGCGGGTCTAAAACGGCCGCATTGGATGTTTCATTTTTAATCTGATTCATTTAGTGAAATATAGCGGAAAAGATTTGCAAACCCTAAAACGGCCACATTAATAAATGAATCATAAACGTTTAAAAAATTTAGCGACGCGTCCAATCTTACTTTACGGATTTTGTGAAAATGAATGTTTTTAACAACACAAAGGAGCAAAATGTTTTAAAATACTCAAGTTTAGTGTGTTCTACAAATATCAATACAAAATAATAATAAAAATAACATTAAAATGGTGGTTCACCAATTTGACATTTAATATGAATGACTCTTTTCATAATAAGTGGACCATATAACGAATTTCCATACAAAACTGTCAAATTAGATGAACTGCAAATATGAAATATTGGACAACATCACATACATTGCTCTGATCCTAAGGTAAGTAGCTAAAGCACTTGTGTTATAGAAATCAGAAACAACGACGGTACCACAACACCCAGAGACAATATAGAAAAGTTCGTTTTCTACATTGACCCGACCGGGGATCGAACCCGGAACCTCAGAGATGGCAGCGCCATATACGAGTATAGTCCGGCGTGCTCGCCTCTCGGCTACGGAGGTCGTCGAATTTTACGTAGCAGTGAAAATTTTATTCTTTGACGACCTCTGCAATACAAAGACGCAATGTAAAACAGGCTTTAATAAAAACGTAAGCTTATGTTTAGGTTCGTAGGCGGATAACCGATGTATTATTCGTCTACATATATTTGCTAAACGCGTCTCTAATGCGCAACGTAGGACAATATGGTGTCCTTTTTTATAAGAGTTTTAGAATTTGGTTTTATTTAAATACAGCTTTCTACTTGGATTTAATAGTTAAATCTCAAAAAATATTGCAACAGTTTGTATGCAGAACTTGAATTAAGATTTTGATCTTAAAATAATTGAGAGTTGAATCACGCCCTGCAAAGAAACTCCTCAATATGACTTTAAATACACAGGTAAAAACGGTAAATGTGACATTCTTTTAGATTGTCATTATGAAAGACTATTGTGAAAGATAATTTAGTCCTGCGGGGGTTAAATTTTAAGTTTACCAAGTTGATTCGATAAGTTCGTTATTTATTATTGCAAATTTATTGGACGTACGTCAAACTGACGTAGACACTGCCAAAGATAATAAAGAGGGCAAAATTCTAAAGGAAATCACGCGTTGTTTGTCACAGAGTTTATCTTCAACGAAGTTTGTGCAAAACTCGAGATGTTTTCCAGCTGAATGAGGAAAGTCGATCTATTTTGCATTATTATCGACGTTTGAAGGAAACCACTTATCGAGCACGAGTCAATTTACTAATTTCAGGGGTATTGCTATTACTAGATCTAATTATTACGATTTTCCTTTAAAAAATCCCATTATAATAATAATAAATAATATTAATATTATAATAATCATATTATTTCCGGTTGTTCTCATCTTGCTAATGGAGAGTATTTGCACAGACATAACCAAGTAGCCAGAATTATCCATCAGCAACTTGCCCTTCAATACGGCCTTGTCGAGTCTGAGGTGCCTTACTATAAATACGCACCTGCGCCAGTTCTTGAAAATGGTCGTGCTATGCTCTATTGGGATCGGTCTATCATCACAGACAGGACTATTGTCGCTAATAAGCCTGATATCGTGATAGTAGATCGATCTCAACGCCTAGCAGTGCTTGTTGACGTCACCATCCCGCATGACGAAAATCTCGTGAAGGCTGAGAAAGAAAAACTCAGCAAGTATCTTGACTTGGCTCATGAGGTTTCCGCCATGTGGGATGTTGACTCGACAATCATTGTACCGATAGTCGTTTCGGCAAATGGCCTTATAGCGAAGAGTCTCGACCAACATCTCAAGAGGCTCTCGCTAGGCAGTTGGGTCAAGGGCCAGATACAGAAGGCAGTTCTCCTTAAAACGGCACGTATAGTCAGGAGGTTCCTCACTCTGCAGCCTTAACCACCGGTAGCTTTGAGCATTGCTCCGGCTGCTGGCGCCACACTAAATTTAGATTTTTTATAATGTTTTTTTTTCTTTTAAAAAATATAGTAAAAAATTAAATTTAAGAATTAAAATAAATATTGAGAACAATAATAATAAATATTGGACAACATCACATACATTATTGCTGAATAATGATAATTATAGTCAAGGAAATACAATCAGCATAACTTTAAATGTGTTAGTCAAATACGTTATCTTATTATGGCACGTTTTTCTGATATCTGAAGCCCAAATATATTATTTGAATAAACTTTAATTAAATGCCTAAAACACATATTTATTTACAGCTAAAATTTACGGTCGCTGTTTAGTTCACCGAAATTTAAATCCTTTGTTTGTCAGTAAGCTAGCTATAGCTATCACGAAATATTTATTTTGTGACTTATTAAAGTATGTGAGACAACATTTGGAGATGAATTATTTATCACTTGCAGTAAATGTCATAGCTTCTTTGGTCAATGACATAAAAGCCGCTTATGTCATCGACTAGACGAAGAACTGCACAAAATTTAAGTCTTATGGGGTAGCTTATATCTTCCTGTTAGGATAAGGCCTTCTCAGTCCGTCCCAAAAGTAAACTACCTTTTATGTGAGGGGTCGATCAGGGAAAATTGTTTTGACATCAGTGTTCCCCACATTTAAACAAGTCAAATTCGGTATTTAAAATAAGCGGGTAATTAACGATGCTCGTCCGCACGAGGCACTAATATTGTCCTTATAACCTTTCTCAATAACAAAATCTTTAAAAAAACCGGCTAAGTACGAGTCGGACTCGCGCACGAAGGGTTCCGCACTATTATCTATAAAAACGACCAAAAAAAAAATGGGAGCCCCCTTAAATATTTATTTTATTCTGGTTTTTAGTATTTGTTGTTATAGCGGCAACAGAAATACATCATCTATGAAAATTTCAACTGTCTAGCTACCACGGTTCATGAGATACAGCCTAGTGACAGACGGACAGCGGAACCTCAGTAATAGGGTCCCGTTTTACCCTTTAGGTACGGAACCCTAAAAAGGTATGCAAATATGTATGTATCTTCGTAAGTTTACAGCTCGACTTGCTTAGAATATTTTTTTATAACAAATTAAATGCTTTCATGTTTATTTAAGTGACATTACATACATTCAATTAAAATTTAAATTTGAGAGCATAGAATACGTTATTTCTGCAAATACGAGTAAACCTGATTTCCTCTTTTACACTATGCTTTGCTCTTTCTTGTAACAATTTTTTTTGTTTAGATTTACTTCACGCCCTTATAGCTTTTATTTTAGGAGGTCAAAGCGTAACTTTTGCTCTACTTAAATTATGATTAGATTCAATGATTTTCATAAAGTCACCTGAACGCATCTAGTGTCCCAGGGTATTTTCTACACTCAAATACTCTATTGTTATGTAAGATATATAATTATTACCCGACTGCAAAACGAGGATTATGTTTTTTTTTATGTTATTAAAGAGCTACAAGTTTTAGTGTGTTCCTCAATATTTTTTTAAAATTTTACAATGCAAAAAGTCGAGAAATCGTGAAATAAGATACTTATTTTTTCTATAATATACATACTTAGCTATGGAGTTTGAATACTTTTTTTTATTGGATGGATGGAAAAAAAGAAAAAAGTAACACGTTTAGGATTACTTCGTTCTGTCCATTAGCGGGCTGTATCTTTTACACCGCAATAATGAGTGGTAAAATGGGTGTGTATAATAATACACACCCATTTTATATATTTATATATTGTTTAAGAAGACATCTTCTTAAACAATATATAATCAATAAATTTATGGTCGTAAAATTTATAAAACGTGTTTTTCTATGCGACGGAGTCCGACTCGCACATAGCTGATTCTTTGTTTTCGATCTTTCTTAAAACGGTAATACTTCAACCTTGGCTATTATTATTATATCTCAAACTAAACAAATGATACTTAACCGCAAACGGTTATATTAAACCACAAATTCTTGTATGACAGCCACCTGTCCATAGTGCACAGGTACAGTATGTAAATTATCTGGTCGGCGGCGTGGCGCCTCATAAGGAGAACCGGTCGCTCGGTATGATCACTAAATAAAAATAAAGCTACAATGGAGATTTTAAGCAGTAGGCTCTGGGCTCACAAATGTTTGTATGGCTCTAATAAATGTATTGTTACCAGTAAGTCGTCTATCTAATCTTCGTTTAGGCGGCGGCGGGCGGGGTGGTTTAATATTAGGGTTCAACCTCCCTATGTTTTTACATAGAATATCAACAACATACGTATAAAAAGTATTTACAAAGAAACGGTAGTATAAAAACCATTTTAAATAGCATAAAAATTTTGAAATGCGGCAAAAACGATCACGTGTCATTTGTTTATTTTTGTATTAAATAATAAAAAATCTGGCAATTTTTTACCAAAATAATATTAGATTGTTTCATGAGCGTTTCTAACATAGCCTTATCATTTCGCATGGTTGTTGGCAGTGAGCCTGCTGAATCTACGCACAGTGTGTGCGTAATGCTATCTGTGTTGTATTATAGTATTCGAAGACGTAAATAAACGTACGTTTTGGTTATCAGATATGTCAAGATCTTAAATTCCCTGGGTAGATTTTTTGAGGCGTTAATCTATGTTGAACCAAAATTGGGATTGGCGTTACTGACCATCAGTATCCTTAATGCGAATAAAAAAAGTAAAATGGGGGGGGGGGGGTGTCAACACCTTTGCACGCTGCTGAGCCCGAAATAGAAAACATAAATATCCATAAATGGATAGGAATAACTAGTACAGCCCAATTATTCACCTTGCCAAAAAAAGGACACCGCAGCGCTAACGCCAGTAAAGCCGCGACCGCCAGCAGCGTTTTTTTTTATTTGAGATGGGCTTACTCTTGACCTCAATCTTGCTCTAGATCATAGATGGGATCTACGATGGAGCGAGCTTGCCCAGAAGATGCCTATTCACTCTGGACTTAAAGAGAGTCAGGTTATAGTCGCGTCACCGCGAACGCACTATTAAGTATCTGTAATAGCGACATACCTGTGCAGCCATTCCCTCAGCACCTGCTTGCGGAAGCGTTGGGCGCGACGACAGCGTAGCGCCAACGCTAATAGCGCGGCGGCCGCTAATAGCGTCGCTGCGCAGGCGCCGGCCCACAGCGCGCCCGACGCCCAGCGCCACGGGCTGTCGTCCTCGATCGACGTGACGACGCCGCTCGACACGTCTGAACAATACGAAAACTATGGTATAGGGGACCACACTGCACATATAAGCCGATCGTCCACCACCAGCTAAACTAATCAAGAACTAAGCTCAGGTCCACTTGCGCATCACAGGATTAGCGATTAATCTCGTACTAAACCAATCAGGTGGTGCGCAAGTCCACTAAGCTAAGTGGACTAAGCTCAGCTAAACGGGTAAATAATTGGTCCGTCCACTGAAAAATAAGCTAAAACTATGTTAGTGGTGATCACAGTTTATGCTGGACTGTCGAGTTAAACGGACGTGATGAAAGACCAAGAAAAGAGATATGAGTTGAGAGGAGAATTGAAGATTGATCATGCGAATCGATCTTACACTACTATACTAAAACGACACTAGCAAAAATCGCCAAAGCGGTAACATTAGGAACTTTGCAGACGGCGGGGCGGGCCGGGCCGGTCTGACCGCGTCTGCCCGTCGATGCCCGCAGCTTCCTCCACCGCGACAACAAAGCACACCGCCGGTCTTTTTGCCCCCCGTATGTCTTGGTAGTATAGGATTGCGCTATCGTTCGCTGTGAAATTGACCTGCCCGGTCCGCACCGCCGTCTGCAAAGCGCCCATGTCTGTCCGTTCCCCCGTAATACAGGTTACTTTTGAAGTCTGCTCAAAATACGACATGAAATGCGGATTGCAGACAGAAGACAAAAATAAGACTTACCCAAGTCTCTAAAATACTCGTACGACGTCAAGAAGTCACTGGAGACCCAGGCGGCATCGAAGTTGAGCTTCACGCGGTAGTGTCCGTTAGGCAGCTGCAGCCGACAAACCACCTCGTACGCGGAGTAGGGCGTCGAACAGTTTGCGGTTACGTCGGCGCACTCACCGAACTCCTGGAATTTTGTCTATGGTCAAAATTGGTTGTCTTTCGATTCTGTTAACGAATACGGTGTGACAACCGTTTGGTGTAGTGTTGCGCGCTCCGGACTACAATGCCTGGCGGTTGCGGATTTGAATTCTGCAAGGGGCAAATGTTAGTGTGGTGAGCACGAGCATTTGCACCTAAGTCATGGATGTTTATAAACGTATTTAAATATTTTTATCCGTTATCTAGTCGTCATAGCACAAGCTTTGCTTAGTTTGGGGCTAGCCCCAATTTCCACAGTTACACCAATTATCTAGATAATTGGTGTGATTGTGGAAACATTTTATTATTATTATTTATTATTAATCCGCGCTTACTGCGAAACTGAACTCACTTATCGATGATAAGTAATGTGGAACCTGCTTCTTAGCAAGATAGAGGCTATGTTCGTTTGAACAGCTTAGGTGACTTTTAGTGGCAGGGGCGTATTTACCATAGGGCCGAGGGGGGTATGGCTCGGGGCGGGAGGCTGCGAAGGGCGGCCTTTGCTAGACGGCTTTTATTGTTATAATTGATATTTGAATACGAGCTCGCTTCGCTCGCAGTTTATTACGGGTTTAAAACACAAAAAACGCATTCAGTGTTCCTTTATCGACAGACAGTACTTAAAAAACTAGCAGATAGTCAATTTAAAATTTTCAGCTATCAGCCTGTGGGTCCCGTCAAAATCGGTCTAGCGGTTACGGTAATCATTGGGAATAAATAGATAGAAAGACCGACTGACGAAAATATATATATTTTTTGTTATAAGTACCTAATACTTTTATTTTATCGTACATATGTATGCATTTAGCAGTGGCGGGAATCAGTTTTATTTTGAGGTAGGCAGTAGATACTTAATTAAGTGTTTTATTGATGAAAATCAGTGGTTTTCATCAATGACACACATTTGTAAGTACCTACTGCCTACCTTATTTCATTTACCAGGTAGGCACTGCCCAATGTTCACCGTACGCCCTGGCGTTTAGTAAAAAGCTGTTATTTTGATATTAAAAACAGATACTCCAATTGTACAGCATAGTTAAAAAAATATAGATTTAAAATGTATACAGATTGTCCTTTTATACATTCTCAAATCACACGGCTGACGTTACAGTAGGTGGGTATCGAACCGATAACTAGTCCATTACCGATATCCGGAAAATTGCTCCAACTTACAGGATGAAAGGTAGGTAGGTGTTATATTATCTTCGATATTACCAACTAGCATTGTGAACGCAAAAACAAAATATGTACAGTGAAGTTCAGACTACGGTAATTTTCTTGAGAATAGTTTATAAGAGATTAGACTTCGTGAAATAAATATTCTTCTGTCGACTAATAAGCGCAGCGTGGGACATCCACTCACAAGGTGGGCAGATGACCTGGTAAAGGTTGCAGGACGACGCTGGATGCAGGCCGCTTCAAACCGGCCGATCTGGAACTCACTGGGGGAGGCCTATGTTCATCAGTGGACGTCATGTGGCTGAAAATGATGATGATGATGACTAATAATACTCCTGCGTTTCCATTTTAGCATTTTAGACTAATAAACTTGGAATTACTATCATTATCCGAAACATCTACTCGAGAGTTACGAAAATAAACGCTAGATAAACATTGCTGCTCAGGGTCATTAAAGATGGCGCTCGTGTTTTCGGTACCGGTTTGTCGCGCATGCGTATTAAACTGCTTTCATTGGCGGCTTTCAAACTTGTCGCAGAAACTCAACTCGTTTTAGTTACCTTTGCAGCATTGCTACAAATTAGACATAGGCGTTTTCGATATTTTACAATAACCGATATGTAACCGATATGGAGTTTTAATATCGGATATGATATCCGATATCACATATCGATACGATATACTGTTTATTTAGTTATGATGGTTATACGGTTTATTCTGTTACGGCTCAGATATCGATATTGCCTAGTTGTAGTCGGTTTGCTTACTAAGAGCAGATATACGATACGGTTGTTCAGTTACGGCAAAGTAACAAATTTGCTTGCGAATAGAAAAACGCTGAGAAATATTTTTAAAACATAATCGATACAAGATAAATTGACTCTTATTGCTAGCAAATAAGAGCGGAAATCGCCTTCTCGTCACGCCACAATATCTGAATAACCGCGTCATCTCTTTAACTCCAATGTAAGCATACCGAATTAGAAAGAGACAAAGCGAATATCAACTGAACAAGGATATCGATCGATAGTACGTTCGGTTATGAAATATTATGAATAGTTTCGGCGATATGAGTTTTGTTGTTTCGTTGCAGTTTTTCGACATACAGTTTTGAGTTTTGGATATTATAGTTTTTGAAATATCAGTTACGTAAAATCGTATATCGATACGATATGATATTGAACTGATAGCCGATATAAGATACGTTTTGATATATCGGGCTCATGTCTACTACAAATACACAGACTCATTAAAAACATATAACTTAGATTACTAAGTTATATGTTTTTAATGAGTGCCTCAAAGAGAGGCACTTTTTGGGTACGAAACCCTGAAAGTATTAATATACTTTCAGGGTTTCGTACCCAAGAAGTGCCTCTCTTTGAGTGCAAACAGATAACAATTGAATAATAATAGACGTGCGGTAACCGGTTACCGCTTGGTGAAGAATTAAATATTGTACGGGACTCATTGAGTGCGAGTCCGGCTGCACTTGGTAGGATTTTAGACTTTTTCTTTCTTTTTGTATTTATTCAGGACAACAAACAGTCTTAAAATGATTCTTAATTTAAAATACTATAGGTACTTATAAGAAATTGTAGGACCAACAACATTGTCCACATAGAGATAGTGATATTTAAGTTGAGAGCAGACGTCTGACGAAGATAAATAAAACTAAAACTAGGGTGTTTCCGAAATCATCAGTTCCATTCCATTGAGCCCGATATTCGGCACTCTTACTACCTAAAATGTAAGCTAAAGAACGATAAATATATACAATGTGATATGGGCGGTACTTCTAATCCGTTTAGGCTAAGTGCGATATCTAGTTTTATCGACAAAAATAATAATTTGGGGGGTCAAACCCTCACCACATATGAATAGCGGCCATTTTGGTTTTTTTTAATTTAGGCAATAACAAAGGTTTTATGTGTCGTAAAAACATGAAAGAATAAATAAATAAATATTGGACAACATCACATACATTGCTCTGATCCTATGGTAAGTATCTCAAGCACTTGTGTTATAGAAATCAGAAACAACGACGGTACCACAACACCCAGACCCGAGACAATATAGAAAAGTTCGTTTTCTACATTGACCCGACCGGGGATCGAACCCGGAACCTCAGAGATGGCGACGCCATATAGTCCGGCGTGCTCGCCTCTCGGCTACGGAGGTCGTCATAGAAAGAAATACCACAAGATAGCTAAGAGAACAGAGTAACTGACCAAAACATCATTTCTGGTGTCAAGGGTATCCTTGGCTAGAAAAAAATAATTCATTAAATTATTTTCCAAAAAAATCTTTATTTTTGCAGATTTGTTTTGATCCTTAATTACTTTTTTTGTCAAAAAATTAGATACTGAAATAAGCTTTAACGGTTTAGAAGTACCGCCCATATCACATTGTATAATGTTAAATGAAATAACTTTCGTGTAAATATTCTGTTGCTCAAATTCAGCAATTTGGATTTTGTTTATTTTAGTGCGATGTTAATAGTATCCTGTGTAGGAACCTAGCCTGACTTTGTGTTGGAAGTAATAAACTTTTAATGTAGGTGTACGCAACATCAAATACATTGCTCTGATCTGATATGTTGAAATCCATTAAACGATTTTTCCTTCCTATTTTTTCTGTGTATTTTAATGCCTGGGAACAGGCATTAAAAGTAGGAATTTTGGAAAATAAAGTATTGAATAATATTAGCACTCAAAATATGTGACCCATAGTTAATAAAAGAAAGTTTCAAAATCGGTTTATCAGTAGTATGCAGATTCGTTTTTCCCGCGTAAGTTCTGTTCCCGCGGGAATTCGGGAAATTACATACCCCTTGTCACTCTCACAATTGAGACGAATCTATTGATATATTATACTTTTATATCCGTTAAGCGGTTTAGGATGTAGGGCGTGCCAAAGAAATATACATACTTACATACATACATACGCTCGAAAAACATAACCCTCGTTTGGCAGTCGGGTAAAAATCGTCCGCCTCAGGTGGGATCTGAACCCAATTTTTTTCGAGTATTAAAAATCTTAAATAAACCTAGCATGCTTATTGCAAAAAAATAAATTTAAATTGTTTAAGCTTTTCTGATCTTTACCAATAGTTAAATATTTGTAACAATATTTCTTTTGGGTTTTGACGGTAGTATACCGCTACATTGATCGGAAAAAACGCTGGCTTTGACAGCGAGAAACACTTGAAAGATTTCGTCTGGTCAGCTAGTGTCTCGGTAGCTTAGTTGGAAAAGCACACGCCCGGTATGCGATGGTCGTGGGTTCGGATCCCACCTGAGGCGGACGCCGCCAAGTCCGGCGTTCGCGCCTCTCGGTTACGGAAGTCGTTTTTAGCATGCATAAAACGTATTTAAACGTAAGTAATAAAGACAATAAATATAGAATAATCATAAGTCAGAGCAATAAAATTGACAAAACATTAATGGCCTTGCTACAAAAAATATAGACTAGGGTTAAACACTTGTCTAAAATAAAATTAGTCAACCAATTTGAAATGTTGACACATCAGACATTCGAGAAATATTATTAACAAACATTTCAAATTGGTTGACTAATCTTTAGACAAGTGTTTAACCCTAGTCTATCTTTCTGTAGTAATAAGGCCATAAAGCTTCTGACAAATTAATTACGCACGATTCTTCTAATCGTCGCGAGTAATCCTGACCTGCTGAACTTTTGTAGACAAATACACCAATAACAATAATTTAGCAGCCGTCCCGATGACAGTTGTTTTATGACGCATTAGCTGATATATGACATTATAACAATAATAACAAACATAATTTACCTTTTACTAACTGCAGATGGATATTGTGATTTTAAGTCGATCGAGCGATCTCCCCTGCGCAGAGCTATGGACTTGTACAATACATATTTTACTAACGTTGAACTCTTCTCTAGTTCACCTGCTTCGTTTAAGAAAATTGTCTGCGAAATTGCCCATACCCTAGGGTATGGATAATCCTGTATCTTTTTGGTGATTATGCTATTGTCCGTGCCCTGGGGGATGGATAATAATCTCGAATATTGTTTTTATGTTTACAACATTTTTTGTACATACATAAATGTCTGTCACAGCGTGTACACCTCAATCTATAATTTCACAACCTGTTACAAATCGTTTTGAACTTACCCGTGGATAACGGAGTTGATTGCATTGTTAGTAACACTTACGTACATTTAACATTTTTTAAACTTAAGCTACCAATGTAATTGTTTGTTGTCCCAAATAAAGGAAAAAAAAAAAAAAGTCGTCTTTATTAATAAAAAACCGGCCAAGTGCAAGTCGGACTCGCGCATGAAGGGTTCCGTACCATTATCTATAAAAACGAGCAAAAAAAAACACGTTTGTTGTATAGGAGCCCCTTTAAATATTTATTTTATTCTACTTTTTAGTATGTGTTGTTGTAGCGGCAACAGAAATACACCATCTGTAAAAAATTCAAATGTCTAACTATCACGCTTCATGAGATACAGCCTGGTGACAGACGGACAGACGAACAGACAGACATACGGAGCCTTAGTAATAGGGTCCCGTTTCACCCTTTGGGTACGGAACCCTAAAAACAGGTATTTTTAAAAGTACACAGTACTGGCGTTAGCTACCTATCAATTATATAAAATCATTATTAACCTGCAATCTGCATGCACGCAGTCACTTAGTTAGAGGTCGCGATTCATTAATCACATGATGTATTCTGTTTAGCAAATTCATAACTACTCACACGTTCCTGAAATAGCTCTTTGTGGAACGACTCTGAAACGTGTTCAGAGTTTCAAATACTTGGGACACTGGGTCACTGAGGACCTAAGGGACAACCTAGACATAGAGAGGGAACGTAGATCGCTGGCTGTGCGTTGCAACATGCTGTTCGTACGTTTGCGCGGTGCACAAAAGCAGTCAAAATAACGCTGTTTAAAGCGTACTGCCAATCACTCTATACCTGCAGCCTGTGGGCTGGTTTTTCCCAGCGGGCATACAGCGATCTGCGTGTACAATACAATAATGCTTTCAGGATATTGTTGGGGTTGCCCTGGCGATGTAGTGCTTCAGGCATGTTCGCGGAAGCATTGGTAGTCGATGGGTTTGCCGCAATTATTAGGAAACGGGGTGAGCCTCAGCGATGGTTCGCTTGCACGGCAGCACCAACATTATCCTGAGGGTTTTTATTAATAGATGGGATTCACCTATCCTTCAAAGGTGGGTAAAAACCTACTTAAAATAAAATAACATGCATGTGATGTAAATTAAATTGAATTGGATTAAATTAAATTAAATTGGATTAATTGAATTAGATTAAATTAAATAAATTGTTAAAAGTATTTCTACTAACACTAGTTTCGTAAGGAAAATTGTTACTAACTATCTGTGGGCCTTGCCTGAAATAAAATATTTGAATTTTAATTAATCCTTCAAACCCCAAGCGGTAACCGGCTGCCGCACGGCACGACCATTGCCGTTCAATTGTTAACTATTTTCGCTGGGAGTTGAAGGTTTAAATGATATAGGATCTGTCTGATATTGTGACGATATCATACAAATTATTCATATTCGTATTCATGTAATCCTTTCCATAATGCAACGCAGTAGTCCACAATACAGGTTTAGAAGACGTTATCTTGTATTACATGGTGACCTGTTAGGTGTTATTAACTGGTTTACAAGGTCGTAAGGGGGGGGGGGGAGTATCGTACGTACTGTTAAAATATGTTTCGTGATACCATTTGTTTACCATTAAATTATAATTTGAAGTATAATTTCTTTGACGTTGCGGCAGTTAATTAAACTAAAAAAACATCTTAATAAAAACGAAGGATTTCAAATTCAAATATTTTATTTCAGGCAAGGCCCATAGATAGTTCGTAACAATTTTCCTTACGAAGCTAGTGTTAGTAGGTAATACTTTTATCAATTTATATTATTAAATCTAATTCAATCAATCCAATTTAATTTAATCCAATTTAATTTAATTTACATCACATGTATGTTATTTTATTTTAAGTGGGTTTTCACCCAACTTTGAAGGATAGGTGAATCCCATCTATAAATAAAAACACTCAGGATAGTGTTGGTGCTGCCGCGCAAGCGATCCATCGCTGAGGCGCACCGTTAAATCAGTTAGTTAATCAGTGTTGTGGCAACATTATCATCATCATTTCAGCCGGCGGACGTCCACTGCTGAACATAGGCCTCCCCCAGTGACCTCCAGATCGGCCGGTCGGAAGCGACCTGCATCCAGCGGCTTCCTGCAACCTCTACCAGGTCGTCTATCCACCTTGTGGGTGGAGAGCCAATAATATTCGAATATTTAGATTAATTCTACTAATATTATAAATGCTTAAGTTTGTAAGTATGGATTTTTGTTACTCTTTCACGCAAAAACTACTTAACGGATTTGGATGAAATTTGGCACACATAGAATATGATCTGGATTAACATAATAGGATACTTTGATCCCGGTTAATCGTTCCTGTGGGATATATTTAATGAACTAAAGACCACGCGAGCGAAGTCGCGGGCAACAGCTCAGTAAGTCATATTATTCTTACCTACTAAATACTTACCATTTACATTTTAATTTGCATCCTATTACATATGCATGTAAAAAAAAAGTTTTTTTACTCATCAAATTAAATAACACATAGTTTTAGAGATGGAACAAATAATTATTTGGTAGAATACCGACTACTTAAGTGTCGAAACACACTATGCTGAAGATACGGGACCGAAGTTGCGCGGCGGATTTTACGTTCCGGCGTGTTCGGCTGATATGACACACCATAAGCTCCGAACTTAATAAATAAATAATAATAATAATAATAAATATTGGACAACATCACATACATTGCTCTGATCCTAAGGTAAGTAGCTAAAGCACTTGTGTTATAGAAATCAGAAACAACGACGGTACCACAACACCCAGACCCGAGACAATATAGAAAAGTTCGTTTTCTACATTGACCCGACCGGGGATCGAACCCGGAACCTCAGAGATGGCGACGCCATATAGTCCGGCGTACTCGCCTCTCGGCTACGATGGTCGTCAACTTACACGGCTGAAATTCGGTTGCGCAACTTTGTGTGTGTATTCAGTGTCGGCAATCGAACCGAACTTCGGTGGCTTATAATGTGTTGCTATACAAAACATTGCCGCCGAATAGCTATCGAACTTACGTCCGACCGAAGTTCGGCTGTACGCTATAACGCGACGTAATTTCGGTATGGTGTGTCATCAATCATTTAGAATACATTGCAGGCGTAGTCACGCTGAACTTCGGTCGCGTATTTTCGGCCTAGTGTGTTTCGACACTAAACAGTGGCGCTTTCGGCGTAGGGTTTCGAATCTGTACAGCCGAATACCGAATATTGAATACTGGATAGTGGCCAAATAAGTCTTTGTTGCATCTCTAGTACCAAAATGGCAAGATATTAGGAATATTTAATTGAGTTTTTCTATATTCAGTAGGAAGGTATTTTCTGAATTTATAATTTGCTATATTAGCAGCAGCATTATAAGTTTTTGTTGTGTAGAAGTTTTGAATATGAAAAAAAATAGCAACTGGCAATATGGTTTAACAGCACAAGTAATCGATGCAAGTTTAATGGTAAAATATTTTGATATTTACCTCATGATGTCCGCTGTGATTGGAATCTTTGGCGTCGCTGCACAGGAGAACGTAAAAATCCTCAGCCGGAATGTTGTCGAGGAGGAAATGTACTGACACATAGTCCCTGAAAATGGATACTAAGTCAGTATGGCTCAATTAAAAATATAAGATTTAGTGAGAAAAATGTGATGTATACATATTTTAGCAGTTTCAATGCACTAGTAAATATAAAGCCAGGAATTAAAGTTTTGTGTTACATGGGATGAGGTGATGGATTTTGCTGGGGTGGCACCCAGCGTATCAAGACATGACCCAGTTTAGAAAAGTATGTTTTTTAAATTGACTCGAATCTTTGAGTTTGAGGCGAACCACCGTGCTACTACTCCAAAAGGGTCATCCAAATAAATAATGCATTAATATAAAACCAATTTATTTCTGTAAATAGGCTTAAACTAAGCGCTCTTACACGTCCCAATAAGCGCCGAGAAGAAGTAGTGCAATAACCTCGGTCACTATTGTCAGCCTCTTTTTAAATTGTATATAGTTTACATTACAAGATAAATGTACCTGTGCGAGCAGGGCAGTATTTATTTCCAAATATTTTTATCATTTATATAATCATTTACAGTATAATATCCTTTTTTAATTAAAGTTTTAATATGCGATTTAAATTTTAACAGGGGCAGTTCTACAATAGACGCTGGTATTTATTAAAAAAGCGAATACATTTTCCCATAAACGAATTACCCACTTTATGCAGTCTGAAATTGGGAACGGCAAGTTTATTCTTATTCTATTATTACATCTCCCTCTCTCTCATTTATTCAACAACATCATCATTATCATTTCAACCATAAAATGTCCACTGTTGAACATAGGCCTGCCCCAATGAAATGGCTTCCAGGTGAAGCAGCTATATAGACAAGATATTAATTTTAGAGATTCCTAAATTTGATCCATTTTGTATGTCCCAACTACAAATTATGTAACAAATATTTGATTATTAAATTCTAAAGATACAAAATTTATAGGTAAATGTTATTGCCAGACACAAGTAGCTTTTTAATGTACACTATTTGGTAAATAAATATCATAACTTTGAAGCTAACTGAAACTATTACATTTTGCTGATTTGAATTAAATTTATTTGAATAATGGCCATATAAATTTATCAATGTCTTTTGCACATTCTAGTACTAGCACTATTCTAGTATAATATCTAATATAGACTACAAATTGTTTATTCAATGATCCTAAAAGAGCAGGTTTGGCAGCGTTTACAGCTACGCCAAAAAAGCAACGAGTATAAAATCATTGTCTTAAAAAATATATAGCATTGGCACAGAATTATTCTTCTCCTTACAGTGTCCGAATTTTAATTCCTAGTCATTTCCGTAAAAAAAAATATCAGATTCAGGTGTGGATAATGTTGTTATCATGTCTAATGTTAACCCTAATTCAAGTCCATATCAATCATTGGTTATTTTTAACCAATATGTAATAAATAAAAAAAGTTAAACCATTACCCATGATATATGTCACTGCCTTTGACACGATATTTAGAGAAGTCGTCTCTGCGGTATTTATTAACAATATAGTGATTGGTGATGTCAGACTGTGACCCGCGTTGCGGAAACCAGTTCTGGACGGTGTAGCTTGAATTGAACACCAAGTCCAAAGAAGTAGATAGGCAGACCTAGAAAAAATTATGTCATGTATAAGTGGCATTGCTTGCACATTGCAGCTATGATAATGTGGTCAGATGAGACATTGACATCATAAAATAATATACAGGGTTCCTTTTGGACCGCCCGCCAAAATGAAATATTATTTAACCCTTTCCATACGGGGCCTTGAAAACCGAAGTGCGCCTCTCAATACGGGGCTTTTTTTACGCTGTTAGAATTTTTGTTAGACTTTAACTTACGATATTTTGAAAACTATAAGACTTACGGTATTGAAATTTTGAACATATATTCTGCAACTAATGTAGTTTCATAATCACATAAACATTTTACACTTTATTTGTTATTATTTGATAAAAACAAAGTTTATTCACATAAAATATAAAGTCCATTTCCGAGCTCCAGCGCACAGTTATTGATACACAAGTTATCTTTTTAAGCACGTTATTAAATTGTTAATAAATTCAGTTACAAATATAAAAGATATAAGCCTCAAAACTTAGGAAAAAACACCCATTTATAAAAGCAATGTTAGTCACTCTACTTTAGTGACGTGCCTTTGAACAATAATATCGATAACAAATTTCTTGAGTACGTAACTAGTAGGTATTATATTGCGATAATGATATTAAGTTTTAAATGAGCTTTACAAAATAAAACCAAAAATACGACAAAAAGTAGTTAAGTATTTTGAAATGTGGGAATATTCATTTATTAATTTATTTAAGGTACGACCCGCACCAGACATAGTATGTAATTTAAATAGCACAAACAACTTGACCGATTAATAGCAACTAGTAGACTGATTTCAACTATAAATAACTAGCTGACCCGGAAAACTTCGTACTGCCTAATAAACATTTTTTTTATTAGCTTTTCCAATGTTTTTTTTTTATTGATTCTGCTCTTCGGGGCGGAGACAAATCCAAAAAATTATTAACCATGAAATTCGGTTGAGCCGTTCTCGATTTATAAGTGTTTTAACGAACCCGACTTTGTTTTATAATAAAATTATATTGATGCTGAAGTCATACATCACTATAAATCCACCATTTTGTTTTCTCAAAGAACACCTCGCCAATACGGGTGGCATCATTAGATGCCCATGATTCGGTACTCAACTTTGTCGGTATTTTTTGTTATAGAGACATCTAGTAAATTTCTTGAATACTTCTTTCTCAAATAGATCAACCAATCCCGTACTAGACACCATCGATAAAACAGTAACTTACCATAGACATTTTTTTAGCAAAACTCGATTTTGTATTGGCTTTGCCAAAACATCAATAGATGCCACCCGTAAAGAAGAGTCACTTTTCGCTTGGCACCAATAGATGCCTCCCGTACGGAAAAGGTTAAGGGAAGTAATAAATAAATATTTTGTGTCAAAAAAATGATTTGCTTTTATACATCCAGATGTTACAGTCACTTTTTAAATCCTAAATTCCTACCCACATTTGATCATACTAGCGCTTGACACACAGCGGCGCCACAATGAGTTTTTTTTTAATTTTTGTCACAAAATTTATATAATCATGTCAGTCTTGCTCGAGTCATGGCTCTTTACCTTATGGTAATTAAGAATCAATCATAGGGAGTAAATTAATGGTTTGAGGTAAAAATATACTCACATGATCACAATTCAGGGCCTCTGTCCAGTTCAGAGTTTCAACCTTTGCAGAATGCTTGTGTTTATTGTATCGAGGGTTGCGATTATAGCGGTCATACAACACATCCATCTTCCACTGCGTGACGTTTGGGTTGGCGTGGGTACACCACTCAAGAACGTAACGCGCCCTCACACTGTCCGTGGATGGCCGTAGCGTCGTGTTGGCCTCCTTGAGGTGGCTGCATCTGATAGAGTTCTTCCCTTCAACACCACACAGTAACGATAAAAACACCACACCTGACGAAGCCACCCAAAAAATCATCATCGCAGAACACAATCGCATGTTTTTTTCACTACACATTCTTCTGTCACTGTTAAGCTGTGTACAATGCATATAACCAGTGTAGTACTCTCTAGTACAGTAATTTTAACACATCGTAAGGTGGTTTTGGTTTCATTTTTATGCTTACGTATAATTAAATGCAAAAGAAAGTCTAAAAATAAAGTAGTACACCCAGACACCCCTGTTTTGATAAATATTTTTTGGTTGACAGATAGCTAGGGATGTTCGTAAGTAATTGATTTAGATTAAGTTTAAGAATCGATTTACAAATACAATTTGAGCGCAATCAATTAATTTTAAAAGATTTTTTTTTAATTTTAAACTGTGAAAGTTTACCCTTTGATTGACGTCCTTAAAAAATGTACACAACTAAAAAAAATTGGTGTATATGTTGGAATATATTTGTAGTGAGGCAACACTGCCCTACTCTCTCTGTGGTCCATGGCGGCCAAGTGTACTGCTACTAAATGTGTGTTAAAAAATAAAAAAGCTCTTTCCAAATAAAATTATTGCCATTTTATTATAATTACAATAGTTTCCGCATGACATTTAAGAAGTTTACCATCCAGCCCATCCCACTTGTACTTTATATTATGCTCGCGGTTTTGGTACTATTACGTACTTTATTCACTCATTCCTTACTTGTGTCTAGTCTCATCTCTTGTTAAATAACGTTTTGATATTTTACTTTGTTGTTTTGATTTAGTAAGTTAAAATAAATTTAAAATAAATTATTTCACTCACTATAGTTTTATCGTAATAAAGATTTAACTATTGTTAACATTTAAAACTTTCTTATTTATTTTTTTAATTATTACTATCACAACACGGGTTTTAATGCAACACATACTTCTTTTCTTTGCATTTTTTTTCTAAACCTGATCAGTTGTTTTTTATAACTAAATAAGGAATTGGTAAATCGATTATACACAATTCGGATATTTTTTAAAAACTTGCTACATCCCTATAACCAACCGACAACGTGACGTTTTTATTTTTAATATTCTTTAACACAAACAAGCCATGGAATAGTATACCCTGCAGCTTTTGATAAAGATAAATTGCTTTCGGCAAACTCCTTGCTTCCGGTGGCTTCTACGGCGGCGGCGCGGCATTACTGTGCTGCTTGCATGGATAATTTTAATGTTTGTTACGCATTGACAGTTAATACATTGTCGGTCTCTTTTCTTTTTTACACTCTCATAGCTAGCTCAGTTTCCTCGAAACAGACTCACATGAAATAATCGTCAAACTAATGGACAGTCAACAGCACGTCGACCTACTCAAAAAATTAAAAAAAATCCAATAGATTTTTAACTTTAAGCCTGACATATAGAGATCATTTTCAAATCAGAAATTTGACATTTTGTGGTAGGTCGACGAGCTGTTGCCGTACATATTGAGTGTAAACTTAATTTACTCTTTGGTGTGGTGAACGAACAAACAGGAACTATCTGAGCCTACTTACTAAAACAGTAGTGTTTAAAAAATAATTAAGGAGAACCGAACGGATTGGCGAATAGCATTTCAAATAATATATTTTTAGTGTGCCTTTGTTCATCACTATCCTGTACATTATTAATCCAACGGCTTATGAACTTATTAAAACACATTTATTCTTTTAAATCGGAGTTTAATTTAAGTTAAAAAAGTTTGACATTTTGTTGTTGGTAGGTCGGAGTAGATAGATACCGACCGTTATTCTGTTTGATTGGAAGAATATCTATGGTTTAGTTAGGTAAAGCAAATAAAAGGCAAAATAATACCTCATCACTTTTACTAGTTGATTCCCATAACTTAAAATTATTTACATTCACACGTAACCAATGACTTATATAAACCTGTTTTAAATATTTGGACTAAATTACCCACCATCCTATAAACAGCATTTTTTGTGTGCCCTTTTATAATGCCACATGTGAAGGTACCGAGAAGGAATTTTGACATTGTCTATGCATTGTTAATTTACTTCCGTATACCTGCCGCCTCGCATCTGCCTTGCTACAGCGTCAAAATGGCGATCTTAAAATTGTATTTATTTAAATTTTATTGCACAGATTAAAAAAAAAACATAGTGGACTTAATTCCATGCCCATGAGGCATTCTCTACTAGTCGACCATCAGGCTAAACAGAGATCTTTTGTGGGCGATGCGATAAAGGTCAGTGCACTCATAAATAAAAAAAAAGAATAATTTAAAATCCGATCTGCTGCGCGAGCGACGCGTACATGGCCAACGCGGCCAGCCCCACCGCCGCGGCATGAGCCGCCCGCAGCCCGAGTACCGCCCACGCGCTCAGCGCGAACAGCTCGCCGACGGCGTCCTCCAGCAGCGCGCGGTACGGCGCGAGCGCGAGTAGCGCGAGCACTGCGGGCGTGTGCCGGGGCGGCAGGTCGCGGCGCGCGGCGAGCCACACGAGCGCGGCGGCGGCGGCCCCCTGCAGCAGCGCCACGTTGGACGCGGCGCACGCGCGCACGTAGCGCCAGTCGAACTCCGCGCCGCGGGCGCCCACCCACAGCGGGATGCTGCGCGTCACCACTACCTGGGGACAAACAGATATACCTAGTTTTAACTGTGCGCTAGTCTAGGCGCCTTTAAGGCTACCGCACACCGGTTGCGTCTGCAGCACGGTATTGGACAACAACATCACATACATTGCTCTGGAGACATATTTTTGAAGCATTCGAAATTAATCTTGAATTCGAATACGAATACGATTCGTGTGCGAACCGATTTTACGCATTTTTGAATCACTCGAATTCTGTGTTGCTATTATGGTAAAATTCTTTAAATATTTTCGTTTCACGCAGAAAATATTTAAAACCACAATGCAAAAACTTATTGATTTTAAAAACCGGCAATGAATCGCATGGAACGGAATGAAAAAAAAGTTTTTAATCTGTGAACTAGATATGTTTACTTGTCAAAGTCATACTTCTAAACTTTCTTCTACTAGCAGAATCGAAATACGAGTGGGTCGGACCACTCGTTGCAGAATTCACAGAATGAATTTCCAAAAATAGCGATTTTAGTCATTCGCATGCGAAACTTGCCATTTCGTATTCGAATTGGAATTCGCGTGATTCAAAAATACGTGTCCTGATCCTAAGGTAAGTAGCTAAAGCACTTGTGTTATAGAAATCGCAAACAACGACGGTACCACAACACCCAGACCCGAGACAATATATCGGGTGTAAAAAAAGGCTTAACCAAGCCGAATACCACATATTCTACGTATTATTACGATCATTTTTTTCTTTTACACTATACCTGGGAAATGACGGGTTACAGAGTTATTGACAGTCAAAGTTAAAAAATTTTTTCAAAGATTTTTACAAAATTGACTTCTGTTTCATAACACTAAACTTTTTTACAAAGAAACATGAAAAAAATGTTCAGTCCTTCTATCATAAAATGCCTTTAAAGGGCACAGCCGGCAATGAATCGTGCGCAGTGCTCTCGCGCCACCCGCTCTCCCGGCGACCGCTTACACACACAGGCTTAGTCTGTGGCGTGCGCGCTATACATTGCGGGTTAGAAATAAGTTATGTTTTTTGATACCCAAAATTATTTTTTTGCATTCTACTTGGTTTTAAGTATAGAATTCGTGGTTTAAGGCTTCGTTAAGCCTTTTTTTACACCCTGTAGAAAAGTTCGTTTTCCAAATTGACCCGACCGGGGATCAAACCCGAAACCTCAGAGATGGCGGCGCCTTAAAGTCCGGCGTGCTCGCCTCTCATTGCATCTGCGACACGCTGCGTCTTGAAGCAATTCACACCGGTACCACGGCGATGCATCTGCGACACCGTGTGTTCGTTTCGGATCAAATTACCTATTTGAGCGGTTCTTATAATTTTTCTCCTGTGGATCATATACACATTTGTATTTGCGTACTAAATTGATGAACTTTTCGCGTATTTCAAAATCCATGATCCTTAATAACTTAAATTTGTAAATATTTACAACTGAAGTGCCGCAGCCGGTGTCGCAGCTGCACGCAAACGTATGCGTCACCGCGGTTTGGCCTCAAATAAGACATCCTATGGAATACAACGTCATCATGCCGGAGCGCGTGTGCGACGTTGCCACTCCGCTCACTTTCGGTTTGTATCTCGCGAACTGCTTTGCGACTGACGCACGCAAACGCATCGCAATGCATCTGCAACACCGTCGCTGTGAACCTACGCGTACAAATTTATATATTACAAATCCTGACGCAATGCAGCACGTCTGCGACACTTTTTGGTGTGCGTCAGCCTTTATACAATGCAACTTTTTGCACCGATACAAACGCGCGACTGCATCGCGGCACTAGCGATTTACTTACAAACATTTGTATCGAGCTTTGTCGCGATGCAGTCGCGCCGCTATCAAATAGTCGCAGTGTATAAGGGTCCTAACACGAAGTGATAGGCTGATAACCTAGACAGGGCAGCTGCTGGACGCGGACAACCCCGAGCTGCTCGCTGTGGTGTTCTCTGTAGGCCAGACATAATACATTATTATGATCTCAAAATTCCAAAATAAAAGACAAGTGTGTCTCTTATGCCCAGAACACTTAATGAAACTCCAAGTTAATTAATAAAAGTTTGAGTTCTGAATCGACCACGAATCACAGCATGTGACAGAATTAGACCACACTGGTGTGTCGTAATGAGGAATGGACAATCCCTCTTTCAATGTCATTATTAATATGGGCTAAGAAATCTGGTACTATTTTGAAAGTGTTTTACCGACAACACAAGGTCACATTTTTTTTTGACGTGATAACGTCTTATAAATTGATGAACGCGCCGGCTGCACGCACGAATAAGTATCACATTCCGCGTGCGAGCGAGGGCGCGGAATAAGCGATAGAGAGGCACGATCTGCTTGTGACGCATCTATCTCTATTCCACTCCATCTGATTGGTCCAAGTAGCTCCAATGTTTTCTTATGACCAACTTTTAGTTTGTTATGAGATCATTGACAGTCAAGACTGAATGGAAAAAAGTACTACAAAGAATAAGTCTATTAGTTTAGTTAATCACTATAGTCTGTTTTCTACTTAATTTATTAGGGTTAAGGTCTAAATATAAATTATATTCAGTGACTTACCTCTGCACTGGCCCACCCGATAGCAGCAGTTAAAATCTTTGCATGTCCTTTTCCGGGCACCGCATTAAGAGCAAAGTACAAGCCCAGCAAGTCAGCATAGTCTACTGTCGCCTTCAGGATCTCCTGAAAACATTGAAATAAAAAAATATTTAGATTAACATTAATTCTCTTGAACTGGATAAGTTATAACATAATAAATCCTCTCACTCAGTTCACACACACATGTGATGGGGCCATTCTTATTAAATTGTTATCCTTTTTTTTCTGAGCATATGGGTTAATAAAATTATTTACTGATGTATGATGGGTTTAATCATATAGCACTCTAGTCTATATTATGATTAAGCCACATTAATAAAAGTTTATTAATATGTTATTGGGGTTAACTCCCTATAGAAATAGCTATTATAGCCATTTCTATAGCTTGGACAATTTGTGAAATTGTGACTTAAATTAATGTAACTGCTAAAAAACTAAATTTTAATAGTTTGAAAGTATGTAAATAACATTTGTTGAGCAGTTGGTAATAATCAAAGGTGTAACAAAATGTAATAATGCAGTGTCTGGTAAGAAAAGTAGCTCAGTATAGAATTAACAAGAGTTGAATGGCTATGAATTTACCCCTTGATCAATATTAATGATGATGATTGATCCTTGCAGATTTCTGCGATATTGACTGCTTTTTCTCATCAATTCTACTGTAATAGTCAGCAGTGTCCACACTCACATGCTTTCAAATGCCTAGTGTAACTTATAGAAAGTCCTTTGCTGATCATAGGCTGATACTTAAAGATATGTTGATAGAAGAGATTTGAATTTGATAATAATTTTGTGTCAGGTTTGGTAGCAAGGTTCGAAGACATGTAATAACAATTGGCTGTGTAAATGCTGCTATTTAATGCACACTCACCAAAAATACGTCGTATTCACCATTCAATTGGTTATCAGAGTCAGGAAAGAATGTAGCCAAGAGTAACATTTTACATAGCTGGGTGAAAATGTACAGCCCTCCTGCATACACACATTTGGAGAACGTCGCATATTCAGATCTGTAACACAGAAGTCGAACGCATGTCACCAAAACTTGTATAATTTGGTTCAATTTAATTTAGGGCACCAAATACAGATAAGTAACTTACATTCCTGAAAACTTGTAAGCCATATGATACGGTGCATAGACCAAGGCCAAGCAGTTTCCAAAATGATAAAGAGTCATTATTGTTTATGTTATTAAAGTACACAATAAATACAACACTTAATTAAATTAATACATCAATTCACAGTTGAGACGCTCTTAACCTCACATCACATTAGCCTCTTTGACATTAGCTGACTGACATGATGAATGAATGACAGACGGTTAACATTAGTTTGACAGAGCGTGTCATCGACCCGTTGCAACCACTCCGTTTCTCTCATTTATCAATTTAGATTCGATTAATACAAACTTATAATAGACTTGCCATTCACCAGTACCTACCAAGCAGTTTGTGACGATGTATTAATGTTTGGTTCATTTTAATTTCTATTAGTAAGCTATTAACCATCACCATCAATATGTGAATTAATTACATAAAAAAGGTCCATAGCTCGAACAAGACTAGAGACAGCGGAATGAAACGTTTTTGTGCATACATTCCGTTTTCGCAGCATAATCGCCACGCACGACATCAAACAAACTGATTATAACGCTATGTTATACTCAGTAAACATTTTAATATAATGAAATGTATTTTTTACAAAAAAAGATTCGCTTTTTGCAAGACATTATTTTTAATTTTAATATTTTAGCTTAGTTTTTAGTGGGTTTTTATGTAATGTAAGTGAAACGAAACGTTGTTAACGCGGGAGAGTGTCGATTGTCAAAAGTTTCATAAAAAAAATATTGTTGTTTTTTTGTTAACGCAAGCAAGCCGTTTCTATTTTTATTTGTTAACTCTAATAAATAAATGAATAATTATTGCATGTTCTTTTTAATATCATATAACTTTAATTCAGTAGTCCGAAGAACACCATTAATTGTACAAATTACAAAAACTTACTAAAAATTTAAATAAAACCTTATTTTATTATTTATCTAATAAATTGTGTATAATTCCATTAACACAGCATAAAACAGCCAAGACAATCTTTTACTTTTTAGGGACTACAAAACATGAAGGGGTAAGTTATAGAAAGAGATGCAAAATGAGGGGTGCTGTATAAAAGGGGTAAGTTGTTTAACCCTTTCCTTTTTTAGCACAGGCGCAAAAGGGTGTGGGGTTTTTTACCCAATGGCAAGGTAGGATTTGTCAAATTTTGAATTAATTTGTCCGGAGATCTCTCCGGGGTAGTTCGCTGGGTGCTCCGGTGAACTTCCTGGACAGTCGCCTTTTGAGTCTGTCCGGACCAACCACTCTTGCATATTTTTGAAGGGTGATTTAAATATTTTACAGTGAATGGCTTTCATGTTCTTGGGTTTAATAGCAGTTTAAAGAATTTATTTATACGGGGTCATATTTTAGAGAAGTTTAGCATTGAGTGTGGTGAAGTTTGTGAATTATTATTTCGGATTGCTTTTCCTCATTTTTGTTTAGGTAAGTTTTATTGGTAAGAATTAAAATTGCCTTTCAAATGTTTAGGAAAGTCCTTACACTTTTTAGGCAGTTTTGATTCTGTCTAAATGTAAAGAGAATTTTTTTATGAGACTTGCTTGAAGTACGTCATAATATTAAGACTCCAAGCATATTTGATAGGTATTCCTTATTGTGGTTTGATAAAGTAGCTTTTTTAAAACTTATTTATGAATATTTTCTTTTACACTTGCATAAAATATAAAACTAAAAACATTTTTGAAACTAAAAACTCATTAAAAAAAAGAGTGTTAGTGTGTTAAGTTAAATTAAATTTTCCCTTTTTAATATTTTTTACTATCTAAGGAATTATTTTTTTCTCTTAATTTTTTATTTTATTTATTTATTATTAGAGGTAGTTTTACTTTACCAGGGTTTATACAATATTAAAATACATCAGTATAGCATCTATTAAACCACTTAAAGGTCTTCACAAGTAACAATAATCTAGGAATTAACAAAACATATCAAAACATAGCCAAAACTTAGAGAGTGAATCAACATTCAGAGCCTCACACTTTTATAATGGTAATTTTTTTGGTAAAACTTTAATAATTAATGAGACCCATGAAGTAAGCTATAGTCTGTTTACAAAAAAAAAAGTGATCAAAAACTGTTTAATGGAGAAGATAATGGTAAATATAGAAGGTCGTTCATACAGATCTAATAAATAAAAATAAATTCGCCTAATCAATAAAAACTACTAAGACTCGAGAGAATTAACGCCCATTTATCTATAAATCCATTTATTATTTTTAAAGAAAAACAAATATTTATTACACATTTTAGGAATATTTTGACGAAACCTTTATTAATAACTGTCATTTCCTACGTAAATACATATTTAAATGTAAGTATATAAGTAACATATATAGGTACAGTATTTAGGTAACATACAATGTGATATGTACTGTATTACAAATTAAAATAAATACTTACTTATTCATTGTTTTCATAACATAATTTAGAAAATACTCGTAGTAAATGTACCTAGGTATATTAAAATGTTTAATGGAAGAATGAATTTTATTTGACTTCTGCCATTTTTTTCGCTTCTTTGTGTAGTAGCTAAAGGTTAACTACTTAACATTTAGGCTAACCACAATGATTGAGTCTGACCAACAGGGTATGATCTTCGTTCAAGATAAACTTTTTATCATTTGTCACATTATGCTATGCAAATAAATAGAAGATTTTAATTATTCCTCCTAGGGCATTGTTCTCGTAGAAGCAATAGTCAGGATATAGGTAAGTACTAGAATTTCTTGCGAGCTAGTTGATAATTGCCATAATACCTCCGTCGAAGATGGACAGACATTTTTTGTTTGTAGGTAGATACTGGTTAAATTGAAGAGTTACTTATTTATTTAAAGTACAGTCTTTTGTTAGTTTGGGGCTAAATGATTGGTGTGATGGAAATAATTTTATTTTTAGTCGTACAACAAATTATTATGTTATACTTCGTAAGTGCAATAATATCGATTTAGTTTAGTCGATCGACAAGTAGAAGTACTTACTTACACAACCCCTTTTGATAAGTAATTCAGTTTTGAGACTCATAACGTGTCAAGAAATGTTAAGTACCTACTTCAACTACTTACATAACTCGCTTTTCTACTTACCTACCTATTATGTGTAAGTCTTCTCTTCCTATGGGTGTCGTAAGAGGCGACTACAGGAGAACCGCCACAAGAAGACGGGCAGCAGCGTCTCCTCTCCACCATTGGCCAAACTGCGATCGCCAACCCGCCTGCCAAGCGTGGCGATTATGGCAAAATCCTCCTTTTGGAGAGGCCTGTGTCCAGCAGTGGACTGATATAGGCTGGTGATGATGATGATGATGATGTTGTGTAAGTCAATATCTGAATCTTGCCACTGAGAAAATGTTTAAATATTAATTATAGGTAATTAATGTTAACTGTGAGCAGAAGGCCCAAAGTGTTATCGTAAAATATTTAATCGTGCAATCGCTCTACCTACTAGCTGGCATAAAACACAAAACGTGATTGAACTCCCAAAACTCCACCCAGATAAGTAGTCGCATCATTTGAGACGAAAAGAATAAAATAAAAGCGTTTGGGTTGCGCGGTCCTCTCACGTCATCCCTCCATTACAGCATTGTCTGCGCGACAATGGAGATAGAAAATAAAGAATCGCAGCCATTAGGTAAATTTCCTTATTCATTTTTTGCGACACCCTCGTGTGGGGAAGGTTATTTGTCATGCGGCGAGCGCTGTGCCGGACGCCCCGCGAGATCTCAATCTTCCGTGTCGCTGGGACACTCGACACGCTTTTTACCTACCCCATAATCGATGGCCGATGTGCACGTTCTTGTCACAACGGCACTTGATAAAATACCCTCACAGGTAGTTAAAGTATTGGCAAAACGCGCCGAAATATGCTTCTTATGCTCGATTGATTGTCACTTTAATTATGTGTCTGAGTAGGTACTAATTAGCTAGGTAGCTTGTGTGGTGTGGACTGTGGCTCTTAGCGGCTAGTTGACTAGTGGCTCCATGTTATGTTATCATTAAGTATTTCTTATTTTGGGGCATTTCAGAAAATGATTTTTTAAGGAGGTCATAATTCGTATCTTTTACCTACCTAATTTTAAAATCTAGGAAAGTTAATCTAAATGCTATCTAACCCTGGAAATTCAGGAGGTTAAGGTATCTCCTAGTATATTTATTTTTCTATCCTGATTAATACTAAAATCTTCGTCGCCCACAAAAAGTAGACAGCCAACTTCATATTGTCACAAGTATTGGACGATGTTAATAGAATGTGCCATGTAAGTAAGTCCTTAACAAGGAGATACAGCACTGTGTTGTAGAATAGAGTTATTAAAACAACACAAGTATTATAATATCCAGACCTTCACATAGTTCCGCCAGGGGGCCCCACACCACTCTTCCCCTTTCGCCCACGCGGTTCCCGAGTGTATCTCATTGCAAAATATGTATGTATCTGAGCGCGCCCGTCGCTCAATATTCAGTGGCATATAAAACCAGATTGGACTTTTTGATCCAGAACCCATCAGAAGACTACCGAATATTTTTTCTACTCAACATACATTTATGAATTTGTAGAGAAAATGAGATTATTTGGACACATTGGCTTTCATTTCAAAGTAGATAATTGTTGACGTAACTAATTGACCATTAGAGAAAAAATTGTGTACCTACTTATAAAACAATGTTCAAATCTTAACATACCTACATGTAAAGTATTTTAACTTCTTCCAAACCCGGTTCATCATTAATTCTACTCTACCTATCTTGTTAGTTTAACTGCAGTTAATAGAGTCATCATGACGGTGTTGACTGGAGTTCAGCTACATCTTTGATAAACACGTTTGTGGCAATGGAACTAAAAAATGAATAAATAACTCAGATCAATTACACCCTGTGTTTTAAACAGTGTTCAATTGTCTTCAAAAGTATTGTTAGAGCCTCTTGTTTAGTTTCAATTTGCACTTGATACCATTGTAAGCATACAAGATATCGCAATAAAAAAATTACGAGCGTGAAACAAAAATAGCATTGTGTATCGGGTGCGGCAATTTTGCATCGAGATCGATCGGAGGGGGCGCGGGCCGTGAGCGATGTCGCGAGGGAGTTTGCATGGGGTCACTGTAAGCCGTTTCCGATAAGGCCCCCCGGGGGCGAACTGCCGAACTTTCGGCATTCGGCTCAATACGCGCTTATCTGCCTGCCGCACTCGCCTGCAGCGTACGTGCTCGGAATAATGCATCTACGCACTATCCGAATTGATATCATAATCAGGACTCCGGTACTTCCAACGCTGACCGTGTCAATCTCTAAAATTAAAGCAATGACGCTATGGACACTTTCTAAATCAATAACAAAAACGACTTTTGTTTTAATCACGGTTTGTGAGTCGATTTTTTAAAGTAGGTATTTGACTTTGCCTAGATAAGATAAGATAAAAATTCTCTATTTGCATAAAACATGGTAAATCAATCAGTTATTAAAATTCTTGTTAATACAGCACATTCATGTTTAGTCAATTTGAAAGACATACAAATGTAAATGCATATTGGACATTATACAACTCAGTCAGGTGTTTTTATAACACCTAGTGCTTTTTGTCGAAGAATTCTTTTAGGTTGTAAAAGCACTCCATTAGAAGCCATAAACTTATTCAACTGTAACATTTTATATTTGTTTGGTATCTTATTATATACCGTGACACACATAGTTAACTAACACCACAGAATAAATAATAGTAGTACATCTAACTAGTTGAACTTGAAAAGACATCATAATATCTATCTAGTATGTCAACACAAAATCAATTATTAAAACTTGAACGATGTAGCAGATAGGTGAGTTAGATTAGATTACCATTACCTAAAATTTATTTTAAAAGGCATAGTAGGTAACCCATACTTATTATAGAACCATTATAAGTGCACATACGTAATAGTAATTGTATATTTACATCGCGGCAGGCCTCACCGGCTCTCGTATATATTCATAAGGTATCCCGTATCTTTTTACTGATCATAAATATTAAAGACGGTCCGTGCCACTAGGATTTTCAATTGGACAGAGGCTCCCTCCAGATTTTAGGCTTCCTCTTTCCGCGGATTAGAACGGTTTGATGTATGGCCGCGGGTGGCGGTAAATCAAATTTTGATTGCTATTTTCTTTGTGGAAAGTCGGAATTCTCCAGCGGGATTGGCGCGTCGTGTAACGTGGGTTAACCGATCCCCAGGCGCGCCGCCTTCGTCTTATGTGGATTTCACCTATAATTCCTATTTTCGTACTCCGGAGTGGAAGTAAAACCGGTTTTATTTTATTTTTTGATGGAATAGGTATCAGTTTTGTCGCAAAAGATAATGGCAAATTTTTTTCGGTGACATTTTCCTAAATACAATCAAGAGCATGAATTCGGATCGCTTACAAAATATTTTGTATTTATTTATGTCTATTCATGTTCTGGGAATATACAAGCAGTAAATTAATTCTGGTATTCCACTTATTAACTTAAACATCAATGATTATACTACTATTATACTTTTTTGGTTGCTCGGATACCTACAGGTAAAATTTTATTGACTAAGTGACTCGAATTCAATACTCTCGCTCGAGTGTATTTGTATACTCAATTAGTTTTGCAGATATTTTCAAAAGTAGTTAAACCTTTTTAAATTGAATATTTGATACACCAAAATAAATTAATATCTTTATTAGTAGGTAGGTATGAAGAATAGTCCTAATGCTTACTTACCTACCTGCTTAAGATTTTCTAGGCAGATGATAAGAATTGCTCCGTAAAAATAAATTGAATTTTCCTTAGCAATAGCGCACTTAAAACGATTTCCAACATAATCACAAACTCCAGCCGATCGAGCCTTGGTTTACTTAGGGTTATCGTAATAAAATTTGGTTCCATAAGTTGATTTTAGTGAAATAACGTGGATGAAGGACGGGGCGCGCTGTAACCGCTCGTGTGATCCAATTGCGGGACCGGAGACCGAAGGAATCAAATTCGGGCCCTTTAAATATTTGAACTGATGCGACTCCACGGCCTGGGGGTTTTAAGTGCTCCGATGGGGATCGAATACCATTTTGTAACTATTTCTCGGAAATGTATAGAAATAAATCGGCCCTGTGTCAATATCACGATTGCAAATGATGCACGATCTTTTAGGCCATTACAAATCATAGATTTTGGTGGTTGATACTTTCTCTAGTGCCTCTAAACTATTTTATTAACCAGATTTAATAAAAGTGAATGATGATGCTAGATAGAAACCATCTTCCATGTTTTTCATGCCATTGAAGCAAATTCTACTCGAGTTTGAATGCATGGTACAGGTAGGTAGTTAATCTTTAAGCAATAAAAGTAGTTAAATACTTAATGTAATTTGTGTACGTCGTGTGTATACGGAGAGTGCCGTGAGGGCGTGTGCGGGCTAGGGAGGCGGGCGGCCTCCTCCATCGGATAAAAAAAGGATCTCGAGAAATTCTCGACCCTTTTTATACTAAATAGATAGCTAACACGGCCTGAGTGGAGTTTCAATAGATGCTTTCTCGGCGGAAGAAGCGACCTGTAAAGAATCGAGTCGAGGGGCCGGTGAAAAACCATGTTATATAGCCACCTCTCCGGCGCCCAGTGCGTGTCACAGAGTTTTTCCTTTTATTTTTTACGCGTGCCCTCCTCAGAGGGATAAGAGGTGGAATTCTTTTTAAATTGGGAATGTTTTCTAAGAGGATTACGATTTGCGGAGGTGCGCCTGTGAGCTATTGGGAATAAAGGATCGTGTGGTGTGCTTTGTATTTTAACATGCTTAAAATTCTTTGCCGGGGGCGGCGGGAATCGCTCCTAGACGAGGGAAACTTGTAATCCCGGTTATATTGCGTCGTAACATGTTGTTGCGATTGTTCGAAGTCTTCAATGTCTGGAAATTCAGTTTAGAAAACTAAACATTTATTTGTTTTACCTAAACAGTATATTGAATTCTAAGTTATATTAAAATCTAAATTAAACTATACATAGGAGACATAGGTTCTTGTAGAGTGAGGGCGCGCACTCTGCACTCTTAAACTCATAACGAACTATCTGGATCTGTTTCGGTGCATAAGAGTAGAATTAGGTAGGTATTCATGATTTACTACAAAATCAGAAGAAAAAATTGCGAAATGCACAACAGCATATATTATGGTAAAATACATTCTGTGAGCACTTAGGTATTTATTTAATTAAAAAAGATACACAAAGAGTGCAGCTTGGCTGGGCAGCATTTGGGAAATTGCGTCATATCTTCACGTCGACACTGCCGCAGTGCCTGAAAAGCCGGGTGTTTAACCAATGCGTCCTACCAGTTTTACCCTACGGAGCCGAAACGTGGAACATGAGAGTCAAGTTGGGCCACCGACTACACGTCACTCAGCGTGCTATGTTGGGGATCTCATTAAGACATACACACATAAGACTAAGGTGAATGATATTGTCCAAAAATGTAGCAAGCTGAAGTGGCAGTGGGCTAACCATGTCTGTCGCAGAACCGACGAGAGGTGGAGCAGGAAGGTTCTCGAATAGAGACCACGCTTAGGCAAACGTAGTGTAGGACGCCCCCCGGCTAGATGGACCGATGACCTGAAGAAGGCAGCTGGCAGCGACTGGATGCAAAGGGCGGGAGATCGTGCGCTGTGGCGCTCCTTGGGGGAGGCCTATGTCCAGCAGTGGACTGCAACAGGCTGATAAGATGATGATGGCACAAAGAGTAAGACACTCAAATCATCATCATTTTAGCCATAGGACGTCTACTCCTACGTAGCATGGCTTTCCCACATTGGAAAATCTCAGTCTCACATCTCAAGGTCTCAGTTTAAAAATGTTTTATTTCTTTTACTACCGCATTATAATTTAAAAACATTATGTAATAAATAAATAAAATAATATATTTATTTTATTACTACCGATGGCGCAATGCGCGAGTGCTCATCGAGATCATTTTTTCACAACAACGTCAACAATCACATTTTATAATGACTGTAATTTGTTCTTTGATTAATTCGTGACGCCTCGACTACGCCCATCATAAAACGTTGAAAGCCTCTTCAACGATAATTCTTATTCCCACGTTGCAGAGGGAAAAAATGGAAACGCTTTATTATAGGAACCCAATAATGGTGCTAATAAACCGAGTGACCATTACTCGCTGCAAAGCCGCGCACAAAGGCGCTATCGAAGAGGAATAATTGTCAAAATGTTGAGCTGTACAAATTGTGCTCATTTAAACTTATTTAGTGTCGGTTAGGGGCGGGATTGGAATGTCAGTGCGGATGCAAAGCGGTGCATGCGCGATTATCCCTCGCATTTGCAGTTTGCGACAGGGCTTTAAAATTTCGCCCCCGCCGTTTGTTGATTCTCTCGAAGCTTTGCGCAATTTGATCATTCTCGAAGTAGACCTGGAGATTGCTTCTCCGTCTGAATTATATTTTGTTTTGTATTTTTCAATTCTTAAGAGAACATTAACTGTACCATAATTAAAGACCGTCTGGTCTAGTTGTTCGTGCAACAGACTGCAAAGCCTTTTGCGGGTTCAAATCCCGCAAGGAATGAACATATTTTGTATTGTACTTGAGTTATTGATTATTTAAGTTAATAATGTATTATATGCTTATTTATTATCTAGTTACCATGTACAAGCTTTGCTTAGTTTGGAGCTAGATAGGTAATTAGTGTGATAGTTAGATTCAAAATATAAAAAAAATACTTTGTAAACTTTACTTCTCATTTCTCTTCTATACCGAGCTTTCATTACAGAGTTTTATAGTTTATAATATCTAACTTACGTCAGTTTTATGACGAGCGCTGACTCCGCCCTCATAGCATCTAATGTTTTTTCAGGCATCTATTTTTTAAATTAGTCTTATTATTGTGATTCCAGTTTATTAATGAAAGAAGCTTAGGTTCAAGAATGTGTGTACAAAAAAAAAAGGGTTCCGTACAAACCTTAGATCTAAGTATTTGATATGAATTTCAACTTGATAGCTCTACGCGTTCATGAGGAAAAAAGTAATAAGTTTATATTTATTAAAAAATATATATTTTGTAATGTAACTAAAAATTTAAGGTTTTCGGAATTTTTCCTTTATGTGTGCTATAAAACGTTGCTTCATGCCAAATTTCAAGATTCTAGGTCGACTGGAAGTACCCTTTAGGTTTTGATTCCCTTGCGAGTACTTGCGAGTTTCAAAATATGCAGCTTAAATTGCTGTTTCTTTTAATTGCGTTGACATAGAAGTTTGATTTTGTTACAGCTTAAAGGTATTATAGACCTGAGTATTTGGTATGAATTTCAATTTAATACCTCTACGCGTTTATGAGGAAATGGGTAGTAAGTTTAAAATTATTAAAAAAATATATATTATGTGATGTAACTAAAACATTTATGGTTTTCGTAATTTTTCCTTTATCTATGCTATAAGACGTTGCTTCGTACCAAATTTCAAGATTCTGAGTTCACGGGAAGCACCCTGTAGGTTTTGATTCCCTTGCAAGTGTCGAAAATTTGCGGCATAAACGGCTGTATCTTTTGATTGCGTTGGCTTAGAAGTTTTATTTTTTCACAGCTTCAAGGGACAGTAGACCTGAGTAATTGATATAAATTTCAGCTTCATACCTCCACGCGTTCCTGAGAAAAAGGGTCTTGACAGACGGACGGACGGACAGACGGACAACAAAGTGATCCTTTAAGGGTTCCGTTTTTTCCTTTTGAGGTACGGAACCCTAAAAACAACATTCAGTCGAATTGAAAAGAAAGGAAGAAAGAAAAAGTATTTATTTGGCCCATATCACAAATAATAGAAACAACATAAGTACAATCAGTAATTAAGAGCAATACTGACTTTTGACTTTTACTGATAATTGAGAACCTCCTCCTTTTTTTGAAGTCGGTTAAAAACTAGTTTCTACTACCTATATTAACAATTTATTTTACCCTTTGTTAGTGTTGCTGTAAGCTATTAGCTTTAAATACCCTAGCCCTTAAACTACGTTTTAGAGCCTGCGAGGGAGTGTCGTGTAAAAAAATATTTTTCTTGTTGCTACAAAGCCGGGGGTTCTACGCTTTAAACTGCGCCCGCCCTCAATAATTGAGTTTCGCACTCATGTCCGACGTCGTTCGCATGTGATTGTTATTCAGGATCGTGTGACAGGTGGTTTGAATAATGCTAGCTTTGAATAATATTTTCATTCGGAAGCATTTGGACTGTGTGGGCTTACTCCCAAAGGCCCACAGCTCTATTGTTCTTCCTTTCTCATCGGGTCTATGAAATTTAAAAAATCTATTTTAAATGTTCATACTTGGATTACCAAGAGATTTATCCGAAGTACAATCAGCAAGAACGATCCAAGAGAGTTTGTGCTATCTGTATCGTCAGAACATCATTTTTTGGTGCTCGATTCATTATCGTTGTAGAAAGTGCCGGTTTATTGTAAGCTAATCAACTTAAATAACACGTGAGATGTGACAATAATTGAGTGCTTCAAATATTTTACTTTTTTAAGTCTAGTCTAAAGACAGTGTGACACAATAAAGACTCCTTGTTAATCTAGCCACTTTCTTTTATTTCATAATAAATAATATTGGTTTCTTTCCTTATAACCACCTTTTGCTGTTGACTGTACCAAATATTCTCATAGACCCGCTGGGAAAGAAAATGCTTGTTTATTGTTAACGTCGTGGACCCGTTGGTAATCAAAGTATAAACCATTTTTGTAAGCCCTGTGTGTGTTAACAAATAATTTCAAATAGGTCATTACTTATCAATTGACTTACTTTTATAAGCTAGCACACCTCTAACAATTTATTTTAATGTTGCTTCTTTGCCTAACGCTTCTATTTATCTATTGATTTCAAAGCGATTTAAAATCAAATTTTACGAATAATTGAGAAGGAACCGGTTTTCTTTCAGAATAATAATGCCTGTGAATTATTTCTGAATGGTGTCAACATCTCAAATGGAAGGCTAAGATTATTTCGTCTTTCTATTGTCGACATAAAAAATATGCGCGTAATTTTCTGGACAACAGTTAATAGGTTTAGCGAGAGTGCAATATGATGTCGATCCGCAGCCGGATGTGAAACAATAGTCTGAGTATTCCGGGTTTATGCGTTATTAAGATCATTTTACTATCACGGCTACATCCCGCGGGCACATAAACCCAGTTGTAACACGATGCCGGCCATTTTCCAAATGTCCCCGAACATAATTGCGACTTGGGATGTTATTTCTAATAAAAACGCGCACTTATTCACTCATAACGTCTAACCATATTAATTTTAACTATCACGTAATGCTTGTAGTTGGTAGAACTGTCCGTCTTTTGTTCCACTTAAGTAAGAAAGCATTGTGTGTGAGGTGTGGTTGTTTCTGAGGGGTAACTTCATAACTTGCTTGAAAGCTTAACATATTTATGTTTGCCTCTTACATTGTCAGGGAAATGAAACCAAAAAGAATGTTTTCACGGGTGTGTTAGGTATCTATGCCCTATGCAATCAATGACTTTAATGTACGTAGCTTACTAAATGACTTTTTAGCCAAACATTTATTATAGCTTTTATTATTTTATATTTATATTTTTTTTTATTCAAAATCCACAGCTCTTAAAAAGTTACAATTCACATTTAAAACTAACTGCCGTAAATGGATTCTATATAAGGTGTAAGTGAATTAGTGTCAGATATTTTTAGGAGTAACTTATGGATCACATATAAGATAAATTTAAAATTATAGAACAAACTTTAATTCACGCACCAAGTAATATGATATTATGATGAACAGTGTAGTATGATTATTTGAATGCATTAATGTAATTCTGGAGAGGTTATGAATCGGCTAGCGTTGTGTGAGTAGTTTACTTGTGGTGTTTGGGTTCATGTACAGGATGATGTAGATTCTTTATTTTTTTGATTTTTTTAAGTTTCTTCTATAATTTTTATTTATCTTATATGTGATCCATGTGATAGTCTAAGTTACTCCTAAAAATATCTGACACTAATTCACTTACACCTTATATATACATCTTTAAAAAACACAGTCATATGGAGAATTCGATCTGTTCTGTTCTGTTCTACTTCTGGAATAACTTCTGTTGGCGTTATCCTCGCCATCGTGAACAGAAGTGAAACAATGCATGTGCTTGAAACGACTAGCTCAAATGAAAGCTGATTGGTGGAAGGGAATGTCGTCATTACGCGTTTTCCTACAGCTATTATACTTACCTACCTTTAAAATAATTAACTTTGCATAACATTGAATCCAAATCAAAGGCACGCAATATAGCATGGCCTGTGTCTCCAGCCTTAGGTCGATAAAACGGCTACATTATAAACGCGCGATGTGCCGCCATCGCGGAATGCGCGCGCATTAAAAGTTTATTGTTCACGCCGCACGCGCATTACTCGCCTGTCAGCTTTACGTACTGTACTCACTGTCGCACTTCATTCCCAAAGGACGACGCAAACATTAAAAGAGATTATTATGATTGTTAAAAAACCGGCCAAGTGCGAGTCGGACTTGCGCACGAAGGGTTCCGCACCGTTTACTATAAAAACGGCAAAAAAATCACGTTTGTTGTATGAGAGCCCCCTTAAATATTTATTGTTTTCTGTATTTTAGTATTTGTTGTTATAGCGGCAACAGAAATACATCATCTATGAAAATTTCAACTGTCTAGCTACCATGGTTTATGAGATACAACCTGGTGACAGACGGACAGAAAGACAGACAGATAGACAGATAGAAAGACAGACAGACAAATAGACAGATAGACAGATAGATAGATAGACAGACAGACATACAGACAGACAGACAGACAGACGGACAACGGAGCCTAAGTAATAGGGTCCCGTTTTACCCTTATGGGATCGGAACCCTTAAAATGAGTTTTTGTAGTACTAGAGCCCTTACTTATTACATCGTGTTCTTAGTTTTATAGCCGTTACATAAAAAGTATATAACTATTCGTATTCATTCAGCTACAAAGATAGTCGTTTAGGTTTTTCAAGCTCTTGAAATAATATTTTATAAGCTACCTAACCTGAAAACAGAATACACTCATTTGCAGCCAAATGGATAACAGCAAAAAATAGATAGATATGAGTTTAAACTTTAATTAATTGATTAGGATTTACTGACGCACATGCCTAGGTAAAAACGTTAGTACATTGATCTGCTGAAGGGATCAAAATATTTTTAATTTCTTGTTGTCAACCATAAAATAACTGAGCAAATTATTTAAATCATCTAAGATGCGACCTTTCGTTGGTCAGACACTAGCACATGGTAGCACATTCAGATAGATCATTTTGGAATAATTGTAAATCATTACAATTTAAAAATCGGGAAAACGTAAGGCAAAAGAGTGAAGATGAATATCTTCAGTCAGACAGCCTAAAATTTGATGTGAAGAGCAATTATTTAGTTTAGAGAGATTTAAACATTACTACTACAGTCTTCAGTGTGATGAATCACTTTCACAGACAAGTCACAAATGTCACAATATTCTAATGGTATTATTTAACAGAAATCCATACTAATTGGTTTTGCCCATTGTCTTATATCTGCTCTTGGGCAGAGAATGTGTGAAGTTATCACAATTCACTTGACGAAATAACAGAATCTTGCTCTTAGCTTTAAGTGTCGTTTGAGTATTTGCTTGTTAACTAGCACGTTTAATCTATCGTTTTAAATGTTTATTTGGCCAATTGCAATTCTGTAATTTGTAATTTCAAAAAAGTATAAAGATCTTATTAACTTTGCTTTTCCAAACAATTACAGGCTAAATTATTCCGAAAGTTAGCCATTCCATTCTTAGCGTTATACTAACCTACCACTTAGGAGAAAGGTGTAATTTATCATTTGCTCTCGACGCACGCTGCTAATGCGTCATTAAAGTTATCAGCGTGTTCATTACCGCAGTTTGAAGACTCCGGTAATGATGAATGACTGATCAAGATATATCGAGACTAAACAAAGCGTGAAAGGGTTGTGTGACGCCGCATTATCGGTAAGTGATCGATGGCCGTTCTTTGTCATTGCGAATCATTTTGTTGCGGGTTTGGGAACATTATATACCTTTTAGGGCTTTTAGTACCTACTCAATTTGGGGAAAAGGATAATATGTCCGTCTTTGTTAGAGATCGTCACCATAGAGCTGTTAGAAAGGCATGATCCAGAAGACGTATTTTTGAAGCATTCGAAATGAATCTTGAATTCGAACACGAATACGATTCGTGTGCGAATTCTATTTCTATCACTTCCGATTTTACGCATTTTGAATCACTCGAATACTGTGTTGCTATTATGGTAAAATTCTTTAACTATTTTCGTTTCACGCAGAAAATATTTAAAACCGGAATGCAAAAACTTATTGATTTTAAAAACCGGCAATGAATCGCATGGAACGGAACGAAAAAAAAAGTTTTTAATCTGTGAACCATATGTTTACTTGTAAAAGTCATACTTCTAAACTTTCTACTAGTAGAATCGAAATACGAGTGGGTCGGACCACTCGTTGCAGAATTCACAGAATGAATTTTCAAAAATAGCGATTTTAGTCATTCGCATGCGAATCTTGCTATTTCGTATTCGAATTGGAATTCGCATGATTTAAAAATACGTCTCCTGGGTCGTTGAAAGATAAATATTAAAAACATCGGGAAATTGCATACCCTAGGTGTGTGGAAAGAAGTGATAACCTCTGTCAATTGTCTTATATTTCCATTATCTGAAATCTGGAATCACTATAGGTAGGTACTTATAAAAACATATATGAGTAAGACTCTTTTTGAGTGCAGTATGTAGTATATTAGTTTATGGTAATCCTCGAGATTGTAGCATTCGATATCGGTACCAATCCCAAATGGTAAGCGATCACAAACGCTTAGTTGACTTGCCTAGAGTGACTGGCAACTGACTGAGTGACTAGTCGATAGGCAATCAATACAATCCATTAACATAAAGACGTTTTATGAAATTTCCCGCCGAAAGCGCCGCCATGATTAATATTTGCGGCGTGACTGGCGCGCAAACGGAACCTTTCGCTTATCTATTGCCCCGATACGTGTCTTATGCCTTGTTTGTATCGCCTAATACACTGGTGTGCAGATAACCTTTGAAATCGATCACCAAACACAATTTACTAAAGGGTTAACTTGTACGTAAATGATATTTTATTATTATGTTGATAGTAATAATTATATTACGCACCATACGTAAAGAATAAAGATGTAATAAATTATCATCAATATCGTCATCATAATTTACCCTCGTTGATTCTGCTGGGCATAGGTCTCTTCAATTTATATAATACGATACTCTATTTTTTTCTCATTTAAATAAGTATTGGTGCCTAAATTAGGAAATAAAACCCTATACTATCCGGGGCAAGGTTCCATGTCACAGAGCGTAAGTATTACTTCTGTACTTTTCATGCTGTTGTTGCATTTAGGTTATCTAGGTCCATAAAAGATGTAATGTATTTTTACTTTCGTAGGAAGGACAACGAAAATTACCCACGGACCTAATGTTTTATTTATGCTTTATCGAAGGCCGCTGTTTTTGCCACAGTTCTTAGTGCGAAAGTTAAGCGCGAGTTTTTGCGCTTGAGCCGGGGGTGGACAGTCCATTAAAGCTGAAAAAGACTTGAAATTCAGCGACTCATACAATAAACATCGCGCCGGCAGCTTTTTGCGTCCAAAACGGTGCCCGCAGTTTTTTACGCGAGTTTGTTCTACCACGTTTTTGCTCGCTCGTAAACCGGAGTCGTTTTTGGATGCCATTCAGTTAATGGTTGTGGCTTTTCGAGTAATAATCTGTATAAACTCTGATTTCATCAAGTCGAATGTCGATGCTTGGATTGTTAAAAAAAAGTAAGTTTCGTGTGAAAAATGTATTTGTTCGTGAGCTCCCATGGCTCCCGCACGCGTCTTATTATTCCGCGCATAAAGTGGGGAATATTTTAGCGTGGACGGCCGTCGTCGGGGGATTGCGAGCGCGCCAGAAAAAATTGATGCGGCTTATCTCGGCCGCGCGTGTTTTTAACTCGGACTCAGCGCATGGGATGGTTTATGAAAGGTTAAGTCCCGCGGGTCCGAAAAAAATGGACTTAAAACATAGTTGTGACATGTGACACATGTTTTCCACTTAGGCACTGAAACAAAACTACTTAAATGATGGCTAATTTGATCGTTTGTTTAACTTTTGATAGCTAATGTTAAGTAGTCACTGATGGTAGCAGGGCGGTAACCACGAACTCTTAAAACAATCTCAAATCTGTCAAACATTATCATTTCTGTCAAATTTTGTATGAAATGACGTACCAAAATTGACAGATTTGACAACTTTGAGATTGTTTAAGTGTTCATGGTTATGGCCCTGTTAGTAGATGTTGAAATCGTCAATGCTGAAAAATATGATGTGGATTGCATCACAAGTTTATAAGACGCCTGTAAGCAGCACAAATTACGTATAGCGGCGGCGCGCTAGACAGATAGGCCACTCGGAACTAAGCGTCAAAATCGTTACGCACAAATTGACAATTGCGTTTATATGCAATCTCGGACGATTCGGGGCAGTACTACAGCAGACTGTCACTCACGACAGTTTACTACGCATTGATCATTGTTATGCGATAAAAAAAGTTTAATAAAAAACTAAAAACCGACTTCAAAATGAAACTAAAAAGCGAAAAATAATATTGACTAAAACATACCTAATCAGTTCTTTTTGGAGTCGGTGCTAGCCATCGAGAGTTAAAATGTGTTCATTCGCACCGACTCCAAAAAGAACTGATTAGGTATGTTTTAGTCAATATTATTTTTCGCTTTTTAGTTTCATTTTGAAGTCGGTTTTTAGTTTTTTATTAAACTTTTTTTATTTTACAATTTTAAGTGTTAAGTCCTCTATTTTTTCCCTCCTAACTTCGGCAAAAATTACTTTACAGCAAAGTAACCTTCACTAATATTGGTCCTCTATGGACCCCCCATCCAATGGTATGATAAAAATAAGGTGTTATATAGGGTCAATTTTTCGACGAAAATTTTAAGTCTTAAGAAAGGGGTTTACCTACACTCCAACCAGAACGGCGGCTATTTTGGTGTCGTAACCATAGGATAAGGTCTCGCGTCAAATAACAGGTTAAATTAAGAAAGGAACTTTCAATTTTTTTTTCGTTACTGGGTGTGCGGGTACGCCCCCAGTAAATAAAAATTGGCGGTCTGGTACCTCATAAGCTCCACGTCTGCTCAACACACTGCGAAATACGTTCTGTCGACAAATTGCAGTATTATCTTCTAACTCCTATCCGTTAAGGAGTTCTGTGGCTTCCATCATCAGGTCAGCAACATGACATGATGATTACCAGACCCAAAAATCAGCATCGAGTCAGAAAATATATGCAAAACATTATGGGTGCCTATAAAAATTGAAGGTTGCCCTCGATTTTCCAGGGATCCCATCATCAGAATCTGACTTGGTGGAAATGGGACCACCTCGGGAGTAAACCCTTCCAAACTAAAAAATAAATTTTGAAATCGGTCCATAATTGACGGCGTAATCGCGTAACATACATACAAAAAAAAAAAACAACAACATTCAGACGAATTGAGAACCTCCTCCTTTTTTTTGAAGTCGGTTAAAAAATGGATATAAGCGTTTTAATTAGGTACTGCTGCAGTGTGTTTGGATGTTTGAATATAACACAAAATTGTGATTACACGTTCTTTAAATTTCCAAAATAATATTAAAAGGTATATAAAACTAGGTCAAGGTTTTCTCTTGTAAGTAAAGTAAGTAAGTAGTAAAAGTAAAGATAAGTTTTTATAGCGATCAATCATTCATTTCATAACACTACACATTCAGCAGGAATGAGCTTTTAAATTTTACTTAAATCGTCATTGGTTTCACACCAGTGTTTTAGGTAAGCGTTGAATAAAAAATTATAAACATATTAAATTATTCATTGATTTTTTTACATTGTCGTTGCTAGGATAAATACGCCACCTAGAAATGTCAGTATATGTCATAACAGTACCTAAGTAATGAAGTTAGTACGTATAACTTCTACAAAGCGCAGCTGCCGCCGCTGTTAAAAACGACTGTAATTGAAGAAGCTAAGTTGGGGAGAGTAATTATTGCTCTGTCTTCCCATTTAGGCCTGGACGTATGATAAGATGAATGAATAAACTAATCGTTGTATCGGTGTAATAAGGCACACTTATTTATTTCAAAAATCAGAATAGCAACCCTAGGCAGTCAGCCCAATTTGGGCAGTTGTTTTCGAGAACGGCGGGAGTGGACCTTCTGTATTTTTTCTATTTTGTGTAAGCAGTGTGTAACATACCAACAAAAACTGCAAAAGGTATTTATTTTTTCATTTAAGATAACGAGATAAAATTTCAAAGATGTAAGCAACACAAGTACCCAGGACTACGAACTAAATAAATACAACAATACTATTTGTACTGTTTTTTTATGTCTTGTGCCTTTTTTATAAAATAAAATAAATAATAAGCATATTAATACACTCTAAATTTAACAATGTGTGGTCAAATAACAATGTACAATGCAGCTACCCAGGGCGCGGGATCTACCCCTGTCCGTCTGACGGCGATTTTTCACCAACTTGACATTCACGACATAGCTCTCTTATTATTACGCATTCGATGAGACATGCCCGCGCTTCCGGGGTGGACGCCTGTCCGTTGAATTTATCTTAAACCGGCTTTTAGAGAATTGTATGCTTCTTATGAATAGATACCGCCCTATTACAATTTATTAAAGTTAATAAAATAATATTGATAGAATCTAATATGTAACTTAATCTTTGTAATCTTGTTGTAAAATTTGAATAGCTTTTAGTATCTGCCTTCTTAATCATAATCATTATGACGAGGGTGAAGAATCGTTTGGAAGGTAGGACTGAAGCGACGCAATATAATGCAATAATATTGTTAACCTTAGGCAGGAACTAATAATAACGGAGATTTAGGTGCTTTCTGAGGGCCGTAGATCGTCCATTCTATACTAATAATACTAAACATGCCTATCAAGAACTGTGTTTTTAAGCACAACCCTTGACAACTGAATGAAGTAACACGTCCCACTGTAGTGCATTATACAACATCCACAACATCACAGGCATTCTTTTAATCCTAATTATAGAAATCAGAAACAACGACGGGTCCACAACACCCAGACCATTTATATAGCATTTGTGGCCTAGAACTAAGGTAGGTACCAACAGGAGAAACCTGCAAAATTGGTTTACGATGTATGATCTAAAAAATAGTTTGGTTACGTCCAACGGTCCAACTCCTTTCCAAGGGTGACAGAGGGCTGACGGCAATCATTCTGAACATAATAAACTAGTCTTGCCGCAAGCGTACCCTGACAAAAAAAATGAAAAATAGCTAGAAGATAGAAAATCTACTACTATAGTACCCAAGTTCATGGATAATTAAAAAAAAAGATTTTTATTTTCTCTAATGCGTTTTAGGATGAAATCAAAACAATACCTATTTAACAAGATTTTTATTGCCTTCTTATAAAATAGGCTCTGAGGGCGTAGGAACGTAAAATAAAGATAAAAAGGGTTATGAAAGGGACAGCCATTTATTTAATACCTATCCGTTTCGTATAAAATAGGAAAGCAAAGAGTTTTGCTAATAAAATATAATGTATGAGAGGTTATTATCGCGGTAGGTGCACGCCGGGCATACGTTTTAATAGCGTCCGGCGTCGTTTACGTATAACGAATGGCGCTTTTATGTCCCTGCAGTTTTATGTGCACTGCGGCTAAACGATGTATCGCGCGATACTCCGGACCTGGCGGTTTTGCATTTTATTACATGGCTTAGGTATTTCGTTTAGATAATAAACTAAGTATCAGACAGTCGGATTTATCAGCACTATTGTTTAAAAGTGTTGTTTTTGTAGTTCCCTTTTAGGTAGGTTTTGGCTTGTCAGTTGTAGGTGATCTATTGATTAAGTAAGCAGGTACGTACTACTTTAGATACATTCATAAGTATATAAAATAGGAATATTGGTTTAGGTAGACACATTTTTATGATGTAGAACAGCGGTTCTCAATCTTTTTTAGGTGACGGAACCCTTTTGGAAAGCGATATACTTGATGGAACCCTACAATAAAACAATAGGTATTAAAAGTGTATTCTTTATTAATAATCTTAATGCAACAGTTACTTATTACTTACTTACAAAACAAGTATAATAATAGAAGATATTGAAAAACAACATTCAGTCGAATTGAGAACCTCCTCCTTTTTTTGGAGTCGGTTAAAAAGAAAAACAATCTAACTAATGGGAGGTATGAAACTGTTTTTTATTTTTCATCAATCGGTTGATAGGTTTGATAGAGGACAGTTGAAGTCTCATTATCAGGTTCGGCGTCCATTCTATTGCGGTACCTACTTTGTTTTCGTGGCTGCATATGATGAGAATCCTGTTTCGCACAAATATATTATGTTGTTGGGAACGGGACAAAAATATTCAGAGCTATTGCAAGGCAAGCATTGGATGTATGCGGAACCCTTACAGGGGTATCGCGAAACCCTAGGGTTCCGCGGAACATACTTAGAGTATCGCTGATGTAGCAAATAGCCCTTTGGAATAAAAAACCGCCAAGTGCGAGTCGGGATCGCGCACGAAGGGTTCCGTACCATTATCTATAAAAACGGCAAAAAAACACGTTCGATGTATAGGAGCCCACTTAAATCATTATTGTATTCTGTTCTTTAGTATTTGTTGTTGTAGTGGCAACAGAAATGCATCATCTGTTAAAACTCTCTAACTATCACGGTTCATGAGATACAACCTGGTGACAGACGAACAGCGGAGCCTTAGTAATAGGGTCCCGTTATACCCTTTGGGTACGGAACCCTAAAAATATAATGGCACTTCTATTTTTTTGTATTCTAGGTTGAATGTAAATACTACTTGAAAACTGACGTTTTAACTGCAACTGAAACTGACGTTTCAACATTTCAATTCAATTATAATAAGTATGCGCCGTTTTAATATCTGTAGAACGCAAAGCTTCAAATCAATCGGTTAAACATTTCCAGGACAAAAAGCCCGCTAATAACAATTATTAAGCACACCTATACTTACATCCATCTTTTCAGACTGTTGCAGTCCACTGCTGGACGTAAGCCTCCCCCAAAGAGCGCCACATAACACTCTAACATACTTACATACAAACATAACTACTTTAAGAATGCTTTGCGTACCAACCAAAAATGGCGTCAACACTTACTAACACCACTTCTAACCTCAACCATTTGGTTTCGTGCAGTAATTGTTAGCATATTTCCATTAGAGGTGGAGGCAGCGGGGTCGCAGCGAGGTCGCAGCGGGGCGCTGGGGGCGCAGTGGCCCCGCTGGTAGATATACATGTTTATGAAACGCCTGGTCTACCGCCACTTATCAAAACAATGCTTTACCAAACATTTAGGATAAAACAAGATTGTAGAACTTATTCAATGTTAAGGGTACTTACCGTCTAATTAACTCTTATATTAAGAGACCGAGCATTTGTGTAAGAAGATGTAGGAAAGAAGACAGTTATGTATCCTGCTGTCTGCGCTCTCTTTCTGCCGTGCCAATGGCATTCTGTACGGACATCAACCAAAACTAGGCGACTTCTACCACTTCTACGATATTTTGCCTCGCTCAGAGCCCATAGCACGTAACAATTTGAAAACCACAAAGAAGTTCCAATTGAATAAAATGTATGGGATTAGATATTGGGATACATCTGACAGGCGATGACGAATTTCGACATCGTTCCGCTACGGAGCGTTTGGCACTTGTCTAAGTCGTCTCTCGTTCTGGTAGATAGGGTTTAGGGACATACAGGGAAAATGGAACATGGAATAGCTATGCAGATGAGCCATTTGTTTGTGGGTCACAATCACAGTCACATTCATTCTGCCATTTGGTCCTCAACATCACCTTAATTATATTTTTTATTTCGATTTCATTCACAATCGAAAGATGCGAGTTACAGACCGGAACATTTACTACCTCTTCGTGGATAGAGATGGCGAAAAAGTAGTTAAAAGAAGCAGTTACGTTCCAGTTACGTAGGTATATCCAAATTGTTGATTGCGATTTATTACGCGGCGGGCCTGCGCAAGCGCAGTTCTCGGAACCGTCCCGCGCGCAGCCGTGTGACTTACGAGTTTACGCTAGTTTGCTTCGTGGCCGTTTTACGCAGAGGATTTAATCCATTTGATGTAATGTCCATGAAGACAGCTTAAGTTATAATAAATAACATAATATCTTTATTAAATAATGAAGTCTGAAAAGTAATCAAAAATTCTCAAAAATTGTGTCAAGAGGAAGTAGAGAGAGCAACATGGAGCATATTATAGCACATAGAGAAGAAAGAGCTGTGTAGGTTTTTAGGATATCCAGTAGCGACGAACCACGTCTACGTCCTTTTTGTGTTTTTTTATTGCTAGGCTATTTGTTAGAATGTAAGAAGTGGCTTTTTAAAAACTCTACTTTTTTGTTTAGTAAAAACTTGATTATACAATTTGTAACGTAACCTTTAATTTTGTTCTGAATCTTAAAAACATCTTTCTCCATCGCCACAATGTACAACGTTCGCCCGTCAATCCAACCGCATCTGTTTTATTTCTAGCAATTCATTGATTATTAGCGTTTGGTTTCGACACCGCGAGCATTAGGCTAAGTGCGCGGCGCGAGTGATGCGGCGTCCCACCGCAAGATGTCGGGGCATTATAATATGAGCTATACAATATCGTCAATATCTGAGGAATCCCGAGCCGCCGTCCTCCGCTCTGCCTGCCTGCGACCTGCGAATGTCTAATGAGCTGCCTCTCAGGCAGGGGTTGTCAATCTTATGGCTCTAGACTTATTCTTTTGGTCTGGATCTGAAAAATTGGCAAATTTAAAAATAAATTGCCCATGGATTGATCGCCCATGGTTTTGCTATAGGTAATAGCTTGGTTCAGATAAATATTAGCAAAAATCGAATAACTGATCACTTGCGTTCTATGGGGAGACCTATATCCAGCAGTGGACTTCCAAAGACTGATGATGTTGATGAAGTACTTATAAGGAGTATCAACACGCTCATAAATCTTACTATTGGAGTAAGACTAGTCAATGTCAGCCTAGATATTGATATGTTTCCATTTAGAGTCGCAACTTAATAAGCATCCATCAGAATAGTTAGTGCACTCACTAGAAATGGGAATGGACATAAAATTTAACATCCCAACGACAATATTGCGGCAATTACAACGCTATGTAACGAGCTCCAGCTTCTCCCGGCCGTATTTGCCGCAGAAAAATGCTAGTAAAACTAAATGAATATTTTTTACATGATATAATAGGCTAATGACGAGTCTAGTTTAATTTCTCACATCAATCCCGCGGGCACTTTTAGATCACTCGTTACCGTCGCATTAGCTTTGATGCGGCTCTAATTAAGCGCATGCGGCATTCCTGGGTTCCTAGGTTATATATTGGGAGCGCGGATTGCAGCGCCCCTGGCCCTTTGCGGCGCCGACGTCACCTGTCATCCATCAGTCTGCGACAACGCGCATGCGAATACCGCCTCGCACACATGCACACATACACACGAACAAGCATCGCTCACGCACACACACCACGTGCGCATTCAAATTTAACGGTACAATCTTAGCGGAATGCAACAAAGCTGGACGTTTTGCATTCCCATTTGGACCGGGTTAGACTAGTTCCAGGACGGTGACAAAAAAGGGATGGATTACTTTGAATGGCATGTCGCTGATAATGGCCGGCTTATTATACGATACGTTTTCGTAATTCGTGAATACATTTCGTATGAACAGCCGCTTTTTATGACGGCTGCATGATTGTCATATTTCTTAGCGGAGTTATAGCTTGCTTGATAGTTTATGGTCACCTTTTTCTTATCCTAAAGCATTAAGGTCATTCTTTTAACTCTGCAAACTCTACAAAAAAGCCAAAGCCTTGATTGTTGTGCAGCTCTAGTGTGCTGATGTCACGTTCTCACGTTTCAGGAATTAGGGCACAGCGTTCATATTTTTGATTTCATGTAAGTTATTTACTTAATTGAGTAGATCTTGACGTTTTTTAAAAACAATTTTAATTTTCAATTGGACGACATCACATACATTGCTCTGATCCTATGGTAAGTAGCGAAAGCACTTGTGTTAAAGATCTTTAACTACCGATACTAAGTCAGGTGACAATAATTCCTAATTTCAATTTCGATGATAGGGTTTAAAATAATACCAGGGCCCTAACCATGAACTGTTAAAACAATCACAAATCTGTCAAACATTATCATTTCTGTCAAATTTTGTATGTAATGACGTACCAAAATTGACAGATTTGACAGCTTTGAGATTGTTTTAGGAGTTCATGGTTATGGCCCTGGGCCCTAACCATGAACTGTTAGATTGAACTGATAGTAACAGATTTATCCACAGTACCAACTTATGGCGACATGACATAATACCTTCTACTATGGAAATTAGTGTAGATACGTTTGTAGACTGTAGGTTAATTTTATGCTTGGGTACTACCAAATACTCGTAGTATCTAGCATGTAATCGTTTAGCCAGTGCATTGCCGTGCATTAGAATGGTACATAATATATTGTACTTCCCTAAGCAATCGTGTGCCTGCATTAATTAACGTAAAACCAGGCCGTCTCTATTTTTTATACATAAATTACATACTTATTATTATTGTCATTGTTCGTGGAACGAATGTAGTGACACTCCTTAAAGAGGAACTATGAGTAATTATTATATCATGAGGCCAAGATTGTCATGCAATACTATAATTACTTTGTTTATATCTGCATGGACTATAAACAGCTGTTCTGAAGTTATCAGTTTAATAGGTTTGGACTTCATATCAAATATTTAAAATTGTCAGAACCCAGTTATGCTTCTGGCGGTAGAAATAAACATAGTTATAGCTCTATAATCAGCGTTACCACCGCACAAGGAATACCATTTTTAGAGTTCCGTACCCAAAGGGTAAAACGGGACCTTATTTTTATCGCAAAAATGTTAACTTTTCTTTATAATTACCGATCTTACCGATATTACCTACGGCACTGATTTTTTTAAAAGTTATTTTTAAATTTAAGTTACCATTGTTGTTTATCAATGATGTATGCATTATCTTAATTTATCCAATTGAAGTTTGCTCCAAACAATCGATCGTTTTCAATAAAGCAAGGTTTGACTTGCGCACAACTGAATTAGTTTAGTACGAGATTAAGACATCGTTCTGTCTCCGTCATCGTCATACAAACTGAAAGCTATAAAATGATGTTTAATTGTTATGCTCGGGCTTCACCTGCGTGACGCCTAACGCTCAAATAACGGCATGATTAGCTTTCACTAATATAAAAGCACTAAGCTACGCGCTAAGTGTGTGGCCACACTTATTTGACGTTTGATTCTAGCGTCTAGCGGCTTAGTTAGCGTGAGATCTGTGGATACGTCTTTAAAATAAAAAACGATTCCAAGAACTCAATACTTTTCTCATTTTGTCAACTCCGTCCTAACTTAATAACTATACACTTTAACATTTATTTCACAAAGAGTTTTTGAATATGAATGACCGTGTTATAACATGTTTAGTGTAGGTAGTGGGTGTAGCCACAACAACGCACTAGACGCCCGCTAAATGCATTTGATGCGTCGAAAGTTACCGCCGTCCGAGCTATAGCATAACGTCTAGTGTCATTAAAGCAAATTAACGCACTAAGACCGGCCACACCTGCGTACTATATCAAATAGCGCACTAAATAATGACATTAGACGCAGGTGAAGCCCGAGTATTAGAAGATAGTTCGGGACTAAATTCGCTAATCCTGAGTTGCGCAAGTGGGCCTTTTTACTCTCAATGTCAAACAAAGCAGTATACAATTATGTCAGTGTTTGAGCAAGCACGAATCTGTAATCCACGCAAGCGACTCATTGGTTTAGATTGCCTTAATGAGAGTCAATGCTGTGCCACCAGAGATTAGCTGTAATCCAACGACTAACATCGCTGGTTATGACTGGTTCTGTTAGTGTAATCCCAGAGTAAGAATTATACTACGTAAAAGTGTAATCTTTCCATTACCTACATGAATACCTACATTAATGATCTTACCTAATTAACACATTCAGAGATGATTGCGAATTAGGTAAACTACTGAAGTTAATCTTTAAATTAAACAGAACTGAATGATTATTTATAAATCGTTAAATAATGATTGTATTACTCAGTAAAATAATTATGATGATTTAGATGTAGGTACTTAGTGATAAAAAAATATGTAATCTATTTGCGTCTTGGTTAGAGAAACCATTGCAACTCAGCTTTCTGAAAATGAATTTTAATTTATATAGATTTAAGAATCATGCATTGTACTAAGTATAAGTATAAGCTTATTTAGTTAGTAATATTGTTAATTTAACATCAATTTTCTACAAAACACTACCTATTTAAGGAAGGTTTTGCCAAATCCAAATGCCAAAATGTTTAATTAACTCTCAATGTTGGTGATCTTTTCTGTTCGACGTGCTAATCAACTAACTGCAACTTTACTTATGCAAAGTGTATGGTCCTACAAACCATACAGGCATCTTCTTAATCTTCTTCATCTTTTTAGGCTTCGTAATTGAGTTAAGATTATAAAAAATCATACCACAGGAACGCAAGGGGTATCTAAAGAAAGCCATATGTTTTGCAACGTGTAGAAATTGATCTAACTTAGATAATTATATTTAGTAACAATATGCTTTTTCTGTTAAAGATTAGGTAATTGAGTAAAAACATCTAAACACAATTTACACTTGTATGAAATCAGTTTTATTTTATTGTGAATTTGTGATTGAAAAACGAGAAAGAAAGGTGATCTTACCTATCTGACACGTTACTGTTTGTTTAAATTTTGTTTTTTTTGACCAAAATTCCATTCAGGGCCTTAACCATGAACTGGGCCATAACCATGAACTCTTAAAACAATCTCAAAGTTGTCAAATCAGTCAATTTTGGTACGTCATTTCATACAAAATTTGACAGAAATGATAATTTTTGACAGATTTGTGATTGTTTTAACAGTTCAAACATTATCATTTCTGTCAAATTTTGTATGAAATGACGTACCGAAATTGACAGATTTGACAACTTTGAGATTGTTTTAAGAGTTTATGGTTATGGCCCAGATCTTGGCGCAAGTGTCATATAATTATAATAATAGTATAATTGTTTTCGAATCCCTTTCCATTGATAATGATCAAATACCTAAATTATAGTTGTAATACCTCATGTAAATATAGCTTTACATGACATTTGTTGGGAAAACTCGGCTTCCGATGAATAATGCAGGAAAAGCATTTTCCACATTTGGGGATGGTACCTATAAGCTGAATGTCTATCTGCTTATAAGGTTGTACAGAAAATTAGAGAGAGGTCGTCTAAAAAGGGGGTTTATTTTGCACAATTGGGGATGGTAATCTGTTGAATAACTTTGACAGAAAATTGCCAAAAATCTCTTTTAAGAAAATGACTTTATCAATTCTTAGCTATTCATTAAGTCCAGCTCTAAAGTGTCTCAACGCGTAGCGTGTGACCCTGGCCGCCCCTCCAGCACCATCAGCATGCGCCCGCGCCGCTCCCAATTGCCGCATTAGCATACCCGGCCAGGCGCCGCCGAATTCGCTTGTACCGCCGCTGGTCAAAGAAACGCCGCCGGGCAACCAAATCCCAACCTTCTTACTCACTTCTTAGCGATCATATTGAGCTTAATTGCTGAGAACCGCATTTGTGGATGATCTGAATATTACCAACCGAATTTCAATCTTAGCAGGCTACGTTAAAGTTGGATTTGGAATGGCGTTGATGCGGCAAAAGAGGATATATTAGGATCGTCAGGCGTCGCACTTTGACCCGCTCGTAATGGACGCAAATTGATCGCGAGGCAAATTTTTCAACTCATAATGCGATACGGGCGACGCCATGAGCGTGAGATGATCGAGCGGTAGTTCGTTCGCCTCAGCAATTTCAACAGTATTATCTTTTGATTGGTTTTCGGAACAACATGTCGGTCACGAAGTGCTTCTATTTAAAGTAACACGATTTCGGTAATGGCATCAGCTAAATTCGTGGAGATAAACACTCATCAGTGTTGGAATTACCGAATGTTGGAAGCGACTTTATTGGAAGGTTAAATAGACAGCAGTGTCTGAGTTGTTATTTGGGGAGTTTACTAAGATGTCTTTGAAAACGACGCAACATTTGAATTCGTATTTTATGTTCTCATGTGTTTAATAGAAGATAATGAGTTGACACAGACAGATTTAGTTTTGGATTCGCTCGGTATACGAGTATGGAGGAAACAAGGATAGGGAAATTTCACGGTAACGATATAAGGCGTAAATACATGACATTCACACTTAATTTCACGACGAATTGGTATTTCTTGACGCTAGAAAGAGCGTTAGTAGGTAGGTTTGAATACTAGGGACTGAAAACATGGCGTTTACTTACACGTGCTCGCCTCCTAGTTATTTAATTATAGTGAAAAACGGCCATTATTCGCTCGGTATGCCCTGATGAACAACAATCCGCAAATTGCCACCATGAGACATCCGTCACTTAATGAAGCCCTACGCCATTGTCGCCACAATCGTCTTCGGGAAATTTTATGTATGTAATTAAGCCTTAACAACCAAGTTAGTTGCATTTATTAACTATAAACTATGCAATAATCTATACACTCGCGACGCTGTTAGTAGAAATTAAACGGTTCTATTTGAAGTTGGAGATTAACTCGCTGACGCCGAGTTGACACAATTAAATCTGGATTTTTCTTTAATGAGTTCATCGAGGTAAATAAAACAAAAACAAAATGGAAATTTTAATTGAAAATAATCTTTACTCCTAACTAGATAATAGATAATCTAGCTGTATTTTTGAGATCATTAGAAAGGGGACTAATTCCGGCAATAATACTGTCAACAGCTGAAGTATAAATAATTCAATACGCATTATTATTTTAAAGATAAAGTTGAAGAGATTTTAATTACTTACCTATATTTTAATATTGTTTTTTTTACAAATTATACATGCAGACAAGGACTAAAATACTTAGCAACCGTAGGTAAATTTTCTAGGCATCAAGCACAAAGTTATTGTGTTCGTGCCGAACTCATGACCTTTACGTGCAAACTGAGAACTTTTTGCGCGACGTTTTTGCGCTCGCCACTCCATTGCGCTCCACTTTCTCCTAATTAGTGATTATACTAGCGTTAACTTTATATCCATTCTGAATTGCATCTTAACCACCTTCAAATAGAGGCGACGAAAATTATAGTAATTGCGTACGGACGGACAACCTTTGTATTGGCTACTGCGAACAAAGGAGTTTTTAATTTGGAGCAATTCATAAAACCTGGATTAACGTTTTGACGCTCGTATTTGTTAATAAGCTACTTTCACCGTATTATTGGGGCAAGTCGTTAAGTTCACTAAAAGACAGTTATTAAGTGTACAAAGTACACCTTAACAAGGTGTTATTAGCTTAGGCGGGTTTAGGTACTATCGTTACCGGACTTACCTATATTTTTGCTGTCAAAGAGCGTCGTTGTGTTTTTGTGTAAAAACGAGATTGTTAGCGAAATTACTGCCTCAGCAGGAAAACTCAATACACGAGAGCCATTACCAATTACTTGGTTCAAAGAAAAATATCTAAAATCATTCTGATGGGAAATAATAGGTATAAGTTAGAAATCAATTAAATTCTTAACTTGGAATCGTCGTGATTCGTTTTTAACGGTGTACGTGTCTGACTGTTTATAGTTGTAGTACCTACCTTAAATCAGAACTTCTTTTTAATGCTCCCGAAAAACACTTTTGGTTGGAATTTAAGTTCATTGACATCAATTATTGAACAAATAGTAGCTGTTAACATTTATTGAGCCGTAAACTAGTGGACAAGTACGTTGGTGAGGCGAAAACAAAATGCCAAGCGCATTTGAAGTAAATGTCAAAGAAATGGGCAAAATTTTGCAACAATTAAAATTAATTATCGTAACCATTTAAACTCTTTTCAATTTGGTGCTTTTATTCAACAAGAATTTCAAGAAAAGTGACCAGAAGGTTTTTAATGAGTCTACAACAGATAAATTATCAAAAAGTGTTTTTTTTTAATTAATATTACAAAAATATTTTCTGAAACAAATTCCCACCAATACCTAATATAAATTTATGCGAAAGTTTGTGCGGATGTTTAGATATTTGTGACTCATCACGCGTAAACGGCTGAATGGATTTGGATGAAATTTTGCACAAATATAGAATAAGAAATGGATACATTTATATTATTACGGTTCAATATTCCTGTGGGAATTATGTGATATGCCAAACCGTGATGATGAAGTTGCGGGCACAGCTAGTTAAATATAAAAGTTTTGTAGAACAACTGATGGAACATAACTTAAGTAGAGCTGATAAGAAAAAATTAACTCAAAAAGAAACGATTAAAATTGCTAAAAAACTTGTTTGTTTCGCAAAATGTAAGCTTATAATTTAATCTTCGTGTCATGTTTAGTAATAAAAATTACTACTAAATTGGAGTACATAAAAAAATATATTAGTCGAACGAATATAAACTCCACAGAACGATTTGTATAAACGTCCCCGCACTAGCAAAATGTTCCGTATCGCCATGGCAATTGCAAGGGTAGCAGCCACCCTTAGCTTCTATTGTGCTCGACCCCAGACGTGGCACTCGAAATGCACGGATGCAATAGGGTTGATATACCCACATTAAAAACTTCACGTTTACCGTCTTAAGTAATACTTAAACACTTTTTTATTATTTACATCATCATCATCACCAGCCTATATCAGTCCACTGCTGGACACAGGCCTCTCCAAAAGGAGGATTTTGCCATAATTGCCACGCTTGGCAGGCGGGTTGGCGATCGCAGTTTGGCCAATAGTGGAGAGGAGACGCTGCTGCCCTTCTTCTAGTGCCGGTTCTCCTGTAGTCGCCTCTTACGACACCCAAGAGAAGGGGTGGAGTAATTCTTTTAACGTGCCGGCACCACACGGCACTTTGTTACTTTTATTATTTAAAGTAATCCAAATTTGCATAACGGGTCTCTCAATTTGGAATGAGTTGGCATTTCAAGTCCACTGACTTGAATGTGTTTATTAAGTTCTAGAACTAAAAACTGACTTAAAAAATAAACCATACCAAATTAATCAGTTATTTTTTGAGTTGGTGCCAGCCATGGAGATTTATAATGTGTTCATTTGCATTCATTTCCTACATGTTTTAATGTAATTCAGTCCACGATTAGCGGAGATATAAAATAACATACAAAAAATATATATACCGGTCGAACATAGAACCTCCTTTTTGAAGACGGTTAATAAGACCGGTAGGCTACAATTCTAATGCTCAAAAGTGTCAACGGTTGATTTATATCATATTATCATTGTTGAATTCACCTGATATACTGATATAATATTTTTTCTCTACCATTATCATATAAAAGTGTTTTCAATGACAAGGTAGCAAAACTTTCTTTTGCAACCCTAGACACAACGGAAACTATTCACGCGAGAAATGTTGCGAATGAAATTAATAGCTCCTACGAGTGCTTTATCAAGGAACTATGCATTTTTATAAGCGACCCTTTAATTTTGAGTTATTGTCCTCTGCACGAATTTGTCAAAGGGAAATAGAAACGTTGACTACCTAAATGACTTCTTCCATATTGAACAAAGTTTGTTCAATAAACGTTTTAACAAAAGTTTTAACAATTAGTGTTTGATCTTCGTCAACTGATATGTTAGTCATTACAACAAGCCTCGCCTTATTTTCCTCCAACTATGTCACCGGCATGTTTGTTCTGTCATGATCCATTATAACGATTGGGCCGATGTTATCCAATTCCTCTACCTTCGTCACGTATCAAAACTGCGACGGGAGCTGGTCTGTTTGCTGTTCAAGTTTGCACTGTCCCTGCCCTAACCTCCCCCCCTCCGTGCCCCTCCTCAGGGTACAATTTAATTACCAAATGGAGCGTTTTTTGTGATCTGTGGACCGTAAACACGCCGCAACGATGTGTTGCTCCTGTGGTGTACACATAACGGGACTCTTTTTACTTCGGTCTTCTGATTGATGGTAATTAAAACGTGGGACTGAGAATTTAGCTGGATTTGTCTTGCGAGGATTATGAAAGTACTTACGTCTGGAACCTTGTCTATGATTAAATAAAGTGAACTAAATTAGCTATAGCAATAGGTAAATAGTAGGTAGGCTGAGAATAGAGATAGATGTTTTTTGGGTATGGAAGTCTATCAGAACATTTCAATTGCACTACATTAAATTGGAATTAAAAAAACTAAATTATGTTACAATAAGTCGGGATCTCCTACTCGAACAGTCAAACTCTTCAAATAAAATTGCAGCAAGAATAATCTTTAGTGCATTCCGCCTGAGAAACGTAGAAATCTTAATTCCCCCAGGATTCCAAACGACGCAGGACAGACGAAGTCTCCAACTTACAAAAGAGTACTCTAAGTCATTACTGTAGCTCTCTCTGTACGAGCACCGTCTGGTAACTACAACAAAACTCTCGTTATTTTAAACAATTCGATAACGAGGCCCCTGATTGTGCCACGGAGGGGCATCGGGCACCCTGACCCCTAATGAGCTGTAAGGAACTTCGATGTTTGCCTAAGGCTGCTGTTTGCGAGCCCAAGCCAACTAATGTGAGCTCCTACATGTTTTAATGTAATGGGATTCTTGTTGGCTCGTAAAGTTTTAATGAAATTGTTTGATGGCCTTTGTTATTGCGCGGGATAAAGTGGTAGTTATAATTTGGAAAAAATCTCTGATGTCAGGTAAGGTATTGTTCTGAGAAATGTATTGTTATTGTACGTGAATTTTAGAAAAAGAAAGAATAAGTTTAGTACCTACCTATTACCTATATACTTGCTAAGCACCGAAATAACTTGCAAGCTAGCCAAAGAGTTACTCAATAACTACTTACTCTCTATTAATAACAGGTGTTAACAGAACAAAAGACTGTCCCTATGACGTTTATACGACACAATGTAATACTATGTAACGCTATACCGACCTCTTTCATTCGCATGCAAACTAAACAATAAATATTCACAGGCGGTGACACGAGCCAGACACATAACGTACCGGTTTTACATTGTCAGCGAATCAAACCGCGTCTCGCGATATGACACTTTAAAACACCCATGCGGTGCTCTGCGCAAGACCGTACGCAAATGACCGGCCAATCGCAGCCCTCCGCGCCGCGTATGTAAATGTTCTATATTCAAATCAGTTTAAAATCAGAACGCGCATGCACGTGCCGCCACTTTTTATTGGCGCTTTATGCAAAGGGTTCTTTTTGGCGTCGCGATTTAAAGGGTGGCGTGGAAAGGAAGGGTTGTCCTTCCGCAACCCTTTTTTGGATGCAGCTGTTTTTTAGGGTTTAGTTTGTGGCACGCGACGGGTCGTGACGTACTTTTTGCGCTGTCGTACGCCGATGGAATCAGTTTTAAATTGAAGCACACCTGGTTTTACTTCTTTGCTATCCACGTGTCAAAAATGTTTTTCTAGAGGTGTATTTTTTCTTATTGGTGTGATAAAGTGGCCAGTGTTACTTATGGATAAACAATTAACCGATCCAAAAAGCCAATAAGGTCGTAAAAGCGTGTTGTATGATCAGTGGCGTTTGCTGTGCGGCGGCGGCGCGGGTGCGTTGCGGGCGCGGTGCAAACAGAGCGCCAATCAGTTAATGTGGTATCGTGTAGCTATGGCAGGAAAAACCCAGGATGTTGATGTTAATTGTTAGTACACATTGTGATGGGATGTGTGCAGTGCTAACAAACACGTTATAAGTTATTATGATTCAATAGGTTTAGGTTGCTTTGCGCTTAATATTTTATAAGCCGCTGGACGCAGGCCGCTTCCAACCGGCCGATCTGGAAGTCACTGGGGGAGGCTTATGTTCAGCAGTGGACGTCCTGTGGCTGAAATAATGATAATAGATAGATATATACTCTTTATTGCACACCAAACAAAGATGTTACAGTTGATATTTACAAAAAGATGTACAATTTAGACGGTCTTATCGCTAAAACGCGATCTCTTCCATCTTCGGTAATGATGATGATATTAAGCTTTTAAAAAGGGTTTCAAATTTGTTAAATGTAATCAATAATATAATTATCAACATAACAAATCAAAATAAAGCTGTAATAAGTTTTATCAAAAAGAACAGCTCGTTGTAAACGGGCACTGATAGTGAATTTTATTCTGAATAATTTTGTCATATATTTCAATTTCCACTGCGAGTTCATTAAACAAAAAGCCTTAAAAAAAGAAAGTTATTGCTATTTTCATTAGGTATTAAATATTTATTATTAAGAAAAAACGAAGAAGAGTCGGAGAGAGATCTATACTATTCAAGTTACTTAATTGTAGAGATTTATTCAAAAAATTGTTTTAACCTGTGCAATAGTATATTTGTAAGGCTTAGGTTATCGGTTATCAAGAATGAAATTGGGTGAAATGTTATCGTTATAGGTACCAACACCGCTAATGTCGGAAATTAAATTTCCGCCGCGGGAGCGTCTCAGCCACGCATCGTGTTTTATGGGGAACGGCCGATAGATTCGTGGTTCCTGGCATTTTGGACCAGAACCACTATCACAGTACATTATATTATATCACATTACAGTATAGTGTCGTGTGGTGCCGGCACGTTAAAAGAATTGCACCACCCCTTCTCTTCCTATGGGTGTCGTAAGAGGCGACTACAGGAGAACCGCCATAAGAAGACGGGTAGCAGCGTCTCCTCTCCACCATTGGCTAAAATGCGATCGCCAACGCCAAAGCGTGGCGATTATGGCAAAATTCTCCTTTTGGAGAAGCCTGTGTCCAGCAGTGGACTGATGTAGGCTGGTGATGATGATGACATTACAGTATATTATGCTGTGCCACTATCATTATTTTGTTGTTATTAAGGCTGCACCACACGGTGTACCTAAGTCTAATCAGCCGTACGTTTTAGTCCCACCAAAAGATGCTTACTTTTTAAATCTCTCTTATATTGGCAACTATTTATTGTATATGCTATAGGATCCTTCTGCAGACCATTTCCGACGAAAAGACTTTCTGAAAACCTTGGAGTAGTTTTAATGTTAAAAAATTAAGACAACTATTAATTACAATCTTGTGATATGGCACTAGGTATCAATAGGTTTCTATATTATGTATCACCAGGTCATAAGGCCATGAAATAAATCAAAAACATTTGTTACCTACTTACTCAAAATTATATCACACAATTTTATTAGTTCCCAAACTAAGAATTCGTTATTCTTGGGAACTTGATTTAATGATTTCACAACTTTTTAGCAGCGGTATAGTAAAAATGTTACACCCATGGTCATGAGAGCTAAACGATTTTATTTATTTATTGGAAAAGATTCACTAGCAACATATCAATAAATATTACAATTCAGATTATAATGGGTAACATGCGTAAAAGATATGTTTTATAGGTAAATTCGTCCAACTTTTTTTTATTAAAATTAATTAATTCACCTAAAAAAGTTAACTATACGTTTCAATGCTATACAGACTTATAAGAACTTACTGCGTTTGATATAACTAACTGGCAGAATGACTCTCTTTTAGGTCTGATCAAAGCAAAAAAAAACATGCTTTCAACGAATGATAATTATGTTACAAAAAGCATAAAGGAGTATCATATTTTCAGTGGCTGTGTGCACAGGGTGGCCCAAACCACATAACATACGGGAGTACATCCAGTAATGTATGTCACATAACAAACATCGGATATGTCCGGCGTTTTTTTGAGGCCGCGGACACAACGCAAATACGGACCAGCCTCGTGTTTACTTTCACTTACTCGCTGTTTGCCTGAAATATTTTTTACGTACGTTTTAGCTGGCGTAGAGTTTCAGCTGATATTTATTTGCTTTATTTAGCTTTTCCTTTGACTCCGCTTGGTCTTGTTTTTCTTTCATGGAGGTCCGATTGCAATGCAAATAGTCATAACTAGACTGGCTGCATCTTGGACCATGGTCAATCGTTTACCACATATGAACAGGATGAAACAATATGATCTAAAACAAAGCAAATTTGAGATAAATGTTTTCCACGGCTTCATTCAGTTGATGTTAGAAGGTAGTCAATGGTAGTAGTACAATGGTGTCGATTCTGTGGATAAATTTTTATTGGATGTTTTTTTTATCCAAAGTTGGAACGATTGTCATGTTGTTTTTGTTGTTACGATGTGATTAAAATCATTCCAGCTTGCTGTTACATTCAGTCTTTATTGGCATCATTGAATGTTTTAATTTGATTTCGTCCATAGGTAGGCTGTTTTAAGAGAGTTAGGAAAATTTCTCAGATGAACTGTGAAATTTTTTTTCTTACCGGGGGGGATGTAGAGGTTTATCGCCAAACAAGTAAAACCTCTACGTCTACCAAGGTATGTTCGAAATATAAAAGTTGCTTTTGAATATTTTTGAGTGACGCGTAGTAAAAACAATTAATTATGCTATGAAAAGATTTAGAATTTAGAAAAAAATAAGTAATTAAATTAATATTAATAAACAGAAAATAATAACAATGTAAAGAAATATTGAAAGCAGCCAGCAGAATAACAGAGCTAAGTATAGTTGTGATGTGTATTGTGTTAGAATATAGTTTGATTGAATATACTACGAGAATCCGAAATAATTGGTATAAGTTATTTAAACCTCTGTGCTACGAACTCCGCTACAGTAGCTACATTTGAACGTAAACTGTGATACCAGCCTAATAGATAATTATAAAAAAGTCATACAGAAATGTAAGGCTTTACAAAAAACAACCTTAGTCTTAATCTTAATTCAAGGACGAATAAATAAGGTCTCTATTGACGTCACCATATAATAAGCAAGTAAACCTATACACTATTTATGCACTTATATCATTTTACCAAGTCTTCTAAAAAGCTAAAACAATCACAAGGCAAAATTACACATTCATATCATATAACTACAGTACCCATTGTCTGGTCGTTTATTACGCCGGCGCGAGGGGCGCTGGAGTGCGAGAGGGGAAGGGGGGGGAGGCAACCCTTTCCTCGCCATCCATCACGGGGACGGCGAAATGTATTTTAATCCACTACCCGCCTCTTCATGAGCGTGAAAAATGATCGCGGGCGCTGACGAGCGGAGGAAGTTAGGGAGAGAGAACCGAAATGTCTTTAGAATTTGGAAATTGTTTTCAACGTAATTACAAAGTAGATAGCTAGGTGTAAAGTTTCGATACGGAAAAATATACCTTTATGTGTAGAAATCTATTTACGAAATGGATAGGTTAATAGCTTAGGTTAATAGTTAATACTTTCTGGTCTGATCACTCTTCGTGACTATTGAATTGACCTACCTACAAAGACCCGAAATCATGTTTACTATCACTAGGTTTGTTAAGTCCATTTTATTATACTAACACTTATATGAACTGGGCCATAACCATGAACTCTTAAAACAATCTCAAAGTTGTCAAATCTGTCAATTTTGGTACGTCATTTCATACAAAATTTGACAGAAATGATAATGTTTGACAGATTTGTGATTGTTTTAACAGTTCATGGTTAGGGCCATGTACTGTTGTTCGAAATAAATTCATTTTATAGCAGGGATTGGTATACTTAATCATTGGATAGAGCCATTAACTAACCACTACATTTCTATGAATTGACATGCTCTGCCAACTCTCGCCTCTTTAAAAGTTGTCGTATATTAAAACTAGCGATTTGCTTAAACAAAATAAATAAAATTTTGTCTAAGGGTGTGTACTCCACGACTTAAACACAAGGTGGGTGATCTTAAAACAGATTAGAGAAATATAGAGTGCTTTAGCTACTTACTTTAAAATCTGGGTCATAACCATGAACTCTTAAAACAATCTCAAAGTTGTCAAATCTGTCAATTTTGGTACGTCATTTCATACAAAATTTGACAGAAACGATAATGTTTGACAGATTTGTGATTGTTTTAACAGTTTATGGTTAGGGCCCTGGGCCATAACCATGAACTCTTAAAACAATTTCATAGTTGTCAAATCTGTCAATTTTGATACGTCATTTCATACAAAATTTGACAGAAATGATAATGTTTGACAGATTTGTGATTGTTTTAACAGTTCATGGTTAGTGAAAAAATATTACATACATCCACAGTGAAAAATATTTACACAGCAAGGGGCTTATGAAGATATAATACTTATTTTAAATTGATCTTGCAGTCAGGCACTACTCGTGCATGTTTTGACAAATACCAGTGGAAAATTAAGTAACTGTCACTAACCCTAGCTTAAGATTGTCGATTTGCCTCACTATGACATGCAATGCAAACATATTGAATTCACATCACACACTCTGTGACATTATAAAACGCAATAAATATACTTTTACTTAGAAGAATCAAAATAAATATCAAACTTCCACCTTTTAGTGGCATACCGCACCGACTAGAAAACGTGTTTGCGTATCTGAATGTCATAATAGCTATCCCCTTCGCATTTGTATTCCCGCCAGCCACGTCCATGGTGGATGTTACCAACTTTAATAGTTCCAAGCGTTCCCTCGACGCGGTGCGATTAATCATAAAATTGTTGCTCTGACTTGTCGTCAGGCTCCGTCATGCTCTTTTGACAAGAAGGCCGGGGAAGTCGCCCGCTATCTCGCAAGCTGCGCGTTTGAATAGATGAATAAACTGCTGGATGATTGATTGATGTCGAGCTAAATGTTGCGGAATTTTGGGAATTTGATGAAGTTGCTATTTTTATAGACTACTGAAAATGGTGGAACTTTGTTCTAAATAGTACTAAAATATTATAAAAGTTTAGTATATTAAGATCTTTCTAACCACGAACTCTTAAAACAATCTCAAATCTGTCAAACATTATCATTTCTGTCAAATTTTGTATGAAATGACGTACCAAAATTGGCAGATTTGACAACTTTGAGATTGTTTTATGAGTTCATGGTTATGGCCCTGCATTTTATAAAAAAAATTACATATTTATTTCACATGGAGATCTATAGCAAGATGATGAATGAATAAATCATTTAAAATCATGAGAATCTGTGCGAATGATAAATTTATATCACCATCATATTATATGGCTTTATGGAAAGCTGGACATTTACCGTCATCGCGAGATCATAATCGCAGCAGGTCCGCTGCGACCTCGCATAATGTGGATGTTGTACGGGGGCTCGTATCTCGGATTACTAAAACATCTGTCCCGGAAAATTCACTCTTAGCGTTTATCGCGTCCTCGAGGGTAGATAGAGAAAAAACTGCAATAACGCGGTGTCATAACAAAGACGCCGCTGCCGACCGATAATACTATGATTAATACCCGGCGTTATCTTGAGAGTGCAGGCCTCGCCCGCCGCCGACCTCCGACCCTCTAACGATCTATGATCCTCCTTGTCTTTTACCATTTTGAATCTAATATTTATAGTAATAGGGTTTAAGATCCCTCGGCTCGTTCGCAGCTAGAGGTATTCTCAAGACTCGGCATAAGAGTTACGGATTTCGCATAATGCATATTATATTCGTGAGGGTGGAGCGCGAGGGTGGAGGGCGAGGAGGGCGCGTGACCGCACGTCTTTTGCACGCGACAAGCTCTCGACATTTTTTTATTATTATTGCGCTTCGATGGAATTTATTCCCGCAAGGGCCCTAACAGAATAGCGGGCACGCTTGTTCGGCCCTGATAGCGATTTTGAATATGATTTTTAAATCACGTAATGGAGTGTGGGCGTCTTTTTACAGTTATTTTAGAGGGAGAGCGGGCGTATGAATTCGGTAAATACCTACACCGCGTACTATTCATTTTAAAAATCGGATTGTGTCATGAGCTACATGGATAAAGACATTCCAAAATGTTATTTGGGTGGTTATTCGAATAACTTTTATATTACGCTCAGCTATTTCCAAACCGACTTTAGGTATTCGGGTGGCGAAACACAATTAGTGGGTGTAATTAATTTCGCGGGCGGCTGCGTACAAATTAAACAAACGATTAATAGTGGAGCAATAAGGGATGTTAATCTCAGCCTTCAGACGCAGGTGCGGTGTCGGCCGTGGGGCGCATTGTCAATTAATGGCGGGTAATATGAGAAATATCACGCGAGTGCACCCGCGCGCCGTAATTATACCAAAGACATCCCCCCCTCGCTGCCCCCACTCACCCCAAGACTTGGTTCACCCCCGCCGACCCCTTCGCTGTCGTATGCACTCATATTTAAAAGTAACTTAGAGAAATGTATAAGGAATGTATGATACAGATAGCCGTTTGTGCAGTTTCATTTGATAGAAAATGGGTTTTTAAGAAACCTATCCGTAGTCAATGTTAAGAATGTTGTACTCAAAATAATATTGTGACAGCATGGGTGACTTTAAAATATAACATTTAATTATTTTTCGACTTAAAAAGGTTTTTTTTCTTTTGTTCACAGGTTACAAATCCAAAATGGCGGATAAAATATGGCGTTATTCACAGTATTAAGAAAACGGATGAACTACGACGCGTCTGATCAGAGGTTTAAAATAACTCCTTAGTATTTTTAATTTGTAAATTGTTAGAAAAATAACATATAATTTCTTTTAAATTTTCAGATGCCAATACAACTCGTTTGGTGACAAACAAAAAGTGCGTATTATCAAATTAAAAGTAAACACATTGTTTAAATCTATTAACAAGTGTATTTCTGTGTTTTTCAGATGGAAGATTGCGGAGATTCCAGAACAGAGCAGCTACTAAACAAATGCTGCCCATTTACCAACGAATCATAGGTAGATAAAATTCTTTTAATTTTCTAAATTGCGATTTTAATTTTAAGAATTGTATTGTAGAAGTGCGGTTCGGACACCAAGGTTTCTTGTACGACCTACTTCCTTTTAATCAGTTTGAGCTCCTAAATGTGCCCCACATTTATATTAGTTTTTTTTTACATTTTGCTGTTTTACTTCATTTAAGTTATTGCATTATAATCACACCAGGGCTTTTTACAATAAAAACGCAAAAACCAAATAATATTAAAATGACGTTGTTTTCAGTATTTGTCAAAATGGTTTCCATTGTTATAAAAAATAATTGGAAAAATACATAATTTATCTTTATGTATGTTTATATTGTCTTAGTAATTTATTTATATATAGTTAAAATATTTGTGCATAATATGTAATATATTTTATCATTTATATATGTATTTATATACATAGATTTATATATATTTAAAGTTTTTTTTTGTTTCTCAATTTAAACTCTTTAATTTACCACACCGCCATTAAATGTTTCTGCCTCGCCCAATAGTTGACTGGTAGAGAATGCCTTAAGGCATTAAGTCCGCCAATTGTACATTTATTTCGTGCAATAAAGAAAAAAAATAATAATAATATCAGTTCAAAATGATAGAGGCCTTCATCTTAATACTAAGTACTAGACAGACGCACAGTCAGCGTTACAGGGTCCCGTTAGCAAGTTGTTCTTTTGTCGTCATGGCAACGAAACTAAAATTCAATAAAAAAAAATTAAGTAAAATAAAAATAGTGTTTTTTTGTTCCATGACAGCTGCGGGGAGCTACGGCTGTAGCAGTTTGCTACGTACCGCGTTACGGCGTGCTACGAGTTGCTACGACACATTCGCAGGTGTGAAATAAACTGAAATGCGTAGCATTTCTTAAACTGTCTTTTTGCAAGTTATATCTTTTAAGTTTTATTATAGAAATTGTTTTTGTGTTGTGATAGTTTGAATAAAGATTGAGAAGTAAACTTTGAGTGATTTATTTGCATGAGCATGATAACAAATATTAAATACGTTCAGAATCAGAATCAGAATATTTTATTTCGCTTAAATGTGGTACAGAGATGTTATAATTTATATAGTATTTTAGATCACACTTTTACCATAACATGGCATGCAAAATATATTAGCAATCATACAATTTTATGTCGCATATTATTTAAGTCAACCAGTTTTAAATTAAGTGGGTTACAACATCCGGGTTTTAAAAGAATCTAAATATTCGTCCGTTGAGTAAAAACACTTTTCAATTAACCACTTTTTTAAAGATATTTTAAATCTGTTTAGGTTTAAGTCGTCATTTAGTTGTTTTTTTTTTATGGCCAAGCAGTAGGTGCCCCTACTGTAAAGGGCTGTAGTTGACATAAGAAAAACAAGTTTGTTGGGATGCTTGTATTAAAATTACAGAACTCTTTTTTGTGATGAACAGATTTGGGTTTGTTTTGACGAATACACGTATTTCAAAGATGTATATACAAGAAACGGTTAGTAATTTAAGTTTCGTTTAGCCGTGACTCGTCGGTCTGCAAGTGAAATATCCTCAGCTCATGAACAACGTCCGGCGAGCACAATGCCCGAGCGAGCCCATTAGGCGACAATCGATAAAGGCAACATTTTAAAGCCGTATAACTCATATACGTAACTGGTCTATACATCTTTTCTTCGCCTCCCAAACGTGTGTAATGTCGCCCAGCGTTCTCTGGTGTGAGCGGCCATTTTGTGTTGATCTCTCCCGCTCTGCATCTCCCCCCGTTGTGGTCCTAGATTGTTAAAGTTACAGGCGGGCGGGTAGGTCGTGTTGTGTTGGTAATGGCTCGTACATATTTCTGCAATTGATTAGGCGGGGGCGGTTGCCATGGCGACGCTGCACCCCGCCCGACCTGCGAGAGCGATCGCTTGCTCTCGGAGCAATGAATATTTTACGCTTAGATTTGGGTATCGGGTTGTTTTATTGGACTTTGTTTAGCATTGGAATGTGTAGTAGTTTTAGCAATGCTAGTAAAAATAGAAGTACTTGTGAATACAATAGATCAACATTTATTTGCCCGAATAATTTGAGTTTAATAATAATAATAATAATCATTTATTTGTTCGGACATGTGTACATATTAAACAGGTCATAGGTCATAGTAGTTTCAACATGCCGTACCGAGTCGGTGTACAAATTTTCAGAAAGAATAATACTATTATTATACTAAACAAATGGTCAAAGTAAATGTCAAAATTGTCATATCCAAATGCTAAATTATTTAGTGCATGGCGTCTGGTATGTTAAGTTAGAAATCGTATTCATTTTATCTATAGAAGTGCAAATTTTTATTTCGTTTAATATTATTATGAAAAAGTAATTGATACCAAAAATTATTTATGTAAAGAAGTATTAGAAACACTGTATTTCACGTTAAATAAATTTACTGCAACGAAATACATAATTCAGTATTTTTACTTCATAAACATATTATCATAATATGGTTCTTTTGTGACATGTTATCTAATGACATCTATTTCTACATCAAGGCCCTAACCATGAACTGTTAAAACAATCACAAATCTGTCAAACATTTTCATTTCTGTCAAATTTTGTATGAAATGACGTACCAAAATTGACAGATTTGACAACTTTGTGATTGTTTTAACAGTTCATAGTTAGGGCCCAGTGTTCCATAATCGACGATCGATTAAAGTCATATGCTACATAAATGTAAACTTTAAAGAACTTAACCTCACAAATATAAAGACTGATACCTTTATCAGCCATTCCCTAAATTCCCAGCACAATTACAACTCAGGTAATAAACAGCTTGCAGAACTGCGGATAGGACCGTCGCGATATTAATCGCGGAAGCAATCGCCGATTGTCCCGGGTTCGAAGCCAGCCAGTTTCAAGTTAATTTGCGCCGGAGGCTAATCCGCAAGCCTAATTATTGCACCCCACTCAACCCCCTTGGCACCCCTACGACGGTGGCAGGGATGATACTGCTTTAGATAAAAATAACTGATCTTTATTAAACGAGTTCATTTATATATACTGTTTTATTTTACTCGTTATTTAGGGTTCCGTAAACAAAGGGTAAAACGGGACCCTATTACTAAGGCTCCGCTGTTTGTCCGTCTGTCACCAGGCTGTATCTCACGAACCCTAATAGTTAGACAGTTGAAATTTTCACAGATGATGTATTTCTGTGTCCACTATAACAACGAATACTAAAAACCCGAATAAAACTAATATTTCAATAGGCTCCTATACAAGAAACGTGATTTTTTTGCCGTTTTTGATAATGATACGGTACCCTACGTGCGCAAGTCCGACTCGCACTTGGCCAGTTTTTTTAAGATGTCCACAGAAAAATTCTCAACTTAGCATACAAAATTAACATCTTTGTCGACGATTAGGAATGAAGGGTACATTTTTTGTGATTTAAATGTTATTTTTAATAAAAATTGGTGGTATTCATAGAAAGAAATTCCTGGGCCATAACCATGATCTCTTAAAACAATCTCAAAGTTGTCAAATCTGTCAATTTTGGTACGTCATTTCATACAAAATTTGACATTTGAAATGATAATGTTTGACAGATTTGTGATTGTAAATTTTTGTTTTTAGGATTTCTATGCAAGGTTTAATTAAAGATAAATAACACTTGAAAAAATCATCGACTTTTAATTAGTTGGTAAAGCACTCGCCCGGCTTGCGATGGGACGTGGGTTCGAGTCCCACCTGAGGTCGATGATTTTTTCAAGTGTTATTTATCTTCAATTAGATTTGTGATTGTTTTGACAGTTCATGGTTAGGGCCCAGTAATGGTCTCTAAGATAGTTAAAATTGAGTTAAGATAGTTATGTTGGAAGTACTCGTATATTTTTCTGCCTATGGCCTATGGCTTTTCACTTTACGGATAGCCTGTATGGCTTCTAATCTATTACCACATATCTAGGTCAGAATTGCCAAGTTTTGGAGACACTTCGTTACATAAAGTGTTTATAAAGTACCCACTAATCTGTCCTGCAGTTTAAAGACGCCAATTATACCTACTTCAGTATTTTAAGATTCCTTAAGGTTTTTATGAAAGCTCTTTGTTTTTTTAAGCTATTATAAAAGTAGACCATTACAGTAAAAGAGCAGTTTTTGCCAACCCTGTCGGGACAGCTAACACTAAGTCGCGCAAATTGATTCCATGTAACGACCGCGCACGTGATTATTGCAACGTTTTAAACGCACGCTACATTTCAGCCTGTGCCCTTATTTACGAGCAACTCTTTATATACTGATACATTTGATACACACTTGTGCTGCCTTATGTACCAGTAGGTTCAGTATTTAGCACATAATTTTCAAGCTAAACGATCAAATAAACGACCTAACACTAGAGTTGATTGGACTGTTACAGTGGCTATGCAACAAGCTCTTAATAATTATAAAATAAATAATTGATTGACGAATCTTAGAGGTGTTATTGAAACTATAATGTAACAACATATAACTATATTGTATAACCATGTCGCAGTAAGTTTAAAAAAACCGGCCAAGTTCGAGTCGGATTCGCGCACTAAGGGTTCCGCACCATTATCTATAAAATCGAGCATAAAATCACGTTTGTTGTATGGGAGCCCCCTTAAATATTTATGTTATTCTAGTTTTTAGTATTTGTTATTATAGCGACAGCAAAAATACATTGTCTGTGAAAATTTCAACTGTCTAACTATCACGGTTCATGAGATACAGACAGACAGATAAGTCTTAGTAATAGGGTCCCGTTTAACCTTTGGGTATGGAACACTTAAAAACCATGCGGTAGCTTTATTCAATCAAATTACTTCGGTTATAAAGTGATATTTAATAAATAACTCGGTTCAACGTAAATCTACTGAACTTTATAAAAAAAAACGGTATTTTTTTTATTTGACTTTATACTGCTGTATAGCTCATGCCATATTATCTTTGTGGGATTACCAGGTCACGCAAACAAGATACAATGAAATTTAACTGTTACGAGGCTACATGCAGGTGGTTGGAGCTTGTCAGATTAAGCTGTCATAAATATATTGTGCTTCATGTATTATTTGATTCACACGTAAATCGTCTCGATATCAGAATAAAATCATTTACCTACCCGTAACACCTAACAACCATCTAATATGTTAAAAGCTTTGATTCTGTAGTCTGACGTGGGTGTCGGAGTAACGACATCCGAACCGTCGCTTCGCCCGGGGCTGGCCGGACCTACCGTAACGAGCCGTAAAGTGTCGCAGCCCCTAATTAGGAGGTACGGGGGGGGGGGGGGGAGTATGTGCGTAGACGTGCACAATATCTATACGTAGGCGTGGAGGGCATTGACAAGTCTTGGAAAGATCACGTCTATTTTCGCAACCACTTTTATCAATAATCGATATCAACTTGGTAGTTAAGTTAGGAATATTTAACACTAATTACCTGAATAGCTTAATACACACTTAATACTTCATTTAATATTATGAAAATACAAAAAAAATACGTAAAATAATAAATTATTACTGCTATATCAAACCAACACGTTGGGCGCCAACCAACCAACCAATATACTGCTAGGTAAATGGTATATCAAGCCGAAATTAGCCCATGTTAACATATTATGCATATAAATCATATCGTAAAGTCAGAATTTTGATATCGTCATTTTTGAAAAAAAAAAAAAACTTCATAAGGATTCAAAAATTTTTAAAATGATGATTTCAAATTTCTACCTTCACCATACTATTTATATGGATATATTAACATAGGCTAGTTTCATTCAGCTTGATATACCCTTTACTAAACATCATGTTTAAACTCCATAATATCAACAAACGGTCATATAAAAGGTAATGCAATATTAAAATCAAATAATATCGCATAAAATTCTTATAAAGAGACACATAAAATCAATTTTATAATATAGGTATTTAGTGAATATTATGTCAACAGAATTTACCGTGTAAATATAAACAGAAACCGTCACTTCAGTTACTAAGCAAAACAGTTTTCCCCATGTCCCTGTGAAGTGTACGGATCAATAGAATCCCTTCCCAATGACTGTGTTTCATCAGCTTATGCAAATCTTAGCGAAATATATTAAGGGCACAAACATTCAATCAATGGCGTTGTTTCTGCCATTTTGTTGCCAAATGAATTCATCAGGGCCACAGTTTGTCTAAGGCTGCGCTGTTTTTATTAGTTTGAATAATTATGAAAATGTCATTATTTTGCTTACAACTTCCGCTTAGTTACGCCGGAATAGAAACCCCAATTACACCACTTGTAACCCATAATCAGCGGGGTAACCATGAACTCTTAAAACAATCTCAAAGCTGTCAAATCTGTCAATTTTGAATAGTTTGTTATGGGATTGCTACCATGTACCTTATTTTTGAGTTCCTGTAACAAACTATTCTAATGTTAGTGACCATGAAAGTTTAAAACAATATACTGTCAATTTTGGTACTTCATTACATACAAAATTTGACAGAAATGATAATGTTTGACAGATTTGTGATTGTTTTAACAGTTCATGGTTAGGGCCCTGAGGACAAACACAGGCACATGCAAAAAGCACCGCCCTCTCTCAAACTAAAATCGCATGCGAAACAGACGAATGCAAAAGTTAGTACACTGAAAAAAAAATATGATTAATTAAATCAAAATATTGTTCAATTTAATCAACATACTTATTTAAATACGTTCGCATAAAGCAACTTGATGCTGGCTATCAAGCCATCTTGATAAAAAAATAATCAAGAATTACTGCCAATTTAACTAACCTTTTAGTAGAATAGATCAAGCCCTTGATTAAATTCATAATGCCTAATTGTTAGCAGTGATTATGAAGTTGGTGATAGTAATAATTATCTTTATTCATTTAACCAACTTTTTTTATGTATTTAATCCTGAAATTTGATTAATCTTACTAACAATAATGATCAACGTTATAATTGATATTTATTAATTTAACAAAAAAAATGTGTAACATCAACAAAGTTATGTGTTCAAATTGATCGAAGATCTATGTAAGATTAATCACGTTACCTCATTAGATCCAACGTGTCCTTACTTTGTTCCATTAAGTTAGTATATTGATGTTACTATTCAATTTGTATGATTTATACAAATCCTTTATCACATTCATCGAGTATATGTGTTGGGATCCACTAGGTGTTATGTTTAGTCCAAATATATAACTTGTTTAAAATGTGGAACAGTGGTCGCTAGTGGCACTAGTGGTCTCCATACTTCACTCTTATCACACTCACACAAAATGCGTTTGCAATGCGATTGCAGATCGACTGATAAATAGGTGTCACACTGCTGCGACTGATGCTTAGGGCCTGTTTTACCACATCTGGATAAGTTACGGATAGCCTATCGGACGGATCATTTGACATATTTTGTTTAGAAAATAGTCAAACGATGCGTCAGATAGTGCTGTTCTGAGCTCTTACTATGAGCTATTAAAGCAGGCCTGCTATAATAGCTCATGGTACGGTCCCAGGACAGGTATTCCGTGTGACGCTCGGCATAAAGATCCATAGATTAAAGTTCAGTTGCATGTGCAAGTGGTCTGAAGCACATTGTATATGAGTGTACATAGAGAGGCGTTTGGAGTCACTCGCGCCACTTACTGTAATTAATTAACACCAAACATCATAATTATAAATACTTGGACTTAACATTATTGTTTTAAATTACAAATGAAATACATACCATTTAATATCACGTAATTAGTCTTTATTCAAAAATAATTGTAACAAAGCAACATTTTACAACACTTCAAACTTTTTAAACAAATCAACAACAATTCAAATATATTTACAACATGTGTACAATTTAATGTTAGGTAACATGTCACTTTAATCAGTCTATTATTGCTCAGCCCTGGGCCCTAACCATGAACTGTTAAAACAATCACAAATCTGTCAAACATTATCATTTCTGTCAAATTTTGTATGAAATGACGTACCAAAATTGACAGATTTGACAACTTTGAGATTGTTTTAAGAGTTCATGGTTATGGCCCTGACTGCGCAGTGTTATAAAATTTTTAGAAGTAACATTATTAATATTACTAGGAACCGGGGATTCTAAATCCCTTTGTAATTTGGTAACGATTTTTTGGTTTAAAGGCTCTTCAACTTCGTATGCCTGAAAGTGTTCATTAAAATCTTAAGTGTCAAATAATATACCTTTTAAAATTAACTCACATGAATTAAATAAATACACATCGATTAATTTAAAAAACTTTAACAAATCATCTGGACTTGAAGAATAAATCAATATCATGCCGGCTTTATACCGTAAAGATTTTCCCACATATTGAACTAAGCATGTTGCTTCAAAGTTTTCTTTTAATAATTGTAATAACTCCACCTGAAATAAAAAAAAGATTGATAAATAAATCAAGTAAACTATTATATACTTCATAAAAATAAATTTGGCTTCACAATTAACAAAAAACTCACATTTTCTGATACAGTTTTGTGTGGAAGAGTTGTTTCGGTTTCATTTGAAAAAAATTTTTTTGGTGTTGTGGTCTGTGTTTCTTGCTCTTGCAAAATATTTATATCTTGAAGAGCCTGAAACAAAAATATTATTTATTTCCAAGTCAGTCAGCTCCATTAAAGTAAATGATTTACTTTACACCCATACTTACCATGAAGACAATTTAACGGTCAGATTGAACATGAAAAAGCACAATAAAATATTTAATACATAATATAAAAATTGTTTTCGCAATAACTTTGGGACCTAAAATAATTCCACAAACGTCATGATAATTTGGTTTTTATATTTAAAAGAATCATTTACTTTAAGAAACAATAATACTTACATAATTAGGTACATAACATGTCTAAACAAACACACTTGTTTTATATTTGTTGGAATTATTTAAGTAACCTAATTCATTACTCGCATTACTTTTTTATTTTAAAATTGGAAAGTACAGATATACTTACTGGTCACATGCATAAAATTTAAAAAGATACTTACACTCAGAGATATATTGCAACTGGAAAAGTCAACTTCCTCTATGTTTTCACAGATGATAGCATTTTCTTCGTTGACTGTTTTCAACCAAACCTTCCAACTTCGTATAAAAGTGCTCTTGGCCCAATAAGTGGTATCAGTTCCTTTATTTCCTCAACATTTAAAGCTGATAAAGAATTTAAAGTTATTCCATTTTCTAAAAAAAAAAAATTAAATTAATAAATAACTCACAATCACTTTGCTCATATTACTGTAAGTAGGTATATGCTAATACACTCATTACTCCACAGGTAATCATTTCTGACATAGATATTTACTTACATGTTAAAATCAAATGGGATGATAGTTAAGCTAAACAAAAACCTTAATTCATCTCCTACATCTCAAGTTTCTCTGTATTGTAATTTGTTATAAATGTCTATTACCTGTGTACTATGCTAGCTGTGTGTTTAATATTTAGGTAGAAATACATTTTTCATTCTTAGCACCTTTGTTATATGTGTAATGTGAAAGTATAGGTACCTTTTTTACTTTTTATCATAATTTGCTTGTTAATAGTACCTATTAATAAATTTTGTTTCTCATTTCTTTCACCGTGTCTAAACTCTAAACTTAACTTTTTACATGACCCAAAGGTTCACTGTCAGAAAATGCTACTCAGCTTTAGCTAGGTACTTACATAAGTTGTAGATTGAATAGGTACACACAGTATTGGCTATTTTAGAAAGAAAGTAGAAATTTAAAATTTGTCAGAAGTGATTTGACAGCTTGACAAATCAAACACTAGAATAAGTCATGTTTGCCACTAACATACCTAACACTTACAATTGAAACAATGTTTGGCTTTTAGAAGCATCGTTGACAAGCTACTTTCGCTTCGCACTCCTCCCTCCTAAATTCATGCGCCCTGGCCTAGTCAGTTGCCTAGTTTAGGCTACATACTTACTTACGCATTGAGCGGCGGCTGCGGTTGCGGTTAGCGATGGAGATAGCCGCGTGGTTCGGCGGTTGGAAGACGGTTAGGCAACCGCCGAACCAAGCGGCTAACCGCGAGGTGCGGTTGACAAACCGCTAACAACTCTGTTTCTCGTGTGAGATCGCCTTGTGAGATTCAAAGCGACTCGAACGGCGATCTCACACGAGCAACAGCGCGGTTAGGCGGTTGATCAATCGCCGAACCGCGGCTAACCGCAACCGCTCAATGCGTACGTAACGTAGTAGTTAGGTTCAGTATTATAGCTATAGGTACCTAATTATTCGCCATCGTGTATAGCAATACAAGATGAACATTTGACCGAAAAGTGGCTGAGACGAAAATCCAAGAGAATAAGTCTACCTCTAAAACATCACTTTCGTTAACATAGAACAAAGTGACTATTGCAGTAAAAAAACACTTATATGAATTACTTACTTGCAAACGTTGGGATCAGTTCTGGTATTTCCCATGCTGTCAAAAGATCAGCCACTTTGTCCATTACTATTTATTGTAATCGAAACCGCAGTTATATTTAAATTTGCACTTGTTCACTTCGAACACACATCAACGGCTATCAACTTAAAACTTGTAACTTCTTTCTTTCTTTTTGCCCGGTTCTGCCGGCGCGCCGGCCGCGGCCGCGCTTAATAAAGTGTTGCCATATAATGTTCGGTTTTCTACTTTTAAATCTTAAAATGCAAGATAAATTATTCATAAACCGAAAAAATGACTTTTAATAACAATAAATTAGAATAGCAGATAAAGCAATAGGTAAGTACATATTTTGTTAACGACCCTGTCAACTGAGGGTTTAAAAAATGGACCGAGAAATGTAATTTCTCGTATAATAAAAGATCCCCTTTGATTTTAATCTTATAGTTTTGGTAAGTATTTGTTGGAACAGCAGCAACAGTAAAATATCTGTGAAGATTTTAAATCTGTAGTTTGCTTTTATTAGGTCTGCAACGTGGGCCTTTTCGGGTTTTGGTCTGTGGTTCCACTATAAAGATTTGCTGGCATTGGAACCTAAAAACGGCCAATAATACATTTTTAAAAAAGTATGGCTTCACATCAAAAGCACAAATAAATCGCGAGAAAAAGAAGTTCCTCCGCTGTGAAAATAAGTATGACATACTTAAGGTTTCCAAGTGCACCTAGGTACCTATTGTTCATTTTAAAAAATCAAGCCATGGATATCTTTCGAATATAAAGAAGATATTATCTTCTTTGTTCGTTGTATATGTACACATTGTAAATTTTAGTTGGTATGGAGGGATTCATATACGCTTGAGATGTTTTTTCACGGTAAAAAGTGCACATTGTAACATAATTTGCAGCTGTTTTAGTATGAAATTAACATAATTATGCCTCTGAGTGTATATCCACTGAAATAAAACGTACATAATATAAAATTGCTTCGTTACGACGTGAAATGTGATCAGTGTGGTATTATTATAAATATATTATATACTATAATATCTTAGTTCGTAATCGTAATAGTAATTAGGATTATTTACTTCACCTTCTCAAAAATTATAACTTACTTTCAACCTAGAAAATAAAGCATAATTTTTGTAGGTGATTTTTCACAATTAGTATAAATTTCCTATAAATGGCAACACTCAGGAAAAAAAGGGTATCAAGCTATCAATTAATGTGATTGTTGTAATGACCTAATTGTATTCATATGAATCAAATATTTTGATAAATAAGATCACACAACTTGATCGTATTTATTAATGTAATTTTATAATAGTTATCGTTTGTTGTTTAATTCGACACATTACCTATTTACTTCAAACACTACCTTGTTTGCGCAAATTTTAATTAATTATTTTGTTAATTTAATCAGTCCTTGTGATAAATTGGACTAAGTTAAATATGTTATCCATCAGCTTAATAGATGGAAACATTTGTATTTTGTTATTTCCTACATATTGTTTATTAAATACGTCACATTTTTTTAAACAAGTTAAAATTGCACTTGATTAGATCCGATTTTTTTCAGTGTACCCAACACCGACATAAAAACCTCGACGCGCGTTTCGTCACTTCACGTGGCATCATCAGGAGAGATGTTGTCGCCTCGGCTGCGTTTCAACGACTAAACAGTTTAGTTAGGAAAATAATTACATTTTCATAATTATTTAGTTAAGGATTTCCGCAAAATAACGCCTGATTCTATCAATTCTATTAGTTTGTATAATCTTCTTCGTTTGTAGTTTGTATGAGCTTCCAATGTGTATCGACTAAAAACGTTATTGACTAATATGGCAATTTAAAACTGTGACACATAATCGATAAATCTTGCTTCCCTTAATTAAAATATCAAACGTATTAGTTATTTTTTAAATGACACCTAATACAAATTTTTACGCTTCAAAGGAGAGGAGTATTTTTTATTTCAAGTGCCCATAAACTGCTTTTAAAATTTTTAGTTAATAAAGATAAAGAAAATCATTAATTGTAGGTACTTATTGTATTTACTTATTCTTCAAATTTTAAGCCAGCATACTGCTGCGTCCTTAGGTACTTACCAACTAGAAGGGTTCTATAAACATTTACAATAAATGCTCGGCACTTTATTTACGGCAAGCAGAAGTGTCTCCCTCCCAACCGACGGACCCTCGTAATGAGGGTGTCTCATCAGCTTATGCAAATACCGGCTAATGTATTCCCGGCGCGTGTTGCGGGGTGCAGGAAGAGTGCATAGCTTGGTGAGAACAGCTACACCTTTTAAAGTTGTCTTTAATAAATAAATAAATAAATAAATAATAATAAATACATTGTTTCCACAATCACACTAATTAGCTGCTCCACAGCTTGTACCATGGCAACTAGATAACGGATAAACGTACTTAAATACGTTCAAAAACATCTATGACTCAGTACTAATGTTCTTGCTCATCACACAAACATTTGCCCTTTGCGGGACTCAAACCTGCAACCAACAGGCGTTGTAATACGGAGCGCGAACCACTAACTAGATGGTCGTCGAAATACCACCGCCTAAGAAATATCTCAAGCGGCTGTCATAATCGGACAAATACTGAAAAAAAGAGATTCTATAGTTGAAACACTGAATATTTTGACCCTAGTAGAACATTAATGACTGAAAACATTATACAAGTTGAAAACAGCGTGAGAGAAATCCACACCAACCAGTGCGCCGCACATAGAGTATCTTTATTAAACTTTGAACCTGGCGATTACTGAGTACGCAGAGAGGTTTGTGACAACATTAAATATGTTTTCAAACTGTAAACACAATTTGGTTTGGCTATGAAGCACACTTCCACTTAAATGCATATTTTTACACGCAAAACTGTTGCTATTGGGCAAAATATAAAGGACATAATCAGGGCGGTAACCACGATCTCATAAAACAATCTCAAATCTGTCAAACATTATCATTTCTGTCAAATTTTGTATGAAATGACGTACCAAATTTGACAGATTTGACAACTTTGAGATTGTTTTAAGAGTTCATGGTTATGGCCCTGGAGTCCTTTCAGAGGTCCGGTTTTAAAGGCCACCAGTAAGTTTATAATTCAAGAAGAAAAACTCCTAGTTCCAATTGAACTGTTCTATTCAGCCTACTGCACTAGGCATGCACCCTGCATCCGCGGCATGCATAATGCGCCCACCCTCAAGTCTTAACGAGACATTGTCCGAATCGTTAATATTCGCAAATCGTGCCGTGGGGCTGGCAGTTGTTTGGGAGGATGCGTCCGAAATGACCGGAGATCGATTTTCGGATATCGATTTTAGGGTATTTCGATTACTTTGCTGTTGATAAGTTTTATGATGACATCGGGAAGTATTCAAATATTTAAAGCAATTTAAGATGGCTGCTGCCTTTTGAGTACGTTAACTTAGAAGTTTGCGTAAGTCGTAGACCTTAGAATTGTATATTTTCTACTGAACACCTGTATGATAATATAACTTTGTTTTTCAAATAAAAATAAAAACTTTACTATTTGGTACAAAAAACAAAAAAACATTAAACAGTACCCAATAATTGCAAAAAATAAAACAACAATTTATATTTTTAAATAGGTATCGCATTTTGGGTCCACTGACTGTGTATGTACATTTTAAACATTAATTAAAGCAATTTAAATACTAAGTACATGTCAGTGAGTTAATTAAAAGAGTATTTTCTAATCAACATGGTTTATAAAGACTTATATTTTCTCTTCTCATCAAATAGCATCTGGCTTCATTTAATAATTTATTAATACCAAAGATTAAGTCCACGTTGTTATGGCTGAGGCAGGTGTTTAATAAATGCGCTCTGGCCCCGGTGAGCGCAGCGCGGGCTGTAACGCGCCTCTTTACGACTGTTATACAGCTCTCCGCTGCGCTTTAGCTCGCATTTATGTCATTCTTGGTCACAGCGAAGTTTTATAACACATTAGAGATATTAGAGAGTTACAAAGGTTGTCGGTCGGTTGCCGTTTAGCAATAGTCTTGTAGGACGCTTCCAGATTGACCGCCGAATGTAGAGCGGTGTTCCGATCTCAGCGTGGACGGTGACTGGGACTGGTAGTTAGATTCAGGTTTTATTGCTAGTCACATGATTCAGAAGATGTATTAGGGTAGGAACAGTACTAGTGACACCCTGCAAGGGCACATCAAACAGGAACGCTATTATATTGCCTGGATTTGGTCCGTCAGTATCATGCAACCGACTTCAAAAGAGGAAAAGGTTAAAGTGTATAAAGGTACACTGTGTTTTTTTGGAAATGTGCGATATCTTCACGATGATTCTTTATTTATACTGTCCTCTACCTGAAGGTTGTCTGGAAGAGATCGCTTCTAGCGATAAGACTGCCTAAATTGTACCATTCTAAATGTATTTTCTTTTCTTTGTACCGTTTGTTTTGTGTGGTGTGCAATAAATAGTATCTATCCATCTATTTATTTAATTGTTAAATCAGGGGTGTAGTAAAATTAAAAATTAACACCTTTAAAATAGTCAAAATAAATCTTTTAAAAATTTAATCCGAGATAAAAAAAACTAACAATAGTCATTGTGCTTGGCTTGAATTGTTATTTGTATGAATCAAAATAGTGATTTTCTTTTCACCCCTTCAGTTGAAACACACCTTTATACATCGAGAATCTTATTTTTTTTAGTTTTTAAAAATAGGATTTAGCATAAAAATAAAAATAATTTGAATACAAAACCGAAACTAAACTATTTTCACATAGTCAGATAATTCGAAATCAGCATAAAGTACTGCTCAGATTGAAATCTACCTGTATAATATGTTTAAAGTACCTATGTAATAGCATTTTAGCTTTAACCAGCCTGCACTCTGTACCTACGAAGCATCGGAATGCAATTTCGAGCGCAGGCGCTGCGCTGCACAAGCGCGCCTTTGATTCACACTTTTATTGCTTTCCCTTTGGATTTGCTTCAAGATTCTTTACTTACAAATATTCTGCATTCTGGGAAATTGTTGCCTTTGAAGTTAGTATACTTGGGAATAGTCTAGGAATGAGCAACATAATATTTAATGTAAGTAAAAATATATATAATATGTTCTACGGTTGGGTAAAATAAACATGTCCTCGTGGTATGTGTTGTCAATATCAAAATTGGATGATAATCAATCAATCCACATAATATATTTTTGTTTGCATGTATTAAATAAAAAAAAAACTTGTCATCTTCTGCTACGATTGCTACGATTCCTAGGCACGGCTACGAAATAATATTAGTATATTTTTGAATATTTGCTACGTGCTACGAATATTACAGTTTAATTTTAAATCATCTCTTTAGATTTTTTTTTATATATTTTCCATTTTACTGTTATCTACGTCTACTTAATTCAGCTAGCAGGGAGGCCTACCATCACTCGTTATCAGTTTTTAGGGTTCCGTACCCAAAGGGTAAAATGGGACCCTATTACTAAGGCTCCGCTGTCCGTCTGTCTGACCGTCTGTCACCAGGCTGCATCTCATGAACCGTAATATATTAGTAAGAGAGTTGAAATTTTCACAGATGATGTATTTCTGTTGCCGCTATAACAATAAATACTCCCATACAACAAACGTGTTTTTTTTGCCGTTTCTTAGATAATGGTACGGAACCCTTCGTGCGTGAGTCGGCTCGCACTTGGCCGGTTTTATTGAATTTTACTAAAAACCGTAGCACCTATATGCAGGTCAAACCCCACAATGTAGCGGGACTGTACCCAGAGTTATGCTGCATCGCGTAGGCATGTTTAGACTCGTCCAGCTGAAGGAGGGTCGCTCTCGGAGGTCTGAGGAGGGGGAGGGCTTCCAGCCAATATTATACGGGCGTAGTTAGCGCGCACTGATATTAAGAATTCCACAGTGCACAGGGTAGTTTCGGGGTCAGAGGGATTTGTAATTAATTGGAAAATGGACAGGAAAACACATCACATGTACGAAAGGACCGATCACTTGCTTGCTTTACGCAATTTGAAAAGATAGTGTAATGAACGGCTGTAGTAAAAGTTTGAAACTCAAGTGCGGAAAAACAATCAACTTGCTCTCAATCCTATTTATTTTTATTATACACTTTGCTACAATATGCACGGAATGTAGCGAAGCAACGTGAATAGTAAATTGATTTCAATTAAATTATGATTATCAGTCTCCATTGACCTCTATATAACGCCACAGTTTTAAAAAGAATAATAAAACCTCTTAAAACGGGAATAATCGTTTCTTGAAAGGTTATCTGTCTCGTTGCAATGAATAACCGAACCTTATCGCAAGCAGTTGGCGACAAATTGTTGCCTTACCCATTATAACTTCTAATTCTTTCGTCAATTTTTAATTTTCATTTTGACGACCTCTACAGCCGAGAGGCGAGCACGCCGGACTTTTGTGGCGTCGCCATCTCTGAGGTTCCGGGTTCGATCCCCGGTCGGGTCAATGTAGAAAACGAACTTTTCTATATTGTCTCGGGTCTGGGTGTTGTGGTACCGCCGTTGTTTCTGATTTCTATAACACAAGTGCTTTAGCTACTTACCTTAGGATCAGAGCAATGTATGTGCTGTTGTCCAATATTATAAAAAATAAATAAAATTCTAGAATATAACTGACTTACAACAAAAAACGAACGTGACTGTCGTTTCACATACGTACACGTACTGCAATAATCATCAGACAAAATTAGCTGTTCCTCTGTTCCCGCGCACTAATCTATGCCCCGAGATTGGAGCGAGCGGCACAAAGTTGGTAATTGAAAAATCTTTCCGGACTCAGACGCGCCCCACCCCTTCTCCCTCCCCCCTCGGTGGAATTAAACTATCTACAGTCACATGGACGCAATTAAAACTACTATGTAGGGGGCTAGCCTACTAGGGAGTTTCAAATATCGATGCCATGAAACTGGTATCGCATAAAAATTAAACCCATAGATTTCAAAGTCATTGATTGAGCCAACTAAAAAAGGTTAATGTGACGTACAATCTATAAGTCAAAATTTATAAAATAAAATAAAATTTATTTGAGTAAAAAATAATTAGGTATACCAATTTGGTATTTGGTTTAATAATTAAAGAGCATATTAAAAACCTTTAAAATAGAGAAGTGTTTGATTGCTTTAAAAAGCTGATTGCTTTTAATACCATGTCAAAATTTATCCAAACTCGTTAGCGTAATTGAGTAAAAAACACATAATCTCACAAGCAATAAGTCTCAAGGTGAAGTTTTAGAATCCTTCCAGGTTTTATTTTACAAAATTCAAACTAACTATCGTTTTTTCGTACGTCGCAAAATAGTTAATCAGGTTTAGGTAATCTCATTTACGTTCTCATTGAAAGTACTGCGGGGTAACCATAAACTCTTAAAACAATCTCAAATCTTGTCAAATCTGTCAAATTTCATACGTAATGACAATTTCAAATCTTGTCAAATCTGTCAAATTTCGTACGTAATGACGTACGAAATTGACATATTTGAGATTGTTTTAAGAGTTCATGGTTACCCCCCTGATCTCAATTGTCTAGATCTTATTGTAACATAAAACTAAAATAGGTCGGAACTTCTTGCTAACATACGGTGACTACTTGAAGCCTGGGACAATTGGAATTCAATAAGGCCTACTGCGCAAAGGGCGGACGTCGTTAGACTTGCGATGTTTTTTGCGACGTGAAACTGAAATGTACGGGCCTCGTGGATTGATCTTTATTGTGACAATTTGTTTTTTTTTATATTGTACAACATCACTTACATTGCTCTGGTCCTATGGTAAGTAGCTAAAGCACTTGTGTTATAGAAATCAGAAACAATGACGGTACCACAACACCCAGACCCGAGACAATATAGAAAAGTCTGTTTTTTACATTGACCGGCCGGGATCGATTTCGGAACCTCAGAGATGGCGACGCCTTATAGTCCGGCGTGCTCGCCTCTCGGCTACGGAGTTCGTCATTGCTTGTTTTTAAAATGTTAATTTTAACTTTTGAAACTATTAAAAATAAAGAAACAATCTATAGTGCGTTGATAGGACTGAACTTTTATAGTTACTGATCTATCTTTAGTACGATTAGATAGAGTCATTTCTTAACTAATAATTTTGTTGAGTTTCTTCTCGATGCTTATGAATATCTCAGATTTTCATTGAGACATAAAATATTAATCATTTTTGTCTTGGTAAGATCTGTATTGAATCTTACTAAAATGTTTACTATTTCTGGTATGGTTGTTTTTTTGTTAAAAATATCGAGATATTTTGTGAATATTGAAAGTTCTGTCTTGCTCAACTTTAAATTCATGTACAATGTAGTTCGCCAACAATAAGTATTGTCAAGTATTCGTATATGGACGCTACAAGGTGTGCGAGTTATATGTCGCCAGGCGATGCCCCCCACTGGGGGGGCAGGGGTCCTGTGGGGGGCAGGGGGTAGCGGCGGCCATTCGTCAGCTCTCCGCAGAAATGTTTTCATTTTTATTTCATAAATAAAGAGTGGAATTCCGGCTGGCGTAATGAGGGTGTCCACATACATACGCGGGAATATTTCTTCGTTGATGTGTTTTTGTTTTTGGGTAAATAATACATTACACGTTGTCTACTTGATATGTTTTAGGTGATTTGATAAGTGACATAGGTATATTGGTCATTGGACTTTAACCTTTTTTTCTACAGATATGATATTTTTTTAAATATATTTTTTATTTGCCTAATTGCATTAAAAAAAATCTGGAAAGTCTTAATCTTAAAATAAGTTATCCCGCTATCCTATAAGCTATCCCGAAAAAATGGAAGATTTATATTCTGCAAATAATGCCAGACGAGTAGAACGTTCTAAGCAGGCTGTCTTAGGCTATTTAGGTTTGATTCCTGAAATCGTTTCTAGGCTTTGGTTAGACATATAAATTATTAACTAACCACTAGAAATAGTTTACTGCCCAGGGTTACTTTAAAAAACAAACTACAGATTCCTTATAATGCCCGTGAGGTATACCGTATACTACTTATCATCTAACTAGAATATTTAATGAATGTTATGGATCTCTTAATATACTCTCTTTAATATACTCTTAATATGTAGGTTCCCTTAAGAATTTAAGGAAGTAAATTAATCTTACAAACTCAACTCTAAGTTAATATAATAAATAACATTGTGTTATAGAAGTTATTAGGGAACGAAGTAACATAGTGTTACTTGTAGTAATTTCTTGTCAAAATATTCTTAAGGCCGGAATTTTTTAAGGCTAGTAAATTCCTAATTACTTAAAAAGTGTTGTTCAAAGTCTGGTTTTATACTTATAACTTAAATGTGTCTATAGCAATCGATAAAGATGTTAGACTTTTCTATGTTGATAAGTATTTAAGTATATTATTAAGATAACAGTAATAAGTAATAATTCAAATTGTGTGCTGTACGTACACAGCGAAATTAGAGAAGGTACCTAATAGAGATTATATTACATTTCTAATTTCACAAACTGTGTACGTACAGGTTCCTCAGGATGTTTTCCTTAAACTATCCTTATCTTTGCGTATTATTATCGTTTTCTGCCCTAAGATGACCCGGTCCATTTGCCTCCCCTTGCAGTTGCAGCGGCCATCATGAATACGCGCATCGCCGGGCGTCGGTTTTACTGCGTTTTTACATTTTCGCCTCCCTCGGGAAATCGCATACTTTATTCAGTAGTCTTAGGAGCAATCGTTGATTTTAATCATTTGCGCAGAGATAAACATATTTGAAGAACCTAACGTGGTATAAGAAGAAAATTACTGAAAAATTCATGTGTCTACTCTATATGGACCAAGTTGCTGTCAAAGATAGCCACAATCAGCATATCAGAATGGTTGGTGCTTACTGTTTTTATGAAAGAAATCGAAACAGCGCTTTTATCATTATAAATTGCATTCTCATTAATAATGAATGTCAGTTCTTACCTATTGCTGCTCTGTCATGAAGTTATTTCAAATAAAAATTAACACCAATCATTCTAAAATCATCAGTGACATTTATAGGTATAGTAAATCCAGAAGTATTTATGGATACTTGACATGGTACATAATACAATTTGAATGTAAGATGATACCTTTTTACCGCAACTGTCTTACAAGCAAAGGGAAGCCAATTTGATTTCAAAATTCAAAAAGACATCCCCTTAACGATAAAAACATAATAAAAGATTTGCTCGCCAATTTGTCACATTTTACAGCAGGGCGCATCGGACTTAATGTTAACAGCGATTGAAGTTTATTCAAAGAGGGCGCCGCGATCGCGTTGTAAACAACTTACGACATTCCTCGCGAGTGTTTAAAATTGGGTTCGTACCGCCGCGGGGCGCGAGGGCAGGCCCTCCGACATATTGCTAACATATTCCCGCTTGAAGTTTATTGTAAATCGCCGGCCGGGGGATTTGAATTCGACCACCCCTCGCTGTCAATAAACCGAATGGACTTTCCAAATTTGCTACACTCGCCGTGTTTGTGTTGCTGCCTCCGCTTTTTCTGTTCTAGCGAAAAGCCGTCCCCGGCCCACCCCGGGCGCTTCCTATTTTATTTGTCTAAGGTTTTCCATTCCGCCGTAATTGTGTGAGTTGAGGCGATTGTTGCTAAAGCGAATATTTATTTGGGTTTCAGTTTGCTTTCCATCTCCCGACCGCGGTATCGGCGCATTGTGCCACAAATTGAATTTGCGGGACTCAAATCAAATGTTGGCGCAAGAAATGACTCGTCGCCGCGAGTGACACTATCAAAAAATTGATCGACCAGCTTATTACGGTGGCCGCTTTGTTGCGACTACGACATTTCAAACATGTAATTTGAGCTGTGAATGTTACTGAAAAGGTCTTTGCTACTCCGAAAATAGATACAGAGAATGACATTAAATTCTTTGTTCTTCGAATGTTCGTAGTTTAGTTAAATAAGTAGACTAGGTATATTATCACATTAACACTTGTACACATTTGCATGATACAGGTAATTATAGTAGGCAAAATATGTCATAGAAATCTTCTTGTATTATTAACATTATATGAACATCTCAGTTTTCAACACCAGAGGAGTAACCATGAACTCTTAAAACAACCAAAGCTGTCAAATCTGTCAATTTTGGTACGTCATTACATACAAAATTTGACAGATTTGATAATGTTTGACAGATTTGAGATTGTTTTAAGAGTTCGTGGTTATCGCCCTGTAATACTGTGTTTTAGTGTTAATGTGTGTGATGTCGCAACGCAACGCTTCAGCGTTTTCTTATAAAAACATTTTAGGCGATACAGACTTTGAAAATTAAGGGAAACAAAGCTTTCATGTTTCGGAGTTACGACACATTCAAATTTTACACTAAAACTTTCGTGTTCATAGTGTATTTCCATTTTTATTGTAAAAATTACGACCAGTATCGGACCATTACCCTCTTTGATAAATCAAAAAATAAACTGGCACCGCACAGTCAGCCCAAAACAATTTAATCTCCATACATTTGCGTGAGACATTATTACAGAAGTCCACAATCAGCATTAGGCGGAATATATTTCGCGTAAATCTTTCACGGCGCTTTTATGTATATCGTAAAAAACGCGTGTCCGGAGTGAGCCATAAATATCGCTCGTAAACGGGAGGGGGTGGGGAGGACTCAAAACACGCACAAATTATGACGTTATTTGTCTACCGATTTGAAAGTTTGTTTGTTCTTGCAGCTTTGTGAGAACTCGCAGATGCGTTGCTGTTCGCTAGCTTTGGCAATTTTGAGATACGACGTTTTGCTCAAGTTATCTTGAGTTATCTCTTTCTTTACATTTCCTTTAATTTTAAATAACAACACCTTATCTTCAAAAGAGTGATTTTGTCGATAGGAAAATTGTAACATGCACAATGTAATAACGTAACATGGTTTTATAAGTAAGTGAAATAAACTTTAAGATATTTCGCTGGCTTTACAGAGATCTAACACATTTGCTACTTGCCATGATAAACAAGTGCACATAAATAGTTTTATGAAATAAATAAAATGTGTAAGTCATTGTGAAAAGAAACGCTCCCTGAGGTGGTCTAACTTAATTAATAATTAATGAATCCCAATTTATGGTAAATCAAAAATAAAAAACGTATGGTTTAACATAATACGAGTATGTAAAATTAAAAAAAAATACGACTGTATTATACAATTTTGACGTCTCTTTCTATAATGTTCAACTGACAAAACTTTAGCATGTAAAATGTTGCAGTTTTATTTATTGTCTTTGTTCAAGAGGGTGCATTGTGCATGGTCGGCGGGAATTAGCGTAGCATTATAGCCCCACAAGGGGGCGCCACGCTGCGCCTGATGCCTTACCATGTAACTCTAACATTCGCTATCGCTTTGAATTTGACAATTGTACGTTAACCATTGCTTGTTGTCTAAGAGAGAAGTAATTAGCATCCCTGTTGAAGGTTGGTTGGATGGTCAAGGGAAGGGTATTGCTATAGATGTTGGAGTCACATAATAAACTCTCTGATTTACTTGCGGCTCGCGGCTACTTTTGTTTTATGCAGCTAGTTCGGACTTTCGCTGACTAGGGGTATTCTTTTTAAGATTTTATCGACACTCATGAATTTTGTCGAAAGTTTTTTCAAGGGGAAACTAAATTACATTATTCTTTTGTTATGGTTACTTGTGGCTTATTTGTACATTTTGCTCCGATTTACACATTAGGAATAAGTAGGTATTTATTGGAAAAAAGTTGTGTTTTTACCAGATTAATGATCATAATCAGTCCACTGCTATACATTATCTCATTGCGCGGCATTGGTTTGATTTTTGTTTCCATCAGCTGTCGGCAGCAGATTTTTGTAGTAAAATAAATGAAGAATTACCAAAGTCTCTAATTTCCAAATAACTAGGTAAAAAAATAATCAAGTAGGTATTTATTTGCATACCAAGTGTGTACAGGGCCCTAACCATGAACTGTTACAACAATCACAAGTCTGTCAAACATTATCATTTCTGTCAAATTTTGTATAAAATGACGTACCAAAATTAACAGATTTGACAACTTTGAGATTGTTTTAAGAGTTCATGGTTATGGCCCTTTTTCTTAAATTAGGTACAATTGTGCTTCAACTTAGTAACCTTATTTACCGTTATTGCAAAAATATGGTAAGCGGGCTACATTGTTATTATTTTAAAAATTAAGGAATACCTATTTTTTTTTTTTACATTTCGTTTATTAAGCCAACATACAATCTCAGTACGCCATAAATTAATATAATCTTTTTATTAACGATTCGTTCGTAGTCTCGAAATAAGTAATAAAAAGCAATATAATTTTCTCTTTATGTCTTTACTTTCAGACGTTCAATCGATAACGAAAAACAAAACAATATCAATAAATAATCCAAAGACAATAAAAAAGTAAAAAATACAAAAAGTTATCAAAAAAGAGTCCATGCACGGACACTTTTTCTAACAGCTACTTGTATTAAATAAGAAATATAAGTATTTTTATAGTTCCAAAATATTTAAGAACCAAATAATAAAGATACTTTTTATAGTTCCGTACCCGAAGGGCGAAAAAGCTCTCATGACTAAGCCGACGCTGTCTGACCGTCCTACTTATAAAATGATGTAGTTTTCAAACCGTAACAGAAAAATAGCCTTTTAGTTAACATCTAAAAAGTCTCGATGTTTGATATTCTGACAAATAAAAAGGTTAAAATATGTGTGGTTTCCATACAAAACAAATCTACATGTGTGCTCCGCTGTAAAAGCAGTAAAAAGAACAAGCCTCTAGTGTAATTGTGTTGCACAGTTTATAAACTTGCTATTTTTAAAACTGGTACAACAATAAACAATGGTGAAATGTAAGTTGGGATTGCAATAAGAATGCCGAAATGAATGAAATAAAAACACGGTCCATTCCTCCTCTCAAGGTGGAATCCTCTATGCGCGAGTCGCACTTGGCTGATTTCTTTCTAACAGTATCACCAGTGATTGAGCTATTCTTGTTATAGGTAATGCGGTATCATAAATAAACATCAACATTTTCCTCCGCAGAAGGCGCGACGTTGAGCCGGTCGGAATCGCCGTCGGATCGCCGCCAAGCCTTCAATTTCGGTAAATATCTTTCATTTCGTGTATGTAACGATACAGTACTTCAATCATTTCGGTAAAGAGTCCAATAATTTGGTAACGAATAACGATAGTGGTTCAATCACACTAAACAAGATAGATGTGGCCCGTTGCGCTCGCGGTAATCCTTCGCTTCGCGCCGCAACGCAGCGTCGCGATCCCAGATTTAGCTAACAATATCGTTACGTGCGATACTAAACACACATTCAGTTGCGAATGAGAATCTCCTTCAATTCTGTACAATGGACAAATGACCATTTCAAAATATCTATAAGGAATCCGGGCTAGTTAAACATAAAAATCTTTTTCGTTAAAATGTCATCTTCTGACGAAGATTGACTATCATTATTTCACTTTAAGACATAGTGGCTTTAAATAGTGATTTGGAGCTCTTTCTAAGACATATGCAAAAATAAAAAAAAATGCAGTTTATTGAAAGCTATTACAGCTTCTAATTTATACTTTAGTTTACAACTGTCCAAGGGCGACAGCAGCATCATCAGATGGATTGTTATCTAAGAGTTCATTTAAGTTAGTTAAGTTACTTAGTAACGTTGAATATTCTGTTAACCCACTCTGGGTTCAGGTCAAGAGTAGACACAATAGGAATAACCGCTGATATGAATCATTATGTGATTAATCAAACAGGGACATTGTGAAGTAACCTAGTTCTACCATTCAGAAATATCAGTAAACATGACCATTATGTGTAGTAAAGTAAACCAATTGCATTTATAATCGTGTAATACATCACACATATAAATGTTAAATAAATTGATTAAACAGATATATTGAATGCAAGTCAGTTAATAACTTAGGTCATTAATTGGTGTAATTCATTTAGTGCCTAACTACGTATGAATGTATGCGTTTAAACTGTACAGATTTAAAATGAACCTATAATAAAAGAAGGTAAATCCATGATGCGTTCTTGCCAGTTTAAATAGTAATGTAATAATTTAATGCCACATCACCTATAGCCGCGTTCCGCGTCCCGCGATTGGACGCGATTCCCTCCAAGACAAAGTGTGTTATTTCTCGCGGGACTTCCGGGGGGCGAGGGAGGCAGGTACGTAGTAATATTTTTACGAGCACTTTTTATTGTCCGTGCACGATAAATTTGTCATCGGACCGGAGGTCGCCGCCCGCTGCTCGCTGTACAACTGCAATTTCCATGGAAAATATTCATGTCTCTATAATGTGAGGGCTGGAATCTCCACGTTATGGATAAGAGTGCGGAGGACAAAAAACAGGATTGAATTGGGAGCGTGCGTGGGAGTTCGTGTTATGATTATGATGTTTGTAAATCCTATTAGTGTGGAATGCGACTTGTTGTGTTACATTTAATTTTGATAGTGGGGCTTAAAGACGTGGGAGAAATGTGAATAAAACAAATTTGATAAATGATTCAGATGTGCCGTATACGGATATTCTAGTATATTAAGAGCGCGTAATACTTTTACCTTTACCATTAGAATACCATTAGAAAACAAAATATAGTTTCCCATCAGGGCGGTAACCACGAACTCTTAAAACAATCTTAAATCTGTCAAAAATTATCAAATCTGTCAAATTTTGTATGTAATGACGTACCAAAATTGACAGATTTGACAGCTTTGCGATTGTTTTAAGAGTTCATGGTTACCCCGCAGCTCTACTTCGATGATAATGTTTGAGATGTTCCTAAATTTTTGTAATATCTTCAATGGTGCACCAAATATTAACTACTTCATATAAAAGGTTTGTTGGTAGGTACTTTGAAATGAAAAGCAGTCTCCTAATTGTGAATGATTCCTTTAGTCAAATTTATTATTACTTTTTCCTTCAATCGCATCTTAGGTACTTACTGCCTAATAGTTTTCCATAAACAATAAAGGCTAGAATAGAAGCCACCTTCCAACTAACCATGAGCTGTTAAAACAATCACAAATCTGTCAAACATTATCATTTCTGTCAAATTTTGTATGAAATGACGTACCAAAATTGACAGATTTGACAACTTTGAGATTGTTTTAAGAGTTCATGGTTAGGGGGCAGGTAAATGTTGCAGGAAGTCACTGGAAGCTGGTTGATTCCAATCGGCCAATGTGGAAGTCATTTGTTGTAGCCTATGTTCAGCAGTGATCGTAAAGTGGTGATTATAGATAATGGCTTTGCTAAGTAAAATATTTATAACTTAGAATTTTGTCTATAGAACTTCTAAGAGCAACAAAAATGTGCGTTTGTTTCTCGGTAGCCTATCAAGCAGTGCGAAAAGCTTGTTTGTGTGTAACGAGCAGCGGGCGGCGCCTGCGCACCCATTAGAGCCACTCGTGCGCCGCTCCCACGGGCAGTCGCGTGCCCGGCGCTCACGCCGAGGGACTACGCTACGCATTACGAGATATGTTCCAAAACCTATCATAGTTTAAAATCATTGAGGTATAATGTACTAGCGTACAAGAGAACACATCTCGAACTAAATGTTTCAGCCAAAAATTGTAGTCCAGTGGACTACAAAGCTTCAGTCAGTGTCAATAATTGAAGTTGTCAAAACTTCTTGATTGTTCAAATACTACAATGTTATCGCTCGGTCCCGTGTAATTTTAGTAAAACATGTGATTTTTTTTACGTAAAAGTGCTTAAAACAATGTTTAGCTGAAACATTTAGCTCGTGATGTGTTCTCTAGTACGCTAGTACATTATACCTCAATGTTTAAAATACTTTAAAACACACCTATATATGGATTTGACTCGTCAAAATGAAATAGATCTAAACACGAAGGTTTCATTAGAAGTAGTTATTAAAGAGTTCTCCCATCTAATTCCAATTTCACGGAATAGGCAATTCGGTGCAACAGGTACAAATTATTTTTGGTAAAATAAGTCATATTACAAAGTTTCAAAACGATATAAATTAATAAATAATAATAAATATTGGACATCGGTAGAATTTTGTGCTCTAATCCAAAGGTAAGTAAAATCACTTATGTTATAGAGATCAAAACCAATGACTCTACCACAACACCCAGACTTGAGACAATATGATGAAAAGTTCGTTTTCTGTATTGACCCGACCCGGAATCGAACCTGGTATCTACCTCAGAGAAAGAAAATGAAAATGACAGAAATAATAATAGTGTTTTTAAGTATTAGAAAGTAGTTACTAAGGTACCTTAAGACAACTCGTCTTTGTGCCTGCCTAAATTCTAGAATCTAGATCTAAGGATATGGCTGTAGAAGCGTGCTTGATCTTTAATTGATCCTATATTTGCAATAAGATTTATAAGATATAGCCAATCAAAGCTTAGATTTCATTTTATGCTCTCATTGTTGTGGATTAAATGTTGTAGGTGATAGTCAATCAGACTAGTAGTAGAGGTTATGCCATCATCATCATCTCAACCTATTGCAGTCCAATGCTGGATATCCTCCCCCAAAGAGCGCCAAAGAGCACGATCTCCCTTTTGTTTCATCCATCCACTGCCAGCCATCTTCCTAAGGTCTTCGGTCCATCGAGCTGTTATGTTATATTAGACGTTATGCAATAGGTAGTTATAATTTTATTTATTTTTTTATTTATTATTTAATAACACATTAAAAATGTTACAATGTACACGCCAAACTGTAAAGTTAAATGATTAACTTTTGTATTTGATTGTATCATTTACATGGTTAGATAAAAACATTGTCACATCATCCTCGTCGTTACACTGTCAGTTTTACATAATTTGAAAACTAGTGGCCTAACGGTCCATGTCGCACGCAGCTCCGTGAGAGCATACCTTTACTCCAAACTAGGAAGCTGCGAGATTCCCACGCCATAAGTGGGCACCGATCAGCGGCGGTGACGCAGCGATTCACACACGACTTCCCATGTTACAGGAGCCGGTCGTGCTTCGACGCGAGCGAGAGCCGCGGCGACCTGACGACTGACCCGCGACGTGACGACCGCGCGACGTGACGACTGCGTGACGACCAGCAGGATACAAGGACTTAACTAGTAACTAATTTTATGATGTTTAATTTCATTTAAATAAGGCATCTATTAAAAAGTTGTTATAACGTATGTGTTGATTTTAAATCAAGCCATATTCATCTCAAAATCTGTTTTATGAGAAGATTAGAGCTAGCTAGAGCTTGAGAGGGTGCTCGGGTGCTACACCTAACGTCAGGCAAAACGTTTAATTAGCCAGTATTTCAACGAAATGTGATTCATACCATACTGAAGCTAATACTAACACAGTATGTGTACTAACTTGAGTGTGGAAATGGTTTACATTTTGATATGAAAATACCGATCCTTGATTATTTTATTGTACTGTTATTCATATGATTCGTCATTATATTCTACATATTTACCAAGTTTGTAGAACATACAGAAAATCCAATGTTGAAAAATGAGGTCACCTAATTTTCTTATGAATAGATAGATAGATAGTCTTCAATCTTTATTGCACACCAAAAAAATAAGTTATAGTTGATATTTACAGATAGATGTACAATTTAGGCGGTCTTATCTCCATTTTTGGGAAAATGTATAAAATCTTCAATAAAGTACCACAAACTCTTGTTGACTTACCTGTTTATCAGTTCAAAAACCACATTTAAAAAATCCTTATGGAAAAAGGATACTACAAAGTTGAAGATTACTTGAACGACAAGAGTGCATGGACTTCATAGCCTGCCTAGCTCGCACTTACACTATCTTGTAATTGTATTTCCTGTAATAAAATCAGGCTGACAAAGGTGACTGAGTTTCATGCGCCGTTTCTTCTCATCACCAGCCTATATGTAGTCCCGAAGCGGTGGTAGGGCTAAGTTATATGTTGGGACGTGTATAAGTGCCCGAAAGAGGGCCTATATACAGAAAAAAGAATTTCATTTCATTTAAATATTGATTTCTATAGCTTAGAATTTAAACCAACTTCGAAATAGCTAAATGTCTATTTAAGTCTCCCTCATCATCAAGGTTTCACACCACAGAGATAGTAGGTATTATACGACGCTACGCTATTACTCAGAATAATCGTGAAATCGCTTTATTTCAAGAAGGCTTATCTAATCCTATTCCAAGAGAAATACATAATTTCGTCCTTCATCTAGGACAGGCTAGCACCTCACCTTCAGCCGCGAGCGAGTCCAATAACACCGCGACGCGCTATCGGTCAGCGCCCGCGCCGCTTCACCCGGCCCATACTAATCGTAAACACACACTGATTGCGCTCAATTACATGTGGCGATGCATTTCAATAGCAGTTTGTTTAAGCTGATATGTCCGTTAAGGTTTTCCTTAATTGGAATTAAATATTAAGTATTCTTACGAAATGACTGTAGTCTGCATAGCTATTTGTTGCAATCTTAGAAATTTTATATGGTTATGGTTAATGTATTATACTCCAATTGGCATGTTCTCCAAATAAGGAAATAATATCCTTGTGTTTGGATGTTCAAAAAAATGAAATTATAAGAGGCTTAAATTTATATCTAATGGGTTTCTCCAAAATGAGTCAAGTGAGCTTAAACTTGACTGGTTTACTAAAAATATTTGAAGATGTACACTATCTATTGCCTGGCTCCATAATTATGTCAGCTCTATGGAATCATAAGCTATTATAATCAAATAAAATCATTTATTGCATTACATCTGTGGGTATCAAATGATTTTACAGTAACATCACATGCACCCTGCAAAGGCATATTTATATTTGTTGTCTTTTGTATATGAATACGAATTCCATCAAACATCAAAGGTAGGTACAAATCGAAATGATTGTAAACGAAATCTTACAACTAACTTATCGTGAGGTATCCACGATATATTAATGAATTCAATTCTTTTAATCGGTAAAAGCTCTCGGTAAAAACTCATAATCATTTACCTAAAAAATATCTATAGACTACTTTAGTACTAATCTGGTGGAAAATCAATTACCCTTATTAAAAAAATGTCATGCAAGGTGTATGATGTTATAATATTCTAAACGAATGCTAAGCACCTGAGGCGCGGGCGCAGGCGATAACGATTGGCGACACAGATCGATAGCGAGCAAGCTGTTTGTTGATCGATAACTTTCTCGATATCAATATTATCGCCGAAAGCAAACACCCTTATCTCAGTATACATTCTACTCTAGCACGTTAAGAATGCGTTTCAAAAATAATAATTTTAAGCTGCTCGAATTATGAAATTGCGTGCAAATGCATATTTTTTCTCTTACTCTTATACGAGGTGGTAAAGCTATAGAAAGTATTCTCTCGAGGTTACAAAGCTTATGGATTAGGCCATGGTCTATTTATGTAGAATTCATTATATCCATTCAGCACTTGATGCTTTCATGTATAATATTGACATTTAATTTTTCTGTGTGTAGATGGAGGTCTTTACATCAATAGAATCGTCATAATTTTCTTTTGTGCCAGCACAATAAAAAATCTTTATTGATATCATCATCATCATTTCAGCCATAAGACGTCTACTGATGAACATAGGTCTCCCCCTGTGACTTCCAGATTGATATTAGACTCTTTAAATGACCAGCGGCGTAACCATGAACTCTTAAGACAATCTCAAAGCTGTCAAATCTGTCAATTTTGGTACGTCATTACACTCATTACATACAAAATTTGACAGATTTGAGATTGTTTTAAGAGTTCGTGGTTACCACCCTGTTAAAAGTACCTAGCCTTTTTCGCATAGCATTTAAGAGATCACTTGTCAGTGTCCATTGTCTATTTCTCCTCAATTTGAAAAAACAGTCATGATCGAAATATCGCTTTTTCTAAAAAGGAATGGCACTTTTGTATATGCGTTCGGAAATTCCCTTAATTTTGTTTTGGGATTTTTTTCCAAGCTTGCTATTTATCACCACTTTTGAGGTCAGCCTTTCCAGTTATGTCAATAAGTGTTGATGTATAAACGCGGATAAGGTTTTGAATTTAGTTCAAACTGTGCACCTGTCTTCCTTTATCATATGGCCGTGACGTCACATCGGGTTACGCGCTATCGCCGCGGCCGGGATCAGCGCAGTCGATGCGCTCGCGCCTGTCACTCCGAAGTCCGAAGCGATCGCGTAACGCGGGGATTCGCATAATTACTGCGGTATCGGTGATATTCAGGACTTATGTTTGTGAGGACTATTTTGGCGCTTATATTTTTGGTTAGTGTGTTTTCGTAGTGTTAGACCAGGAAACGGTGGTAGAACAAAATTTAGGACGTGTTAAAGATTTGCGAATAGTGCAAATATTATTCAAATACGGTTTGAATCGGCCTGCATGCACAGGTTCAACAAAAAAGATTTACCAAATATTCAGGGGTGCTTAAGTATCGATCATAGAACACAAGAAAAATAAAAAAAAGTAAATTTAATTAATTTTGTAGTTTTTCTCACTTACCTGAAAAATAGTCAGGTGCTTAGGGTATTTAATTTTTACTTTTCCTTTATTAAAAACAAACAGCTATTTAAAACCATCAGTAATAACCATAATTTGCATGAATTAGTGAGAAGCTAGTTTCAGAGCTATTTTCACACCCTATCACTGAAAACGTTACAAAAACGGAGCGATAAGAACTCTCAACTTAGTTATTGTTGGCCTGGCTAAACATTTTTGGCAAATCTTAAAAATATTTTAATTAAGTATACTTAGGCACAAAAATTCATCTGTGGAAAATGTCAAATGTACGTTGATTGTTTAGCATATTTTCAGTTTTGATATTAGACTACCTACAAAGATTTCAAGTGGTGTTTTTAAAACTCCAAATCATCTTTCGTTACTTGTAGGTAACAGTACATATTTTTGGTTCTACATATAGCTTATTCACGTATCAAAAAACTTGTTACTACATACTCAGTGCGTGTAGAACTAATCTTTGGAAACGGAACATAAAATCTGAAGTGAATCGTGGGACTAGTTTATTTATATTCTGTGTATGACTGTGTGGCGTGTGGTCTGTGAATAGTTCTAGTTTGTCGCCAGGAGATCGACGCAGAAGTCATGGATCTTAGTCAGGTATTTCTTACTTTAATTGACATATTTTTGGTGGTGGGAAACAAATACTGGGCCATAACCATGCAATCTAAAAGTTGTCAAATCTGTCAATTTTGGTACGTCATTTCATACAAAATTTGACAGAAATGATAGTGTTTGACAGATTTAAGATTGTTTTAAGAGTTCGTGGTTACCACCCTGCCCCCTAACCATGAACTCTTAAAACAATCTCAAAGTTGTCAAATCTGTCAATTTTGGTACGTCATTTCAAACAAAATTTGACAGAAATGATAATGTTTGACAGATTTGTGATTGTTTTAACAGTTCATGGTTAGGGCCCAGTGCCCTAACCATGAACTGTTAAAACAATCACAAAGTTGTCAAATCTGTCAATTTCGGTACGTCATTTCATACAAAATTTGACAGAAATGATAATGTTTGACAGATTTGTGATTGTTTTAACAGTTCATGGTTAGGGCCCAGATCTTTATAATTGATGTTCCAGTCTACATGTATTTATGCTAGTTTAATAAAAATATATATTTAAGTTTAATTTAGTTTTAGGTAGAGTTCAGGTCTTTGCGAGATATAATTAGAAATGAGGAGATCCGTTAATGAATGAATGAATAAAAGTCACTGACATGGCATTGGGAACATACGAGTAGCACGTAGAAGTGAAGGCAGAAAGAATTTAGAATGGAGGCAAGTACTGACAAGCGCAGCTTAGGACGTCTACCCGCAAGGTGAATAGATGACCTGGTAAAGATTGCAGAAAGTCGCTGGATGCAGGCCACTTCAAAATGGCTAGTCTGAAATTCGTTGGGGAGGTCTATGATTGAAATGATAATAATGAATTTTTTGGTAATCTTTTTTATCATAGTTAAAGATAATTTATTTCACGAACTAATACACAAAGTTATCTTGAAATTTATGTCCTACCCATTTTAAAAATAATTTAGCAAAACTATTATTGTAGAGACTTAGTCACTGACTATCGCAAATTCATGGTCGATGAGATAGCAAAATATCTAGATTTATAAATTTAAATGTTAATGCTAAGCTGATTGAATGTTTTATCATCGAAAATATGATATATTCCTATCTCTTCAATAGGCACCTACGTATAAAATTAGTCATCCATTTCTGCGAAATCATTACACATCAGGTTTATATATCTGTACTAATATTATAAAGAGGAAAGATTTGTACCTATTTTTGTATGTTTGTATGTTTGTAATGAATAGGCTCAAAAAGTTCTGGGCCGATTTAAAAAATTCTTTCACCAATAGAATGCTACATTCTTCCAATTTGACATAGGCTACATTTCATTTTGAAAAAAAATTAGGGATACTTGGTAAAATTTGAACAATGTAACCGAAGGTGTAGAAAAATGAGTCTTAAACTGTCTTTCGTCGAATGCGCTGCCGAAACTATTAGCGATAATTGTCTACTAATTTTATGATGCCAACAGGGCTTTAAAAGATTCAATGGGTATTATTTTTTAAAATCATTTATAAACTAATACTCGTCATCGTATTCTTATGACGTAGGTTTTTATTGCTCCATCCGTATTTCCAAGAAAGCTAGCACTACGCAGTCCTGAGACAAATAATGTACACATAATATATCTATCACGTGTTGATATTATAGAAAGCTTTTGACGAACCTTGATTGTACTTTCGTAAAAAAAAATACACCAATCGAAACAAGCCCATTTTTTTGGTCAATTCTCAAGTTGAGCGGAAATCAACGTGAACAATTTTTTAACAGTTAATGTAAGTTCATGTAATATATTATAACTCGTTCTACGTATGCCCAGAGATGCCTCTATCTCGCGATAAGTAATTTGACGATCTTGCATTATTAGTTCCCGTACAACATCAATATCTTGAGGTAGGTCCTCCTCCTCCATAGTCGGTCCCTCAGAGGTTGAGGATCGTGACCCCGCCTACTTAGTTGCCTGGATGATGAGCTGTCTCCAGGCATTTCGATCCTGCGCCTGTCTGAAAGCTTCGTAGAACGGCATTTCCAGGGTTTTCACAAGTAGGTCCGACCAACGTGTTGGTCTTCTGCCACGTGGTCTTTTGTCTTGTCGTTTCCCGATGAGGATTGCTCTCTCCAGGTTATCAGGTGGTTTCTGGGCAAGATGCCCAAAGTACCGTAAATATCGCCTGCATGAGAACGACAGTTGTGAGGCGTTTCTTGATCCGTAGTTGTTTCAGGATTCATTTGTACGGAAAGCGGTCCAGGGTATACAAAACCACCCAGCGATAGCACCACATTTCGAAAGCGTTTATTCTGTCCATTGTTTATTGAGGTAGGAACAACAATCGATTTCGAGCGACCTTCTTTATCAAGTCGCCATAGTACAAACTTTCTCTTTCTATGGGTGTCGTAAGAGGCGACTACAGGAGAACCGCTATAAGAAGACGGGCAGCAGCGTCTCCTCTCCACCATTGGCCAAACTGCGATCGCCAACCCGCCTGCCAAGCGTGGCGATTATGGCAAAATCCTCTTTTTGGAGAGGCCTGTGTCCAGCAGTGGACTGATATAGGCTGATGCTGATGATAGTACAAACTTTGCTTAGTCTGAAGATAGATAATTGCTGTGATTGTGGAAATAGTATTAATAAAGCATTCCTAGCGCGGCGCCTGCGCAGGTATCGCGTCGGTGCGATAACAGCATTAGCGCCTGAATATTGATACTTTTCGCAACGTTTCTGAGAAAGTGAATTTTGTTTGCGCTGATAGCGAACCGGGTCACTTCAACTTAAAGTTATGCGGCTCTTATCTGGGTCAAATTATTATTTTTCGCATTCCTTGCCGTTTCATAGTCAACTTTATTCGATTTTCTTGCAATTTATAATCTGTATAATCTAATATTTTATTTAGAAACTATCTAAGTTTTAATATAAAGTTTAAATACAAGATATAATAAGTTAAATATGACACACTACTTGGTTCACAAAGCGTACTCAGTAATCATATTGCAGCTAAAAGAGAGCCTGGACTTTATATAGCTGAATATTATTGTCCCTTTATCCAATATTGTGACTTTACCCGACAAAAAACTAAAAACCGACTTCAAAATGAAACTAAAAAGCGAAAAATAATATTGACTAAAACATACCTAATCAGTTCGTTTTGGAGTCGGTGCCAGCCATCGAGAGTCAAAATGTGTTCATTCGCACCGACTCCAAAAAGAACTGATTAGGTATGTTTTAGTCAATATTATTTTTCGCTTTTTAGTTTCATTTTGAAGTCGGTTTTTAGTTTTTTATTAAACTTTTTTTATTTTACAATTTTAAGTGTTATGTCCTCTATTTTTTCCCTCCTAACTTCGCCAAAAATGACTTTACAGCAAAGTAACCTTAACTAATATTGGTCCTCTATAGTCCCCCTATCCAATGGTATGATAAAAATAAGGTGTTATATAGGGTCAATTTTTCGACGAAAATTTTTAAGTCTTAAGAAAAGGCTTTACCTACACTCCAACCAGAACGGCGGCTATTTTGGTGTCGAAACCATAGGATAAGGTTTTGCGGTAAATAACAAGTCAAATTAAGAAAGGAACTTTTAAATTTTTTTTCGTTACTGGGTGTGCGGGTACGCCCCCAGTAAATAAAAATTGGCGGTCTGGTACCTCATAAGCTCCACGTCTGCTCAACACACTGCGAAATACGTTCTGTCGACAAATTGCAGTATTATCTTGTAACTCCTATCCGTTAAGGAGTTCTGTGGCTTCCATCATCAGGTCAGCAACATGAAATGATGATTACCAGACCCAAAAATCAGCATTGAGTCAGAAAATATATGTAAAACATTATGGGTGCCTATTAAAATTGAGGGTTGGTCTCGATTTCCCAGGGATCCCATCATCAGAATCTGACTTGGTGTAAATGGGACCACCTCGGGAGTATACCCTTTCAAACTAAAAAATAAATTTTGAAATCGGTCCGTAATTGACGGCGTAATCGCGTAACATACATACAAAAAAAAAAAAAAAACAACAACATTCAGACGAATTGAGAACCTCCTCCTTTTTTTTGAAGTCGGTTAAAAACCCTCCTCCGTCATTTCTTACCTAAATCACATCGCTGTTGTCAATTGTAAAGTGTGGAGCTCATAGGTTCGGTTTTCATGGTCTTTCTTATGTCTTAACCATGAACTCTTAAAACAATCTCAAATCTGTCAAATTTTCAAGATTTGACAAGATTTGACAGATTTGAGATTGTTTACCCCGCTGGTCACATGAATATGCGTCGCCTCGTAAACCTCTACAAACCGCTTTGCCAGACCTTTGGGGAGCCATTATTAGAACCTATAGGTATTTTTCCAAGATTATAAATATGTGTCTTTTGGAGAGGCTTGTGTCCAGCAGTGGACTGATATAGGCTGGTGATGATGAAATATGTGTCTGATAAGATAACACACGAATTGAATATGGTCTACCAGTGCAGTCATAGAACTTATTAAATAATTAACTCGAAACCGTCTGATAGCAAAACCGTTTTCATACAAATGACCACCTGAGAGATTCCTTTACAAATAGTGATAAATAATCCGTTCAAATCATTATTTGTATGAACAGTCAGCTCCTCTACTCTCGACTCCGTCTCAATGGAAACGTACCCTTGTAAAGTTAGTGATTAAAAAGTGAAATTTTATTAGTGGAAAATACTAAAGGATTCGTAGCTCATGAGAACAAACATCTTTTTCCAAGAAACTCGTTAGGTATTAGAATAATTTGTTACGAGATTGCTACCATGTACCTTATTTTTGAGTTGTTGATCTCGTAACAAACTATTCTAATGTTAGTGACCATGAAAGTTTAAAACTCGTTAGGTAATTTTGTTGTGATGTTGTTTTCTCTCTTTATTTAGGAAAAAAAACAATTGCATTACAATTAATTTATTCATAAATATTTTCATCCTATGCCTTGTCTGCCTGTTTGCCGGTCTTGGTTAGTTCCATATTAGAAGTTGTGAAATTTGGTACTGAAAGCAAAAAATGTTACTTAATTGATAATTGTTGGCAGCATGCATGTGATGAATACGTTTATTCTTTAACATGTTGATTGCATCAACGTTATTCAGATCTTAACGCTTGTAAGTTACTTGTGTTAAATTATGCAATTTATTTCCAAAAAATAACAATACAAAATTGCCTGAATTACTATTTAAAATTAACTCCTGGCATCCTACACACAATTCAAGAATGAATGTTCGATCGAAACCGCGATAACCTACTTATCGGTGCTTCTCGATTTTTTGCGACTTTCATGTTTACAAATTACATATCAATGTTATCTGCAGGTAACAGGTTGCCTTCCTGTCGTCAGTCATTACCGAGGAACGTGTCGGGCACTTCGTATCACAAGTTCATAACACATCGCGCATATATTTATATTTGCATAGAAGCAGATTCTAGCCACAGTCGGGTTATAACAGCTAAATGTTGTAAATACACATTTAATACCACATGCAGAAAGTGCAACAAATAAAAATTATCAACTTCTATTCCATGCTGTTATATTTGCTGTTAAATTACATTTGCATTAAATGAGATTCAATAGGCTCTAGATAAAAATGTTATAAACATTATTGACTATTAACTCACTGTCCCAGGTCAAGCTTAACCATCTTAATTTATGAAAAAACGGCATTCAAAAATATTTAAAAAGTAGTAGTAGCCAAGTAGCTAACCTAAGCCAGAAATTGAAATGAGTACGTATTATTCTTTGCATGAGTATTCATTCATCGAGCTCTAGCGAAAACAATTGCTGATACAGCCTTAAGCGTTGGTTTGGATCTTTAAGATGTTGTTAAAATCCCATTGTGAAAGAGAGTAAAACACTTTACTGCTATTTCGTTATACAAGCAAATAGCTCGTATTCCAGATAATCTTTAGGTAGAGAAAATGATATATACTATACTATGATTTATGTATCAATAGTGCACCCGGAGCCTTAGTCACGTTGTTGAACATACATATATTCTGCCCTGTGTGTTCTCCCTGGGCTTCGGTACTCATGCCGGGGGGCAGGTGAAAACAATGCCGATGTAATTGTATTATTTTATCGGCGATAAAACAATTAGTGCTTTTTAATCACACGCCACATCGTAATTATGCATTCCGTATTAGGCTAATTGTTTCGCGAGAATTTTGACGGGGGGCGTTTTTTTATCGCGATTTGCGTACGTGGGGCGGAAGAGCTCGATTTGTTCACAATAATTGTTTGTTAAAATTAATTAGATATTGAATTGTTCGCGTTTTTGTTCTTTGTAGTTAGGTATTAATATCTAAGAGCTTTTGCATACTTCGCCATTTTGTATCGATGCAAAGGTTAAAGGGCCGCAAAAAGGCGCAATCTTGCGATATTGTGACTAGCTTTGTATATTGTAGCAATTAACCCAATACGACTCTATAAATGTAGAATGCTACAAGAATGCTTACGCACGACAGACCGTTGAAGTTATAAAGCTAATTGAACTTGTCCTTGTTTTGTCGTGGTGGGAAAGTTGGGCTTCACTCGTTATTCCTGTCGATTCCCGGGTATTGCTGAGGCATGACTTTTGTCACCGACCAACATATTATTATGAGTTTTTCTGTCAATTTTTCCCATCAGAATCATCTCCAGTACCTACTGGTAGTCGTAACTACCATGTATTAAGTTTTGCTGCGATTAGAAATCTTTTGCTTCTTAACATTGATTAGGAGCTCTTGCTTGCTTGCTTGCTTGCTTAAATACGCCTGTATGTACACATCCAAATGGCTCTGCATGTTTTCTAAGGTCTTTTTAAGTCCCAGTCCACGGCTCACATTCGTATAGAAGTATAGGCTAAATGTAGAGCTCAGGCTGATGAGACGAATATGCAAACTAACGTCCCATTGCCCGATTACTAACGCCCTATTGTCCCGATAACTATCATCCCAGTCCCGATATCGCGTCATCATAATATTGTTGAACCTATAGACGTTGGTGGTAGACGGACACGATGTAATAATATTTAACAGTGGCTGACGGACAACCTGACAATCGGTTTGCAGGTTTATTTACAAGAACGTGTCAGGATGGGCCGTGTTATCGTGTAGCAATCATAATCGACTTGATGCGCAAACGGCTTCGATGTGTTGCCGCGGTTACAGCTCATGAATATTTATAACGAGCCAACAATGTTCCAGCACCTCTAGCATAAGCAACAAAACACGATATGATATGATACGATGTAGCGATTTATCGACACCCAACTTTCAAAATAAATGGTAACATAGCCGCCATCTTAAACTTTTATCGAAACAGTGAGCATTTCCGTACCGGCGACATCACGGTCATGCTCGATCATATCGTGTTGCTCATGTTAGAGGGGCTGGGGTGTTAAAGTGTTCTTACGTTCAATTTAAGCGTATAGAGTGGTGTACCTATTTTTATAACATGTTTGTAAACTTGTTTGAAGTTCTGAATGTTTTAAAAATAAATAAGGTAAATTTATTTATATTAAAATCACAGAAATTATGCGAATAAAATGAGCTAAGATGTCATTGTTACTGCTTTTTTAATTACTTTTTAATAAATATTGGACAACATCGCATACATTGCTTCGATCCTATTTCGCTGTTCAATAGCTGTTCTTATGTGCATAAAGGGTTTGATGATTTGTTTATTTTTGGGATGCCATGGTTAATTCCTTGCCAAAATAAAGTAGTTTGTGAACCTATGAAAATCTGCCTGCTTTAAGGTTTTACACGAAATATGAAAACTGCAAAGAAAACTTGACTCAATATCGATCTATTTATCATAGCCGCATCGTTGTCATAACCGGCAATTAAAATCGGCTATACCGATCGATACAGGCGACTAGTCGCGGTGGGCGGCGCGAGGGAGGCGGCGGGGCGTGGCCGGCGCGCGCGCAGCCTCGCTATTCGCCCACTCTAGCCGCAAACTAGACATCATTGGCTCGCCTAGCCGCACTGTTCATGATAGAAAGGATTAATTGCAACTAATGAGATGCAATTATAACAAAATTATGAGCAGATTTGCATGGCCTGAGGACACAGGATAATTGATTTGTTAGAAGGCTGATAGTTTGCAATGAGATAAGATTGAAACATTAATAACTACTTGACAATTTAAATTGGATCATTCTAATTCATCATTCTGTAATCAATCACTTTTGTAAGATAATGTTTCGAGTAATTTCAGTTTATAAATCGTTTACTACTTACTGAAGTTATCCTTACAATTTTAATTTAAAATTTTGAGGTTATTTTTATTCATAAAAGTAGTGCAAGGTTTTGTTCATTTTGTTGTGATTAAGATAAGGAAAAAATACACTTATTCGGTGGTTGAATTTATTATAAATATGAAAATAAATTAACCCCTTTTTTGAAGGTATGGAATCGATGTTTTTACAAAACTTAGCCAAATAAGGGCATAACAAAGATTGTAAACAATCAACTTCAATTTCGATAAAACACTTAAGCAAGCCCATCAAAACAATCGAACCGAGCTGACCAAACGCTGACATGTGGTGCGGCTAATTTATTTTAATTTATTACCTATTGTCTCGCATACGGGCTGTCCACTCCGTTGCCCATCGATCGGGCTAATTGATCGGCTCGATTAGCCGGCAGATGGCGCTAGTATCGCTTATCAGATCTCGCAGTGTCGCCAAAGGTGATCGGGATACGGGTATCGATACATTGACGGATCAAATTGCTAGCAAAAACGGACCGATAGAAATGTGTCATAATAGAAAAAAACGACACTATTTGTCTATTGTTTTTACTAATATTTAACAAACATACTCACACAAGATTAATTGTAGGTAAGTACTTTAGTAAAAAAATAGAAGGTAATTTAAATCATTGTAGGTACTTTCGTAAAAATACAACCCTCGTTTGGCAGTCGGGTAAAAAGATAGAAGTAAATTTTTAGAAAATATCAAAACCACATTTTTAAATAACTCAACATTTTTTAACCTAACTATTGACTGTCTATTACCCGTATAATAATCTGTCATTTTAAATAAAGAAATAGATCTTCGTTTTCAAGTCACAGCACTAGGTTTTCAATATGGCAGTAGTTAACGATATAATTCAGACTTTAACCACGTGCTAGATGCGGTCCTATAATCAAAATGATTACTCAATGAAGAGTGTGATGTATGTTTAAACCTTAGAACTGGTTATAGGAAAGTCGTATCGTTTTCCATAGTTTACTGGCAAATGACGAATTAATACTTCATAGATTTAATTAAGATCAGTATAAGAAAACCGTGAAGGTAATTAGGTATGCACAAACAACAGACCAGCTGATCCGATACGGGAATTTCGTTTAACAAAGAATCATACTCATATAGTTTTTCTCCTCTGTAGTCATACAGCAGATACAATGATTTTGATTACAATAAAAAAAAACTGTAGATATAATGATAATCTCTTACCATTATCAAAATCGAGCAAAAACGAGCAAAAATTACGTTTATTGTCCCCGTAAAAATCTCCCTTAAATATATTTTATTCTATGTTTTAGTATTTGTTTATAAAGTGGCCACATAAATTTCAACTGTCTAATTATCACGGTTCATGAGATACAGCCTGGTGACAGACGGACAGACAGACGGTGGATTCTTATTAATAGATTCCCGTTTTACCCTTTGTGTACGGAACGCTAAAAAGCTGGACCTACCCATTAAATTGTCCCAGCACTATCTTAACGCTCGCCACCACTTAACAAACGACGCCAATTGGCGCCCCCTGCCGGTGTTCGGGAACCAATTGGTACCTGATGACGTCGGACATTATGGGCTTTTAATTCTATTAACTACCCCTTGATTTATATCAGCCCCTATCAACGGTAAAACACGAAATTAGCCGGTAATTTGTGAGTTGATGTGACATGTCGGGGGATCTCAATTAGGTATTGTTTGGTAGAAGTTAAATGATTGATTAATATCTGATGTATTAGAGTAACTCGATATGGCGTCATTGTAACAATATTCCATCAATTCCATTTTCTATGGTTATCTGCGGGGTAACCATGAACTCTTAAAACAATCTAAAAGCTGTCAAATCTGAAAATTTTGGTACGTCATCATTACATACAAAATTTGACAGATTTGAAATTGTTTTAAGAGTTCGTGGTTACCGCCTCGGTGTTTTTAGCCTTATATAAGTAACGTGGAGATTACATAGTTAACTAGATGCACTACTTAACGTAAAAATAACTGTAATAACTTTTTTGACATTCGTCTAGTGGCTATTCTGATAGATTAATCACAAATTAAATATTTAATAAAAATTCTGTTTTATATTACAGTAAAGGCCTGGGCCATAACCATGAACTCTTAAAACAATCTCAAAGTTGTCAAATCTGTCAATTTTGGTACGTCATTTCATACAAAATTTGACAGAAATGATAATGTTTGACAGATTTGAGATTGTTTTAAGAGTTCGTGGTTACCGCCCTGTTTTGCAATGTACGGCTAAGTTCTGCATGCGTTCTGAAACCTAAGCTATATTTTTCTTATCTGAAGGATAAACACGTTTTTTGCGTTCTACGAACGTCAAATAGCGCTATAAGACACATTAATTCAAGCACCTTCGTCCTTTATATATTTTTATCTTTTACCTTACTTAATCCGTACAATGTGAACCAGGCCCTAAATATCATAGTATTACTGTTGTAAATTTTTGTTTTTAGCAATTCCATGCAAGGTTTTATTGAAGATAAATAACACTTAAAAAAATCATCGACTTCAGGTGGGACTCGAACCCACGTCCCATCGCAAGCCGGGCGACTGCTTTACCAACTAAGCTATCGAGGACGTCACGTGACAAGATGACTCACCCGATGAAGATGAGCACTCGCCCGGCTTGCGATGGGACGTGGGTTCGAGTCCCACCTGAGGTCGATGATTTTTTTCAAGTGTTATTTATCTTCAATCATAGTATTACTGTTACATAAATTTAATAACTTTAATGGTTTTCGATGTCCCTGTGTAGTTGTGTACGACATAAAATAATACTTTAATCAATCTCTAAAATCCTTAAAATCCTAAAGACGCCTTTCATATTATTAAATGTTAGTTTGTTAAGTGATTCCATGTATAAACCCTGTTTGCAATACGTACATAATTATTCAGTATTTGACTGTTAATGTGTTTAGCGGTGGTTTCTCTTAGCCATAATATAAAAAGTTGAATTAGGTCCGACCATAAAGTAAAAGATAAACGCCTTAAAAGGGTATTTATTTAATTAATCATACATTAGCATAACTAATCTGAGTAGGCAGATCACACGCCGCGTCAGGCATTTAGTCTACTCTCGGGCAAAGTGAATACTGATCAGTGAATACCGACATTCTCCGGGTTTTTGCGGTCGCTTCCAGGATGCCCCGGGGGGCAGGCTAGTGTCTCCACGTAAAAGCGTTAAATTTTAGCATTATGAATGGTATCAGATCTGAATTATTTAAGATAATAGATAGCTAAAAAAAGAATTTTAGTTAAGTACCTATTTTAGTTAAGCTCAAACTTTATACCTTATTTTATATAATTTGGCCGACATAATTTAAACTATTTACTAATTTATTCCTTCAAACAGGCTTTTAAAATGCTCTTATACTTGGCACTGACATAAATGTATTAAGCGTAAAGTTCCCGGAATCGATTCCCGATTCCCAATTTAGCAGACAAACTATTTTCAATTGAGAGATCGTTTCAGCTAACAAAAAACCTTTGTCTTATGCTCTTACTTCGTGGCTGAATGATATTAATTTCTTACTTTGACAAAATGGTGTTATCTGGAGCTAATTTCTAGTTCTGGTTACACTGTGATACTTGATTCGTGTACGAATATATGAGCCTACATTACATAGCCCTACTAGATGTTGATGATGATGATGCTTCAAAATGTTGTATTGGATGAACTAGTTCTTGTTAACAATGTCAACCTCCGACGCCGGATTTTAAATGCCGCCATCTCTGAGGTTCCGGGTTCGATCCCCGGTCGGGTCAATGTAGAAAACGAACTTTTCTATATTGGCTCGGGTCTGGGTGTTGTGGTACCGTCGTTGTTTCTGATTTCTATAACACAAGTGCTTTAGCTACTTACCTTAGGATCAGAGCAATGTATGTGATGTTGTCCAATATTTATTTTATTATAATATTATTATAATGTCAGAAATAAATGTGTGCTTTGGGTTTTAGGACATTCGAACTGCTTCTTCCTACTTCTTTTATTACTGTCTTACTCAAAACTTTTTTGTATTGGTAGTGCCTTTTGCCTACGCATTAAATCAGTATCATCGCCATCAGCCTTTTGAAAGTCTACTTCTGGTCAAAGGTCTCTCCTAAGAACCTGGACTTTTCCCAATCTTGATATCTCAAAATGTCCTGCACAAACAAGTTAAGCTTGGTGTCAACACAGAACCACCTACTAAGCTGTTTTCGCATAGGTAATCTTTCGAATACGATTACCCTATACCACCAGCAGATTACGTTTTTGCGGGGCTAGATCGCGTCATCGTATTGTATTATGCCCTGAGAGTCGGCACCAGCCCACCTACTTAGCAGATTGCATACAATTAAAAAGTAAATTTTTACTCGATTTCGAAAAATCCTAAATGGTATGCTTTACTGTTTTTTATACGGGACAAGATGTTGCTTGATATATTATTGTAGTGTTTCTTTTGCGTTGCGATATTGGCCCTATAAACGAAAGTTAACTAAATAATAGAGGGCGTTATATTACAACATTGATTACACATAGGCAAGGTCGTGTAAATCTATTTTTTTTTCAAAAGTTTAACCAAATATTATTAAGGCTAAGCATGTTATATGTAAGGACCTGATACGTAAACCGAAGAAAAATCTAACTCAAAGTTTTTCATCACAGTAAACCTCGCCTTTAGTTAAGTTTTCAAACAAAAAATTCAACAGTAAAATCGCGGTTATAAATAATCGCAGTTTTATCATTTCAATCACTACTAAACTCAACTTAGCTCATATCAACTTTATGTAAAATACAAGTTACATTACGGGTTTTTGTGGTTGGATAATAATATCTCTTTTATGATTTTTAAAAGATACCTTCTCCAACCTTAATTCGTAGCATAATTCGTAGGTATTTATGTCTATTTAGTTTAACTAATTGTTTAAATTGAAAACTTACCCTGTGTAAAGAAATAAGCAACCTAATAGAGTTTAAATATTAATCGTTTTATTCTGTTTGTTGGGGTGAAGAGATAAGTAGTAATTAATTAATTAAAAAGTAAGATACGCCTTTAAATAGGAATTGAACAATAAACATATTGAACGTATTCACATCTGTGTACTTATCTTTTTGAAAAAGAGGAATAATTCAATAATTTCTCGAGAAATGAACGAAGAGAATACAAAACTTTACATTTGCAATTTTCGTGTCAAGTTGCAATGTGTATTATTTATGGGCAAAATTCAAAGGGAATTCCAATTAAGAGGCCAATATCATTTATTTCTCTTTAAAAGCAATTGAGGGTTAGGCTGCGTTTACATTGAACAATAATTCCATATTTCGGGAAGTGGGTAGTTGCTATAGCTAGTAGAATTACCTACTAGCAGTAAAAAACCGGGCAAGTGCGAGTCGAACTAGCGCACGAAGGTTCCGTACCATTTTCTTTAAAAACGGCAATAAAAACTCGTTTGTTGTATTGGAGCCCCCTTAAATATTTATTGTATTCTGTTTTTTAGTTATTGTATTGTATTTGTTAGTTTGTAAATCGCTGGAGGATTTGCAGAAAATGCTCCATAGTCTCAACGCAGCCTCACGACGCATGGGCCCATTGATGAACTTGGACAAGACCAAAGTTATGTGCAAAGACCATGCCATCCCCGGACCGGTCTCCGTCGAAAGCGTGGCGCTCGAGGTTGTCAATGAGTATGTCTACCTCGGGCAAGTGATGCAGATGGGTAGAGACAACTTCAAGCGGGAAATCGCTGGGAGAATGCAGCTTGGTTTCAGCATTTGGGAAGCTGCGTCACATCTTCTCGTCGCCACTGCCACAATGCCTGAAGAGCATGGTATTCGATCAGTGCGTCCTACCGGTAATGACCTACGGAACTGAATTCACGTCACTCAGCGAGCTATGGAAAGGTCGATGCTTTGGATTTCGTTAAGGGATAAAATCCGAAACGAAATCATTAGGCAAAAGACTAAAGTAACGGACATAGTCCATAAATGTAGCAAGCTTAAGTGGCAGTCGTACTAACGCAACGTCTCCTAGTTATCACAACGACTCACTTACTAGTTAAATAGCAAGTATCGTTGATGTATTCTGTTTTGGAGACCGCAACATACATTTGTAAAAGTTGTGTGTGTGAATAAGCCTTTAGTAGTAATGCCCGACAAAGCCTGCGCGCGAGTGACGTGGGTGACGTGACACTCGTCATAACACTTCGCTACACTTTTTGTGGGACTGTACACGACCCGCGACGTTGCGTGCTCGCCACGTCGAGTGTCAACTGTCATACCACGTGAAATATTAAGCTAAATACCCATGTCGGTAAATATTAATGTGATTGTAAACATCATTTGTAACTTGCCTTATCACCCGTCAACTTTGAATAAAAATGTTAAAGGCGATGTTAAACGATGTTAAATATGTTGTCGACGGGTTATCAAAATTATATCTTCATACAAATTGGGCCTTATTAGATTTTATCAATTCGATCTAAAGTAATACATGTTTGCAGCTTACAATTTGTAAAATATAATGAGCGGTGGTTTTTGTGAAACGTCATGTGTACTTATTACTTTAACCATCTAGATTATGATCTACCCTCTTCAAAAAACAATTCTCCCAGAATCTAGACACCTATCTTTGATCGTAAACTCCAATCACCAAGCCCATTCGGCGAGCTCTATGTTGTTTAATCGTTATTATGCAAGAGTTATCAATGTAGTTATTTTGACATAGTGTAACTACATACTTACTTCTAGAAACGCGAAAGTTTACAATAATTCCAGGAACTATAATCCTACTAATAAATGCGAAAGTTTGTGATTATGAATGAATGTAAAAATAATGGATGTGTGTGTGATGTGTGAATTTCAGATTCGAACTCGCGACCCCATGACCAATAAACTATGTTCCATTTCTTACCTATCTTATGTTTAGTTTGGATTGAAAGCGATGTACCTACGCATAACAAATATGGTCTAGACTAGAGAGTTTGATTGGTAGACTGTCTGTCCGTTGGCTATTATGATATTGAGACCGTCCCTTTCTAAAAAGGCTTATTGTGTGCCTCTTAAACTATAGAATTACAGCAAGCGAACCCGGGCACGATCGATGACCGCGGCCGACTGCGGTGCTCCTAGGAAATTGGTTTATGTCTGTGAGCATAGCAGTTAAATCATGAGTACCTACCTACATACTCACTATAAGGCTTACCTTGCTACCTTACTATACACATTATGTATTTATTCATATATTGGACGACCTCTGTAGCTGAGAGGCGAGCATAACGGGCTTGGCTTTGCTATAATCGTAGAAAACCAACTTTTCTATATTGGCTCGGGTCTGGGTGTTGTGATACCGTCGTTGTTTCTGATTTCTATAACACAAGTGCTTTAGCTACTTACATTAGGATCAGAGCAATGTATGTGATGTTGTTCAATATTTATTTATTTATTATAATGGAAAGAATGTTTTAATTTGTGCTAATTTGAAACTTGATTGACTAGTTAAGAAGTATTTCTAATAAATAAACCCTCTCTCTTCGACCAATATTTTTTTACACTTATATTAAATGGCAATTAGAGTGAGTACCTATAGGACAGTCATTTGTGAATAATCTTTCTATCAGACTATTAATAGATAATATATGATAATACCTAGAACAAAAACTCAGTACCACCTAATCTTTGCTAAGGTTCAACGATTTCTGACATAGGCTACGATTGATAATTAACTACGACCCAATTGGCGAACTGACGTGGTCATCCGCGTCGTGCAAGGGTCCCGAGCTAGATTTCAGGTTCCGGTCCAACGTTCTTTCCTAAATTAACTCGAATCTGGGTGTGCAAGAATACAAATTTAACTTTCCAGACCATGACAGTTGTGTGTTGTCTGCCCCATAATTATTTATAATTGATAATGAAAATTGATTAAAAGAAGCAAAACAAGGTAAAAAGCTAGTGTAGTGTATGTGCCCAAGCCGGGCGGAAACGTACACACTCTGTTTAGTCTGTGCAAGATGACAGAGGCTGTCAACAAGTCATGTCAAAGTCAGCTCATGGCCGACTCGCACGGTGTGCATACACTACCCCGAAAGATATAAACAAAAGCGTGTTTTCGACCTCCGTAGCCGAGATGGGAGCACGCCGGACTTTAAATGGCGCCGCCATCTCTGAGGTTCCGGGTTCGATCCCCGGTCGGGTCAATGTAGAAACGAACTTTTCTATATTGTTTCGGGTCTGGGTATTGTGGTACCGTCGTTGTTTCTGATTTCTATAACACAAGTGCTTTAGCTACTCACCTTAGGATCAGAACAATGTATGTGATGTTGTGCAATATTTATTTATTATTTTTAATATAACATAAAAACGCTACGGCTAGTATCAGCAATATGTTGAAAAGAGCCTGAGCATATTGGCGTAATAATATGAAACAGTGCATAAGCGCGGCGCGCACGCACGCGGCGGGTGCTTTATGGTTATTAAACTAAATCCAATCAGCGGACACTAGTGCTGAGACACCGCCCAAAAATGTACTTAAATTTTACTATCCTTGTGAAGAGTGTGAAAATGTGACATATATACGGTGCTGAAATATAAAGTAGCTCAATAGACGTGTTTTCAGCAATCATAGGAATCTATTTTTATAGGCTGTATGTATTTCAAAGATAGACAAAACAACAGCATGTTACAGCACGCTGTTAATTTGTTCGCTAGTAAAATGTTAAACTATTTTTTTTACAATCCAAACATTGATGAAACTTCAAGACACAGACCACGATACACCACACTGTCTATTTCATAAATTTTAATGTAAAACTGTTGAGTAGTTCAAACACGATTTTTTTAGAAACAACCAAATATTTTACAATTATAATTTTACTACATATTGTACCATTTAAAACACATTTTTTCTCTGTACCGTTTGTTTTGTGCAGTGTACAATAACAAGTCACATATCTATCTATCAATCTTTAGGGTAACTACTTAGTACTCGTAGTACCAAGGTTCATCATCTCAGCCTATTGCAGTCCACTGCTGGACGTAGGCCTTCCCCAAAGAGCGCCAAAGAGCACGATCTCCAGCTTTTTTCATCCATCCACTGCCAGCCATCTTCCTAAGGTCGTTGGTCCATCGAGCTGGGGGGCGTCCTACACAACGTTTGCCTAGGCGTAGTCTCCACTCGAGAACCCGTTTAATTCACCTTTCATCGGTTCTGCGACAGATGTGGCCAGCCCACTGCCACTTAAGCTTGCTACATTTTTGTACTATGTCCGTAGTACCAAGGTAAGAAAACAGAAATTCAGAAAAACAAAATTTTCAGTACAGCAAAAAATTTATATTACAAATGGTAGTTATTAAGTTTATTTGTTGTCTAGTTTTACCATCACTAGCGCAGTCAGAGAGTAGTATTTTCGCGCAGCGGAGTGCGCGCGCGCAGCCCCTTGATCGCGTTTGTACGCGTATGTATTATTTGCGACTTATGTTCAAGTCACTTATAAAATAAGTATAATATTATCTGCATAGGGTTTACATTAACATAAAAATAATGTTTTTAATTGTATGACACCATTATTTAACCTAATTTAATTATTCATTTTAAAATTGTTTGGCTATTTTATACAGCATATAATAAAACCTACTTTATTATTATAAAAGTAGTGTGCAAGTGAAAGATTATTATTAATATTTTATATGTTATACGAGTATTTGTAAAATTTAATAACGTTTGAATAAATTAAATGTATTATCAGAGATGAGTCGATAATGTAAGAATTGACTTATACTCGTATATCTGCGGGGTAACGTAATGACGTACGAAATTGACTGATTTGACCGATTTGAAATATTTGGCCATGTCTGTCGCAGAACCGACGAGAGGTGGAGCAGGAAGGTTCTCGAATGGAGACCACGCTTAGGCAAACGTAGTGTAGGACGCCTACCGGCTAGATGGACCGATGACCTGAAGAAGGCAGCTGGCAGAGACTGGATGCAAAAGGCGGGAGATCGTGCGCTGTGGTGCTCCTTGGGGGAGGCCTATGTCCAGCAGTGGACTGCAACAGGCTGATGTGATGATGATGATGACCGATTTGAGATTGTTTTAAGAGTTCATGGTTAACCCCCCTGTTCAATAGTTTTCGACAAGAGTCCAAATAATTAAAGACTGCATTTCTTTTTAGACTTCATCCTAATAATTTTCTGTAGAAAGTCGTTTTAAATTCCACATGAAATTGCGAGATTAAAACCAAACTTTGCATAAATACGACACTTCACCACCCAAAAGTCGTGTCGCATCAGTTTTAGGAGCACGAACAATAAGAGTGGACGAGAAAGGCGAATTAAAAATGCCCGCAGTTTATAATGAAGCCGGGATGATCGCAGCACCCTCTGATTTCGCTTATTATTAACGACGCTACAATTTGTGAGACACCGCTCGTGAGCGTGTTATTATCGGTGGCCCGTGCACTACGGTGAGCCGGCCCAGGCGCAGCGGCCAGCCCGCAGCGAGACACCAGGGTCATAACCATGAACTCTTAAAACAATCTCAAAGTTGTCAAATCTGTCAATTTTGGTACGTCATTTCATACAAAATTTGACAGAAATGATAATGTTTGACAGATTTGAGATTACTGTTGTCTTTTATTTACGCGAACACGATACATTTAAATAAAACTACTTTTACGGATTATTTCGCGATTTATTAACATTTTATTTAACCTGACGTTTCGAACACTTTACAGCGTTCGTGGTCACAGGTAGACTAAGGTGTTATTCGTCTTTACAATATTTTGAAAAAACTATAAACTACCGTCACTCAGTTAATATTAATTTGTGTTCCTATCTACGCAAAAAGAGCTAACTGTATCTAGAGGTCTTGCAGTGCGGGGCCTAGCATGGGATTTCGTTAAAACAGGATCCCATGCTGGTGGTATTTTCCAACCATCTTCTCTGTTGAAATTCGGGTGTCTTCTAATTTCAATTGCCTCCCGTAACATGCGAGGAACAAATCGTCGTTCTCTTGCATGGACTTTAGGCTGGTCAAATCGTATGAAATGGTTGGGTGTATCTAAGGCATGTTCACACACTGCAGACTTAGTATTCCGTCTATGTTTGATGTCGGCTATATGTTCTTTTACCCGCACGCCTATACTTCGTTTTGTTTGACCGATATAGGAGAGCCCACAGTCACATTCCAGTCTGTACACCCCCGCATCTTGAAGAGGTATGTTGCACTTGACAGGTGGTAAAAATTGGTTAATCTTTTTCGGCGGCTTGAAGTAGGTTTTGATTGAAGCGCGCTTCAAAATGTTTCCAATCTTGTCAGTGACACCCTTCATATAAGGTAGTACAGCAGGTTGGCGTTCGACGGTGGAATGCTTGACCCGGGGTCTGGAACGACGTGGTACCGGCAACTGGTTTTCCCGTAGTACCTTCCTGACATGCTGGAGCTCGCCAGCCAGGTGTTGGTCGTCACACAAGGGGTATCCCCTTGCTCTCTGAAACAACGATTTGCCTACGGTAGCCAACTGTCGAGGATGATGGTGAGAGGCACCATTGAGGTATTTATCTGTATGGGTGATTAGATTTGAGATTGTTTTAACGGTTCGTGGTGACCGCCCTGGGCCCTAAGCATAAACTGTTAAAACAATCACAAATCTGTCAAACATTATCATTTCTGTCAAATTTTGTATGAAATGACGTACCAAAATTGACAGATTTGACAACTTTGAGATTGTTTTAAGAGTTCATGGTTATGGCCCTGGGATATACTGGGATATAATAGAACACTCTTTAAAACCACGTGATCAGCTGATCATACAGGGTGTACAAAAGAATGGGACACTCCTTAAAATCAGGTATCAGCAGGTAATATACAACAACTTTTCTTATGGGAGCAACATCGAAATCGTGATTTTATTTTCAGATGCTCCATACATTATCATCAAGGTATGCAAGTAAGTTTTTATGGGGAAGCTGAAAAAAAATATATCGGTTTCGATGTTGCTCCCATAGAAAAAGTCGTTGTATATGACCAGCTGATCAAGTGGTTTTAAGGAGTGTCCTATTCTCTTGTACATCCTGTATACAACAACTTTTTCTATGGGAGCAAAATAAAAAAAGGAGTTTTTCAGCTGCTCCATGCAAACTCGCATCATGCCTCGATGATAATTATCATTTACATTATAATGTATGAAGCATTTGAAAAAAAAACATGTTTTAGATGTTACTCCCATAGGAAAAGTTGTGGTAGGTATATCACCAGCCGATCATGTAGTTTTAAGGAGCGTCCTATTCTTTTGTACACCCTGTATTCTGCGGTAGAGTATACCATATCTTGCTAACTATTCCGTAGACTCTACACTCTACAACACAGTAGGAGACACCGAACAGGGTGAAACAGTCTATTTAGTTACAATAGCCTGCTTTCCTATTTGTGAAGAATCAAACTGTGATGTAGAAATTTACTATTATACAGTATTATGTCTGTTGAGTCCGTGACTCGATGACAAGTGACTGGATTGCGTAAAAGAGAATAACTTTAAAATGAAGTTTAATATGATAAGTCTGCCGGAACACTGTTTTACATGGGGACTGGCCCCTTTTGATGTCAAACTCATTGTACTCGAGGGAAGTTACCGAATCAGATATAGGTAAATAAATTAAAATTTTAAAAAATCCCCGATGATCGTCAAACGGCTGATCAGGTCAAGTTTACCTTATCATATCTCATCAACTAGAAAAGAGCTGATGATCTTCAATCGGCTGAACAGATTTTAATGAAACATGGCTAAGAACACTCAAGATAAAATTATCTATGATATAAAAAAAAGTAAACGAAAATCGGTTCATCCATTAGGGAGATACGTTACCACAGACAGATACACAGACAAACACGTTTAACTTATAGCACCCCTCTCTTTTTGCGTCGGGGGTTAAAAATATACAGGCAACAGAGCAAGCCAATAAAAATCAATATCATTTATTTCTGCAAATTGGCTATTAAACGCACTTTTACACGTCACAATGATGATGATAATTTGTAACTATACTAGAAGCAGGTATTACTAAACCTAGCGATGGCTTGAATTCAAGTTGAGTTTATCTATGTCAAGCCTATGCTTGTCAATCATAAATGGCTGTTCATTGCACAAAATGTGTTGCGTAGGGTAGTAGGTTGTATTCCACGCAAGGTACGAATGACTTTATATAACACCTTCTGAATAAGTGCGATGCGTTGCACATGTTAAACATTACATTTTTTTTATTATAAAATAGTTTATAAGCTCATTGTAAGTTAACTATGTTCTTTTATGAGTCAATAAATTCTCTCTAAACCGAAATGTGCTGGCTTTACTCCCTTGCATACGCAGCCGGTGCGCGTACGCAAATCACGCCGCGACCGCCGGATAAAAATAATTGCACCCGCGACCGCCGCCATTATCTCAAACTATACACAATTACAGCCCAGCCCCGTACCACGAGACGCGAGCCCTTCGAGGTTGGGTACCTTTGTGTCCAGACAATGTTGCAAATGTCGATAATATTAAAATTTGACTTCGATTTTGGAAAGTGACCATTTTCTTTCAGGTCACACGTTTTCACTATTCCATAATGTTGGAATGCAAGCTACATATAGCATGACGACCTCCGTAGCCGAAAGGCGAGCACGCCGGATTTGGTGTCGCCATCTCTGAGGTTCCGGGTTCGATTCCCGGTCGGGTGAATGTAGAAAACGATCTTTTCCATATTGGCTCGGGTCTGGGTGTTTTGGTACCGTCGTTTTTTCTGGTTTCTATAACACAAGTGCTTTAGCTACTTACAGGATTAGAGCAATGTATGTGATGTTGTCCAATATTTATTTATTTATATACGAGTATGTTAGGTGATAATAGTTGCATTTACAATATTTTTTTCACATTAGAGAACCTTAAATTATAAAATTAAGCTTTAATTTGTTTAAATCACTACACTTGAATGTATGATAATGGATGCATTTCTGTGAGTTTGATATTTTGAAGGAGCGCATAGATCGTTTGATCGATCGATCGCTCATTTCGACGAGCCTCTTGGTAGGAGGGAAGTTATTCGTCGTGCTCATTACAATATTAATCAATGCTTTCACATCGACGGCATAAATAAAGCGGGCCGGCATTAGTTGTGCAATGCGCGGCAAATGATAGTGCGCGCGGTGCCCTCGTGATTACGGGTCGTCATTGTAGATCAAATACGCTGGGTTGGTGTAATGACGATTTAATTTTGATATTGATCGACTTTCTAAAGTTGTATTGTCTTATTTGTGAGCGAGGTAAATGTTGCAATCCTGGTGCAATAGTTTTTAATGTCTTTTGCTCTATTTTTTTATATATTTTTTTAAAATATTAAATCTTCTTTCATTAATTTATTCTAAAATACGAACCTAGTCTAACCTAGCATACAGTGTTACATTTTTGAGCGACATAGTTAACTGGATTGACTATCTACTAAACCTTTTATGAACCGACATCAAAAAAGGAGGAGGTTCTCAATTCGAATGAATGTTCTTTTTTTTAAGATACTATTTAATACCGGGCGAGTGCTTTACCACTAAGCTACCGAGACGTACCCGACTCGACGAAATCTTTCAAGTGGTTCTCGCTGTCAATTGTACTATTTTAGTTAAATTTGTGTCAGGGGCTGATTCTACTGTGCAAATGCAACAACTTACTCTTTAGGACCAAACAAAAATTCAACCATAAAAAATAGTTCCCCAACAGACAATAATTTTGAGTAGTATAATGTAGTCATACCTTAAAATGATAAAACCTTATACAGGATGTATAGGTTGAACGAAACAACGAACGTTTTTATCAGCCGTATTGTTCAATTTCATCAAATTATTTTGGTGCGTGAGCCGCGCATTACTTTGGGAACAAGCTCGTGGTCGCAAATCGTGATTTGCATAATTTGCGCTCCGCGACCCCGCCCCGCTTCTCGCGATTTTGAATAAGTACTATTATTTTATTTAGTTGAATAAAAAAAACGTTTTACTAGTAAGATTAAATTATTTGTTCTCTTAATTTTTTAAGTGCGATTATATTTATCATACCTTACCTACTAGCTTGTCTTCGGCTTCATCTACATTGACTTCAAAACTAAGCAAGCGAAACAAATGTGAAGTGACCGAATAGCACAAAAAAAAACTTTAAAAAACCGGCCAAGTGCTAGTCGGACTCGCGCACGAAGGGTTCCGTACCATTATCTATAAAAACGGCAAAAAATCACGTTGGTTGTATGGGAGCCGCCTTAAATATTGATTGTAGTACTCTGTTTTTTTATTATTTGTTGTTATAATAGCGGCAACAGAAACACAGTCATGATCTACATGATCTGTGAAAATTTCAACTCTCTAATTATCACGGTTCATGAGATACAGCCTGGTGACAGACGGACAGACAGACGGACAGCGGAGCCTTAGTATTAGAGTCCCGTTTTACCCTTTAGGTACGGAACCCTAAAAAAGGCAGAATTAAATTAATAATTTATGTGTGCCTTCTAGCTCATTCCGTCTAACCGTGATTGAGTATCTAACTATTTCATTGAATAATAACATTGTTAAAAAATAAAATTAGTAAGATCCTTACTAGTTTACATTGTACTTTTCCCTTCTTATCAGCCTCTTAGTAGGTATACCTATAATATTTATGCAAATAAAAAATATTATGATCAAGTCATCAGTAGTCATTGCCGAGTGTTTTCCTGACAAATATTACACATATTATTAGTGTCAGAGTAAGTGTCTCGCACTCACACACGCCGCGCCCAGTTCGTGTTGTTCACAGAATTAATTCAATGTTTGCTTTCGATAACGATACTGACTTGAATGCGATTTGTTTGAGGCAGACGTGACGAGTGACGATTCAGGGCTGATGCTACGCAGAATATATATTGAAATTGTCAAATAACATAGATTCTTGATGACATGATTTTCCCATTTCATTGTTTTAATAACTTGTCTGTCAATTTTTTGTATAGGCGTAACTCCAAATAGCCTAATTGAAGTAGGAAAGGGACTGGACGTGAATGCCGAATGTAACTTAATAGGTGTGTTATATTTATGACATCGGTGGAAGATCAAGGGGAGACTTTGGCAAGTAGTGGGATAGAGTCGGTAAAAAAACTTAACTCTCACTACCTACTTGTTCTTAAAGCAACTTTACCAAGGGTCAAAGTCTGCCAGTCTCGGGAAAAGTTTGAATCGTCACACCATCTTTTTTGGCCCTTTGGCCTCTCTGACCCTTCAGACTGAGGCCTAAAATAGGATAATGCTCAATCAGTGTGTACTCACCACGTAAAGCCTTTTAAATTTCCCCTAGATTAAAACTAACGTTAAAACGATATTTCTTAGGGGTCCTTTTGTATTATTATTTAATTTTATATAATTTAATAAAATAATTAAATTTCTAACACTACAATTTGATTCAGAAAATAATAACGACAGCGACAAACATTTTAGTTGACTTAATTCATCAAGCTAAATCATCTTTGATCATTGATCTAAAATTTAAAACCCAGCTTATTGAATGCATCTGTGATTAACACTCCAGCCCCTTTGTAGCCACTGTCTGGGAATGTAGAATTATAACTTGACGACCTCCGTAGCCGAGAGGCGAGCACGCCAGACTTTAAATGGCGCCGCCATCTCTGAGGTTCCGGGTTCGATCCCCGGTCGGGTCAATGTAGAAAACGAACTTTTCTATATTGGCTCGGGTCTGGGTGTTGTGGTACCGTCGTTGTTTCTGATTTCTATAACACAAGTGCTTTAGCTACTTACCTTATGATCAGAGCAATGTATGTGATGTTGTCCAATATTTATTTATTTATTTATTAACTTGTGCATAACTAAGTAAATAGATGCGGGTCGCTTCCAACCGGCCGATCTGGAAGTCACTGGGGGCCTATGTTCAGCAGTGATCGTATGTGGCTGAAATGATGATGATGAACTAAGTAAAATCTAATATTACCTGTGCAAGCGGCAGCCCTGGGCAGGCGATATTTGCGCAGGCTATCGCGGCAACAGTGCCCATTGTCGCGGTATCAGTCACGCCCGCGCTCCAATTCGCTCCACCTGGAAAAACCCAAACCTGTCACTATTGGAAGAAACACCTGATTTCAATGTGATATGGAATGGCAATTTTGCTGGGTTTGATGCTGATAATGAGATGTTATCAATAGCACTGGAATTTGATACTTTACTATTTGTCACGATAAACGAATAGCCGAACTAGGATTTTCCCCTTTAATTCAAATTTATTTTGATTCGGCGAACATCCCTGATGCTATACAGAAACGTGCTATCAGACCCTAAAACTGTGATTTGGTTTTTATAATAGCAACACTATTTACAACTACTCCTTAAGCAGACTGTTCCATATCACTCTCAAGCGTCTCAGATTTAAATTTGATTTTGAATTCTAGGTAAGTGTATGGTCAGGGAGTAACCAAAATAGAATAGTAAGAAGAGTTTATGTAACTTGAGACCAACGCAGTTAATACGCGGTAGTTGAAACCTTTAATAAGTTTCGTGGTCTCAAATCCTTTGAAACTGGTTCCAATTTAACAAATTCAACCTGTTCAATGACTCCAGCATTGCTTCGTTGTCTGACTATAGCTTCGATGAATCGATTCTCGTATTATCGATTCACGAAAGTGTTCGGTAAAAACGGACGGCCGCCATTGAAGCCCATTGATCCGGGCAGGATGCTTGCGGGCAATTAAGTGGGTTCTTGTCCCGCGCGCGTCACGGATACGACGGGCATTACTCAAGCTCCAACTTGCATCCTATTTTGCTCTTGTGAACTTACATTTTACTGATGATACACCATACTAAAGAAGTAGGAAGGACAGTTCCATTACCTCATGTTTTATTTTTTTAGTTTTTAATAATACATAGTCAAACAAAATGATAATTCAATTTAATAACAAGAGTCGCTTCTAGCTAAATGTCGTTGGATTTAAATTGCAGGATGATGCAGATCGCGCCCAACCGGCCAATCTGGAAGTCACTATGGAAGACCTATGTTCAGCAGTGGATGTCCTGTGGCGGAAATGATAGCCAACCAACCAATTTGAAATGAAAGTCCGGCGTGCTTGCCTCTCGGCTACGGAGGTCGTCAATGATTTTGATAATGATTACTTTTCTTTTCAAAATAGGTAGTACCACCTATTTTGAAAAGCTAGAGGTAAATGGTAACGAAATAGGTGAAATTGTGGACATCTATACAGGATGTCATTCATTCTATTTTGTTTTTGCTGTCCGGTCCGGTTTAACAAATTAGGTAGGTACATTCTCAGTTCCCACAAAACATTATAAGTGTAATAACAAAAAAAAACATACTTTTTGCACATTAACTACCATTGTTTCATTTGCTGGGGCAAGTGTGGTCATTTTTATGTATTTTACAAGTTCTGAGCTGTAAACGAATGGCCGATAATGAGGATTATGTCATTTTTACGATGCATACGGTTTTTTCACTCAGTCCGCACTTGACAACTTTGATAATTTGAACTCTATCTACTTAGCTACAAAGAAAGCTACTGATAAAGATGCATATTTTGATGATGGCACTTGAAATGGGTGATTCATTATGACCATGAGACTTATATCGTTGCTTTATAAAAAAAAGCAACTACATTATCCCTTGTTTTGGGAATACGTCTTTATCAGATGTTGGGAAGGGAATAGAGTATTTTGGTTCTTAGACGAAATTCTGACTTACTTAATGATAAGAACGGGATTTCATCATGTGCGTTCAGAAGTTTGCTGTAATTATCCTCAATTATCAACAATAAGTATGGACTTGTATTGGTTATGATGGGGCCATTAAACTAAATTATAATAACTCTGTACAAATGCACGTCCATATAAGACGTAATCAAAAGCAACTTGATAATATATCAAGATAATATAATATTGTTAAGGCGATCGATTCGGTGGTAATGTTGATTCAATAGTAATATTTTCCTTGCATCTGTCAGGCATGTTGTCTTAAGAATGTTGAAATTATGAATACCAGATCACCAATTTTAAATGTTGCAAGAGTACCTAGCTCGTTGATCGGCAACTCGTTTAGAGTGAAGGGAGGGGGGGTGTCAGTAAATCACAGTTATGAGCGCGTGACCGGCGCATCTGATACACAGCCCGCGGGGAGGACGCTGCGCGCGCGCCGGCCTAGTCGCAGGGCCGGCAACTTCATTTGTTTTTAACCGCAACTAACCAGTTTTTCTTTTATTAGTGTTATACTTTGTCAAAACGACAAAAAATATATACGCCTACTGTTGGCGCCAAAGTTTGTTTCGCCCGCTCAGTTACCATAGCAACCCATAAATGTTATCATAGTAACCATAGTTGTTACTCACTCAAATCTACGGGGTAAAAATTTTGTATGAAATGACGTACCAAAATGGACAGATTTGACAACTTTGAGATTGTTTTAAGAGTTCATGGTTACCCCGCTGTTCTTTTGGTGACAATTGCAGCACCATACTCTCTCTACACATGTTTATAATCAAAGGTGTTGTAGAGACAAGCCTAGCATAGTTTTGATACCACAGATGATCTGTTTATTTCTATTTTGTTATATCCTATTTCGATTATCACCGGAATTAGAATTATTTGATTTCATTTAGTTTTCAGGCACATTCATATTATACAAACATAATTTAGTAAACTTTGATGTCTGCTATAGTTTAAAACTGTGTTGTAGCCATTTGACATAAAGTATCAATAAAGAAATATGCACCTGGCGCACCTAACCTGGCCTACAGCCCGCGGGAAGGACGATGCGCGCGCGCAGCCAGTAAAACGCGGGCGCACTGCCGCAGGCCTGACAAGCTTATTTGCGAACTGTGTGAAGTTATGGGTACAAGTCAGAAATGCATTTCTATTTTAATATATACTAAGCTGTCGGCAAAGGGACTGTCCGTACATTGAAATCCCAGTTGGTGACCCGTAAAACGGAGTCTTTCTGAAACCTACTTCAGGCACCAGTCTTTTACAAATCTAGGATACAACTGATTTCTGTATACAGATAAACTATTTCTGATGAGATAATATTCGATTTATTTTTAGTAAAAGCCTGGTAATACAGTTTATAGTAAGGTTCCTGTCAATAAAGGTTATTCAGATTTATTGTAAAATATTTGCAATTCTTCTTTGTGTTGGGAAAATATTTAAGAAGAAGAAGAATCTAATCCCAATTTGAGATACATCTTAGTATTACATACCTTGCTTACGTGTGATTCTGTATTTGTTATTACATAATATTACTGCACAGTCAGCACTTTCACAAATAGTTCCAAATATCAACTGTAGAGAACGGGGCGGTAACCACGAACTCTTAAAACAATCTCAAATCTGTCAAACATTATCATTTCTGTCAAATTTTGTATGAAATGACGTACCAAAATTGTCAGATTTGACAACTTTGAGATTGTTTTAGGAGTTCATGGTTATGGCCCTGGACGAGGTTGAAAATTGAACACAGTATTTAAGCATAACCAAGTCAAAGTCTAACTCGTTTATTCAGTCTAAACAATCTTCCGGGGTCATTAAAAAATATAGCGTAGCTCTTCCACTTCTTCGACTCGACATATCGGCCTGTGATGAGCGGAAACGGCGCAACAAATTTTGTCACCTTTGTTAGCCTGATTTTACAGGTAATGCGTTGCGATTATAAGACATGTAGTAAGTGCGAGCTAAGCACGTTATTAGGGTCATGCATAAACTCTAACCTTTTAAAGGAAGTCATTGCAGAAGCTCTATGTTCAGCAGTTGAAGTCCCATGGCTGAAGTGATGATAATTTTGACATATTTGGCAAAAACATAATGAATCTCAAAAATGGTTCTAGCATGCATGGGATATCCAGGCCTGGATTTATAAATGCTCCTCCAAGCTCGTATTATTGATTTATTGCCTGAAATAAGGGATCAACCCTATTTTACTATCTATATGCTAAAGGGAGCACGCCACGTTAATGACATAGGACATTTCAACTAATCTGTGCCACTATCCTTCATCAACTTGCTGCTTCCGACATTTATCTCATCTAAACCTTTTAAGATAACAGTTTTTACAAACCTCCTAATTGCACTTATTGAATCGAGCGTTTCTTGCGAAACTGCTAAGTTATTACAACAATTAAACTATTAATGAGGCCCAGAGGATAATTAATGTTCGATGCACGTTAGTTCTAATCGAGCGGATCGTACGAAATAAATCATGTCTGGGTTTATATTGGGCCGTTGCAGCGCTGGTGCGGGCGCGCTGCGGCGGGCGCACGGCGCGACTTCAATAAATAAATTTAACTAGATTATCAGCGGCCGCTGCGCGGGCGCAGTTTGGTACGATGCTGTCCCTCGAGAGCACGATCCAAATTATGGGTTTGCTTTCTTGAAAATTTTGAAACTTCGGACGTTGCTACGAACGAATGAAACCCCACGTTCCAAAAACGTACAGAACACTAAAATGCCTTTGCAAACCAAACTAAAAAAAACCTGTATTTTATAAACAGGGCTTTCATTTGTCTGTCTTTCCAATAAACGCTTTTAGCCCTATACATGTGTGGTTGTGGTAAAAAAACTTGCTTAATAAAATAGATTTAAGAGAGAGGTATAGTAGAATCGTCTAAAAATATTTTGTTATTTCCATTTCAAGGTTTACGGTGGTTAGATGGTTAAGGGTGGCCCCTACTGCGAACTGGACACTAAAATGGTAGATGTAAGAATCTTAGGTTCTCTATGGAAGCTACTTACCGTGCAGCGTCCAAACGGCGGGCAGCGATATTCAAACTCGAGCATTTGCTTTATGGCACTCCTGCACATGCAATTACAATAGTCGGCCGCCCTCCGCCGCCTCCGCGATCCTCCGAGGCACAGACCACAACAGAAGAGCCCGCCCATTTTGTTGCTAAAAGAAATTTCTGCTTAACTAAATAGCAGGTCACAATAATCAAGTACCGAATACTTATAGAAAGCAAGGAACATAAAAAAGGAGATTTTTCGTCCAGGAAGGCATGTATAGGTAAATTGGTAAGTGGGTGAGCCTATATCATCACAAGATAGAATGGCAATTATGTGGTTTGTAGTGGTAGCGGTGGTATCAAGGTACGTGTTTAGTAGAGTAGTAGTTAAAGTCTTAAGTTGAAACTGAAAAAAATAACAAGCTGAAGCTGTATTGAAAATTCACATAACACTCTAAGCATTAAAGCATTAAAGGGATAAAATCCAAAACGAGAACATCAGGCAGAGGACTTAAGTAAAGGGCATAATCCGAAAATGTAGTAAGCTTAACTTGTGGCAGTGGGCTGGCCACATTTGTCGCAGAACCAGTGAAAGGTGGAAAAGGGTTGTCGAGTGGAGACCACGCCTTGGCCGATGGACGATGGACCGACGACCTTAGGAAGATGGCTGGCAGTAAATGGAGGCAAAAAGCAGGAAATCGTGCTCTATGACGCTCTTTGCTTACCTAAGTCAAGCAGTGGACTGCAATTGGCTGAGATAATGATGATGAAGATTATAGTTTGTAAATATTTCGCCTAAAAATTTCAACGTCATCACTCATTACAACGACACTGTTAGGCACACCAGTGAAGTCAACTTAAGTTCTACATACAAAAGCGAGTGTCCTGGCGTATGTTGCTGGTGTGTGCGAGCGGCACGCCATCGCCACCGCGCGTGAGAACACCCGCTCCTTTATTGCACTTGTTACTTCTACAACAAAACCCGCCATCGCCAATCTCTCCGCTCTCGACCTTACCCCCTACACAATACGGCTCCCCAAAACTACACCCAAGCATACACAGTGCTAAATTGTTCAGCGTTTACACAAATATTATTTCTAGAAATAAATTCGCTATCTAACCTGAGGTGTCCGTCTGTATGCAACGTGTTTCGTTTAGCATAGTGTTTGTAGACGCGCATTAATCGGCTCATCGACGCCAAACTATAGCGCGGCACGCGAGAAGAACGTAGCGCTCTATAAATGTACGATCACGATCGTGTATGCTACATTTTATTAGCAACATTATAATTTAATTAAGTATCTTCGATTATTATGTATCAAAGAATAATCTTAAAGAAAATTATGAAACCGGATTCAATATCATTTATCACACTGGTTTTATGTCTGATCTGAAATTGATAAGACTTTAAACTGTCCTCATTGCAAATATTTTCGTATACGAGTACTGTAATTTCGTACATTTTTTTTTTAACTGTAGTACAATATTTGATATAACTACCTATATTTATGTCAAACATATTAGGACTAGTTAAAAAAGTGTACGTTTTATTACACATCAGACGCCTTACGCGGAACCGAATTATGTTTTTAATAGTGTGATGCAAATTATAAAGTGATGCCATCTATTAGCGTTCAGCGTAAACTTATTTGACTATACTTCTGCATAATTTAATCTACTAGATATTTAAAAAATGATTTCTAAATGTAATTCTAATCATTCATTTGAATTTCTTGTCAGTTAAAGAATGTGCCCCCCTCACCTGCGTTACGGTACCCGCTGAACTGAATCGCGGCCATCAATGATCCGATCGAGCTCCGAACCGGCTAACGACCGCCAATTTTCCTCCTAAACATTCCTAACCTTGAATATAAAAATGCCGGCAGCTGAGGACGTGAAAAACGCCGAGCCAGAACTGAGAACTGCTGAGGCGCAGAAGGATGTATGTCGGAAATTTACATAAACTAATATTCGTACCAGAAAACATTCATCATATCAACAATATGAATTACAGAGCTATATTTTTAATAAATAAAATAGCTGTTTCCTGCGGGGTAACCATGAACTCTTAAAACAATCTCAAATCTGTCAAATGTTGTACGTGGGTCATTACGTCCGTGGCCTCAAACTAATAACCCTATTGTTCCCTATCCATAATTATCATAGCTTACACGATGGATATTGAATGATTAAGATAATTGCTTAAATCCAACATTAGATCCTGCATTTGATCCTCGGTCTGTAGTTCTGTACGAACCATAGATAGAGTAACAAAACTTAAAACAACACTATAATAAATGTAGATTCTTGTCTTTAAAAAAATATCGCTGCTAATACAGGTAATAAGCAAACGAAAGCACCGTAACGAAACCTTCATATTCGTTTATAATCGATATAATGGATAAGTTTATTCGTTTACACAAATTATGATAAAGACAGTATCAAGAATACGGTATGATGAGTACACACATGATGACAAAAGTAGTAATTTTCATGAGGCTGTTCTTTTTTTTTTAGACGTTCAGCCAGTTTACAAATCAGTATATTTGGAGTTACCTGCCTTTTACCGCGCTACTTGGTTGCAAAAAGCCCGCAACTCGCGTCCATGTTAAATCAGTTGGAGGCAAATGACGCGCTGATTACGGCAATTAAAGCGTCGCCGGCGCGGGCGCAGGCGGGGAGCGCAAAAACTGCGCGCGCGCATCCTCGCGCTCATACATATGCGCGCCGCACCGTGGGAGATGTCGCCGAATATGAGGCCCGCTAATATACGTGCAGATGTATATGCTGGCTCGCGATGTGATGGCACGCGGGGTGTTTGCTAATGTTCACAGCTTCGGTGAAAGATGACGATGAAATTAACGAAATTATTGAATAAATTCAAGCTTTAAATCACTGTATTGCTATCATGTGGTTTTCTATAGTGTTACCTACTGTTTTGAAAAAATAGAGGGTCCGGGTATCAAGGCTGGCTAAAAAAAAACCATTCTCAGCGAATGGCTATAACACGAAGTTATAAGTACATATGTAATCGCTTTAGTCCATGACCATTTATTTAATTTTACAGATTTACACTACACACACACACTACTACGATTTACCTATAATACTTTGAAGTAGATATAATAAGAAATAAGTGAACAAATAGTTCAGTCAAAATAATAAACTACGATTTTTTTAATGAACATAGGTCTTAATACCTTACCTTGTATTGTGAGTTGTTTTTGCAAGGCACTAGGTATTTACAAGGGACCTACAATTTCCATTAACATAATCAACTTAGTTTGAAAGTCACACACTGTGACGTTACTTGTCAGCGTAGGTACTCAGAATCGACGCAGCCGAGCTGAGAGATTAGCATCCCGATAGCACATAATGCGGAATCTGCGGTTTCTCGTAAGTAAGTTACCGGTGAGCTGTAAATGGCTGTAAAAAGGTACTGCCGCTTATGAAGGCGCGACTATTTGAACTCTTGTAGGATGAAACCTTTCTAGCTTATGTCGATGTTGCTGATGAGGTAGAAAATCTGCTATAAAGGATAATGACTGAGATTGATACCTAAAGAGATACAGATAACTTGATGATCTAATTTATTTTAACCCTTAAAGTAGGCTAACAGTCAAATTAGATTATAGTACAGTCAAAAGCACGTCGACTTACCCAAAAAGTTGAAAGTTCTCTAACAGATTTTTAACTTTAAGCCTGTAGAGACTATTTTCAATTGAGTAAGTTTGCCGATTTGCGGTAGGTCGACGAGCTGTTTGTCTGTACAAATCCACCATATAATTATTGAGATTTGAGAGGACGTTGCAGAACAGACAACTGTTGGGACGAGAGGTGGAGAGGTCTCGAGAGGTGCAATGACCACGAAGTTCATCCTCTCAAATCTCAATATTTGAGAGTGGATTTGTACTATAATCCAATTTGATTGTTACCCTACTTTAAGGGCTACAATACGAACTGGAAGAAGTAACGTGGGTCTCATTTGGTGGTGGACTGACAACCTTGTCAGGGTAGCGGAAAGCCGTTGGATGCAAACGCTCCAGTGCTTCTGAGAGGAGACCTATTAGTAGCTATGTAGGGATTTCAAAAGGCCGATGGTGTCGTTTTCTGTTTGAATGCAGACCTCCAAGTGTGCAAGGTGAAGCTCTTATTCAATAAGCTAATTCCACCGCCGATTCTGTTTGGATTTTGTAGTCTGGAGCGCAAACTATCACGACCGAGATGTTATATTCATTAACATTATTTTATGCAAGTAGGCGCTCCTCTTTTGATCCAAGTAATTTTTATGTTAGCTGCTGTGACTGTGATTCATCATCCCACAAAGTAAGGGTAAATTGTCAGTGGTCATTATACGACAAAGTCCGGTCGAGCATTGCGCCGCGACATGTCGCTCTGATAACAATCGGCGCGGGCGCATCCGGCCGCGTTTTTTGCGCAGGACAATTAGCGACATTAGTATGCACGGGGACAGTTTAAGTATGCCTAGTTTATTTAAGTAGTAAAGCAGATATGTGTTTTTATCCTGCCTTAGTTTTAAAGTCTTGTTGATAAAATTGGCAAATCGGCGCAGCATCTTTTAAAAGCTACGGAATGAAATAATGAGGAGATAAAACTTTTCGAAATATTTGGGTATGTGTCGCCTGATCACTTAGTTCCGACTAGAATGAACACTAGACGATCACCGGCCCAGGAAACAAAAGAAGTTTTAGAGAGTGAACTTTAGAGAGTTTCTGATCCTAGTAACCTGTTATGTTTTCAAACGAAAAGTCTTCTTTTTTAGCTTTGCTCCATCTTCAGACAATTCTCCGAACGTACTAGCAAAAACCATGCATTTCCTTTGAAATTGTAGTCAAGTTTGACTATCTGTTGTATCAGCATTCAACTGATTTACCCAGGTTTCAGTCTACGCTATGAATCGTACTATTAAAATCCATTTTATGTAAATACCGGGGTAAGGAAAAAAACTTTAAAACTAGTGGATTGGCATCATTTGATAGTCAGAACGTTTGTTTTGTGTGATGCAAATTATGAACTCAAAACTAGTCACTGTTCGGCCATCTGGTGAAAATGTGAGCGGATGAACATGATTGTATTTCAGCACTATTGGCGACGAGCAGTCGTCGCGCGGGACCGCTACGTTTTTGCGGCGCGCATGCGTGGGAGCCGCGCGCGCGTCGCACGCCGATCTAATCGCATGTATGATGCAGTACGATGCATCGCCGATGATCGAGACGTGCCTATATTTTTATCGAATGCATTAGCTTTCATTCAATATTGTAGGAAACACAGCAAAAAGGATACTGCATTGAAAACAATTAACAATTATGATTGAACAGAAATCCTATCGGATGATATCATAATCGTCGGATTTATAGAGATTAAGTGATAAAACGCGAAGTATTAAGATTTTACATAAAGTTTTCCGTCGAGGAAAATAGCTACAGAGCATGATCATGCAAATGACTGCACAATATTTAGGTTATTGCCGGCTAATAGTTTAAAAATATGAATATGCATTATTTCTTATTAAAACCCAAGGTATGAAATATTCATCGATATGATCATCGGTCTAATATCATCATTCATAATGATTTGACGTCAAACCCTGTAATGACGTCTTTGTTAAACTTGTAATGCATAACATTTGCTTTGCTTATTTCAATCAAGTTTCTAAAGCAATTATAGGATTTTTTAAAGTTTATAATTATCGTCAGTAAACAGTTGCTCATTATGTGTCGTTTCTTAGTCGTGATACGTATCAATGAAATAATATACAAGTCAATGACCTTAGTAGTATATAGTCTAATGTTAAATCTGTGGTAGTATTATTTTTTCTTTTGCGATAAATTATTGAGATAAAAAAACAAAACAAGGTTTAAGCTTAAATGACGCCGCCATCTACTGAGGTTCCGTTCTCGATCCCCGGTCGGGTCAATGTAGAATACGAACTTTTCTATATGGGCTCGAGTCTGGGTGTTGTAGTACCGTCGTTGATTCTGATTTCTATAACCCAAGTGCTATAACTACTTACCTTAGGATCACAGCAATGTATGTGATGTTGTCCAATATTTATTTATTTATTTATAAGGTTTATGAAACTATTTTAAGAGCCATGATTAGGCCCAATAACACTCTTGCCGTGACGTATTTAATTAGGTTGAGAGGTATATTGATTTATTGTTAATTAACGATTATATTTTGGTTTTCCTGAAAAAATAACGAGTGTGTCACCCTCGGCGGTATGCGGTCGGTATGAATGTTTCATTTATTCAAAGCCCCGAAACCCGGCGAGCTGCGCGCGCGCAAAAACCGCGCGCCGTTCATCGCGCATCGAACTAATTATATGATAACGAGCACTCTATGTAGAATATCCAGCTGTTTAATAAATACATATTATTATTTACACTAAATAAATATTATTTAAAATTTCGTGGGTTTTTACTTTTGTGGAAATATTGTCTTAGGCTCAATATGGTCTGTTGAAGAGCAAGGTTTACGCAAGTTTCTTAGATGTAGCGGTATTTCTTTATATTAATTACGGATTAAGTTATTTTGAAAATGAATGAAGGTACAATAGGTGTTATTAGTATTATTATGAGTATAAGTGGCTATTTTATGCTAGAATATTTACGACAACTACTAAACACCCTGATTGTAGAATGAATGAATGAATGAAATGAATAGAATGTTTGATCATTTTACGAATTAAAAATTACCCGATGATGCGACTGTTTAAAATGTATGTTGTTGGTTGTCTTGAAAATAAGGTTTTATTTCTTTGAAAAATCATTAAGGGTGCAATGGTGCGATTAAATGTGATGATCAAGGGTGCGATGCATCACATTAAGGGTGCTAAATATGCTGCTGTAAACTTTTCACAGTAAGTATCATTATCATACATACTTAGATAACGATTGTCAATGCGTTGCCTTCTAAGTAAATACTTAACTTTTTACATACATATGTCGCAAGACCTTAATATTTTTTTTAAATAATTAGTATTCTGTGCTAGAGTCCTGAAAAAAGACGCATAATAATATTGTTTTTGTTTTGGCATGCGGCATGGAAATTGGCAGGCAAATTAAAGCGAAGCCTTGCTTTCAGTTTAACAACTCAAAATTGTGTCCCATAGGACTTAGCCCTGAAAAGGCGCGGGGTATTTTTGTCGCTCAATCGCGCGCCGGCGCAGCATCCCAAATATGAGCGCGATATTTAAATGCCGCTTTGACCGCGCCGCACCGCGCCGCCCCGCGCCGCGCAGCCTCGCTGCGAATAGAAATCACTCGGTTATAGAATTCCTCACAGTTTCTGCGGTTTTGGTAATGAAGTTTTTGCTATTGTTTGGCGAAAGCTTATTCGGGAATCTTTTGATGTCCCTGCTATGTTTATGCGGGAATTCGGACCAAATTATACTTTGAATTTGACTACAGACGTTTGGAGTGATTACTTATGGGTGCCTATTAAAGTTTTTTGTTTAGAAGGATAATAATTAGGGTTGACCACTCAAAATATATGTTTAATTGTATTTTCGACATGCCTTAGTAAGTAAAGAGTATGGAATTGTATGTATAGTATTGTAAATTCAAATTCTTTATTTGTACGTAGGGATAAGTTTAGCTTATATACACTTAACATAGAACTTTTTAATATGTAGATAACTTAAAATAAAACAACGAAAAAGACAAGGACAACAAACAACGCAATTAATGTTGCCAAATTCTGGTCTGGGTCTATCTTAAATATCGTAAAACATATTGGCAGTAACACGAAATAAAAAAAGAGATTGGAATTTCACTCAAAATAAGATTTTTTTAACATTAAATATTAAGTCATTAAACAAAAAAATACGTTAACGCATCTCGCTCCGAATAAAACACAATGTTAAAGACAAACATTGTAATATTGTAAACAACATTATGTGTAACCGGAGCGCGGTAAACGCACTCCATCAATCATCGCCACCGCACCGCACCGCGCCGCGCCGCGCCGCCGCGGGCCGCAGCACACGGGATCTCCTAGGGTACAATAAGGTCACTTGTCTCAAATAAAACAAGGTCAGCTGTTATGAATTTCATTTGATAGCTAACTAAAATACAGTTTTTATTGTGTCAGTGTAAGTACTTTATTGTTTTAAATATTAAGATGATACTAAACCAGCACTATTACAAAGTGTTTGTTGAATAATATTTACTTTGTCGTTAATTTATTTTGCAATAAAGGTATATCGTGATTTCATTTTAACTGTTATAATAGGTCTTCGGACCTCATAAACCTAAAGAAACCCGATTGTTTATACCTAGGAAGAAAAAAAAATGTATACTAGGAACATAAGCAAATTGTAAGCATTTATATAATAAAGACCTTTTCAAAATCAAAATCAATTATTGTGTCAGTAAAGAAAGAAAAATCTTCCAAATGGAAAAACTTTGTGCATATTTAAAAAGAATTGTTTAAATGAATAATTAATGACAAATACAGAAGAAAATGTTGCCCTAGATAACTACAACTATTTAGTAGGTAAGTGGCAAAAAGGGACAGCGTAAAAAGCTTTTATTACTGGAATCACTGGAGAGACCTTTTAGCAATATTAGCATATAAGTAAAAACCTTTAACATTGGCATGATGTATTGTAAAATACAATATACCTTGTAAATTTTTGTTTTTAGCAATTCCATGCAAGGTTTAATTGAAGATAAATAACACTTGAAAAAAATCATCGACCTCAGGTGGGACAATTACAATATACCTACTATAGATCACAATGTTTTTTTCTGATAGGACAAACAAAGAAGATGTATCGGATACGTGGTGTAGTATGGAGTAGGATGTATCAGATAGGTACGGGGACAGCGTTTCACATTATGATATTTGACTTATTGACAAAAATAGCGATTATGAGACCCGTCGACGTTACACGACGGAGATTGATACGCTATTATTTTCAAATTAAATATCTAAATGATTAAAATACGCGCTAGACAGCACCACTTATTTTCATGGTGTAAACGTCAGGAACAAACGCCCCCGTTTTACGATACACTAGGTTTTTGCTATGCATGTCTCCTATCTTTGACTCGAGATAATTCATCATCATCATCATCTCAGCCTATTGCAGTCCACTACTGGACGTAAGCCAGAACTCCAAAGAGCACGATCTCTCGCTTTTTTCATCTATCTATTGCCAGCCATCTTCCTAAGGTCGTCGGTCTATCGAGCTGGGGGCGTCCTACACTACGTTTGCACTCGAGAACCCGTTTATAAAAAGTTCGAATTCTAAATAGAGTTTATCGGGAATCGAACAAAGGACCTTTTAAGTACAAGAATCATCACTCCCCTACGCAAATCGGACCATCAAATACTACGGATTTGGATTATGTTTTAAACGCACCTCATCAATCATAGCCACCTCTCGCGTCACGCGCGGCTCAAACGCGACCGCCGACACCGGTGACCGGCCCGCGGGGAACGCTCTGATTTGCCTGGCGTTTAGAACAAACAATTTTGATGCGTCGCATCACTATTCCACTGAATTTTTCCTATTTAAAATAAATTTGTCTTTTAAGGAGAGACTGTTAAAAAAATAGACTTCCCCAATCGTGAAGTATGTGGAATGGCAGATGCGTACGGTATCTATTAGTGAAATGCATACGATGCGGGCAGAATATTTTATTTTATTTATTTAGATCATCAACAAGGTTACATCAATTACTGTATGCCAATTGATGATGCGCTAAGTGCAAACTTAACCATAGGCGACGACAGCATGCACTAGAAGAAACAGCAGTAATTTACTACTGAAAACTAAAAACATTTCTTTTAAATAAATTAATCCTGATGTTTATTAAAAGTTTAATAAACTTGAAGATAAATGACACTTGATAAAAATCATCGACCTCAGGTGGGACTCGAATTTACGTCCCATCGCATGCCGGGCTAATAATAAACTTGTTTGTTTTTGGCCTGTTTCATAAGATTTTCCAGAGCCTACGTCTCGGTCTGTGAGAGTCCTACTAATTCTTGTTCTCAACTGAATCAGAATCATGTCGTGAAACGCAAAAATCATGTTTATCCTTCAGATGAGTAAAATATAGCTTAGTGTGTGTACTAACTTTACATAAAGACGACTTACTCCTAATAATGAGGTTGGGTCGTCACAAATGGTAGTACCAAACAAGTCCATTATTTACCTGTAACATAAGAATTACTTCTTTGTTTATTTTAATATATTATATATATATTATAACTAAGAACCATCTCTAGCCGTTTAATTTCCATAATACGTCCGTTGGTATTTCGGAAGCAAACAAACGTTTAAGATGCGCCCGCGCAGGCCTGCGCCCGCGGCTGCGATTAGCCTTCATTTGTAACTATTACCGCGCGTTACATTCAGAAACGGTGTCATTAATAGCGCACCGGGCACCGGCACTATACAGATGCATGCAGTAGGCGTACTCTGCATTCCAGGGCCATAACCATGAACTCTTAAAACAATCTCAAAGTTGTCAAATCTGTCAATTTTGGTACGTCATTTCATACAAAATTTGACAGAAATGATAATGTTTGACAGATTTGTGATTGTTTTAACAGTTCATGGTTAGGGCCCAGGTCGGGTAGAAAATGGAACTTTTAGTTAAATAATATTTATTACAAAGATACAACGGTTTGCTCATGCGAACCAAAACTAGTGACGGATGTCTTTCTAGTCTTACGACTGGCGAAGGGCGGTTTGCTCAACCACAGTATAAATTATATTATTGCAGGATGGTTAAGATTATGTTATTTGTGTGGATACGTAGGTAATAATGATTTAATGTAACGTATGCAAAGGAATTGTAAATAAATAAATTCAATTTAATCATTGAAAAATGAGCGCTAGACATCTAATGGTCTAGCTATGTTCGTTTTTCAAAGACACCCCTGATTATATTTATTTTGTCTGGTACCCGATAACACAAAAACGTCAAGTCCTTAATTCCTTTATTTTGTGTTCTGACCTTTTTTCATATTTTTCACGTTAGCTTTGTTGTGGTGAATAAGCCAACATTATATTCGGCAACGTAAGTATATTAAATAAGAATAGGTAACAAACAAATAGAACCTTCTGTTTCCTTTTCTATTGTGTCACTGGTCTATGATCCTGTGCCCCATTATAGCTACGGTAATTTAAATCCTATCCTAACCTCTTAAGAGTTATTTTTGAAGGTTGAATGTTGGGTAGGTGGCGTTATTAAAAACGCATTAGATGAAGTGATACTCGTAGCTGCCGTTAAACATTGAAGCGGGAGGTATGCACGAATTATTGTAATTAATTTCTTAATTACATTTAACTTTTTGTTATTTCAATACTGGTAATCAAATATACATTTTTTATTTTCATTGGAATTAGAATCTCTTAGTATAATAAATATTACAGTAACTTCACATAGTAGGTATGTTAACCTTTATGCAATGGTTGTTATGTAGTCGTAATTAATCTTTGTGTTTTTTCGAGATTTCACATAACATTCATTTAGTTATACCCTATAAAACACAGACAAACAGTTTTTAGTAGTATAGCGTGTTTTTTTTGCAGCGACAGAGAGTTGCCTTAATGACTTTTTAACCGACAAATAACGGAGGAGGTTCTCAAGTCGACGAATATATATATTATTTTATTTCATAAAATCTACTCACGCCAGTAAAAACTATGCCAAAAGATTAAGAATTGGGTATCTTCCCACACCATATATTTAACTTGAGGTTTTTACAGCCGATTCCGCACACCTCCACCTGCTCGGAATGACGTTTATATCGAGAAGTAACTCACAAAAACTGGACACTGACCAAACATTTTGGAGATGCTTTAAACTGATTATGATGCGGGAAAAAATAAATGAATGCTTACCTAATTACACAGATTTAATTTATTCAGGAGTTTTAGGACATACGAAATAAAATAAATTTCTTTATTTAGTTTATAGGCCCTCTTCCCGGCACTTATACACCTCCCAAAATATCAATTAGCCCTACTACCTACATATCGGCTGGTAATGAGAAGAAACGGCGCAACAAACTCAGTCACCCTTATCAGCCTGATTTATACATATTTAAAAAGTTATAAGTATAGCGATCTCTTTAGTGGAATCATCTCAAAAGGTGGCGGATATGACCGAAAAAGGAAAAATTAATCAAATTAGTGATAACTGAGATTATTGAGGCTGAAACGATAATTGTGTATATAAGAAGATGAGACGATTAAAATAATTACCACGAAGTTTGATGATGACAAGTTGACACCACAAATAGGACGTCGATTGTTTCCTAATAATTAACCGAAATTTGGGAAAAAAAGGGGGATTAAATAATATTGTCAAGTCTTTTAGGTCTTCAGTTCTCTATAGATATAGGTAACTATATTCAAAAGCGTTTTGTTCAATCATAGTATGTGTGTAGCTTAAAGCATTTAACTCGGATCGTGTTGCGTTTGATTTAGTTATAAATTACTGTAATCTGAATAAAATTACCGTTTGCCGACTGATTGATGCGTCGGATTCACTTAATGTATTCAAAATTGCCCGATCGCTTGCTCAGTGGGTTTGAGAGGGCCTTCTAATGCTGAATGGATTTAGATGTTAATCGATTTTGTACACCATGTAGTTTTCTATAGAAGGTATATTGAATAACCTAAAATAATATGGATAAGCATTAATTTGTTACAAACTAGGATCCCCGCATTTTAACAAGTTTATCTTTTTGCATTGATTAAAGACTGATTATTTACATCAAAGATTCAAATATCGGCTAATTATAGTTTGGCCGTCCCTGTATTTCACAGAATATATTATGAAGTTTAAAAACTGTAACCCGACTACGTAAAAAAGTTTAAAAACGTACGACCGCATTTTAAAGATAATATATTTTGACTTAAACAATACGATTTCTAAAGATATTTGTAATGTCCTCGCCAAGACCTTTCTTTTGAATCTGAGCTTTAAATTATTAAAATTTAATAAAATTTATATAGCCTATTTTACCCGGGTTTACAAAGGATCTATTAGCAATTCGTTCATTGAAATCGGTTTAGTAGCTAAGGTGCTACGGTAGAACATACAAACATAAAAACATACATACATACATAGACTGCCAAAATCATTACCCTTCCTTTCGGCTTCGCCGTAGTCAGGTAAAAAGGGGAGGCCATCGTTGTTGCTACGGTTCAAAAAAATATGACTTAAAAGTCTTAAAACGGACATGGCGGTAACCAGTTCTAACATTTATATCAGTCTCCCAATCAATTTGCCTAGCTAGAGCTGTTCTTGCTGGTTCGCTCTGAGCTCAAGTGCGGAAGAGGACATAGCGACATACGTTTCCCATCGACAGCCGGTGAGTGACCGCGCTCATACATTTTCATAAAGCAGAAAAACGCGGCGTCGCCGGGCGGCGCCCGCGCGTAATTGCGACTGTTCCCGCGCCGGAAAAACGCCGGTTCATAGAAACGATGCCGTATCAATGGCATTTTTGTGCTTTCATTCAGTAAAGGAGACCACTTGCGCTATGTGGGTAGACTATGAGCGAATAAACGTCTTCCAACAAAGTGTTCTCACGAAGAACCACAACTTCAATAATTTGAATTTGGACTGCTCCACAAAGTTTAATAAATAAAAAGATCAAATCAGATGCTGTTTTCAACACAAATAATATGTAAAAAACCGGCCAAGTGCGAGTCGGACTCGCATCGATGGGTTCGCATAAATTTGTTGGATTATGTTAAAAGTTAACTAAATTCTTAATGGGTTTAAGCTTAATCAACCTTATCTGGGCTTAGGGTTTTAGATATTATTTCGATAGATTTGGAGGTAGAAGAAGAGGTGACTCATTTATCTTAATGCACTTTAATCAAAAACATTACAAGCACGCAGTCATTGGTTATTTACATAATGCATAAATGTTTATGATAATGATAGGCAGGTAAATCAATCATATAAGGAAAATTTATAATATTTCACGTACAATTATTATGCATGCATGCATAGCCTCGATATTCCTCCGTCGCGTCCATACATGGCGGTAAATATGCTAACACGCTTTGAGCAAGCGATGATTGAAAAAAGTGTTTTAACCTTGTCTTAGATTCATAAAACTAATATGTTAAGATACGAGTATAAACTTACCATGTTGGTTCGGTTTCGTTTATTTGACTAATTCAATAAATTATAAAAATCAATTACGGTGCGTTAGTGTCGCAAAAACTTGAGAACTACTGTAACGAAATAGCTGATTTATTTTTTGTTGTGTTCGTAATTTTCAGGTTAAGGTTAGTGAAAATAAAAAAGGTTCCCGGATATTTTTAATTGGGGAAAACTGAATGTCTTTTCTTCTGTGGGAGTTTTGCTGCAATTTTCCAATGTCATTTGACCTGACAGATGACAACGCTTGCCTTTAACTTCGCAAGCAATATTGATACTGTGTTCATCATATTAAAAACCATTTAAAAAAACATTAAAACCAATTTATTTCTGGAAATAGGCTAAAACTAAGCGCTTATACACGTCCCAATATTTTTTTCCCTACCACTACTTTGGGACAATTATGGGCTAGCGCCGAGAAGAAGTAGCGCAAGAAACTCGGTCAATATTGTCAGCCTCTTTTTAAATAGTATATATTTTACATCACAAGATAAATGTACCTGTGCGAGCATGGCAGTATTTATTCCCAAATATTTTTATCGTTTATATAATCATTTACAGTATAATATCCTTTTTTCATTAAAGTTGTTTTAATATGTGATTTAAATTTTAACAGGGGCAGTTCTACAATAGACGCTGGTAATTTAATTTAAAAGCTAATACATTTTCCCATAAACGAATTACCCACTTTATGCAGTCTGAAATTGGGAACGGCAAGCTTATTCTTATTCCGGGTGTTAAGATTATGAATATCACTTTTCTTAAGGAATAAGGACAAGTTTTTGCAAGGACATTATATTTTCATAAATAAATTGGGATGCTACTGTAAGTATATCAATTTCTTTAAACAGTTCTTTTAAGGAGTCTCTGTATGTACTGGCACGTTCACAACTGATTAAAGTAAAAGAAGTAAAGAATTCTGCATGACCCAATAGTTGACTGGCAGAGAATGCTTTTAGCATTAAGTCCACCATTTGTACACTTATTGTAAGTTTGTGCAATAAAGTTAAAAAAAAAAAGTACTATACAAGGTGTCCCGTAAATCAAGGTCAACCTTGTAACCACATATTATATACATCATAGTCAACAAATTTTGTTTTATCATTTTTGCAAATTTGCATGAAAATTTAACGACTTCCCATACAAAATTACCAAATTAGTCAATTAGATTTGTAAAGACAGTAAAGAAAAACATATGCATAATTTAAAAAGTGATAGAACAAAAGTTGTTCAATATGATGTATACAATATGTAGTTACAAGGTTGACCTTGATTTACGGGACAGCCTGTATATTCTGTTACATACCTATCAAGTTTCAGTCCAATAGATACGAAAATAAATTTTATTGGCTAACACACAATGTAATTTAATTTCAAACTTCTTTCTGTGATACGCCTCGCCGATGGACAAACTGCGTAATTGCATTTTTAGTCATCTTTCCGGATGGGTGACCTACTTAATGACTTCACATTTCAGCTTCTCCTAGAGTACATAATTTTACAAAATAATAATTTATAGCGTAAACACGCAATACAGCATGCTCATTAACGAAATCATGATTATCAACCATCACTTTGATTGTAGAATTACCATCCCGTGTCTTATAATTAAAATGAAGATTATAATGAGCACTATTTTAATTAAAGCGAAATAATCACCTATTACTATGAGAATCTTGTTTTATTGGTAAACGATTTATTACTTGGTAAAGTAACGAAACGGAATATTGTTTAATTGGATGCATGTATGCGTAAACAATAAACTATCGTTATTTCGGTTCAGCTATAAAAGATATTGGGTTTGATTGGTTTATCTTTATAATTAAGTTAGTAATATTACCATTAATACTTAAAAAATGTGATTTGTATGACAAAATTAAAAATTATTAACTATGAGTGAGTGAATGATTACTTATTTGCAAAAAATCATCATAAGGAGCATAAGCACTTGTCTAATAAAAAACAGAAACAACGTCACGACGGTACTACAGCACCCACATCCAAGACATTATAGAAAATGTTCGTTTAAATAAATCTATACTTAATATTATAAAGAGGAAAGATTTGTACCTATTTTTGTATGTTTGTATGTTTGTAATGAATAGGCTCAAAAAGTACTGGGCCGATTTAAAAAAATCTTTCACCAATAGAATGCTACATTCTTCCAATTTGACATAGGCTACATTTCATTTTGAAAAAAATTAGGGATCCTTGGTAAAATTTGAACAATGTAACCGAAGGTGTAGAAAAATGAGTCTTAAAATGTCTTTCGTCGAATGCGCTGCCGAAACTATTAGCGATAATTGTCTACCCCGTGCGAAGCCGGGACGGGCTGCTAGTCAATTAATATATCAAAGATAAAACTCTAGGCGCATATCACGTCGCAGCCGATCCTCGTGAGAGATATGACTTGGTAGCAGAGGAGCCGATTGAGCCGTGTTTTTTTGTGTCAATCATCTTGGCATCGGCCGCGCCGGCGACGCCCGCGGCGCGTATGCGCGCGCGCATAGAACTAGGAACTTGCACGGATAGCACTCAGAATAAACATAAGAAATGGCAGACAGTAAAGTAGTAGTCAAACAACTCTAATGAAAAAGGGCTATTACACCGTTAGTGATTATATAAATGATTAAAATGTGCGGATTTAAAACTGCTTAGCTCACAACAAATCTTGTAAAATATTTATTTACTTTTAAAAGAGGCTGACAATAGTGACCGAGTTTCTTGCGCTGCTTCCTCTCGGCACTAGCCCACAATAGTCACGAAGCAGTGGTAGGGAAAAAAAAATTGGGACATGTAAAAGTGCCTTTTATGGCCAATTTACAGAAGTAAATGATTTTTGATTTTGATTTTGAATGGAGTTGGTTGAGTGGTTGGTGCTCCGAACTACTAAGCCAGGTGTACGCGGGTTTGAATCAGATGGTAAAATGCAGTGATAAGGGTGCCTATGGCCGGCGTAACCGAGCGAATATTATAAGCGTCATTTCCGATGTTATATCATGTTTCCAATTACCTAAATAAGTAAGTGATTTACATGTCCAGTCATTAATAATTTTGCAAAACCACCACAAAACCTTTATGTAAGTACATTACTTCTAACTATAATAGATACTAATTAATCAACGCAAGGTGCAGTTCCTCCTACTACAACAGTAAGATCTTCCGCTCATAATTAAGATCCTACTAATATTAAAAATGCGAAAGTTTGTAAGTATGGATGGATGTTTGTTACTCTTTCACGCAAAAACTACTGAACGGATTTGGATGAAATTTTGCATACATATAGAATATGATATTCAGGATTAACATATAGGATACTTTTATCTCCGATAAATGATCCTGTGAGATACATTGAATAAACTAAAGATCACGCGAAGGCGTGGGCAACAGCTCGTAGTAAATAAATACATATATTTCTGCATTAACTCTGCTAGAGATATGTAAATACTTATACTATGATTAACTATATTAACTACTAGCAGCCCGTCCCGGCTTCGCACGGGGTAGACAATTATCGCTAATAGTTTCGGCAGCGCATTCGACGAAAGACATTTTAAGACTCATTTTTCTACACCTTCGGTTACATTGTTCAAATTTTACCAAGGATCCCTAATTTTTTTCAAAATGAAATGTAGCCTATGTCAAATTGGAAGAATGTAGCATTCTATTGGTGAAAGATTTTTTTTAAATCGGCCCAGCACCTTTTGAGCCTATTCATTACAAACATACAAAAATAGGTACAAATCTTTCCTCTTTATAATATTAGTATAGAAATATCGTAAACCACATAAAAGAGGTCAAAGTATTTTAAGTCTGGTGTATCAGATGAAGGTGATGTTATTCTGTTGTCAGTTGCTCTTGTCTTAACTTTACTCGTTCTATGGCATTTCTAGTTGGGATTAATAGAATCGAACAGAGTGAGCAGTGTCTGCGAGTTATCATATTTGCGAGTTATGGCGCAGCCTGCACTCATCAATGTTTAGTTGGAAAAGCGCTACCTCAGAATGTAGACACAGCTCAAATCGATAACACCAGCTTACTTGACCAAGCAATGAGAATTGGTTACCCAATCACCCATGGTTATTTGAATTTAGGCGCATTCATCCTTAGGTATTTTAAGCTAGTTACAGATGATATATTTATATTCATGATGATAAATTATTTTAAGAACAAAATAAAGTGAGTGAACGAAAAAAAAATAAAGAAGAACATGACGAGGTAAGGCGAAATATAAGATTTGTTTATTTAAATGTATGTCTTGTATCTAATAAATGAGTTTCTATTATATTCTATTCTAAATAAAATTGCAGCATGTAGAATAATATTAGCCTGGACATTACTACGTTTATCAACTAAGCACTAACCTTCATCTGACATCATTTATTTATTTATGTATTGAAAAAGATTCACCAGCAACACATTAGTAAATATTATAATTCAGAACAATTAATCATTCGCATTTTATGTTTATTAATATACAATCTGTCCCACCCAGTGTTGCACTGTATTGCATCAACATTTTATTAACATTATACTCTGCTTGGTGCGGCAATGATCAGACTGTTCTGTTTGTATTGCTCTTGCCCTGTCCGCGACAATCCGTCGCGCCGCTGTCGCCTCGCATAAAACATAACGACGCTTCCTGCTAGAAATTATCTTCGCAAAAACATATTTATGGAAGCCATCGTTAATGCCTGTAGCCTGTAGCCGGCCTGCGTGTGAAATAAAGCTGTTTCAATATTTGTTGCGATTCTGAAACTCAATGTTATGTAGCGATTTAGGTGCCAGTTGGTTTAGTTTAGTTGGTTGCCCCCCACAAGGTGGACCGACGATCTGGTGAAGGTCGCGGGAAGCCGCTGGATGCGGGTGGCACAAGACCGATCTTTGTGGAAATCCTTGGGGGAGGCCGATGTCCAGCAGTGGACGTCTTTCGGCTGATGGATGGATAGATGGATGGTTTAGTACTAAACTGTATATGAGCTAATTTATTATAAACCAACAATGAAATTTGGCACTTTTTAGGAACAAAAGAGTAATAATAATTTTGCTGTGTATTTGAGTATCTGAGAGTTTTAGTGATCATAGCATAGAACTAATTATGTTTTCAAAGTATCATTTTTATGGACTAGCTAATGTTACCAAATATCAAGTCATAGGTTTCAGATAACTAGTAAATTACGTCGTGTAGTCATTTGTTTTAATTACATTCTGTTTATGTAGGGGCTCAAAAATTCGGACGGATAGCATTTTTTTGTAATAAATGATTTGTAATCCCACTTTCAACTTTATAATCAATACTTACCTACATGTAATCATTTACCAAAATATTCGGTTATTTATTAATAATATATAATACAACATTTGTTCTGAAGTCGAGTTTCCGGGAATGTCAAATTCAAATTCACTTTTATATGTTGTGAAATTTGTAATCTTTCATGTGCATCATTAAATATAAGAGAAAAACAGACATTCATTGCTATGGATCAATTGATAGCAAAAAGAGCAGTTTAAAGAAACCGCTATCTAACTAATAGTCCTATAATTAACATGTCAAAGGCTGGCTCGTTCATCTATGACCGACGTAACTAGACAAGCAATAACATAATTCAATACACCTTCGAAATGTCAATGAAACAATACCAGCGCCGGCTACCAATATGGCAAATAGAACACAAGTGTATCAGAATGTTGTTATTGCTAATGCAATTAAGCTAACTAAGCTAACTAAGTATCCAGTGCGTTTGCGCAGATGTTCCCCGTTAATTTTTTACCATTTTCAACGTATGTAATCTAAGCATACTTCGCGGGCATGAATATTAATGCCCTCATACGTGTCACGCCACTCACGTCAGTATGAATCTTAAAAATTCACAATGACATACTGGTAATGGTTTGATTGCGTGCGCGTACGACTCTAACCACTCTCGCGCATGCATCGCTGATATCATTCTGTTACAAAAGATAGCCGTTCTTACGAAATCAGCGATGGTTGTGAGAACGGTTGCGTGTTAAGGCGGATCGTTTTGTTCAGGCTGCAGTTGGTCGGTATGTGGTGGCGTGGTCCCACGGTGGTTCCCACGGCACAGTTGCCCTTAAACGGCCCCCTCCCCCCGCCGGTAATTAATGCGCGAATGAGCTGCGCCCGCGCGTACATATCGACAAATTGTATCGATTCTGATTTATGGGAGCGCTTGTGCACGTTTTGCATAAGGATATTTTTTTCTTTTTTTATTATTGTGGTAATTAAAGACCATGTTTTACCACCGACGCTCAATAATGCATATTAATTTTGCAATGTAATTGAATAAGGGGTCATGCACGATGTTTTAATGGTTATGGTACCGAAATATTAAAAAAAAAAAACATTGAGAAACATTTTGTTTGAAATAAAAATTATGTGAACCATAATTATGCGAAAAGTAATGATAATTTTAAGTAGTCTAAGCGATATTATACAAAATATCTTTCTGCAAAACAAGGGTAAACCGAACCATAGGAATGTAATTTATTTTGTGTGACAATAATTCGGCCATGTAATTTGATCTGTGACGTACTGTTTTAGTGTGGGCGAGAGTTTACAAGACTTGTCATCTCACAATTGAGCAGCAGAAAATAAACAATACATAATATTGTGGGTGGTGCCCGTGTGACAATGAAATAGCGATTAATCAAAACGAAAAAATAATCTATATTACATGAATAGGAATAGATGACCAGTGAGTATGGATTCACCCCGCGAAGCCGAGTTCACCTTATCTCTGCCCCTCTAGCACGAGCAACAAACCACGACATGATACGATATGATATAGCGATTTATCGCCTCTTTACTTTCAAAATATGATAACATAGCAGCCATCTTGAACTTTTATTGAAACAGTGAGCATGTCCGTGCCGGCGACTTAATGGTTATGCTCGATTTTTCGATAATAAAACATATTTTGACAAAAAATATACGATAAATCGCTATATCATATCGTGTTATGCTGCTAATGCTAGAGGGGCTGGCTTGAGGTGTCCAGGCACACGCAGAGACACTTATAAAACATTTCACTCACCTCCATTTTTCCCCATCAATACCGTAAAAATAAAGATAGAAAGTGCTCTCACTTTCTATCTTTCATCCCCGTCAAGATTTGGACTCTAACAATACCTACGGTCCACCAATAAGCTTAGTTGATACGACTAATCAATTGACATACTTTTTATAAGCTGTCATCATAACGCATCTCATCCTTATAATTTGAATCGAACTATGACGTCACTGTTCACCTAGCTCCACTGCCTAAATTTATCTTGATTTCGAAACAATCTAAAATCAGACTTTAGTAATTAATGATAATGAGCCGGGCTATCAAGTCTCAAATCTCAAATAGAGTGCTAGTTTTATTCAATGGTGAGCCCAGTTGCTGAACCCTAAAATAGGTCGAAAGACATCAATGTTGATGATGATGAAAATCTAAAATGGTCAACCATTTTGATTGACAAATTACTTACACAATAAAAAACGTTTAGCGTTGTGAAAAATACATCACATAATTGCCTCCCCAAATTAGGTAGGCCGATTCAATTCGCCCAGATTAGTGCACCTGATTTGGCAAATAATATCTCAATCTGCGATCAGCATGCTAATTTGCGCACAAAAACCTCTCCGATAAAATAAACAATCAAAGCTATTAGCATTGGAGAGTATCCAGTATTCCAGTACAGCAATTAAGTGCCATCCGCACGCAGCTCGCAAAAACCGCGGCCGGCATCCGAGAGCCAGCGAGTGAGCTATAGACCGCTCAATGGCGGATACGACTATAATTCAGTTTTTCCGACCATTCTGCGTAATGCCGACCATGACTTAGAATGGAGGGTTTATGCAAACGATAAACATCACTTCAGATTTTTATGAGTTTTAAATCATAGGTATTGTTTAAATTAGGTGATTTGGATATTGTATAATGCTGTTTTATTTCGAATGCCACTTGATAATAAAAAATAGCTTCAAGTCAACAAAATCGAAATGAATGAAAATCTTTTACCTAAGTTATTTAATCTGTGAAAGGTACTTTTTTTTCGAGACCTTTTATAGCCAAACGAATTTATCAAACTGAACCAATTTCATTTATTTCATTGAATTAAAAACCTTTTTTCCGCATGTGTTTTATACAGGTCAGGGGCCTAACCATGAACTCTTAAAACAATCACAAATCTGTCAAACATTATCATTTCTGTCAAATTTTGTATGAAATGACGTACCAAAATTGACAGATTTGACAACTTTGAGATTGTTTTAAGAGTTCATGGTTATGGCCCAGGCATATTTACTAGTCGAATAGAATGCTAGTCATCAAAAACTTGTCAGAATTAATTACTTTTAAACTTTCGCGTTGCATAATTTAAACTTAATGAAACGGGAATTAACGCGATCATAATTTAGGTACAAAATGTTACCTCTGTTGCCTGACGTTTCGATCGGGTTACACCGGGTCAGAATTACAGTCGACTCTTAAAGAGAAGATTTTTTTAATGTTCTTGTCATGTGATGAGTCACTTTCGTAAACAGATGGGTACTTACAGCATTTTATTGATTAGGTACCTCAAAGCCTGGTTCAACGAAGTTTTTGTTCGCTTATCTTTGCTCAACCGCTATTGAGAATACATAAATATTAGTTATGTTTCATTAGAAATCGTTCATATTTATAATCTAAACCTGGACCTATTAGGCATTATCCGAGGCTAATTATACGAGGGCCAGTAACGACAAACTGGAAAAAATCTACGCAACCGTCGCCGCAGAGAATGTACGTGTCGCAAATCGAGACAAAAACTGAATAATTCAAATTTCTAAGAATTTATCAACCTGTCTCTCTATAAATATTATCTTTAATATTGCGGGCGTTTCTACGACTCATTAAAGAGTAAGCGCATAGCTGAATTGGTATAAATCACTAATGTAATTCATAATTTTGCTGCGTTGTGTCGACTAAATTAATCTTCGCAAAGATGGTAGGTAATTACCCGACTGCCAAACGAGGGTTATGTTTTTTCGAGCGTATTTTATAAAGCGTTTGCTTCGGTGAATAATAATTAATTGCAAATTGTTTATTTGAAATAATATGTGATCAATGTGGAAAATAGATAAGAGTTCTATCAGACTGTAAATTATTTTAACAATAGATTTAATTTTATTACGTCTTATGGACAACACAATTTGATTCTGTGGAATAATTTTAAGCAAGTCTAATAACAGTAGGTATTAGATCTGTAGTATTTTGTTCGCTTAGCGGGTGTTTGACGTAAAAACAAGACTGCTTCGTAGTTAATATTGAGCGTTGATGGTAAGACACTGACAAAAATAAATATGTAGTAAGTGCCATTTGTTAAATTGTTTTAATAAATCAGTATTTTGTCAAATGTCATATTGTTATACGGTACTAATATATTATAAGTATTATTAACTTAAGTGAGTTTTAAATAACACACTAATATCGGATTCATGAAGCCGCCATTGAAAGCATATAACTCGCAAGAAGGCTGGGAAAACTCTTATCTCTCGAAACTACATTCATACAAATTGAATGTGCTGCCAATGTGTTTCTTATTCCCTCCCGAGTTTAAATTTAAAATCTCGTTGGTCCAGGGAGGGAGGCAGGGAGGGGGCGGGCCCACCTGGCGTAATATCCTATTTATGAATAATGTTTTATTCTATGAGCGTGCGCCCGCCCGCCCCGCCGCCCGCCGCGCAATATTGTCCAGGGTTGAAACGTCTTGAGTTATGGCCGCGGTATCCGAGTTTTAAATTATGAACTTATCTTGTTTTCAAGAATCTAGCTTTCGGTATTGTTTTATTTTTAATAATGTCGTGAGTTGTAGAAATGAGTTCAATTTTAGTTTTGACCTTAGTAAATGTTATTAAATTTAGCTGTGTATGTATATTGTTAGTAGTGTGGCATTCATAGCAGTCACAAAAGTCACAGGAGAGCTAAATATATACTTTACTTACTTTCAAGTATTTTTAAATGGCGGACAGTATTTTTTCAGCATTTCTTCATTTATCCGCGGTACAATATTTTTTTTAATGACTTCTTGAAAAACTAATTAATTTATTATATTTAGACGCACGACGCACGTGTTTAATGCTCATAAAATATTATAACTAGTATCGTTTCCTTAAAACATTTACAAATCTTTACCACGGATAAAATAATTCCACAATTAAAGTCCTTCTCGCAACTAAAACTCAATAAAACCGTCTTTTGTCCCGCCACCAATCACGCTAACGCGCGAACTCTTTCCATAACTCTGCATTCTTCCGCGATTGCACGATTCAATGACAACCCTGTGCTCTTATTGCTTGCTTTGTTTCAGCGCCCACACCCCCGGCGGCGCCCCCAGGGCCGGCCCGCGCTTTAATTAATGGAATAACTCTAGCCTGAGTTCGGCCCCACCTAGGTATAGTCTAGCCGGGAATTGTCTCATAAGTTTTGACGCGGACTGTCGAAATTATTATGTCGTAGAGAAAACAGAGTTGTTATTTGAAAGGCATGGGAGCTCGAATGGCTTCTTACACTTATTCTTTTAGTTGTATTTTGCCTTTCAGTACTACACATACTCGTAAAACCTCATCAATCTCACCATAAGGAAGAGTCTACGCATGTTCATGGTTGGCTTATAAGATCCGACTGCAACGGTTTATTTTATTATTTGTATGACTTAGAGTTTGACTTCAACCTCTAACCTAAAGGCAAACGAGGATAAAACCAGGGCCATAACCATGAACTCTTAAAACAATCTCAAAGTTGTCAAATCTGTCAATTTTGGTACGTCATTTCATACAAAATTTGACAGAAATGATAATGTTTGACAGATTTGTGATTGTTTTAACAGTTCATGGTTAGGGCTCAGGTCGAGTACACTCCCGATAAAAAATTATAACAAAAATAATACTTTGATATTTGGATGGAAATTGCAGGAAAATGTTTTTTTTTACTTTAATACAAACTATGTTTTCGTTTTGTTCATTGAACAGCATGGTCGATTCCAGATTTGCTTTCATCAGATTTCACTTAGCTTTTTCCGTCCGGTCATTATTATGGAGGTTGCAATGATGAAGTTCTGAGTTCGGACAAGGGAGTCGGGCGTAAACTCTGAAGTTTATCCAACTGTTAACAGGCCGCAAACATGTCTAGGAGCTCCACAAACAAAGAGACGCGGGCACGATCAATTGTCGCATGGTAACTCCTTGCACCTTAACACACCATCGTGGAGGGGGGACGGGGAGTAATGATACATTCGCAGGCCGAAGTGAGGCGCGAGGTAATAATGAGTTATGTACGTGATCCAATTATTTGGGCGCTCGCTCATTACCGCTAAGTGTGAAATATTGCCGGCTTTATTACTACCATCGCTGACTTCTCGGGGCGGCCCGCCCTCACCCCCTTGAGGAGGGGGGGGAGGGGGGGTCATCTGCAGCGCTGCAACTGTGCTCTACTAAATCATAATAATGTAAGGTGCCGAGCGACGCCGCCGACTTGCTCAATTCTTGCTTGATATAGCAGCATGCACACGGCGAAGTCGTACCAAGTTGAACCTTATGACTTCGAGTTCGGAAAGTGTGTGAGTTTCGTTACACGTCTAGTGAAGTCGATATGAAAACGCCCAGGTAGTCGTTACAAGATTCTTGTAGCGGACAACATTTTTAAAAATATAGATTTCTTTCTTATACTTTTACATTTTGTGTTTAATATACCAATAGATGACGATAAAACTTTTGATTAGGTAGGTACACAGTTTTTGTTATCATATTATGATCGATTATGAAATACATTTTTCGTACCTTGTAATTATTTTTTTGTTTTTAACCCTTTAAACGGCAATACCAATGAATTAATCTTGGCTGCAAAGAAGTATTGGTGAAATACAAATATAGTATGTTTCCGAAGACAACTAAAAATACGTGATAACGACTTTCTGTGAAAATAATTCACATACACATAAAGCCACGGTTAAAAATAATTTACACTTAAAATTATATTATATCCTGCTATAGTTTTTAAGTTAACTTATATATATAATAAGTTGGTATAGGTCCTATAATGTTTTCAAGTTCTTAACGATTACATCAAGTGTGATCCGTTTTAAAACGAGTCTTTAATTCTTTATCCTTTTACTCGCGTGACTGGTAACGGGACTTTTTACTTTTTGCTGCAAATCGACTGATTATAAACTAGCTGTTGCCTGCGACTTCGCTCGCGTGCTCTTTACTTTGTTCCATATATCCCACTGGAACATTTAACCGGAATAAAAAGTTTCCTATATGTTAATCCAGATCATCTATATGTATGCATAATTTCATCCAAATCCGTTCAGTAGTTTTTGCGTGAAAGAGTTACAAACATCCATCCTTACAAACTTTCGCATTTATAATATTAGTAGAATTAAAAATGTGAAAGTTAGTGAGCATGTTTGGATGTTTTAATGTTTGTAACTCAATCACGCGTAAACGGCTGAACGGATTTGGATGAAATTATGCATACATATAGATGATCTGGATTAACATATGGGCTACTTTTTATCCCAGTTCAATGTTCCTGTTGGATATATGTGATGTACCAAATATCCTGTAGTTCTTGCATACGAAATTGCGGGCACAGCTAATAAAATATAAACGTGCAATAGAAGTAACGTTAGCAGGACAACTCACTGTCAGGCCCCAAGGTACAGACGACAGCTCGTCAACCTACCACAAAACGTAAAATTTTCTTAATTAATAATGATCTCTATGTGTCAGACTTAATTTTTATTCCAAGTTCAATCGTTTATTTGCTAAAACACAGTAAAGTCAAGTTGACAAAAAAATTATACAGTGCTTGTGTTTAGTCTGCTCGCAGACGTGCAAAAATTCATAATCATTTTACAGTGATCTAAATTAACGAAATAAAATTATAATTAATACAAAAGTATGTCATAAATGTAGATTTAAATAAAATGAAATGAAATTATAATAAATAAAATGAAATTTAATTAAAGTTGAAAATCAGTCGTATGACCTTTAACTTTTTGGGTAGGTTGCCCTACTGCTAACTGTACCAGACAGTTTTATTAATGGCATCTCACAGGACATCCAGACGTGAGCCGAGAAAAGTTCGCTTTCAGAATTTAGTCAAACTGGGAATCAAACCAAGGACCCTAATGCGTTCATGGCGAATCACTGTACTCCAACGCCAATTTGTCGCCAAATCATGATCATCAATTTAATTTCTAATTTTTAAATGTTAATAGTTTGTCTGTAAGTATGTTTGTTTTTATATCTGCAAGAGATTAGAATATAGTAGAATTGCCGAGTATTTATACTAGGTAATTTGCTATTTACACTAATTGGTTTAAGGAATATGTAAGTAGAGTTATTACGCGTTCCTGATTAAAAAGGTCTTCTTGCCAGATAGACAGATGGACAATGAAGTAAGGAGTTCTTTATGCCTTGAACATTTAAAAAATAAAACAATTGAATATACATAAAATGAACTAAATAAGAAAGTATTTTATTTAAACTTTAATTTGCGCATAGGATATCAGTTTAAATATATACTTTAAACTTGAGTATTAATTGACTGGCAGTATCCATCTTACGTGTGACACTAAGAACAGTCTTTACCCTTTGACTTGCGTGAAGGGTCATCGCTACTTTCACTTGTTTTTGCGGCGCGCGCGCAGACCAACTAGAAGCGAATTATGTCCAACACTCCAACTAACTGTAACTCGGTAATTGCGAGCTGCGGTGAAGGAACCTAGTATTTACGCGCCTAATACGTATTTTAAGGCCGTGTGATCTTTTTTCTGAATCTATAGCTTTTAAGTAGACAAGTGATAAGTTGTAAGACAACACGACAAAAAAATGGTTTCGTATTTGTAAGACTTATCGATAGAAAAGGTAAATATGTTTACTATATGTTAACATTTTTAGAGTGAACTAAAATAAAACAAACTTTTTATTTCCATAAACTTTTAAAGTACCTACCTTATCTATTTATTATTGTAACTTGATTTCAATTAATGAAAAGCTTTTAATTCTCAGAACGTGGTAAGACGAGGTTTTTGGTCTATCATACAGGTTCAGCAGATTATACCACCAGCTGCATAGGAATATGAACCAATAAAAATAAAAACCAATAAAACCAATTTATTTCTGTAAATAGGCTTAAACTAAGCGCTTTTACACGTCCCAATATTTTTTTCCCTACCACTACTTCGGGACAATTTTGGGCTAGCGCCGAGAAGAAGTTGCGCTACTTCTTATCGGTCACTATTGTCAGCCTCTTTTTAAATAGTATAGCTGCATAGGAATATGAACCAATAAAAATAAAAACCAATAAAACCAATTTATTTCTGTAAATAGGCTTAAACTAAGCGCTTTTACACGTCCCAATTTTTTTTTTCCCTACCACTACTTCGGGACAATTTTGGGCTAGCGCCGAGAAGAAGTACCGCATGAAACTCGGTCACTATTGTCAGCCTCTTTTTAAATAGCATATAGTTTACATTACAAGATAAATGTACCTGTGCGAGCAGGGCAGTATTTATTTCCAAATATGTTTATCATTTATATAATCATTTACAGTATAATATCCTTTTTTCATTAAAGTTGTTTTTAATATGCGATTTAAATTTGAACAGGGGCAGCTCTACAATAGACGCTGGTAATTTATTAAAAAAGCGGATACATTTTCCCATAAACGAATTACCCACTTTATGCAATCTGAAATTGGGACAAACAAAAGGCAAACACAATAAAATTTAATAGGGATGTTGACACCATTCTTAAATAATTCTAAGGTATCATTTATTAATAACCTAAGCCTAATAACCCGGCACAATATCATTTACTAAAAAAACTGTTTTTTTTTTGCTTCAAAATCGATAAAAAGTAAGGCAGTTGAGTTAGGTGGACAGTGACGTCATAATCCGATACTGCCATACAAATTATAAGGAAGAGGTGCGTTTTGACAGCTCATAGAAAGTATTTCAATTAATTGGTGGTGTTAACTAGCCTATTGTCACTATCAAAAAGTCTGTAGAAGTATTCCTTCAATAACATTTTATGTAGTTTACTTTTGATTTTTTTTTAAATATCATTGCTTTAAACTGCTTTGAGAATTAAATCTAAAACTGTTTTACTTTAAACCTTGTTTGCCACTTGTCTATGTAGTTGATGGATGAATGGATTATAAAAAGTGTGCTTGCTGCTTCGGACCCTTTGCGTTAAAAAATCACCGCGCTACTACATAAGTGGATATTTATGAGACTAAAAACCGTTCTCAAAACGTTAATATCAATAGTGACATGCAAATACCTTTCCGCAAAGAGCGTTTAGCGAAGCATCAGTCAGCGCATCACGCACGCAACAAATCGGCGCGGGCGCACGCAATGCGCAGAACACAGTTTGTCGATCCGCTTGTGGTTAAGCCACGACTTTTAATCTGATTTGCTTATTTTTCTAAGGCGTTTAGTGTCCTGCTGATAAGCAAGGTCCCCCTTCTACGATCCACGGTGTAGGGAACAACTTGTATATTTTTTACCTCTTTAAATCTGTGTGGGTTAAGATTTAAAACTGTTTTTGATGTTGTCTTTTAAAGAATAGCCGGCTTATAGAATTATGGTTATATAACAGTACTGGATTTAAAATAGGTACACAAGTCCATTCAAACCAAAATAGCAAACTTTAATTTTCTTTAATATGTACCTACTTACAATTTTTTTTTTCGAGATCAAATCAGAAATGAAGATATCCGTGAACGAACAAAAGTCGCTGACATAGCCCGACGGATTAGCCAGCTAAAGTGGCAATGGGCGGGGCACATAGCACATAGAACTGACGGCCGATGGGGCAGAAAGGTTCTGGAATGGAGGCCACGTACCGGCAAGCGCAGCGTGGGACGTCCACCCACAAGGTGGGCAGACGACATGGTAAAAGTCGCAGGACGACGCTGGATGCAGGCCGCTTCCAACCGGCCGATCTGGAAGTCACTGAGGGAGGCCTATGTTCAGCAGTGGACGTCCGCCGGCTGAGATGATGATGAGATGATGACTTACAATTTAATGTAGAGCATAGATTTGTAATGTTTTCAGCTATTTCATACATGGATATTATTTGTATTGAATAGTTATCATTTGCGTTCTCGTTTTCCGCCACATCTAATAGGTACAGCTGCCGGTCGATTCTCTAAATAACACGCAACGGACTCGCGCTAAAACTCGACTTAGCCGTACAAAATGTAGCCGTATTATTTATCGTTGATGAGCGAGTGCAGCGACGAAGTGAGCGCGGTTTTGTTTACAGAATCGACAGGCTGATCGCTCCGCTAATCCGCTCCCGCGCCGCTGGCGGCCGACCACGGCCTGCAGTGTTATTCAACTTTAGCATTTACCTCGCAGCTGTTAGCATATTCATGGCGCGCGTATAATTTCACCCTTTCTTTGTAATGAATATGGAGATAGAAGAAAGTTCTCGCGCTTAAAAACTAGTTGCTACTGTAATTGGCGGTCGTTTGATAGTTTTTGCGGTGCGTCCGCGCGGCGCGCCAGAAACGCGCGAGCGTCAGTGTTTACTTTTCGTTCATGTTTCCTCATAGTTGATAATACTGTTGTAAATTTTTGTTTTTAGCATTTCCATGCAAGGTTTAATTGAAGATAAATAACACTTGAAAAAAATCATCGACCTCAGGTGGGACTCGAACCCACGTCCCATCGCATACCGGGCGAGTGCTTTGACCACTAAGCTACCGAGGACGTCACGTGACAAGATGAAATTCCTCAAGTGTTTTTTCTCGCTGTCAAAGCCAGCGTATTCTGATCAATGTTGTAGCTATATGTATAGCTGAGTAGTATACTACCGTCAACACCCTATAGAAATATTTTTACAAATATTTGACTATTGGTTAAGATCAGAAATGCTTAAACATTGTAAATTTTTGTTTTTAGCATTTCCATGCAAGGTTTAATTGAAGATAAATAACACTTGAAAAAAAAAATCATCGACCTCAGGTGGGACTCGAACCCACGTCCCATCGCATACCGGGCGAGTGCTTTGACCACTAAGCTACCGAGGACGTCACGTGACAAGATGAAATTCCTCAAGTGTTTTTTCTCGCTGTCAAAGCCAGCGTATTCTGATCAATGCTGTAGCTATATGTATAGCTGAGTAGTATACTACCGTCAACACCCTATAGAAATATTTTTACAAAAAAATCGATGTCGATCGATGATTTTTTTTCAAGTGTTATTTATCTTCAATTGATAATACTGTTGTTTAAGCCACAATGATAATACTGTTTAAGCCACAATGACGATACTAACTAATAACTCAATTGTATCCTGGTTTGAAAGGACACTACAGCTTACAATATTTGCATTAGATGAAGGAAACTCGTAATTATATGGGCACGACAAAGGGCGCTAAGATTGCGATAAAATTGGCGACTTTAACCTTTTCTGTCTACTTATTCGGTACCTGATATTTCACTGGGTAAGTACCTATTCCTTTTCTAATTCAAACCTTCTAAACATTTCATCTACAAAATAACTTCAGACGCTTTATTATGAATTGAGTGTTATTCAAGAATCAAAAGAGTCAAAATGCTAGTAAAATCACTGTGGGAATCTAAGAACAGAGACTTTACCCTTTTCTTTTAAAATATGTAATAACAAACAAATGTGTACTATAACAAATGTCTACTTTTAGTGCGCACCCTGCAACTACTGCTATGGTTTTTGTTTCTTGTGAAAAATAAACGATTTTCTTTTTAAATTTCAATAATCAACTCTAAATTCATACCTGTTTACAAGTGACGTACACAGTAAGTTAAACACTTCGACCGTATCGATACGAGCTAGTATCAAAGGCCGTAGCCAAAGTAACAATTTGAAAACGATAACGAAGTTCGAAAATAATTTATGCATTTGACAAATGCCGTCATAAAATCACGTCGTAATTATAGTCATCGTTTACATAAATAAATATTAAGACTACATCACATACAATGCTCTGATCCTAAGGTAAGTAGCTAAAGCACTTGTGTTATAGAAATCAGAAACAACGACGGTACCACAACACACAGACCCGAGACAATATAGAAAAGTTCACTTTCCACATTGAGCCGACCGGGGATCGAACCCGGAACCGCAGGGATGGCGACGCCATATAGTCCGGCGTGCTCGCCTCTCGGCTACGGAGGTTGTCAAACATATTCTGACGGGCGATTACAAATTTCGATGTCGTTTAGCTACGTAGCAAAGCCCCCTGAGCGGTGGGCGTCAGATGACGATTATCTAATAAAACAGCGGGACTTGCTGATCAGCTGCCGCTGACTATAACAGTGACTCATTTGTTGCCAACTACAAATTAATTAAGTGCTATTTCCAAACGAATACGTTAAGATAAATAATGTATTAAGCAAACTCATTCTAATTTAGATAAGACCCTGTAAGTAGGCACCATATCACACTAGACATTTATATAAACAATAATATACCTAACTATTTTAAATAAAAAAAACAAATTAAATTATCTGACAAAAGAGGGACTGTACTGAAACAAAAGTCTAGGCAAAGAAAGAGAAAATAACTGTTTCAAAATAAAAAAACTAGTCGATTTTTTATTGTAAAAGTTGATTGCAACCGTAAAAAGTTTTATTAACTATACCTAATTTCTATAAAAAAGCGACATAATAATGTGACCATAGAGTTTTCGTTATTCCACTCAACTACTACACATTATTAAAAGTGTATTGCTGGCAGCAGTCAGGTGAGGGCAATTAGGAGAAAGTTCATAATAAGGTCAATTTTTAATGAAATGTCTAGTTCTGAACTTCATAAGCCCTAGTTTTCTTTTAACTCAGGGCTGTGGGTCATATGCGCCGTTGTCATTAATACAGAGGTCACGGTCGCCGGCTGAAGGGCACCGGCGCCCGCGCAGTCACGCCCTATTGGGCACTAACGGTGAAAGTACCCTTCAAAACGCGCAACAGGTATTTTTGTGTAATTACTTTTACTACAGCGAACATTGTAGCGCTAAAAATAATGATGGATTACTTTGAACTATCAAGCTGAAGACCAGCCGTTGTGGTGAGTTGTATTTTCACCTCATTATAGGTAAAAGCTGTGTAATGCTTTAATGAAATGGAAATTTATTTACATTAGAATAGTTTATTACGAGATTGCTATAAATTGATTTACAATATTGATGACACGAAATTGACGGTTTTAATCAAGTAATTAACATAGTATTTTGATATCTTCATAAGTAGTCTGTGCATTAACAGCATTTTTGTAACAAGGGTGATTTATACTGGATTTTAGGATGTTTTCTTTAATATTCTTCTAGACTACTCCGTCTCCCCCTCATATCTATGTCATCAAGCTAAGGATAAGACTGCCTAAATGTACTATTTCTGGCTGTTTTTCTCTGTACTGTTTGTTTTATGTGGTGTGCATTAAAGAATATTCATCTATCTATGTAAGTATGTTTTCAAGCCGCCCAAATTAAATGTATTAACTGGAAGTGTGAAGGAATTAACTTATTTTATGGCACCAAAAATACAGGGAATCTTTTAAAATACCAATAAGCAGCAATATAGGTAAATGTATTGTGGTGTGTACGTTTAAGTAAAAGTTAGGTGATTCACACACTAAAATGATAATGATCTCGAATTAATAAGTAAATCTCTTAATCTTTAGTATACATAATAGTAGTTGAAACAAGGCTGCAGACAATATTATTATATTTTTATTACAATAAAATTGTAATTGTAATTTGTAATTGTGTTCAACATTATTAGGTATAATTATTTTCTTTCTTTTAAAAAAAAACTATCATGAATAAAAATAAAACGTCTGGTCTGAACTTAATTATATTTATGGACTTTCTTTAGTAATAAATACATTAATTAAAATTGACCCATTATAACTCTTCCCTAAAAATGTGAACCGTGCGAAATAAATTACCAGCATAATGTGGAAACAGAGCGCGTCGCTACGTGCGCTCGCGCAGGCGTCCTTAATCTGCCCCCGGTGACATTTAGACCCATGTGCTGCAATATTTGGTCCTTATTGCCAAGGATTAGGGTTCAAGTCCGACATTCTGGGTACCGTTAAACAATGACCAATGTTGTGATGTAGTTGCGATAACTTGATAAATGAACTGTTCTATTAGTCAGCTAGCTTTAAGTGATGGCGAAATATCGATAGTTTTATTAGTTTAAAAATAAAATTAAGATATTAAAAGTGTGCAAATAAAAAATACCAATAACTATTTGCTATATCACCTATCGGATATATTGGTAGATATCGATAATAATATCTAGTATATTTGAATTTATTATAAACGGTATCGCACTACCGATAGTAGATGAAAATAAAGCCTTTTATTTCCAGTTTTACAAATTAACATAAAGAAAAGAAAAACAAATTATCTACCTAAATACAAATCAAAGTACATATTTTTATGCACTACCGATACACATACCTGTTCTATGACTAACGACTTATTAACTACCTCAATATTTGCCGAGCTAAAGCCTAATACTAGTGAATTCCTTTTAAACTCTCAAGATTAGTCTGTGTTTAAATAACCATCTGTATCTTAGTTGTAGGGTGTCCATCACCGTGGATGACTATTGTTCAAAAATACGTCCTTATATCGATAAACTAGTTATCAATTACTATCGATATGTCTTCATCGTGCGACAACATTACGTGTTTACCCTTTGCAGCGGGTTATATTCATTCACGACGTCCTACGTTTATTAGTACCGTTGCTTGATATTTATTTTGCTACATTTAAGTATTCTGGCGGCCACAATTAATGGCTTATGTCTAGACCTACATTGTTAAGTTAGTTTGACATTTTGGAACGATAAAATTACCCGAGTTAATTCATTACATTTTTGTCCAACAAAAGAAGAACTATTGGAGAATGACACATAGTGTAAAATTTTATTTCACTAGCTTTCTTACGAAGGTAAATATTTATAATCGTAATTACATCGCAATGACTGTATGCATGGCGTCACGTAAAAAGAGCGGTGGCCAAAATAGGAACTAACATTTTCAGTACTGCTATAAGTGTTCGGTGGAGACAAGTAGCGCAACCCTCCAGCGTTCTTTTTATTTAACGAAAATTATACCTACCTGAGTGGTGAGCAAGCCGGACTTAATTGGCGTCTAAAACTATCTTATTTCGAGTCTGGGTGTTGGGTTCCTTTGCTGTTTCTGATTTCTATAACACAAGTGCTACTTACCTTATGATCAGAGCAATCTCAAAGTTTAGTTTATGTTAGTTATAGATTATATGTATATCGAATGCGGAAAACAGCAAGGCAATATTGCCTTGCTGTTTTCCGCATCTGCGTGGAATATTGGAATCCATTGTAATAAAAATCGGATCGCAATTGTATCGACATTTAAACGTTGTTTAAATGTCGATACAATTGCGAAACCAAACTTTAAGGATTATGCTTTAGTTATAGTTAGATATTTAGGTGGGACCATAGGTTCTTGACTCCTAGGCCTCCTGTTCTGGCCGTAACTGTAGCGAGAATCAATAAGTCAGTCGCGTTGTATCGGCAATACGATCGCCTCCCCCCCTCACCCTGCGCCCGCGCATCTGATGCGCGCGGTCACGACTGCGCGCAACCATATAAAAATATTTTCATTAAAATTGAACTGCTGTAATGATCAGATTCACACACCTCCGTGATTTGCTGCCTTTGCGCTCCATTGCTATGAATACTGTGATATGCCATTCTAATAAAGGATAAAGTTCATAACTAAAAGAAAAATGTTAACTACTCTAAAAGAATAATACGTAGAATAGGAGCACTGCAGGGTAACCAATCTCAAAGCTGTCAAATCTGTCAATTTTGGTACGTCATTACATACAAAATTTGACAAATATGATAATGTTTGACAGATTTGAGATTGTTTTAAGAGTTCGTGGTTACCGCTCTGTCCATTTTTATTTCCTTTTTTTATTATCTTGTTTTTTTCGCATTCTGTTAGAATTATTTTTACTCTGTATACTAGCTTAACATAGTAAAGCAGGGATCCTGAAATAAGCGGCAGAGCGGATGCGGATGAGCTGCAGATTCTCAGAGTGACAATTGAGAATATATAGTCGTATTTTATTAGATAAGCTTCCATTTAGAATTTTAGAGAGTAGATTTACTGCTCGGATACCCACAATAATATTTACTATGAGACACAAAAAAACTCTATACAAAATAACAAGACAATATTGTCTATCAAATGTTATGGAGAAATCTAGTTTTGAGACTTTACAATGATGAGCTTACATCGGGACCAAAAATTGGGTATTAATACAGTGCCATTATTTTAATAATTTAGAATGGAGGACAGTAATATTAAATATGAAATCTTAAACTGTCTTATTCAGAGAGCATTTGCTAGTCCGTTACTAAGGTTAAACCACTGTACTAACGTACATATCTCAGTGGTTTAAGCTTAGACCTGGGCCATAACCAGCTCTTAAAACAATCTCAAAGTTGTCAAATCTGTCAATTTTGGTACGTCATTTCATACAAAATTTGACAGAAATGATAATGTTTGATAGATTTGTGATTGTTTTAACAGTTCATGGTTTGGGCCCTGTACTAGCAAATTAACTTTGAATAACTTTGACGACCTCCGTAGCCGAGAGGCGAGCACACCGGACTATAAATGGCGTCGCCAATTCTCAGGTTCCGGATTCGATCCCCGGTCGGGTCCGGTATATTGTCTCGGGTCTGGGTGTTGTGGTACCGTCGTTTTTTCTGATTTCTATAACACAAGTGCTTTAGCTACTTACCTTAGAATCAGGAATGTATGTGATGTTGTCCAATTAGTATTATTATTATTAATAAGACAGTAAAAGTTGCGTAATATTAATCCTAAGGCAAGTCTCTATGCCTCGGTCTACCTAAGCCCGCTGCAAGTCAAGCCGCAGCCCGCTCAAAAACAATTACTTTAATATCAGATAACTTTACAATTTATATTGATTTGAGCGCTAGATTAGCGCAAACAATGCACTTGATTCATCTCGTTCGGTAGATATTACCAAATGTAAATAATAAGCGAATAACGTTTACTTATTTACGATTAGCGATTGCCGTTTTCAATTCACGGTGTTTCTGCAAAGTTATTGCTTTGTATTTCATAGAAAGTTATATTACTAAATGTTCGAGTAAACTAAATTATTGTTTGAACTTGATTAGAAAACAGCTACAACACACGAAATGTATAATAATATAATAATAACTAATAGCTTAATTTAGTTGATAAGTTAACTTGTATCTATTTCTGCATTGCCCCTTCATAAAAAAAAAAAAACGGAAAAATGCGAGTCGGACTCGCGCACGATGGGTTCCGTACCATTATCTATAAAAACGGCGAAAAAATCACGTTTGTTGTATGGGAGCCCCCTTAAATATTTATTGTATTCTGTTTTTTAGTATTTGTTGTTATAGCGGCAACAGAAATACATCATCTGTGAAAATTTCAACTGTCTAATCACGGTTCATGAAATACAGCTTGGTGACAGACGGACAGATAGACAGACAGACGGACAGCGGAGCCTTAGCAATAGGGTCCCATTTTACCCTTTGGGTACGGAACCCTAAAAATGATATTCTCTTGTCGTGGTTTGAAGTAATCTAACATAATAGGTATAGACTTATTCTCTAAACTATTTATGTACACAAAATCAGATACATCATTTATAGGAAAAAGAGCTATTTAGGTTTATTTGTAATATTCACATTAAGTTCTAAAAGTTAATATTATATCTCTTCTTTATTCAAGAAAAAGAAACGTAGAGTTCTTGATGATTACATAACATTATAATAAAATGTTTCTTTTATTCAAATAAATATGCTTACGGCAAGTGGATAGCAAAGTAACGTAAAAAGCCTGCGTTGTTACAAAGCCTGTGATATAATCTGTCGCGTTCGGGATGCGCCCACGCAGCTGCGCGGCGCGCAAAAACGCGGCTCTACAACCAGCCAGCAAACTGCGCTGACAAGCTTCTAAGATTTCTTTTTGGTCAAAATTTAAGTGTCGAAAATGAAAACAAACAGCGGTTTTTTTTGAAATTAGAATATTGCGATTTTTGTACAAAATAAATATTAATTAATTAAAACAATAACTAAAAAAGGTACCTGGACATAATGTTTGAATACTTGTTGATAAATAAAAAAACAGTTTTTTTGTTGGTATTACGTTACCCTGTATGTAAAGTATTTTTAAGGATTAGGGTAATGTTATTTAAATAAAACCTAAATTATTAAGAAACGTTTTTTATTCTACGAAAGCGGATAGCGTCCCTGATCCACCGTGAGCGGGGCAGCTCCAACAGCTGACTGACATCTGAATTTTACATTATTTTATTTACTAGCATAGTTTTTATGACTTTTGTTACTAACACGTTATATACACGGCAATGCCCAAAATATTGTTATTTCTTTCATTTTTATTCCATGCTGCCTTGTACAACTTATCAAACAACTCTGTCTTTTATTTATTCACCCATAGCATTTAAAATACTTCACTGTGCGTGTAAATAATAGGTTGGGGAATAAGTTTCTTCGCATTTTTTAAGAAAATTCAAAACAATTTTTAATATAGTTCATTTACATTTAACTAAAGTATGTAGGTACTATTTTATTCGATAACTTTTTGCCATCTTGTAGGTAGGGACACGATCCTATTGCTATAGAAATTTTGGGGCTTCTGATCAAAATACCGCGACAAGTGGTTTTGGCAGTCCTCTCGTGATGACACTGACCTGACACTGCCTAGAGAATTCTGAAGAGAGCGAAACAGGTGGAAATCTGAAGGTGCAAGGTCAGGACTATACGGCGGATGCATTAACACCTCCCAGCTAAAGTCTCTTAATTTTTGCTGAGTGGCTAAAGATGTGTGAGGTCTAGCGTTATCATGATAAAAACCACACCCCTCTTGTTGATTAATTCCGGCCTTTTTCTCTCAACTTCTTGCTTCAATCTCATCAGTTGTTCGCAGTAGAGTTCATAATCGATGGTCCTGCCTGGTGGTAAGAGCTCATAATGAATAATGCCTTTCCGATCCCAACACACACACAGCATCACCTTGTTGCGAGTGAACCCGGGTTTCGCCACAGTCTGTGAAGCCTGACCGGCCTTTGACTATGACTTTTTTCGCACGTTCTTGTCGTACCTACGTGATCCACTTTTCATCACCAGTTATCAGGTTCTTCAAAAATGGTTCGGTTTCATTACGTCGTAATAAAGAATCACAAATGAGTACACGGTTCATTAGGTTTCTTTCAGTGAGCTCGTGGGGCACCCAAATATCGAGCTTTTTTGTGTACCCAGTTTTTTCAAATGCGCCAAAACTGTTTTGTGTTCAATTCCCAGTTCTTCAGCTACGTCGTAACTACTGATATGCCGATCTTGCTCCACTTTTTCAAAAATGGCATCAATTTTATCCGTAATAGAGCGACCAAAGCGACGTGCATCTTTGACATCAAAATTTCCGGATTGAAAACGCTTAAACCAAATTTGTGCTACTCTCACAGACACTGCTCTAGGTCCATAAACATCGCAAATTTTTTTCGCGGCTTGCTTGCATTGTTGCCTATTTTTTAGTAAAATTTTAAAATGTAAAGAATTTCTTCATTAGATTCACTCATCTTGGCAGTACGAAAAACATATTTTCCTAATTTGAATTTGGAGTTATCTTCATTAAAATTTAAACTTTTAATGATACCAAAACCAGCCAGATACAAATAGTATAGCCAAAGAGATTTTATTACAAGTTCATACATACTATAATGCGAAAAGACTTTTTCCCCACCCTAATAGTTAATATGACTAGGTATGTTCCAAGATGGATGCCCTGAAGTGTTGAAGTAGATAACAACCACGTACACTCCAGCATTTAAAATTACAGTTCTTGTTGTAATTCTAATTAATTATTTATCCTGCGGAGTATATCGGCTACCTGTTATAAATAGCACGATTACCATTAATTAACACAAAGTCTATTCACGTCAATCTAAGACCAGGACGGTTTTTATATTAGTCTCTGTTTTTATGGATTTTCTTTTCTCGCTCCGACTACACGCCTAAACCTTAACCATTTGTTTTGCCGTTTTAATCAGCAAATATAATGATTGAAAAACCAAGGATGATTTATGAATGTTTGGAAACCGTTGGTTTCGCAGACAAAACTTAACTGGTTATAAAGTAAAGCAAAATAGTTCAACTTTTTTGTTTGGTGTGCAGTAAAGAGTATCTATCTACCTATCAGAAGAGGTTGTCCAATCTTGCAACGATAAAAAATATCATTTTATGAAGTGCTAAAAAACAAAATAAAGATGTTCAAACATTCAGTAACATGTAATACTTTGCACTAACTTTTATATTAGACATCTCCAATGAACAATACAAAAAGGTACAATACATTATTTTAATTCGGATATGAACTGAATTTTAAAATAAAAGATTGGACTAGTAAACAATGAAGGCTGGCAGGCTGGCTCGCATGCGCTGAATATGTGAGTTTGTTTACTTATAAAATGGCAGTGATTCGGGCGGTCACCGCGCACAAAAAGTGCTCCATTCATATGCGCGGGCGCGGGCAGTTTTTGCGCGGGCGGACGTTCCGCGCGGTTTATTTGTAAATTGGGCGAGATGCGATGCGCGGCCGCAGCGAGCCCTAGCAGTGTTGCCAGGGTGAACTCTCGGGTAAAATTACCTTTTGCGGGATGAAAAAATATAATTTTTAAAGGTACTTGCAAAATTTTAAACGAAATACATCATAATTACAAACGACCAGCCAAATAATAACACTGAGCACCATAGGAGTCACCAGTGAACCTCAAATAACAAAGTTTCTAATCTCTCTAGTTCTTTCAAATTTAGCACTTAGTGAACGATTAAAAAAAGAAATGTCTTTTCACAAGCAAATGAGCCTATTTCCTAAAACTTACATCAAATTAGTTGTCTTAAATCTATATCTAACTAGTTTTAATTAATTGCACGAGTATTTGGGTTCCTATCTCTATAGCATAAGTTAACAGTAACCATTAAATATTATATATTGTACTGTTACTTTAAAATATAAATTTTCTCTAGGTAGGTACCACTAATTCCGTCTCCCAAGTATCTGGCAACACTGGGGCCGCGCGACGCAGGGAGCGGCCCCGCGCCGCTCATTCTAATGCGCGACTAGTTTTTGCGCACGCGCATAATTCCATACGAATGCTATCTGTATACTCGGAACGAATCTAATGCGTCCGCATGAGACACGTAATGAACCCCGCTTGACCACTCCAACGCTCTTATTCCGAAAGACGTAGAGTCCACTTTAGAACTGGCGTCTTCTGATACAGATTTCATCACGTCTCGACGGCTGTGTGAGTACGTTTGCGCTTCTTTACTGGACACTTGAAGCTAATTATCTATAAACTATACTTACACTGTCATGTCTATCCTGTTTTTACTCGGATTTAGATTATTAGAAGAGTTGATTAGTTTCATAAATTTCATTGTTTTTCAATTTCCTGTCTTAATCATTGTGCTTATTGTCAACTGGACTCATTAAAAAATCTTCGGATTTAATTAAAGTGTGGCTCAGAGCCGGGTTATATGCCACACGTATTTTTTCACTGTGCCAGGAATGTTCATGTGTTTTTGGAGCCCTTTTTTTGGCATTAGCTATGATAAATTTCTTGTGAGCCTTTTGAGAATATAATCTTGTTAATATAATTGCTTATCTATCTATCCTCAACAAGCTGTCTCTTAATAAATAATGCACACCGAAAACGTTAAACTGAAATGATTGTCAAATTGGCAATAGAGTGAGCGGTCTGAATGGGCGAGTGTCCGAGACTGGCTCCATAAATACCAGGGTTGGGTGTGTGCCAGGACCGCCAGGCTCCCGGCGCGGCCGCTGGGCAGGCTCAGACGTCCGGATCTGCCAATTTGCCTAGGCTCAGCTGCACACTGGAGATAAATTGCCAACGTTTTGCAAACTTCTTGCGGATGAGTTCTTTTCATTGATATTTGTGTCTGTGCCTTTATTTTCTGAAGATATACTGTCAAAATATTTTATACTTCTTGTCGATGTAATCCTTTTCTATTTATGTTAGTGTTTGTGCCTTGACCTTCTGATGCAACATGAACAATTTGCGTTTCAATTATGGTCCATGTTTGTTACTTTATCTAGATTGTCTTAACCATATCTATTCTTCTCGATCATAGCCTTTGTAATGTGTTTTACAGCAGTGACGCATTGACGGTTGCTGAGCCCTACTTAAAAAGGATGATGTGAGATGTGATGTGGGGACGAATGAATTAAAAAGATATTTGGTTGTTCAAGAAAAAACTACTAGAAGATATTCTCCAAATTTTCAAGAGGGACACTGAAAAAATATTTGTTATTCGTAATTGTTGAGGTATGTTTATACCTTCTTTCCCGGTATCATCGCAAATATAGAACGGACGGTATTTAGATAAAACTATTTTATCCGAACTTGATATCGTCATAAGACTGTTGGAAAAAAAGTTAATGTTATTAATCTAGTTTCCGATGTCCATTTAATCACAGAACTATCCTTTTTTACCCCATCTCATATTCTACTCAATAATGAAAAGTCAATCATAAGTAGGAGGATAATTTCTAAATGATAAAATAAATTATAATTATTTGTGAAATCTTTAGTGTGCGGCCAGCTAGTTGGAGCCCCTGGGAGGAGCAGACCGTCTGAATGAGCCTGGGAGACTGCAAATTGCATCGTTGTCCGTTAAACGGATTATTATTGTCACGTCTGCATGTTGTTTTGTCTGTAGACTTCCCCTTCTCAAATGAGATTTAAGGATTCAGTACTAAAATATAGTTTCTGCTTGTAGTTTTTAAAACGTTTTCCTGCAATAAACTTTGGTATATTACTATATAAATTAAAATACTTTCTATAATTACCATTACAAAAAATGCTTTACAATGCACAAAAAACTGAGAAAAGTGGTAAAAATTGGACGTCTGTCTTTCTAAAAAAAGTTTAACTTAAATTCAAGTCCAACTTGACTTTTGAAATAATCTGTGAATGCCAAAGTTTATCATTCAAAAAAGATATCTTTATAACATAGAGCTTAGTGACTTTAATTTAAAGATAAAAGAGAAAGAGAGAGAGAGAGAGGGTGAGAATGAATTTAGGGTCAAAGACTATACATTTTAGCAATCATTATAAGATCTGTAGCCGTATAGAAAGGTAGAGAATAACATATTTTGGCTCGCATTTATTAAGGTAACAATGTTGGCTCCAGGTAGTAGCAGTAAGGTAGGTACACAAGTTTCACTCTACTTACTCGTAAATAGCGTCAGTAAAGACAGTCACGATTTGAACCCACGAATCCTCACGAAGGAGACCTAATGACACACGTCGTCAGCCCTTCATTAGGCATGTAGCCCGCATTAAGTGGGCATTATATTTAGCGAGCCGAGCTAGGGAGCGCTTATATCTGTTAATTTATTGCCTTATTTTAATTAAGCGTTGCATCCCGACGTTCGGATCTCGTCGTGGCATTCAATGTAAATGCGATTTAAAAGTAATGGCCTCGTCGCCAATTGACTTCGCTCTCGTCCGTTTGAGCTCTCGGGTTCAGTACCCGATCGGTCTAGTTTTTGCGGGGCAGAAAAAACGCTGAGAAGTGACGACTCGGCGATGTTAGGATAAGTAGCGAGCTGCGCGCGCGCCGGCTCGGGTCGCGGGGACATAAATCGAGAGTAAAAAGCGCCGCGCCGCGTCGTCCGGCCTTTTTTGCCGTTTCTTGTTATGCGCATTCCTTCGTTTTTGTAGTGACATGTTCCCGACAAACGAGCTCGGGCGGGTTTGCGAGTTTTTGCGACGAACAATGGTGGGTCGTTGCGCAGTGATTGCGCGGGCGCAAGGCGCGCCGGATTTGCATGCGGCGGCCAATGGCGGGCCGCGGCCACGCCCCCCGCCCCGCCCCGCGCCGCGCCTAGTGCTCTAATGCTAATGCGCGCGCGCACGTGACGGTAACGAGCTGTGACGTCACGCGGCTAGAACAAAGCTTGCAGCATCCCACACGTAATGACGTGAGTCGTGGCATACATAATACCTCCGAACATCATTCCGCACTCCTCCGAACTGTGATCTTCTTTTACTGTAATAAGAGCACTCACTTATTGATTCTTTATGTCAACTCTACATAAAAAAATTGACTTCGAGCTCTGCCTTCTCTAATGAAGTCAGTATAGAAAACCGACAGCCAAGCAGCAACCTAACGATTTTTTTCAAGTGTTTCTCTTCTTAGTAACAGCTTTTGTGTCAGCGATACATTACCATATAGGTAATTTAGTTTATCAAAACCTGTATCCTAACGAATAATATAAATATCATAACCCTCAATCCTACCTATATCTATTCAATGAAATCAATTGGAGAGCTCTACACTTGCTTAAATAATGTAGAGTGATGATATAGTATTAATGCAGTGTAAAGTTGACGACCATGTGGTGTAGTGGTTCGCGCTGCGGACTACAATGCCTGGCAGTTGCGGGTTCGAATCCCGCGGGGTGCATGCTTGTGTGATGAGTACGAGCATTTGTAGCAAAGTCGTTACGTTTACACGTATTTAGGTTATGTTTATCTGTTATCTAGTTGCCTTAGTACAAGCTATGCTTAGTTTGGGGCTAGGTGATTGGTGTCATTGTGGGAAAAACAGTAGACTTATGCAAAGAGGTCAATTAACTTGTTAAGTCAATGCGGTGATAATCGTTTCACCTCTGTCCAACCTAGCAGGTGGGTTATAGTAAGTGATGCGCAAAACTAAGCGACAAATAAAAGTCGTCAACGAGAATCAGAAAAGAACTCGCCGCATTAATGTTTTTTTTTTTGTTAGGTATTACAGGTACAAAATATTTCATCACAGGTCATCAATCATCATCATTTACAACTAAGAACAACTCATGGCTAAGGGGTGAGTCTATGATAAAGTTGATGATGGATGAAATATAAAGATGGTCGAGTAATATACAGGATGTACAAGAGAATAGGACACTCCTTAAAACCACGTGATCAGCTGGTCATATACAACAATTTTTTCTATAGGAGCAACATCTAAATCGAGATTTTTTTTCAGCTTCTTCATACAAACTTACTCGCATATCTCGATGATAATGTATGGAGCATCTGAAAATAAAATCACGATTTCGATGTTTGTTCCATAGGAAAAGTTGTTGCATATGACCAGATGATCACGTGGTTTTAAGGAGTGTCCCATTCTTTTGTACACCCTGTATAAGTCAATGGATGGTCGGTTGAAAACGTAATGTTGAATAAAACAAAGTCAACATTTAATCCTTCAGTGCTCACGTGCAGTACTGGTTTCAAGTTTCTTTTCCTTTCGCGGACAATGACAGTGTAAATGTCGCAGGGATAAGATATACCTTTTTTTATAGTGAAAATATTATCCGTGATATTACTATATCTTATGGAAGGTTAAGTTTTTATTGTCATTTTGCCTAAACCAGTTTTTGAATTTGATTAACTCACTAGATTAATAAATTAAATATTTTTTTTCAATTATTTACACAGTCACCCCCAATATCTATCCTCAAATTAAGCAAAGCTTGTATTATGGATGAATAACGGATAATCACAATGAAATACATTTACAAATATTTTTAATACTTGAAAAAATCGTCTGCCTCAGGTGGGATCCGAACCCACGTCCATTGCATACCGGGCGAGTGCTTTGACCACTAAGCTACCGAGACGTTAGTCAACTCGACGAAATCTTGACGAAAGCACTCGCCCGGTATGCAATGGACGTGGGTTCGGATCCCACATGAGGCGGACGATTTTTTTCAAGTATTAGCATGGTAATTGCTAAAAACAAAAATTTAAATTTACAAATATGGTATTTACAAATGTGACTTCAATTTCTCTTGCTAATCATACAAACATTTGCCCCTTGCGGGATTCCAACCCGCAACCGCCAAGCACAACTAAGTATCAGACGGTTGTCTCGTCTGTGTAGAGATATAATTATATTGATATTTTTATCTTTCTTGATTTGATCACACCGCATAGGAATTAAAATCCCTAAACGGGTGGAACAGAGCATTTATTAATAAACCCTGTTTTAATCATATCCCTGCGACATAAACAAAACATAGACAAAAAGCCATGGTTTTCAAGTGCTAAAGCTATTAAATGACCTAAATGAATCCCATTACTTGAAATCACAAAATATCTCTGTTTAGCCCCAATGGTCGACTGGGAGAGAACGCCTCAAGGCATTAAGTCCGGTTTTTAATCTGTGCAATAAAGTTAAAATAAATAAATAAATAATCGTCTCTCCTATTAATTCTCTCTTATTATTGACGACATTTTATTATTTTTAGAATTTCGTACCTTAAAAACAAAACACTGTACCATTATGATACAATATTTTACCGAACGGAACAGTGTCAAGTGGAAATTGAATTCGAAATGGCCTTAGCACGCTTGAATGACCTTGACGCGTCTTGCCCATACAATTTCGCGCGTGCGGATGACCTCTAAAAATCGGAAAAACATGTTATTTATGAAATTATTGTTTTTAACGAGAATTTTCAAATAAAATTCCAAACATGTATATTTCCAAATCTTGTTTTGTGTGAAAACAGTAATGAAATAGCTTGTGTCGTTTAAGAGAACATTTGCAATTTATAAAAAAATAGACACTTTTTTGTGCATGTTTTAATCCAAGGGACTTAACGGAAAATCAAATTATTCAATTCAAGATGTTTATTAGATCCTCTTCTAGCATATCTTATTTAAAAATATTAGATTCAAATAACAGGTATTCTGACAATTTGATTTTCATATTCGCGATTCTAGGCACTTGGGTGGTGTTAAGCGAGATGATAGCTAAGCGTACCCCGACTAGGAATGGGAAATATCGTTAGGATAGGAGAAGTACCTACTAATGTCTACTAATGTAATCTGGAGGCCTACTACGAAAATGTTTCGTTTGTTCGTATTAACCTAACAAATCAAAATACCCATTCACTTATCTCAAACCTCTGACAATTTGTGAACTATTGAAAACGATTGTGTTTTTTACACGGCAATAATTTGAGTAGGTCATATTTTGTCAAAGGAGTGATACAATGAGATGGTCATTTTAACCTGTTAGGTTTGTTTATACTTCCCAACGAACGAAACATTTTCGTAGTAGACCTTTTATACGCTAAACGGTCCCTTAGATGTGTAACACATTTAAGCCAAGACCAAAACGGGCTACGGCCTATTTATATGTTAATTTTTTTCATACCTACTTGCCAACTCATTTCATTTTACAACGTTTACACACAATGTTAAAAGGACAGAAGCAAGATATCATATCACAAGAAAAAAAATGATCAGAAATACAGGTACATAGGACTACTTATTTTATTGATGTAAATTATTTACTACAAAGCACGCGCTTGTAGCTTGTTGATTACTAAAGTAGAACAACCTACGCCGCAGTGGTGAGTAGATGGTGACCATTATGACCACATTTAGTAACATTTCTCAGAAGCAGGTACGTGCTTCGGAAAGTATATTTATAGTTGGTCTCGGCACAGATTTCTATTCTATAGTCCCGGCAAATATCGCTAATTATTATAGTTGTAAAGCCCAGTCAAAAGCCTTATGGGCGGCTTGATTACATCTGACAGTAAGGTTTAGTCACTGACCCTACAACCCCTCTATCCGCACTGAGCCCGCGTGCTATTGTATGGCCTAAATCACCTCATAATAAGTTGGTAACCAATTTTATAACACCCTTTTGTTAACTTTGATTTAAATATTTAAAAAACGTCTATCCGTCGTAATATTGATTATAATATGTGTGATATGGACGGCGACGGATATGGAATCAAAATGATCTGATGCTGGCTGGAGTCAGGACACTTTATTTATGTAATCTTCCAAATTTGGGCTCATTGAATTTTCGATGAGTATAACCTTAAAAAGTTTTTAAAACTACAGTAATTAAAATAGCTTGAAAGTTTTTTTTATTTAGAATCTTTTTATCGCCACCCTTTTCAATTATAATTCAACTGTCCACTACGGTTGTCTCTCAGAGATCGCTTCTAGCGATAAGATTACCAAAATTGTTCTATTCTAAATTATTTTTTATGTTATTATTTGTTTTGTGTGGTGTATAATAAATAGTATCAACTATGTACATCTTATACAATAATTCCAAAAGAATGAAGATGTTCGTCTCAAACCCATACGGTACAGTATCACGATCGATTAGTTTCAAATGGTCATAATCATCCACGAGTATCGGATAGACACATTACGGGCATTAGTTTGTTAATGATGTTAATAGCGCGTTTCGGCCGGCATTATAAGGCCATTAGGCGGATAGCATCGCGCACGCGTCGCGCCGCGCCTCCTGACCCGCGCCCGCGCAGCCCGCGATCAGTGATCACTTAGGAGATGCAGAGATCGACTGTTGAAACATCGAGCCTTTTGAGGTACTTGCTATGACTGAATAGTGATCCCGTAGTTTTCATTATCATTAATCATAGCGTTGTCCTTGTCTCTAGTGTCTCTACTTCCTACAACCCTCTGTTCTTATCATGTCTGTCTTGATTCAATATTTAAACGACAAATTCCCATGGAGTTTATAACATCTCTCTATTACTACCTTATTATTAGGTTAATAATTTGAATCATCAGGGTAAAACATCATGTAGTGTGTTAAACAGGTAAGTAAAAGCACTCTTACTATTACAATATTATTGTACCCAATGAAAGTTATTTGTCAGATTATTTGTTGAACAGCATCATAGCAGTTTCATAAAAAATCAATAAGGAAACAATTCTTGATTTTGGCTTTGATAGCCAATTTGTAGGTAATTCAATAATTAAAGTGGTTCTATATCAGCTACTGTAAGAGTTCTCGATTAATTACGTAGGTTTGAAATTTTAAGTCTGATCCTATCTTATGTGTGAATATACGTAAGCAAGTCATGACCTTTATAACACTCACAGCCAAAGCATGTTTGTTTCATGAATTTATTGTGTAGGTACTTTCATTCACAAAAAAAAACTATTTTCTAAACTTAGCTTAAGACAAAATAATATAAGTAACAAATATAGTGTCTTCCTAATTAATAATGTCTGACTTGTTTACCTAATTAAGTCGAATCTGGTCTAGGATATGTGCATAGTTCTATCGTATCGTTTGTTATATCATGCTATTAATTCACCTAACTAATAAATCATTTTAATTAACTGTTTCTCAATAAATCACCAGAAGTCGATGCTCTAATTATCGACAAACAGGTCAATCGATCAAAGATTCTAATTCCCCGCTCGATAAATATGTAGGTACGAGTAATGCAAACAGCCTCATCCATCATGGTGTCTATTACACTAGGTATTGTACCTCCAGATGTAAACTCGTTTCAAGCATATTGTCGTGGGATTGAGATAGAAAAAAATAATAAAAATGTCCCTTGCCCTAAGCCGTGTGTCAAAGGGGTGAACACCAGAACTGCTCAAGCAATAAACAACTTTATACGATGCATGTAAGGTCCATTTCGGTTAATTGTGAATTAAATTGCATGCGGGTGCAGGCGGCGACATTTGGCGCATTACCCGAGAATTAGATGTTTGTGCGTTAATAGATCATGTGTGGAAAAACGGGTAAGTGCGAGTCGGACACGCGTTACAATAGTTCCTTACCATTTGAATTCCTTAGCGCAATAATAACCAATCGGAACCGGTAGAGTGTGGGCTCTACCGGTTCTAATTGGTTACTATTTTGCTATGGTTCTTGCACTACTTATAACCACATCAAATATGATGCTTAAAATGCTTTTAAGTATGCCGTTACAAAATAAACACTCTTGTGTATGAATATGTTGAGATAAGCTATGCGGCAAAGTACCAAATTTTCTGTCATTAACTGGCTATTATTCCAATTCAAAAGCTACATCAGTGTAAAGTACAAGAGATATTAAGCTTATTTACAAGGGTCCAGTTAGTACATTTGAGTACCGATCTCTAAAAAGGGACAGGGCATTTGACCATGTAGTTGATATTAGAAGTTGTTGGCAAACGTTTACTGGACAATACTATTCAGAGTGTTTGAAATTGGCCAAGCAAAAACGCTAGGTGCGTCTGAATATCTGATCTATTAGATCTAGATTTTTCAGTATAGTTACAGTAATTTGGAAAGTTAATTGTGCTAATATTACTATGAACGTTTACAAATGTGCTATTTTGTAAAGTATAAACTTACTTCTTCAGAAGTAAGGTGGCCATAACTACCGTATGAGATATCGAAACAATCTAACATTGCCATTAACGCGTAGCTGCTTACAAAGTAGCAGTTGTTATACAACGGCAGCGTGAGCTGAGAATCTTTACGAAACTGCCAAATGAAATAACAAAACTGCCTGTTAACCTTTTTAAGAGTCGTCTATTTAGTTACCTATAGGATAAATGCTACACAGTGAAGGGACAGTGCCGTGGTGCCGGCACGTTAAAAGAATTGCACCACCCCTTCTCTTCCTATGGGTGTCGTAAGAGCGCCAAGCGTGGCGATTATGGCAAAATCCTCCTTTTGGAGAGGCCTGTGTCCAACAGTGGACTGATATAGGCTGGTGATGAAGGGACATTGAAATTTGATGAAAAAAATAAAAGGTATTCTGTGTGTTCACTTTGCTAATGTGTTGTAACTTAAATTTCCCAACAATTATTGAATTTATCAACATGTAATGCTTGACTTGAATTATTAGAATATGCTATTAGCGGATTACTTTTATACGAGTGAATATTTAATTTATTTGCATGTATTTTATTTATTATTTATTCTAGCGTGTCTGTGACAATGACTTGTAAAATAATTGTAATTACCTATATTAATGACCACGTTTTCTGTAAAATATATTATTTATCATCGCAATCGATCGGCTTATTAACACATTGACCTGCACATGTTTGCATTTTTATTATGACAGTAAATTAAACACAACTGTGATATATTGTTTCTGCTTAGTAGACCTCATATATGATAAATTATAAAAAAGTGGAACTGTATCTAATCACGGAATAGTACTTCGATGGGTTAACTCATTGATGCCAATAACTTCACAAACTGATCTTTCCCCTATTCTCCGAGCACGCGTAGCAACAAAATGTGAAAATAAACGCGAATATTAACGAATCCGTGACGAATTAATATGAAATGAGTCCCGAGAAAAAAGCTCTGTGTACGCGATATAAAACCTTTTTTTAGCGCGAGCTAGCGCAGGCGCAGCGGCGCGGGCGCAGATTGCGCTGAGCGTTTACGAGCGCGATGAGCAAAGAGTCTCACGGGCGAGGCGAGTGAATGAACGGTGAAGTGCGAGCTGGGGCTAACTTTGAGGGTCCAAGAGTCACCTGAATCTAACTTACCTATAGAGTCCAGACATCGGCACTTTCAGTATGACCTATTTAAACTTCCTCAACGAGCTACGGAGCGAGAATTTGTCTGAAGGATTAAATCAAAATTGAGGAAATCTACGGGGATAAACTTATCGATATAACAATAAGTAAACTATAGTGGCAGTTGGCTGGACATAGATAGATAGATACACTTTATTGCACACCAAATAAATAAGTTACAGTTGATATTTACAGAAAGATGTTAAATTTAGGCGGTCTTATTGCAAAAACGATCTCTTTCAGATAACCTTCAGGCAGATAACCGATAACCGAGGGCGTAGACATGTTCTTTAATGGAGACCAGGACTAGGCTAATATTTAGTAAGGCGACATCTTTTAAAATGATCCGTTACGATGTTGGTAGCGAATAGAATTGGGCTAAGTGGCATGCTTTACTAGAGGGTTATGTCTAGCAGTGGAATGATGATGATGATTTCAACGTGCAATACCAGATAATTTTGGTGTGCTTTTTTCTCGCTGATACGCTGGCTTCGACAGCGAGAAGAAACACTTGAGAAATTTCATCGTGTCACGTGACGTCCTCGGTAGCTTAGTTGGTAAAGCACTCGCCCGGCATGCGATGGGACGTGGGTTCGAGTCCCACCTGAGGTCGATGGTTTTTTCAAGTGTTATTTATCTTTAATAAAAGCTTTTTCTAGTCACGTTTAACATAAAAACTATCGGAGTCTTTTAAAGGCTTATTTTGTACCTTCAAGTTCTGGATTGGATCCCTAATGAAATGAGTTCGTAATAAAGTGTGAAGGCGGCATAATGCGCGCGTTCGTTCCGCGCACCGCATTCGTCAGGCGTCGTGTGCGAGCGCGCGCGCTGCCTGCGCCCGCGCAGCCTTGTAGAGCCTTCCATATTATAAGTTTGATATTGTTTGCTATTTCTAAGTATAATTTCCGGTGAGAACTAAATACCAGTCAGTTCTGAGACCATTTTGGAAAGCAGTTCAAATACTATACTACACAACATAGTAGCTCGTTTCACCGCGCCCGCCGAAGGGCGCGAGGTCCCGCCTTCCATTTCGGCCGACACAGACATGTGCCTGGCCGTTTCTCCCCTGTCCACCCTTCGGACGACGGCCCAAGCCGAGGTCCGAGCCTACAGAGGCGCCCTTGAGGCCCGAGTCCGATTAACCCCCAGATCGGGCCCGCCAGAAAGGAGCCCGACGGCGGTCCGGCCTGCCTAGGCAGTCCCCGGCCGCGCCGGCGCCACCACTGGCGGGTTCGCCGCTTGGTAGGGTGCCTTACGCACTCCGCACTGGCCCGATCGCGCCCGCTAGTATGGGGCCCGACACGTACGAGCCTGAGGCTTCGCTGCGCGAAGCCTCACACTCGGACAGGTCGCGGAGACCGCTAGTGGGGCGGACCTAGGCTGAGCGCCTTCAGCGCTCGCCATCTCTGCCCGGTTGTAGCTGACAAGGTCTTTTCATTGGGCCGTCAGCGACAGGTCCGTCCGAAAAAAAAAAAAAAAAAAAAAAAAACCATTTTGGATAAATCATTTCATGTAAAAGTGCTAGGAATTTTCATAGTATTTCTCCCACTTTGTACCTTGTTAGTAGCTAAACAATAAGAACTTAAATATGCTTCACACAAATCGCTAGTCTATTGTGCACTTTTCTAAGTCTTTAGAACATTGATCTGTATGTAATAGATTTACCGACCATCTCCAGAGGATGTTACATTCCGATCACCAATCACGTCGTGTGATTTATGGTCCATAATATCTGTCTCTGCAGTAGGATATAATACGGATGAAATGTATAATTAGACTGTTTTTGTGAACTCCACAATATGCACGGGTTAAAAAGGTTTTTTTTACTGGCTCGCGGTGTTGCCTGCCAAATCTGCGGTTCTGCTGTACCGGTGGTTAGTAGAGCCTGGCAAAGGTCAGCCTCTGTCGTGTTTTTTTTTCTATCACCGAACAGTGTTGCTGCGTTCTGTACAGAAGCGCTAAATGAGCACATAATGAGTAAGTGTTAATAAAAATTAAAGCTTATTTCTAGCTCCTAGAGATTTGAAATCTTTAAAAAGAAATCAATTTTTAACTGAAAGTACAAAAAACGGGATAAATAATCAAAGGAAACAGAATTGAGAAAACAAAGCACTCAACCACACATTAGTAATTATTAAATTAAATTAGTTTACAAATTCTTAAAATACTTCTTGCCCTAATAAAAGTGTGTCACATAATAAAGGATTATTGAAATCGTAAGTGTAACAATTTGTCACGTTGATGCAGATGGCGACCACCGCGGAGACGCCGATTGAAATGTCACGTGCGCGCGCGCCGGCTGTGAAATCTGTAATAAGCTGCGCCTGCGCGGCATCCCCCCTCCGCCCGCCAGCACGCGCACCGCCATTATAAACACATTTGCAACTACCCGCGATTGTTTACGGATCATTTTCGCATTTGAATAATTTTGATGGATGACGCTCCCTCGCAGCCCCTAGGTTTTTCATAGCAGCCGAGTTTTTTTTTCTCTTTCTCACGGCATTTTGTCTAATTTATGAGATTCAATCTTGCAAAAGCTTTTATTTATGCCAGGTTACTAATTTATCTAGTTTTATGTTCTTTGTGCCAATGTAGAAAACGAACTTATCTATATTGGCTCGGGTCTGGGTGTTGTGGTACCATCGTTATTTCTGGTTTCTATAACACACTTTAGCTGCTTAACTTACGATCAGGGCAATGTATGTGATGATGTCCAATATTTATTTGTGATTTTGTTCGTTTTGTTTTTGTTGTTGTAGGAAGTAGAGAGAATTAAGTCTGTAAAGAGATATTCAGTATTGCCACTGACAAAAAAAAAATCGGCGAGTAGACATAATTATAAATGACCAGTGATAGGAGGCACCTAAAGGGCTAAATACGTACTTAACGAACAATCTCAATTTCAAAAAACATGAATGCGTAGTAAAGAAAAAAAATATTGGAAAAAAGTTTAATTATGAAAGATAACCAAGTTAATTTCTTTCCTAAAAGTTAATTATTACCTATGTATGTACTTATAAGTATGAGACCGAGGCACGGGGCGCTGAATGATAAAGTTATGCTTTTTCTAATAAGGTTACGTCCATCACGCAAACTTCCTTAATTACAACAGAAGTATTCCTATAACTACCCATTATGCCTCCTCCTGCATTTCCTATTGGGAGATCTCTTATTAGATTGTATTTCCCATCTCCCTGAATACATTACCACTTATAACACAACTAATTATATCCCCGCATAGAATATTATCCGCTTCCTATTAGATCCAAACTTGTATTCTAATAATCCATTAATCAATACATTAAACCTGAGCACGTGTCCGGCGTCACATTCTTAGAAGAATAATAATAAGTTCCAGCAGCTTATATTTTGGCGTTCAAATGATTAATACGAGTGTCACATAACTATGTAGTTCAATGGTGATGGTTATTTAGTTGAACGTTAGTTGAATTGCTAATACTCGATCCTATTTTGGATGATATTACCTTCTGATATGAACGTCAAAATGTATTTTCTTATAGTTGCATTTTTATGATTATAATATTAGCAATTATGGCTTTTTGTAGCTATCTTGATTCGTAGGGAACTAAAAAAATGTGACATATAATTCTCAGCGTTTAAGTCCCGGTTGCTAAATCTTCCTGAAAAAAATATTAATAAAGAACACTTAACCTAACTATACTAATAGTATATTATGCGTTATTTACCTATTTTCAACCGGTTCAATGTTTTCTTCCATTCTTCATTTAATCTTTTTTGTTCACAAGGAAAGTCTCCTGTAAATTTCCAGCCAGAGAAGAACATAAAATATGAATACCAACTTTATACCACGCCGACTGATTTTTGTATGTTGGATGTAACGCAATTTTCTAACCAAGTGAACTGTTTTCAATATTAAATTTTTACATAGAGTACCTATTCTCAAATATTGTTTAACGTAATAAGACAAATTTAAGGTTCAAAATCAGAGAAGGAAATCGGTGAAAAGATACTGCAGTTAATGACGTGTCTGCCCTCAATAAAATGATAAAGTATATTTTCCAAAAAAAAAGACTTACCTACTAAGGATTGAATAAAAGACAGAGATGGGAGTACTAAAAAGTTCCTCGCGAAAGGGTCTTCTCTTAGTTAAGTACCTAGAAGTGAAGAAGTATCAAGTCGCAGGCAATCTTAGTCGTACACGACACATGGTTCAGGAGACGTATTTTTGAATCATGCGAATTCCAATTCGAATACGAAATAGCAAGATTCGCATGCAAATGATGAAAATACCTATTTTTGAAAATTCATTCCGTGAATTCTGCAACGAGTGTTCCGACCGACTCGTATTTCGATTCTACTAGTAGAGAGTTCGGGAGTATGACATTGACAACTAAACACTGGTTCACAGATTTTTTTTTTTCGTTCGGTTCTATGCGATTTATTGCTGGCTTTTAAAATCAATAAGTTTATGCATTCGGGTTTTTAATATTTTCCGCGTGTAACGAAAATAGTTACAAGAATTTAACTATAACAGCAACACATAATTCGAGTAATTAAAAAATGCTTAAAATCGGGTGCAATAGAAATAGAGTTGGCACTCGAATCGTCTTCGTGTTCGAATTTTGCAACCGCAAACAAAAAATACATTCTCGAGTAAAAATCTGAGTAATAAGTAATAGTAACAACAAAACAACAGTCGAGACCTAATTCAATGTGATTCCTATGATCTAAATCACGTTATTTTTAGCTATGTTACTGTTAGACTTATAATTAATTAACAAATTAATTTATAATGCAGTAATTCGATTTCAATTTCCCGGAAAGCATAAACAAAATAAAGATATCGTGTTAATAATAATTTATACAAGTTACTAATTAATTTAATTTCCTAATATTACAGTTTTTATTTCTAATTAATGATGAAAAATTACGTAAGTACTATTTATTTTATCTAGTTCACAGCCTTACAACAACAATTAATTATGAAACAAGCATAATTATTAATTATATGAAGCAACTTTGAATTCTTTTTCATAAAACTATTGCTATCACTGCTGTTTAATAATATTATGGTTCAACGGTTTCCGTGAATTACTTTTCCCTTGACTTTTAATCAACGATATAATATGACCATAAACCCTAATTAATCAAAATTAATTAAAGCTGGTCTAATTGTAGTTGTTACAAGGAAGGATGAGACACGGAAATCTCATCATCATCAACACCAACCTATATCAGTCCACTGCTGGACACAGGCCTCTCCAAAAGGAGGATTTTGCCATAATCGCCACGCCTGGCAGTCGGGTTGGCGATCGCAGTTTGGCCAATGGTGGAAAGGAGACGCTGCTGCCCGTCTTCTTGTAGGAAGAGAAGGGGTGGTGCTATTCTTTTTACGTGCCGGCACCACACGACACGGAAATCTATGAGGTCCTAATTGTCTAAACAAACATATTGAAGTAAAGTTGTAGAAATTTTAATTTTAGCATCAGTCATCAGCTGGTTCTGTTGTTTTCTGATTTAGAACAGTTATGGCGTAATGGCAGAGTAAAGTAAGCTATTGTTTGGTAAATGTGTTTTCTGCAAATGAGATTTTCGTTTCGTGGCTGTGGCGAGTCTCAGTGATTACCGGAACATAGTTCCCGATAGTTATCTGCGAGTCAGAGTGGCGGTTAAGCGGGAGATGAGCGCTATTCGACTAAATTTATTAGAAAGCCGCTCGCGCCCTTCTCCTCGCCAATTTACTAATCGTAACTCATCTGCGATAAGCGCGGGATTGCGCTGCGCCCGCGCACCCGCGTAGGGCCGCCAGAACAACCGCATTATCTGAGACACTAGATCACGTGAGCTTGAACGTGGCATCACCACTGAGACTTCATGTCTAAGGGTGGACAACACATTGCCATGGGCTGACAGCATGAGCATTGACGTTATTAGCTACGAAGAACGCTTACTTACTGATGCACAGGATACAGATCCATTTTCATTTTATTGAAAGTTTTAGTGAGGTGATGACCTCCGTAATTTAAATGGCGCTGGAATCTCTGAGGTTCCGGGTTCGATCCCCGGTCGGGTCAATGTAGAAAACAAACTTTTCTATATTGGCTCGAGTCTGGGTGTTGTGGTACCGTCGTTGTTTCTGATTTCTATAACACAAGTGCTTTAGCTACTTACCTTAGGATCAGAGCATTGTACCTATGTGATGTTGTCCAATATTTATTGATTTATTTATGTAGGTGAGCGAGTTCAACAATATCTGAATTCCGTTATAAATCGAAAAAAAAAAACAATCTGATTATCACTCTGCTTCGCCAACAAAGCTGGATGTGGGAACATTTAAAACCCCATCTCAACAAAGCGATTGTGTTTTTAAATAGTTAATTTAGAAGACGTTCGTGTATGAAAAACTTCAGCTTAAAACTGGAGAGAAGTGCACCAACGGCACAATCTACTCTTATAACTGGCCACCAGTAACAGTAAAGGGCGTTCTTCCAGCAAGCAGCAGCTGTTTGCTGCATAATATATCTACAAGGTATGGGCACGGGCCCAAAGGTGCCAAGAGATTCAGATTGCGGTTTGCATCACTAATAAAAAAAAGTGATTTATGTTTTTTAAGGTAGGTACTATATTTGTAAGTTATTTAAGACGTTTATCAAAAAAAAAACATACAACTTGTTGTCCCATATTAAAGTTTGTTAGCTATTTCATATAAACCTGAGTAGATTCCAACAAAATCCTAGTATCTACGTTATTCTGGCAACCATATCGCACTCTCCCGCCCGCGCTGCGCCTGCGACCTGCGCATTATCGATAGCCCATCGTCTAGTAATAATAAGGAGCAAGATTGGACCGCTTTAAATAATATCGGTAACGAATAACGATACGTCCGAGACTCGCCAAACTCCCCATTAAACTCATGCAATTTTAAAGCTGATTGAAGATAGAGGTTTAATGCTAATCGCAAACATCCTCTGACGTTGTAGAGAAGCATTCTGTAAGTCTAAGAATCAATCTTCTAAATCTTTAAAAAAGGTAAGCAAGGTGAAACTTACTGGAAACGACTACTGTGATAACTCTCAGGACTTGAAAATTTTATCCAAAATGTACGTGAACTAAGTCACGAAGAACCGCTAGCCGATACTATCTCAGTCGTTTAATTGGCTTCGACACGCATATGAGTTAGTCGTCTCCTATAAAGCTCCTTTTAAGTGGATATTAGCTATTGGAAATGTAAGTGTCGAAATAGTGTATATTGACAACTTTATCTTTTTGCATTATTATTATAAATAATAATACACATAGTTTCACAAGAATCAGCTCCCTCGCCTTGAAGCCTGGGACCGACTATTACCGGAGGCGACTCAAAAGATTAGTAACAGCAGACAACCACAGCCTTTTTTGTTATCATTCATTTCTTGTATTTTCTCACGTCACCATTTAATGTTAGTTAACTGGTCTCTATGTCTAATCATCTAGGTAAGGCTAAACATACAGAAACTCACTTTAAGAGCCATCCTTAATGACGGTGATGAAAGAGTATGTATAAATTAATGAATTTGCGCGAAACAAGACTACACTCAAATAAATTGTTATATTTTTTAAAGAAATGAATCAAAATCCTTGTGTCACAATATACCAGACTGCAATAATAAGAATTTTTTATCTGAAAACTATGCGTTTTGAGATATATTTTGTTGTTCAAGCTATATTTTATTGTTAAAACTTCGGGGATAGGCGCGAAATAGAGAACACGAATTTTTGCTCCAGAATTTCTTTTATTTTATTTTCAGAAAATATTACAACAGTGTAGTATGTTGTTATGAACTTTGTCGTTGTTCGTCTGCGTTTGATCTGATGTCTATCTATCCTACTGCGGCAGGATACTAGAAAGAAGCGATGGGGCGCAACCCGTCGGCACATTCTCACGTCTCTGCCGCCAATTGATCGCCGACCAATTATACAATTGGTCGCTTTACACACAAAGTGCCTGGGAGCCGCCTAATTGTACAGCTATCGCATCAGGTTCAACCCTTTCGGGGCTATTTTCATACGTACGACGTGGAACTTAAGAGTGTTACGGGTTTTTGTACATCTGCCCTCTTGTGTCGACGTTACCGCGGTTTGTTTTTGTCCTCCGCTTTGCCCACTTTACGCCTCAACAATTTAATTACAAATTGCCAGAGGTCGCGGCCGTTATTGAAAGCTGTGTGACCCGCCTTAATCTGTTTGGGAATTGGATGAAATGTGACCTCTCCGGTGATGCGTGGTGCACCTTTGAAAGAATAGAGCAAAGGCAGCCGTGCAGAGAGTCCAACTAGAATTTCATTTACTAGGTAAGGTAGGTAGGTAGGTAAGTACCTACACTTATAGTACCTAGTGATTGCAGACATTTACAAAAAACAACTAGCATACATTTTATTTTAAGAGACCAGTGACTTGAATTTCGATAATTTACACTTAATGGAAATATTTTATTTTTAAGGCTTAAAGTTTAAGCCTTAAATCAAATCAAATAAAATCAAATCAAATTCATTTATAAACCATTTGAGGACAGGACAGATTTTTACGCGCGCGTTTTGTAGACGGTAATTAAACAAGCCAAATTACTTAGTGTAAAATCTTAACAAAAAGCAAAAATCTTTTTACTTTCAACGACTATGTTATAATTCAGATGTATACGTACGTTACGCGGTTGATCGAGCAAAGTAATCAAAAACAGCTATTTCTGCCGTCTCGACTCAAAAACGAGATGCATTAAACATGCCGTTTTTGTGAAGACAGTATAATCCGATTGCTCGTCTGGATGGACACTGGGCCTTAGAGCATTGAATGCTCTAAGCACTGGGCAGATGACCTTAGCAAACCATTTTGCTTACGTTAAACAATATTTTTCCAAATTTCGAACTCAAGAAAAAAATAATGATAACAACAAAATAGTAAATTGGATTTCAAGAATAGCCGTAAAAACATAATGGTGGTCCCAATTTTTTAATGACCGCATCGAAAACAAACAGGCATTTTTCGCAAATCACTCTCAAACTTTCGTAGACCTAATTACAGGTTACACAGTATGATTAATGAGCTCTCCCGCTCCCACAAATCACAATGAGCGCGGAGCTGCGCGCGCGCAGTGTAGGCAAATCGTTTAATTGCCGCGCGCTCTATGGTTAGCCGCCATAAATTACGGAATCATCGGGATTATTCAAAGGGGCCGCCGCAGACGTGATGCTTTGTTCCGTTTGACGCCAATTCCGACCTGGCCTCGTACTGTGACTTCTGCCGACGACGAATGTTCTACTAATCATCCAATAGGACTGACTCTGACTGACTGACAATTGACTGGTAAGCCATTACAGTTTAACTAGTTGAAACAAACTGATGAAGCAAAAATAAAAGTGCTGGCAGAATAAATCCTTATTGCGGTACTCTGAACACTTGAGTATGTCATAGACTAAACTCAATATTCACTCTATGTGAGGAGTCACCAAAATCCACAGCAAATAACAAATCTACTATTGTACCTAAAAGAAATGATACACTGTCCTTTGTTAGTGTACAAACACTTGCAGTCCAAGATAGCACCTTATGGTTTACCTTTCGATATGCAACAATCGAAACAAAAGCGGTCGTTTGCGTCGGCGCGGGCGCTGCGCATTGTGGTACTGATTCATTGCGTCTCGGTTTGTCCTTCCTGCTGTGTGTCAGTGATAACGCGCTATCGCGACGCATGCGCGCAATCGCGCTCTATCGCGCCATCGCCGTGAAATATTCCACCGCTACCACAATACACTGAGGAATATACCACAGCCTTTCTTGCTACCTTGACCGTACTTGTGTCTATAAGCTAAGGCCTATTTTGTAAGGATCCGCGTGCATGTGTAATGTTGTAGGACAATAACGACCTGCGCCCGCGTAATTCACGCCAGCGCGTTCATCATGCAAAGTGACCAATGGAACATCTACACACAAATTTCCACCTTCAGCGTTGGGTTTAGAGTTAAAATTGACTTTGTTGTAGGGAGATTTATGTCGCGGGGGTGTATATTCGCTATCGGAATTTGAATGTCGCCGGGTGCGGCGGGCGGCGACAGATACGCATCGTCTTGTTAGCGCTATCAGATGGCCGATGCTGTAATTGGCACGGCTGCGCGTGCGCCACCGCGACCAATATCACCGCCATTCATAATATGTTGAGGGAATTTAAAACGCTTTTATCAATTTTATTATAGACCTCATCGGGAACATATTTACTTTAGATTCAGAATTTAATGCTGGGTTAAAGTGACTTTTATTTGCATTAGTATTTTTGGAGATGAATTCGTAGCCTTTTGATAATTACTTAATTACCTACTTGAAATACGTCTAACAGTACTAATGTTTTCATGTGCACTAGGGTTGTGGACACCAATCATTAATAATTCTAAGCCATCATTTATTAAATCTGACACCTTATTCTAGGTCCGATAACCTGCTACATTATAATTTGTTTAAAGAATGTGATTTTTGTTTGCTTCAAAACCAATAAAAAGTTAGGCAGTTGAGTCTAGTAAACAATGACGTCAAATCTTGCTATCGCCATACAAATTATAGGAAAGAGGTGCGTTTTGACAGCACATAAAAAGTATGTCAATTGATTGGTGGTGTCAACTAGCCTATTTGATTTATCAAATTATTCTTCTCTACTGTATATTTATAAGTTATGATGTACATTTAAGCTGTCATTCAAATATACGCCTGCTTCAGAATCGATAATGACTTTGAAATGCTTAATCGGCTACCGAGTGCGGGACGTGTCGGGCATTTGCATACAATGCTAGGGGCGATCCGCGATATTGTGCCGCTTCTTGCCGTGTAATTGCCGCTTCTGCTCCTTTGTGCGGATTAATAACCGCCCTCACTGAAGACAGATAATCTCTGCTTAGGTTCAAGAAGCCTACAGCATTGTTCCTGTTCTTACGCTGATAAAATTGAAGTGTGAAATCTTGTCTTTACGCTTGCAGATCCTACAATTGTACCTATTAGCTATTACGTCAAGCTTATTATCTTGGAAAGGTAATAACATTCACATGAGGTTGACTTTAACATCAATTGCGACAATGTATTTTGACGTGATACTGTAATTTAGAGAAGATATTTTTTATGAGATTTTAAGGTAGTCTTCATCTTTATTTTAAGTCTCATAATATTAATCTGCATATTTTATGACGACGACGATACGACGAATCTTATGCCACGGTTTATCTCTAAGTTTGCATAAACGGGGTTATAAAACATACAAGTAATTTCAACCTTCATCGTGATTAACACACTCAGCGTCCGGCGATGATGTTATAGTTTGCAACTGTCCCACAGGCTAATCTGAATCAATTCGGCGACGGTTGGGAATAAAATAAAAGAGCGAAAAGGAAGCGGCTTCGTGTAATTTGCGCGGCGATTAAAAAAGACGCCGACAATTGGCGCAGGCGCCGCTCGCGAATATGAATGAGTCTGGACACTCGTGCACAACTACTAACCCTCTCATTCATGCCGCAAATACGTGGCATTAGTTGCACAACAGTAATTGAGGGTTATAAAAATAAATGTGCGATCAAGGAGGAACGAGCAATTAGAGTTTATTTATAAAATAGCGGAAAGAAACTGGACGTAGCATGGAAGTGGAATGAATGGTGACATAGCTAAAAGACACGATTGGACACATCAAATAAATGGTTGTTTTTTTTATTAAAATATTATTTAAAGACAACCCAAGTAACATTTGGTGACAAAAAGCTTGCATATAGTATTTTTTTAAACTTTAGTGATAAAATCTACCGTGATTAAGTTTGTCATACTTGGTGGTTAGAACCTATAAGCAACCTATATGTTATCAAAGGGAGAAAAATTGCAGCTTATTTATAGATGCAAAAGCGATGCATAAGAGTTCGAATTGTTATCCTAGGTGGAACTTGGAACTAACAGTAAAAATTGCGCTCTGTGAATGAATGATTGAACGATAAAGTGACGATTTTATTTGCCACTCAACTAATGAACGGTTCATTAGTTGAGTGGCAAATAAAATCGTATAGTCTTATTTTCTGTGGAGATAATAAAGGCTAAGATAATGATATGTAATCATGAAGATCATTAATATAATCCAGGGCCCAATGACCATGAACTCTTAAAACAATCTTAAAGTTGTCAAATCTGTCAATTTTGGTACGTCATTTCATACAAAATTTGACAGAAATGATAATGTTTGACAGATTTGTGATTGTTTTAACAGTTCATGGTTAGGGCCCTGATATTCATTATAAATAGGTAGTATGACCATTGATGATACAAGACTATGTCACGATGATGAACCTAGTGTATTGTAAATGAAGACACTAGCGGTATCTGTGTTGCGCTAATGGCTCAATCGCGAGCGACACTCATTCGTTAGCCCTTGAACGTGGCGGCAACTCATTGAGATCTGTAGTTAGTCAGCGGCTAGTCTTCTATTAATCGACTGTTTTTGAGTAGCAAAGTTTTTAAGTTTTACCTAGTAATACATATATTATGTTATAAGATTGATGCACCATTTTTTCTGTAAAAAAAAATTGGCATTGTAGGGCGAGGCCGTCGAAGTTATTGATGAATAATGTACCCAGGAAAGACGATCTCTTTACGTAGGTACAACTTTGATAAGAGGTAGAACGACGAATCTATCTCGGTTAGGCAGCTTTTAGGAATCTATGTGATTTCTTTCGTCCGTCCGTAAAAATAAATATTAATTGTCAGTGTCTCGAAGGAAGGACCCTATGGTATCTGAGCATCTGCTATTCCATTTCGGCCAAAGAGTTTGCTATCGATAGCGCAGGCGACATGTGCGCGTGAAATCGGCGCGTGCGCATAAATAACGCTAACCGAACGCCCTAATACGCGTTTAGTGGGGCCTTATCTTTAATTAGCTTAATTTGTTTCCTACGGACAAAATGGATTGTAAATGAGTTTTCGATAAATTTGGGTCGGATAATTTGTCAAATTGCTCTTTTTAATGTGTTTCATTTGCGTCATTTAACATTGGGGGCCTAGCACGAAAGTGTATATTTCGTTCGGTCGTATAAACCTAACAAATTAAAATGGCCAGTCTCATGTGTCAATCCTTTGAATAAATATGACCAACTCAATCTAGCCGTGTAAAACACCCGACGGTTTTCAATTGTTCATAAATTGTCAAACCTTTGATACGGTGGAATGGATGTTTTAATTTGATCGGATAATACGACCGACCGAACGATGCACTATCGTATTAGGCCTCCTGGTTTTGATGGTAGTGTTAGTTATACTATAAGATTAGATAGGATTTTGAAAATTTAAATGAACAATGTTATAAAATGTCTACTAGTAGGTATGACAAAATCCATCTTTACTGTCAGAAAAATTACATTTTCTGCTGAATAGTAATTTTCTTTATAATGGTAATGTAGTACATTTTTGTAATTGACCTCATCCAAATAATTACCATAAAAATATAGGACCATCGTTCTGTCATCAGTAGGCATTCATCTTTTTGTGAAATTCCTTTATTGTTGGAACTGCAAGCATAAAACAGACATATACACAGAAGACCCGCCACTTTTATGCATGTAAGACCCTATTTAAAAGTGGTAAAGAGGTGAGGTAAAGTGTTAGTGTCTGCGAGGTTATGTACTTACCAAATATATTTTTGCGTTAGTAATTGAAAGGTATTTTAAAACTTTATTTATTTATCCCGTCCTAGATGGACTATGTGGGCTGAAAAAGTGGTTTCAGTTTAAATGTTTATCGAAAATTTATTTTCTTCGTAAGAGCAATAAACGTTGTATATAAAAGTTTTATAAAATTATAATGCTAAAATTTGTAAATATTAAAACTACCTATTTATTATTTTTAAACAAATATCATTTTCTGTACGAAATTACGAAAATATTACGATAATTTTAATATTTACTAAATATGGAAGCCCTATCAAATTTGTTTTTTATGACGGACAAGGGCAAAGGAACGTTTGAAAATTGTTTCTTTTTTAACGACGATTATACCACGGTAATAATTTTACCGTGATTATATTGTTTACAGACACAGAAAATAATATTGGTATTGTGCGAGTTTCAGTTCACTAAAAAACACCAGTACAACATTGGTGTTGTTTTCGCACACTACATTTTAGAGAGCGGGCTTGCTGTTTTTCTGTACGCTGTGCATCGATTAAACTTGCAATAATTATTCGGTAATTTGCATGTCATATTGTAGTTGCATCTGCATCTCCGAGGCTGCGCGCGCAGTTGCCATGCGCAAAGGGCAGCTCCGCTCATTACGCGTGCGCGGCGCGTGCGTGACTCGCATCGCGCTTGTGTGTATGTACGCTTGCAGTCTTAACGACTGACAGGTGATGAAATGGTGCATGATGGTTATGATTAAGCGAGTGGAACGGTACTTGCTAGCCCGTATTATGTTCAAATTTTTGCATGTAAGCGGACGAAATTTTACACTAAATTCTATTTAACCTTTATTGGTTCCATTCTAATTATAAAACTTAGAAGAATCCTTGTGAAAAGATTAGTCTCAATTCAGATATTACTATTATTAAAACAACCCAATCAAAAATCAAGATGTAATAGTCTATGAAAATTACAATATTATCGTTATAATTTTCATAGATTTATAGCTTGTTGCACAATGTACGGATGTCAAACAGATATGTAACAGTAAAAAATATATAGAGGATAAAAGTGCTTGAATTAATGTGTCATAATAGCGCTATTTGACGGTCGTAAAACTCAAAAATAGTGTTAATCCTAAAGATAAGAATCAAATAACCTATACAGATAGATAAGATAAGATAAAATTTATTCTCTGTATAAAACTAAGCATAAATACAAGAAACTTAAGTAATTCAGTTTAATCTAATGTTATACAGAACTTATGCAGAACTTATCCCTCCCCTTATCCCATTGTGAAACATCATGACCTTTGTTTTAATTAGTCTTAGTATTGGCAGTGATCAATATAGAACAATCTACTTAAACTGGAAGAGCAGCTGATGCGTCAACTGCATATCGCACGTACAGACATACCCGCAGAGAAAGTCAGCCGCATATGATTAGCGTTCCGATCTCCGTAATAGCAGGAACCGTTCAGTGTGCATAATCCGCGCACTTAGCGGCAATAAAACTAAGACCTCGCATATTGAAGCGCGGAGAGCCAAGCGAAGCGGAAAGCGGGAAATGGTATGGAATTAAAATAACGTTTTTAAAACATGAATAAACCACGACGGACAAGCTTCTACCGCTCAAACTTACGGTTTACTTAGATCATTGAAGTGCAAGTAGGTGTAGGTTAAAACAATAGGAAATGGGAATTGAAAAAAAATATAGATTCATTAGCGTTAATGCAAGTATTGAAATTTAAAAATATATATAAGTGTTGCAAAGTTTCATAAGTTAAGTGAGTGAAAATCATCTTAGCACAATTTTGCCGATAATAAAGGCGATATGGAGGATATAGCACAAGTCACAAACAGACTCTACAAATCAAGAATACTCAACAGAACTGCTCCGCGCCATAGTCGCAGCCTAACGAGTGCGCGCGCGCAGGCGGGAATCAACCAGTAATTGTCGGTTCGGTATTCAAATTGACAAACATGCGCTCGAATCAGGCGAGGGCAATTCTAGGTTATGCTGGTGATTTCTCACCTCGTTTCTTCGTGATTGAAGCTTCTAGGGAAATGCAATTTGAATAAAGACTGACGTTATTGAGTAATAGGGTTGCTGGGATTGTTTGAGATCTCATGATGGTCGATCATGTCATTTATAATTATAATTATCATACTTAAGAAAAAAGTTTAATAAAAAACTAAAAACCGACTTCGAAAAATAATATTGACTAAAACATACCTAATCAGTTCTTATTGGAGTCGGTGCCAGTCATCGAGAGTTAAAATGTGTTCATTCGCACCGACTCCAAAAAGAACTGATTAGGTATGTTTTAGTCAATATTATTTTTCGCTTTTTAGTTTCATTTTGAAGTCGGTTTTTAGTTTTTAATTAACTTTTATTTTACAATTTTAGGTGTTAAGTCCTCTATTTTTTCCCTCCTAACTTCGCCAAAAATAACTTTACAGCAAAGTAACCTTAACTAATGTTGGTCCTCTATGGACCCCCCATCCAATGGTATGATAAAAATAAGGTGTGATGTGATATATAGTCAATTTTTCGACAAAAATTTTTAAGTCTTAAGAAAAGGGTTTACCTACACTTCAACCAGAACGGCGGCTATTTTGGTGTCGAAACCATAGGATAAGGTCTTGCGTTAAATAACAAGTCAAATTAAGAAAGGAACTTTTAAATTTTTTTTCGTTACTGGGTGTGCGGGTACGCCCCCAGTAGCTCCACGTCTGCTTAACACACTGCGAAATACGTTCTGTCGACAAATTGCAGTATTATCTTCTAACTCCTATCCGTTAAGGAGTTCTGTGGCTTCCATCATCAGGTCAGCAACATGACATGATGATTACCAGACCCAAAAATCAGCATTGAGTCAGAAATAATATGCAAAACATTATGTCTGCCTATAAAAATTGAGGGTTGCCCTCGATTTCCCAGGGATCCCATCATCAGAATCTGACTTGGTGGAAATGGGACCACCTCGGGAGTATACCCTTTCAAACTAAAAAAAAAATTTTGAAATCGGTCCATAATTGATGGCGTAATCGCGTAAAAAACATACAAAAAAAAAAACAACATTGAGACAAATTGAGAACCTCCTCCTTTTTTTGAAGTCGGTTAAAAAAGAGACTGTCGAGGTATGATATATACCTTTAACTACAGTCCAAGTTTTTAAAATTTTCGTATACGAGTGGTATTTGTAGGTTTTCAGAAATTGATACCCTAATCTAATTTTGACATACCTGCAGATGTGCAGCTTAACAGCAATACCTCGGTACCTAAACTTAAACAAACACCCGAAATGATTTACCTAATGTACTACTACTATAAGGGGTCGAAGTTTGTTTCGAATGTAATTAGGTAGGTATCAGGCAAACTATGATATACAAAAGAGGTTTGCAGGTTCAAATCCGATTTGGAAAAAATATTTTTCTGATAAGTTAGTACATACCGTTACATTACATACCATTATGTTAACGTCCATGACTTAGGTTAGATTCATTTGTATCTAAGTCATGTATGTTTATCCTGCCAAGTTGCCATAGTAAAGCTTTGCTTAGTTTATCACTTGATAATTGGTGTGATTGTTCAAAGAAATAATTTATTACAACAATATCATTGACATGAGTTGCAAATATTATAAGTTTTACCCAGTTTTAAGGGTATTATCGTGTCCTGCAGCATCGATACTGAGCGCGATGACGCTTGGCCTGCGCGGGCGCATGGTAATATTTCGCGCGCTCGTGCGCTGCGCGGCTTTAATTATATCATATCGAGCGGCGATCGCGCAGGTCGCCATAGATCCAGCCTGCGAGGAGCTGTAGGGATTACAGAGTTATTGTTATGGCTAACGAAAAAAGATTCTGGGAGATTGTGACCTTTATAATGAACTGGGCCCTAACCATGAACTGTTAAAACAATCACAAATCTGTCAAACATTATCATTTCTGTCAAATTTTGTATGAAATGACGTACCAAAATTGACAGATTTGACAACTTTGAGATTGTTTTAAGAGTTCATGGTTAGGGGACAGGTCGGTGTTAATCTTCATACAATTTATAATTTTTTTAGGGTTCCGTAGCCAAATGGCAAAAAACGGAACCCTTATGGATTCGTCATGTCTGTCTGTCTGTCTTTCTATGTGTCCGTCCTTATGTTACATGTGCATCCGTGTGGGTTATGGTCTTCAAAAATGATATGAGGTTTCTAATATCATTTTTTTCTAAACTGAATAGTTTGCGCGAGAGACACTTCCAAAGTGGTAAAATGTGTCCCCCACGTCCCGCTCCCTGTATCTACTAAAATAAGAGAATGATAAAACAAAAAAAAATGTATGATGTACATTACCATGCAAACTTCCACCGAAAATTGATTTGAGCGAGATCTTGTAAGTAGTTTTTTAATACTTCATAAATCGTAAACCGCAATTAGATAATGGTACGAGACCCTTCGTGCGCGAGTCCGACTCGCACTTGGCCGGTTTTTTAGAATGTCATGGACGGCTACAGATGAAAATTTAGATAAACTGTTGTAGTTTGTGATTCTAAATTATGATAACTAGAAACTTTGCACAAGAGAATTCTTCCAAAAAATATGCGATGCCATTGGCATGGCTCAGCCAGCCTGCACAGTATATGTTCTATGTGACATAAAAACCCAATTTGTTCTAAGCAATTAGGCCGTTTTATTTGCCATAAAGGCGATAATTTCAATTCAAGAGTGTTGGATACATAGACTACTAGAAATATCGTAATTTGGAACTCCTGTAGGTCGACAGAACATTGTCAATGTCCAAATTGCGTACACGACAACATCATGATCACATCAACATCAGCCCATAGGAAGTGACTGTTATTAGCTATCAGACTACTAAATACATAACAAAGTCCTTGAAAATAAAGCTTGTCATAGATCACATTTGCTATTTTGAAAGAAATGTTAAATGTGTCCCTCAAGCAAGTGCAATCCATAAAGAAAAATAATGGACTATGAAGAAAATATGATTACATATGACTCTGGTTATTGGCTCTTCAAGGAGTTAACAGATTAAACTGATGCCAGGCTCTAAACAACCGGCCGAATAACAGTATGTTAAATAGATGGCTATCTAAAAATGCTACCACTACGTGTAAGGTCAAAGTGGCGTGATGAGTATCAGGTTTACAAGTGGAGCATCTTGCGAAACAATTGCCAACGTGTGAAGCGCCGCGTCGCGTCATGTCACGTGTGACACGTGAACTAGCCCAGAGAGAACCGACTCAACATTAACTGTATGTCACTGAGATAAGTAGATACGCTTTATTGCACACAACATAAAAGAACGTGAGAAAATACTACAATTTTGGCAACTATATTTCTAGAAGAGATGCTGTCCAAACAACCTACCTATCAGCTACGTTCTGTAACATAGTGCAAGATAACTTGCACAACAAGCGCTGCAGCGATATACAGGGTTATTTGAAAAAAATCAACATTCTCGCACGATTAGATAGCTAACATCATAAACAACAACATTTGTTCTACAAGTTTTACCATAACTCAATAAATTATTTAAAAATGATTTTTCAAGCTTTAATTGTACTGTCGTGACATTTGTAAAACTATGTTCCATTCACCACGAAAACCGGCGCAGAACATTCAGACGTAATATTTAATTGATATTTATTTTTGTATGAAAGTAAAATGTGTCAAACTATCAAACGTTTTTCAAATAAAAGCACCACACGACTAAAAAAGTTATTTCCAATGTCTTTTGTAGCCTGAGACCTCAGTCCTTTTCGATTATTTACACCACAAAGTTAATACAAGCTAAACGTCGACTGACCGACTTGTTCAGATAGATTTGACCACTTGGGTACAGTCGACAACCAGCTACCGGCCATAGATAACGCGTGTTGGTGTGTCACGATTTTTCAAGTTTAGCCTACCGATTGTAAGATTGATTGCCTAGAGAAACTATTTGACTAGCTGATCGCTAAAAGTTATATCAATAAAATTACTCAAGTTACTACATATACCGCAGAAGTAACCAGGCCAGAACCTTTAAGATTACTAGTAACAAGAGTTAACTTTAAAAGTAAACTCCTTAACAAAAAGGGTTTAAAAAACGGCCAAGTGCGAGTCGGACTCGCGCACGAAGGGTTCCGTTTCATTTTCTATAAAACCGGCAAAAAATCACGTTTGTTGTATGGGAGCCCCCTTAAATGTTTAGTGTATTCTGTTTTTTAGTATTTGTTGTTATAGCGGCAACAGAAATACATCATCTGTGAAAATTTCAACTCTCTAGCTATCACGGTTCATGAGATACAGCCTGGTGACAGACGGACAGACGGACAGACGGACAGACGGACAGACGGACAGACGGACAGACGGACAGACGGACAGACGGACAGACGGACAGACGGACAGACGGACAGACGGACAGACGGACAGACGGACAGACGGACAGACGGACAGACGGACAGACGGACAGACGGACAGACGGACAGACGGACAGACGGACAGACGGACAGACGGACAGACGGACAGACGGACAGACGGACAGACGGACAGACGGACAGACGGACAGACGGACAGACGGACAGACGGACAGACGGACAGACGGACAGACGGACAGACGGACAGACGGACAGACGGACAGACGGACAGACGGACAGACGGACAGACGGACAGACGGACAGACGGACAGACGGACAGACGGACAGACGGACAGACGGACAGACGGACAGACGGACAGACGGACAGACGGACAGCGGAGCCTTAGTAATAGGGTCCCGTTTTCTCTTTGGCTACGGAACCCTAAAAACGACTACTTTTGTGTTTCATTATCAAGTGTGCTTTCTGTTCTGTTGGTGGTGTGCCATCGATTAGATCAGCCGCGGCGTCTATCGCTCGCGAGTCGCGACACGACAACCAGCGCTAAGCCCCGTGAGAATGAATATGCATGAGATTTGATAACTAATCATTTGACATTGTTATATATACACCGTGTACATTATCTATTTAGTTGGGGGCTAAATACAGGTGTCCCGTAAATACAGGTTAACCTTATTACCACGTATTTTTTACATTAATTGTAACTTTATAAGTAACTTTTAAGTAGGAACGCATGCAATATGAAATGACTAATAATAATGTCTTGCAATATCGTTTTCATTAAGTAATGAGAGAAAGAAATAAGAATACCAATTCTGCGAGCAAGATCCCTACTGCCGAGTGTATCAGCTTTACAGTAGTATAAGACTCGATTGCACGCTCGATTGCCAATCATTGGTTGGACGGACGCCAGCACCGGGCCTAGTCACGCTGAATGACAGCAATACTATGTAGACTTATATGTTTAGTTAGAATTAAGAACCAATTTATTTTGGCTATTTAATAAAATAAAATAAACCTAATTTGTTTCCAATATTTTTGACTTGAGAGTTCGTTTCAGAAGCCATGCGACGTTAACGCTGTTAACACGTATCTATATTATATATCTTCATAATTATCTTACTTACTCATATACCTAATTTAACAGTCTCAAAAGTTTATAAAAGTATGCAAGTTCATACCGATTTTCAAGGAAAAAGAAATTACACTTGATTAAATCGTAATTATATGAACATGTCCTTGACTTTTCCTATAGTCAAATGGTCTTTGATCATAATTACCAGTCATATCATAATATAACACCAGTTTCCAAAATAGGTAGCACAATTCCACCACAGTAATTACCACGGGATAATGTCGGTCGAAATGATGACAAATCAGGGTCAGTCTTGGTAGGAAGCACAACACAACTGACACAACTGAAGAACCGATCCGGCAAATAAAACATGAAGGTAGATAGAACAAAACAAAAGAGGCTTGTGAAACTACCCGCCATTATACATAATTATTATTTAAAAAGACTGCATTTTCTGTGCCCTAAGAAATGCAGTCACATTATTCCTATTTTAAAAATGAATAGCAGTGTTTATCTGACATTTTAAGAACATTAAATGATAGATTACAATGCATAGGCATATTCCGGTAAACTGCTTTTCACAGCAGGTCACAATGTTTAATGTTACAAGCTATGCTACATTTTTTGTCTACCCACCAGTGACGCATATCAACAACGTTTCATGCGAAATCGAAAAAATCCAGATACGACCGTTCCATATTCATCCCGCGTATTTACATTTAATCTGCGAGACGTATTGAGAACAAAGTTAAACTCAACGCCCAGATTCGTAAAAAATCGTAAGTATGTAAAGTTGGTGGACAATGTTATCATATTAAGCGGGTGGCTGGTCACTTACGGGTTTTGTAACTCGTATTTATATTCGCGATAAGGTTTAAATCAGGATATTTCAAGTGTGTGGTGTAAGTGTGTGTGGTGCGCCGGCGTCGCTTGTAATGCTGCGCGCGCGCCGCACACCTGCGCGCGCCGTGACCGGCATCCGACGCGGCCGCGTATTCCCCAAATCGATTTAGCGTATTCGCCAGTAGGTACCTTCCTATTTACATCTTAAGTGATGATTCTGGGAATTAAAATAACATTGTACATGTAGAATTGAGAAGTCGTATATTATGGTGTAAGAACAAACATAGATTCGCACGTGCTTGAATTAATTTTACATTGTTTCTTAGTTATAGGAAAACGTGTGTGTTTTTATCAAGCTTCGATCGAGGCAGTAATAATATTCCTTACTCATTTGAAATTAAAATATTTATTTTAAAATGTCTGTCAGATTCGTTTTAAAAATTCTTTATGTTGATTTAACGTTATTAAAAAAATTTGGATGTAAAAGATTTTGAGTAACGTATATAAAATCTTGACCAAATAGTGTAGGTTTTCAGTGTGGAAATATTAATTAACTCTACATCCAGACTTTTCTTTGGCTGGTAATTCAAATCAAATTTAAAATAAATTGGTTGATTTTAGAATCGCTTCGTAGGAGCTACCAACTCCAGTGGTATTAGCAAATACGCAACCCATGGCGAGAGCTCCAAATATTATAAAGTATACCACCTCACCTGTGTTCCCGAGATTCGGCGCTGCCTTATAGGCGTAATTGCACCGGACGTCGTTATCGGCGGCCTTGCCCTGGCGTTGGTCGTTGTCTTCTTGATGCCCGCACTGCATGACAAAGAAGGGTTATTTTGAATGAGTTAGAGATACGGTATGGTGTGGTGAAAACAGCTGCCGTCGACTGCGTAATTAGGTGACTTATATCTGTTGATGTAGTGACAAAAATGCAAAGAAGACTCGGCCTGGCATCTTGCTGTTTGGAGTCTGTCTATTACAATATTCGCTTCTTGGTTAAAATCTGGGTTTGGCATCTGCAGTAGCTATATTATTGTTATTGATACGCGATGGAAAACCCTACACTTTACGGGTAAAATTATTTTGGAACCTTTTATCAAGCGAACTTTTTTATCAAGTTCTGACTTAAATTAGATATTCTGCAGTTTGCTTCATAGCCACACTAAGTATGAATACCGTATTACAATATGTTTTTGCTTCAGACCCCTAAGCAAAAACTAACTGTCTTATTCAGAGTGCATTTGCTATTCCGGGACTAAGGTTAAACCACTGTTTTAACGTACAAAAATCAGTGGTTTAACCTTAGTCTGGACTTGTAAATGCACTCTGAATAAGACAGTAACAGTTTAAACTTATTACAACAGGTTAAGGAAATTTATCTTTGTCAGTTTTATTTACTCGGGATGATTAATTACATTTAAAACCTCCGATGAGTAGCTAATCCCGCAAATTGAGCTGACAATGATTGACGGTCGGACTGAGTCGTCGCCGGAGCACGCGTCGCGCGGAGGCCGCGGGCTCCGTGCTGATAACCACTGACTTAATTAGTCGCTATGCTCTGCAGTAGCCAGGAAATCATACCAAAATACCTTCTTAGGCCTCCCCCACACTAGCGTCTTCCGAGCGTCTTCGTGGCAGTATCCAATCAGCGTTAAGTAAAAGCCGCTGCGCAAGCGTTGCGTCAGCACTAATTCGACGCTGTCACGACGTTGTTGCTCGAAAGACACTAGCGTGGGAGAGTGATGGTTAAATGGTACATTTAGGTCCTTTAAACTGTCACCTAAAGGACTACTTACTCATTACTCATTGAGGTATAATGTACTAGCGTGCTAGAGAACACATCTCGATTTAAATGTTTTAGCCAAGCATTGTAGCCCGGTGGACTACAAAGTTTGAACGGTGAACAATAAAGAAGCAGTTTTGACAACTTCAATTATTGACACTGACTGAAGCTTTGTAGTCCACTGGACTACAATGCTTGGATGAAACATTTAGTAAGAGATGTGTTTTCTAGTACGCTAGTACATTATATCTCAATGACTTACATCAACAACAGAATGCATAGGATGGTGTGTCTTAGGCAACGAGCACACCCAATTATACAGCAGTAATACGGAGTACGGACCATCGTTCTCCGAAACTAGACAGTGATTTTTTACTTACATTTAGTATGACACATGACATATCCTGTCAACGATTGAATCGAAAAATGTTGTAAAACAAAATAAATGGCATTTCTACTATAAAGGGTTGCAAACAATGTTCATTAATTCAAGTAAACATGCTTTTGAAGAAACTTAAAAAACTATACAGGATGTACAAGAGAATGGGACACTTGATCCTTGATGGGGCTCTATCTTGAGAATCGTTTTTTTTTAGCTAGTTAATACTCGCTTACCTCGATGATAATACATGGAGCATCTAAAAAAACACGATTTCGATGTTGCTCCCAACGAAAAAGTTGTTGTATATGACCAGCTGATCACGTGGTTTTAAGGAGTAGTAAAAGACATCTGAGTGCAAGGAAATACACAATGTAAAACCTGTCGTCAACAGCAACCTTTTGTCGCACACCTCGAAAACAAAGATAAACCTTTAATAAAGATTATTGCCCTCATTTTATCGAGAAACAATGTGGTATCAGATCGCGCCCGATGGTATCGCAAGTGAGTGACCCCGGTTCCCACCGCTGCAGCCGCGGAGCAGATCGGAAGCCGATGGACAATGCGGCCGAACACCAGTTTATTATTAATGAGAGGTGGCGCGATCCATACTTAATGTGGTGACGCACGCGTTGCTGACACTTGGGCTTTGGGACAGAGCTAGTGAGGTTTGGTCCTGTCCCGTAATGCTGGGACAGTGAAAATAAACTTTATCTCGTTCTTTTTTTATTTTTGAGGAATAAAGACTAGTTTCTATAAGCTCTGTTACAGAAGAAAGATGGATGCACGTTACTGCTTCTTGCCTGCCTTTTGATGTTAGCTAATTACTTTTTTATAAGAATCACGAGGTGTTAAGTATTTAAATCGATAAATTGAGCTACCATGTCAATTTTGACGTTTTGGCGATTTTTTTATTATCGTGTAGTTGTGCTCAACAATATATTTTGTTCTTTTACTATCATAGTTCAAAAACGTTCTTTGTCCCTCATCTACAAACCACGTCCCAGTTGACCCCTTACTAGCCAACAGCACCAGCAACAGAGTAGCTGCGCGGGCGCAGGTGGCCGGTTCCGAGAGCGGCTTCCTTCCCCGAACGCGCGCATTGTGTGCGCACGCGCAGCGCATAGGCGACGAGCCGTTTAGGCTAATGCTCGCTGAGGGCGATGATTAAACAGATTTATTTGTTTTGCTGACAGGTGGGACTAAATAAACAAGGAAATTGTGACTTTTTTTATTGAAAGGCTTCTTATCGAGATTCAAGACATCGATCAAATTAATAGAATCGTTAGGCACTTAGCGGAAATCTATAACTGAAGGATTGTGAAAACGTTATATTAACCGACGCAAAAACGAAGGAGGTCCTCAAGTCGACGCGTATATTTTTTTATGTATGTACACCGATTACGCTGAGATTTCTGATCCGATACGTGATTCTTTTTTTTCCGATGCAGAATAGTTGCGATTTAGTCTCATAAAAATTTATTTAATCTATTTTCATCAAGATTTTGGATCAGCATCATCGACCTTTCGTATTTTACGTGGTTTTCTATAGATTTTTATTTGTGCAGGTTTTAAGGCAATGATGGCTTTGGGCTTCGATTCGATTCGCTATTCTTCGCCATAGCCACATACACGTGATTAGCATCCTGAACCCCAGTGAACATAATATTATAAAACCTAAATTAGTTGGATAAATAGTAATACCAAAACTTGCGAAATAGATGTACAAAATCGGCCAAGTGCGAGTCGGACTCGCGCACGAAGGGTTCCGCACCGTTATCTAGAAAAACGAGCAAAAAATCACGATTTTGTATGGGAGCCCCCTTAAATATTGATTTTATTTTGGATTTTAGTATTTGTTATATAGCGGCAACAGAAATACATCATCTGTGAAAATTTCAACTGTATAACTATCACGGTTCATGAGATACAGCCTGGTGACAGAAGGACAGACAGACAAGACTGACAGATAGACAGACAGACGGACAGCGGAGTCTTAGTAAGTAGGGTCCCGTTTTATCCTTTGGGTACGGAACCCTAAAAAAATGTTGTTTCAAGAAAAACTATCTACGATAACAGTGCAACGTAACTTTCATCACCAATATTCTACTTTAAATGAATTATAAAATAAATATCCTCAAACTCTTCAGGCTTTCCATTAATCTATACATTATTTTAAAGATTAAAATTAGATCATTTGAAACTCCAGTGGAAAAAAGGAATACCTTCTCTGTCTTATTCAGAGTGCATTTGCTATTCCGGGACTAAGGTTAAACCACTGTTTTAACGTACAAAAATCAGTGGTTTAAGCTTAGTCTGGACTAGTAAATGCACTCTGAATAAGACAGTCAAGTTTCACGAACAATGCCTTTGAACTCTAGACACTAATGTATTGGTGCTATGCTGTTTTCATAAAACTTACCTGCACTTAAACGTGAGGTTTGGTTTAATGACTCCTGGCGTCGGAGCACAATTAGCGTTAATTTGACTAACCTCATGATCGCGGGGATGCGCGCGCGCCGCTCGCGCCGCGGTTAACGAGCGCGGTTTATGGCGCGCTATAAACCTAATATCAGCGGCCAGAAAAGGGCATTTACAAGATGCGATGACGATGGATGAGGTACTTGACATTATACTACATTACCTGTTTATTATCGTGTCGAAGTTTACTGCAAGACTTGTAGAGAAACTTTAGAATAGTTTTTTAAATGAACTGAATGAAAGGTTATTGAGTAAAAAGTGTGCTTATTCGTATACTTTATTTCGCTAAAGAACATCACATAAAGAGAAAGCTTAAAATGCTTGTGGAATTAAATGTCGCGACTCAAGAATTTTGCAAATCGACTTATGTAAATCTCCATGAAAGGGCTTCTAGATATAATTACCCTCTCCGAATACTGCATTATAGTTATAGTACAGTACATTATAATGCGGGCGAAGCAAACGCAATCGTTTTATCGTTATTACTTGGGCTTGAACTTTTTTGGTGCAATATTTAAAACATTCATACATAGAACTGGTAACCTACCCGGTTACCATAAACTCTTAAAACAAATTTAAGTAAGATTTGTTTATAAATAGGTATCTTATTAATTAATTAGTTCTCTCATTTTATTTTCCTGGTTTTCGCACTAATTCCTAACAATATTTTTTAAATTTTAACTTGTGTATTTTCTAGGTTTGGCATTGTTTCTTATGTTTAGCGCTCTTTAGCGCATAAATAAATAAAAACAAAATGTAAGCTTCTAGGTATACATACATATCTTTGGATTATGATCTAGATCTGTACTATATGCATGATATACATAAGATTTTCACTTTGATTGTAATCTTTTTTGTGTGCTATGAATAAATAAAATAAAACAATCTCAAATATGTCAAATTTTGTACGTAATGACGTACGAAATTGAAAGATTTGAGATGTCATAAGAGTTCATGGTTACCCCGCTGATTTTTTTTCTTTTTGCACTGAGTATAGGCAATAAATGGGTGATTATAGGAGAGGATTAGGACGATATTCTTAACCCTTCCAGTCCCAGTGAAAATAGATACCAATTGAACCGGTTACCGCTTGGGAGTTGAAAGAATAAATTAAGTTTCATTGACATTAGGAGTTCGTTTAATATATAACATACTTCAATGTGTCTTAAATAAATAGTGCGAGGAAACTACAAAAATATTTTTTTAGATAGACGGGTTTAAATATCAATCGATGATAAGTTGAAGTAATTACCCATTCACTTACTATTTTTACTTTTTTTTTCTGCACCACTTTTCCCTTATTTTTATAGATGTCCTCTGCCTTAAGGTTCTCTGGAAGAGATCGTGTTAGTGAAAAGGCCGCCTAAATTGTACAACTTTCTGTAAATATCAACTTTAACTTCTTTGTTTGGTGTGCAATAAAGAGTATCTATCTATAATTTCAGTCCCTATTTCAAGAACCGTAAAACTAACTAGCTTTACCTAATCCTATCGATTCTAAAGACCCCATAAACGAAACTTAAACGGCTCCAAATTCTTTGCAAAGTTCTTAAAGTAGCGATAGGGGGCAGTGCGTGCGGTATCCCTTCGAGTTATCGCGTAGGTATCGATTTGTTTACTCCCGGCCTCGCGTCTCGGCGGGAGACTGCCCGGTGACTGACCTAATCTTGGCGCAGCCGGGAATTAATAAGACGAAGATCGAATATAATTGGACAGGTCGGATCAGACATATTGTAATTGTTGTAAATTAGCGCTGATATGTCTGATTTGGGATACAGTTTTAAGGGGTTCTAAATTTGCAAACTTAATAATTAAATGTATTTTCTAACTTACTTAAATATAGTACTTAATACGAATTTGCAATAAAAATTTAGGTGTAGACACGTTTTACTTACTTTGTTTAAAAACCGGCCAAGTGCGAGTCGGACTCGCGTGCGAAGGGTTCCGTACCATTATCTATAAAAACGACAAAAAAGTCACGTTTGTTGTATGGAAGCCCCTTAAATATTTATTGTATTCTGTTTTTTAGTATTTGTTGTTATAGCGGCAACAGAAATACATCAACTGTGAAAATTTCAACTCTCTAACTATCACGTTCATGAGATACAGCCTGATGACAGACGGACAGACGGACAGAAGGACAGATAGACAGCGGAGCCTTAGTAATAGGGTCCCGTTTTAGCCTTTGGGTATGAACCCTAAAAAGTAGGAACTGTTTCCATTGTAAGTAAACTGTAGGTAAGTAGTTATTGCTCAGACTATTTTACCAAAACTTGTATTTATTCATCAACAGAGGTACCTAGTCAATCGGACATGAGACATGTGACGACACTTACACTTTTTTAATCAAATTCTGCGAACTGCGAGCGACCTGGTGTATTGACGTGGTTACTCGCCTTGAACGCTAAGGGTTCGAATCCCGGCTTAGGTAAACTCAGTATTATGTATGATCCCATTTTGATCGAACAGGTTTTTTACACCTTGTTTTTACAGTCAAATGCCGTTAAAATACTAAGCCCTAGTTGCACCATCTTACTTTAACTTTAACAAACGTCAAAAGTCTGTCAAACTCCATACAAATACACCGGCTATAGTAATAGTTATGGTTAAAGTTAAGGTGATGCAACCCAACCTAAGTTTATCACACAGCGATGCACAATGTTTACGCGTAGCCCGGGCTCGCGGCTAGCGGCGCGCGACCTTGACCCCGCGCGACGCACGAAAGCGGCCGCCCTGCGAGGCACGTTACACGTACTAGAGTGTTTTAGACTTGTGGTGTAGCTGGCAGTTTACAAGAAAACAAAAAAAAATCGGAGTAAGGCATAAAAACGTCGAAGACAATGGGTTCTGTAGGTTATTTGGATTCGAAGAGAATGTATTTACATCTGGGCCCTAACCATGAACTGTTAAAACAATCACAAATCTGTCAAACATTATCATTTCTGTCAAATTTTGTATGAAATGACGTACCATAATTGGCAGATTTGACAACTTAGAGATTGTTTTAAGAGTTCATGGTTATGGCCCTGTGGTGTAGTTGGCAGTTGACAAGAAAATAAACAGTTAAAAAATACAGTTGAAAAAAGGTCTAAAAGAATAATTGTCGTCTGTAGCAAATTTGCCATAGGGATTATGAGTTGCCTGGTTAGAGTTAGGAAGAGGATTTAGTTGGCATATTAATATTATTATGAGGCAGTCAATTTACATTTATATAGCATGATGCATTAAAAAATGTCTCCAGGCGAAACAATGAATCCATTGAGCGTCTTGTCATACAGGGCAGAGTAGAGGGCACTAGACCACGCGGAAGATCCCCCATGCGATGGACCGACCAAATCAAATCCGCAGTTGGCGATCCATTTTATGAGTGTTCCAGAAATACCAAATGTCGCTATAAGTGGAGGGAAATCGTGAAGCGCATAACATCGGCCTCTAAGCTTGGCACACGATGACCACGACCGCTCTGACAAGAGTGTCAGGAACAAGAAGATAAAAAAAATAAATAGGTACGTTCAATTGTCACGGTAATCTCGAAAACAAAAGAGAACCGAGTCCAGTGAGCACTCCGACATCGTACCAACCGACGTATCACCCAAAAAGAGAGGTGATAGGAGATCTATTTTCAACCGACGAAAAAAACGGAGGAGGTTCTAGGAGTACCAAATCAGTTCTTTTTAAAATAAAGATTTTGACTTTGACTTTGGAGTCGGTGCGAATGAACACATTTTAACTCACAATGGCTGGCACCGATTCCAAAAAGAGCTGATTAGGTATACTTACATTAGTTAAGGAACTTAGTTATTAAGGTTAAATAAAAAAAGTTTATTATTTTTTGCTTTTCAGTTTTTCGGCGGTTTAATTTTTTTGTTAAAAAGCTTTTTAAGTTCAAATTTACACAGGAATCCTTTATGATTCCTGTGTAAATTTATTTATTGGTTATTTATAACCAATGGTAATAAATGTATTTTGTAACCTAAGGATGCTCACTCGCGTTACAGATTCTCGCCGTCTGCTGTATATGCAGGATCTTCTAGGAATTTACAGCAGTTAGCTTGGATATAAGTATATTTCTTATGTTTAACTAAATGTATCACATGACATTGATACAACATGGTTTTTCCTATTTTAAGACTGCTGTTCTTGGACAGGGAACCGATTAAGGTACTGCGGGGTTACCATGAACACTTAAAACAATCTCAAATGCCAATCTGTTACGTCATTATCGTACGAAATTTGACAGATTTGAGACTGTTTTAAGAGTTCATGGTTACCCAACAGATGTATATTGTTATGATAACTAACTATAAAGTATCAAAGTACCTAAGTTAACTATTTCTTGATTCTGTTTTTCTGTTACTTCATTTTACTAAGATTTTAGGTAATATGTTTTCACACGTTTTCATACAAATGAAGAATTCATAACATTTGATTGGTACATATCGTAGCTACCTTACCTAAATATGTTGTAAATAATAATTACTTACTAGAAAATGTGTACCACCCTCTCTCGAGTCTAGAATGCATCTGCACTTTCACAACAAACCGGTTCTCAGTCAAATTGGTGTATTATTAACAACTCACTATTTATTTTATTTTAAATAACACAACTGGTAGCAACAACACTAAAAAAGGTCGTTTTTTAACTTGTCTAAGACAAGATCATTATTCCAACAATCACAAAACACCACTGATTCACAAAGTTGATACAGATGCAACAATCACCAGCGTTCGCATAAGCGTTCCAAATTTAAAATGTAAGTAAGCAAGCAAAAATATTATTTTAGCACCTTCTTCATTCATTTGGTTTTGATTTGAATTTCGAACACTACAAAATTTCGAACATAGACATTAATTCTGTCCAAGAAGTGCGTTTCATTACTCGTTGTCTTTCATTTTCCTTTGCGAAAAGTTTATCTACTGAAAAGTGAACTTAGAAAATGCTTGAAAATATTCATCAACATTGTTTAAATTATATTATATGTTGGAAGTTATAAGTAAATATTACTTGTATTTGAAATATGGTTAAATAATAATTTTATTTTGGTTAGTTATATATGCAAGTTTGGGTACTTTGAAATTGTAACTTACAGTAAGAAATGTAAGGATACTGCTCTGTCTTTTTAGTTTTTTATTAACATTGCATGTGGTGCAAGAACTGAAGCAGTAACAATTTACACCTGTATTAGTATTTAAGCTATGGGTCGTCTACACCCACCTATTAAGATTCATCTCAACAAATAAATTGCTAAAATAAACCCAATTAGACAACTATTTATAGAACTTAAATATTATGCATAATTTTTAATCACATAATATATCCAATGGGACGTTCTGGGAATCAAACTCATGGGTGCGGGGCAAAACTGCAACTACTGACACATATATACATTTAATTATTATTATTATTTTTTTATTATTTTTTGTTTGGAATAACAAACAATTACGCAATAATGCTTAATACTACTACATTAATATTAGAAAAACTTTTATAATTACGGAACCAGCACTATTATTCTCAAAATAATATTAGAACAATAAGTAGTTATTAAGTATTAGAATAGTTTGTTACGGGATTGCTACCATGTACCTTATTTTTGAGTTACGGTACGGAGTTACTCCGTGATCATGGCGCTTGCAACAGTGCCGAAATATCGGGAACTCAAAAATAAGGTACATGGTAGCAATCCCGTAACAAAGTATTCTAATGTTAGTGACCATGAAAGTTTAAAACAATATAAGTTATTAAGTAATTATGATAATATTTTAATTGTAAAGACAACACACAAAAGAAAAAGCACCAAAAGCTTCTATGTTCATACATCATTTAGAATCAATCTTATCACAATGATAGACACACTCGCCAATGATTGTTTAGTTTAATGAAACTTGACTTGGCTAATGAGCCAAGTTTCATTATTTTATCTGTTTGAAGACACGGGTACGATTTTGTTTTACATCTGGCCCATATCTTTTATGGGAAACATAAACCATCCCAGAACTATGACCGTTAAATAGAATGCACTCTCTGTACCTACTGATGACGATTTCATAATATGTTAGATGTATACTTATTAAACAAAACAAAAACGTTGTTTAAATAAGCAATAATATTGGAGCTTAGTAAGACGAGCAGTCGCCTTGATATCGTAGAGGTAAAGGTTCGATTCCCACTTGAGGCCTTTAACTTTTAGGTGTATCTGATAGTGCTTATCTTTAAAATTATAAAATAATAATTGTCACTAGCTTTTGAATTTTAAGCTTTCAGTTTCAGATTAATAATATTCAGGACTTTCAATGTATTAAATCATATTTTTCTATGCGGGATTTGCTTATTAATATGCATTTTCGGTTTTGTTGAAATCGATTCAGGATATTCGAAACCAATAAATAACAATAACATATTACTCAGCAGTATCAAAATCAAATCAAAATCCAAAACACTTATTGAGCCATCCGCAAATACAAAAATTACATTGTATAAAGGTACTTCAACTAAAATGAAGTATGGGCAGGATACTGGTTTTTTAACTGTTTTTCAACCTTTGTCTACGATGAGACTGCCCTTTTTGATTAGTTAGTATTTTAGCTAAATGCCAGTTATCACGTGTGCGGGTTTGTGATTATACAATTGAATGGCTTTACGTACGTCTTTGTACAATTGCGTGGTTTATAGTGGACCTCGTAAACTCAGCCGGGCGCGGGAAGCGACCTCGAAGGCACATTTCACAACACATCATAACGCTTTCTTAGTTTCTGTGTTTTTGTCGGTCGAATGTTGATAATCTACATGACTTCAACTTGACCATGCAATATTGGCACTCAATTATATCCCCATCCTTGGCGGTAACCACGAACTCTTAAAACAATCTCAAATCTGTCAAACAATCTCAAATCTGTCAAACATACTCAAATCTGTGAAATTTTGTAAGTAATGACGTACCAAAATTTACAGATTTGACAGCTTTGAGATTGTTTTAAGAGTTCATGGTTACCCCGCTTATCTAAATTACAGTTATGGTATAATTGACGTTAAACATCACAATAAAGTTCAAGTAATGGTTTGTGTTTTTGGGATTCAAAATGCTTTGTTAAATTTCATATTTAAGTAGGTAGGTACAGTTGATTAAAAGCCAATAAGGATCTTGGATTTAGACTATTGCTTATTATGTTTTTGGATTGTATGAGTTGCAATTTTAGAGCTTCAACCATTGTTTTATTGAAAAGATATTTACTTTGATAACTTCGACGACCTCCGTAGCCGAGAGGCGAGCACGCCGGACTTTAAATGGCGCCGCCTCTCTTAGGTTCCGGGTTCGATCCCCGGTCAGGTCAATGTAGAAAACAAACTCTTCTGTATTTGCTCGGGTCTGGGTGTTGTGGTACCATTGTTGTTTCTGATTTCTATAACACAAGTGCTTTAGCAACTTACCTTAGGATCAGAGCAATGTATGTGATGATGTCCAAAAAACAACAACAACAACATTCTATGATTTGGTATATTGTATATCGATAAATAGGTCATCTGTCATGCACTTACGTCCCAAAATGAAGATTATAGCCCTACTAACGCTTCAGGGACTAGATATCGGTTGGTGATGTGGTAAAGAGACTTCTTGCGCCTTGCTATCTCATTCTATTGTCAACCACACCCTTGTAATTTAGTATTTTTCTTGAATAGTTCAATTAAATTCGTCTTTATCTAGTTAAAAGCTAGGTTCTTATTTAAAACGCAGATATATGAGTAGATCATTGATATACGGCGTCGCTAGTTCACCCGCGAGCCGGAAGCGGCGGCTGCCTTATCGAGCGCCCCTCCCCCCGCCGCCCGCGCGAATTTACAATGTCCGCCCGCCCCACGCCACTCCGCCCGCCACCACGCCGCCGAGAAAACTCCTCCAAAACCGTACAACGAATTTCAACCTTCGTCTATCAAACATAAAGTGCGTTTCAGTTTGGAGTGAGATCACAAGAGTGTGTGTGAGCGTAAGATTTTCTCGCCTGGAAATTCTAATGCGCCGCGCGACTGTGATAAAAAATGAGCGGCCCGGGAAACGTGAATACATTACCGAGTGAGACGGCTAGCTCGCCCCCGCCCCGCCGCTATGTGTTTTACACTACTTTATATTTCGACTTCGTCTGAAAAGGGAGAGCGTTATGTACTTTACGCCTGTTAAATATGTATCCTAGAGCCGCACCCCTTGCCTGAAAGTACGGCTTCATTGCACGATTTCATTTTAGTATGTTCAATTTTTAACAGGGTACTTATGTATTGGACTGTGTTGTAACTGTTTTATGGGCTAGTTAAACTAACATGGTAAGCTTAAGCAGCGTTCGTGTTTGGTCATTATTAATGGTCTGGTCACATCCTCTCCTAAAGAGTTCATTTAGTTGATTGCATTGGGTTTACTTTTATTGATTTAAACAACAATATTCGAAATGATAGGATTGTCAATTAATCGTAGCCTATAATCATCTAGTATATTGAAATGATTGTATTTAACCTAGTCTCAAAACTTTATAATAATGTATAAAGAAATCACAGACTCAGCTATGAATTCGACGACCTCTGTAGCCGAGAGACAAGTACGCTGGACTAATATGGCGTCGCCATCTCTGAGGTTCCGGGTGCGATCCCCGGTCGGTTCAATGTAGAAAATAACTTTTCTATATTGTCTCGGATCTGGGTGTTGAGGTACCGTCGTTCTTTTTGATTTCCATAACACAAGTGCATTAGCTACTTATCTTAAAATCAGAGCAATGTATGTGATGTTTTCCAATATTTATGTTTTCATATTTATTTAGAATCTAAAAAAAATATTGATGTTTTGACTTGATTGTCAAAAACTTGAACGTGTACTTGATTGATTAACTTTTAAGTGGTTTGCTGGTTTAAATACATCTGCTATCAGCGAATAATTTAGGTAGGTAGGTATAAATAAAAGACAATTTGATCTGCTTAAATATTATAAAGCTTGTTTCAGTCATATTATGAGTATTTCCTTGAGAAATTATTAACTACTAAAGCACTAAGTCTCTGACATCACGTGCAGTTCTCGTTAAGATCTTAATAGCTACCGTCGGAAGCCGCAATCAATCAGGTGGACAGATGCTGAACATGTTATTTATCTACTCTACGTAAACAAGAAAAAAACCATTTGAGTTCTTAATGATAGATCAGTTGAAGCGTATTAAAAAACGGTTGTCAGTAGCAATAGCGAGCAGTTAATTCCTCTGCATTACAAATACCGGAACAGAACAATAAACACGCGGCTACCTGAACTATCAATGACGCATTAAGTGAGTAATTATCTTAGGGGCACCTTAGATTATACAGGTGTTAGATATAATAAAGTGTGGGAATCTAACAGCTAATTTGTTCCGGCAGGCGTTAGAAGCCGGCCGCGGCAAAAACGCGCGCGACATAGGGGCGTTTTTACGCGCGTTTTTGCGTCTAACGCTAGCACCTGGAAGGGTTAGACACGTGACACACGTTTTTTTTGCCGCACGCGACGTGTTTTGGGTTGAGCGTTGATTTATGGCGTCTTTAAGAGAGCAATAAAGGGGTGAGCGAGGCTAAGCAAGTGTTTTGGTTGTGCCAAGGGATTACTTAAAAAAGATTCCGATGAATTAAGAATCTTTTTGAAGTCAGTTGTTAGCCGATTAACAAAAACAGTATTAAAATCTGACTATGATTTGGCGATATTTTTAAAAATCATTTACATAATTATATTCAAATGTTATTTTGTTATTAAGTGACACGCAATAAATGATTTAAATTTGAATTTAAACAGCACATCTTTTATTGTTTAACGCCGGTACATTTCCACTATGGCGCGACACGACAGGAAAGGTAATTTCATATAATGACAAATCATTTAATACAGCAAAAGTAGGATCTTTTGTCTTATCTTTTTGTCGTCTTTTACGTCGCAGTCAGTAAACACACTCTTAAAATTGGTGTTTATTTTTACAGCCCTTACTGCCTATATGAAATTTGACAATGGGAGCAGAGCTTAGCCGAGCTCTAAACAGTACCAAAATAATGTTATTTTTACGTAAAACTTTATACAGAGAGTAAGCAAACCAAAGCAGTATCGTCGTTACAGCCACGGTCCCGGGATAGTTATAGACTGTGAAACCTATTTTTAAGTTGAAAGTAAAATAATGTATCGTTTTTGCAGAGACGGCGCGAGGTCCCGACATGGCTGGAGTACCCCTCGTCCCGGCTGCAGCGGCTGCTGCAGTCTGCTTGCCGCGCGCCCCAGCCCCGGCCCACCGTCATCACAGGTACCTTAGTTCCACTCATTATCATCATCTTCATCTGAACATAGACCTCCCCCAATGACTTCTAGATTGGCCGGTCAGAAGCGGCCTGCATCCAGCGTCGTACTGCAACCTTTACCAGGTCGTCATTCATTCGGAACCTTTCTGCCCCATCAGCCGTCTGTTCTACGTGCTATGTTCCCCACCCACTGCCACTTTAGCTTGTGGGATATGTAAGCGACTTTTGTTTGTTCACGGATCACCTCATTTCTGATTTGATGTTACAAAGAAACACCGATCATAGCCAAAGGGCTATGATGGAAAGCCATAGCGCGCTGTGCAACTTTGAGCTTCCTTATTCATGGGTCTTACCCATATGCCACGTTTCTGTACCGTAGTCATCACTGGTAACACTCACTGGTTGTAGACCTTCGTCTTTCGGCATAATTCAGGCGGTCGCACCTTCAGATAATATCAGGTAGAGAACAATTGAATTGGATTGAGACAATACGAATAACGGCTCTGTAAGTAATTTTTTGTAGTTTGCCTCCGTCACATCAGTGTGTTTTGACTTTTTATCATTACGGAAAGGCAGGTTTCCTCACGATGAATTTTTTTACTGCTAGGCAGCAATATTTAAAAATAACTGTCTTTTTAAGTGTTAGATTGTGGTGATGAGAGCTGGGAATCGAACACGTGTCCTCAGTAATGTTGCGGCTTTTTACTGGGTTAATATAAAAATTATGATTGTACTTATAATTGAACAGCCATTCGATGATTTAACGCCTATAAACCAATAAAAATACATTACTGTATTTTAAATGCTGTCTTACCATCTAAAAATCTGCAAGTTTTTAATTAGTAAATCTTTATCCCTTACGATCAGATGATTTTGATGTCTAATTCAGACATAAAAAGGCAAAAACTAGATGCAACCTTAAAACTAAACTCATTACAACATCAACAGTTACCTAAACTAAATTTATTACATATTTATAAGCAGCATCAAATTTTATGCGTTAATTAATAAACATGCTGACGGCAATGTTCATTAAAGTTAACAGCCTTCTTTATAGTTGTTATAAAATTTGTTCTGATAAAAAATATTTTGTAAGATAGGTAGTTGTAGTAAAATTACGTTGTAAAGTAGTTTAGCGTTTTTGCTATCGACCAGTGTGTTCTTACGATGGTCGGACAGATCAAGCAAGTGTCAGGAATAACAAATGTTACTTCAGTGACACGTGCATACACGTGTCTGCGTGTGTGTGAGTGTGTGTGCGTGTGTGTGCGCTCATTGTGTCGCACAGGTGGCGCGCATCGGAAGCACACTTACGTTTTTGTCACCTCAAAATGTGGCCTTGCCTCGCATTAGCTCGGTTGAGCCTCGGACTTACATTCGTATGCAACAGGCCCACTGATTAGACTTAATTGTCAACGAAATGATTTTCTTGAGCAGGATAAGTATTGTTTAATTGAAGTAACCAATTATGGACTTTTATTGCAAGGATATCCTGAACGTTATTCCTTATCGAGTTTCATGGTTAAGTTGAGCTAAAATCTTAGGAATTGCTATTAATGATCTGTGCTAAAGCCGGGTCGAGACAAAACACATTGAGTCATGGTTATGAAAACTCATAGTAGAAGGTTTAGGTAGGCCAATTTTAAAGTTGCTAACATTTTAATAAAGAGAAGGACAGCTACAAAAACAAAAGTTTATACTGGTAAATGTAAACTGAATTAATTGGCAAAGAAAAGGATCTTTTCTGACAATAAAAGCTTTGTTTAACGTTTATGTCTCACTTAAAACTGGCTGATCTTAATTCGAATGTTTCATCACATACTCCATTGAAATCTTTAAAAGGCCTACTAAGTAGAGCTAAATGGAGCTACTTAAAAGGCGTACCTACCTCGGAGAGGGTACGATAATTGTGGTTCGGAGTAGCGGCCCCACGCAGGGGGCCATTCCGGGAATCCTTGCCCCCCCAGCACCGGGGCTCCTTTCGCGGCGCGGGACACCCTCGCTAATGAAAATGAGTCAGTTCTCAACTTAATGAAGTGTTAATTGATCATGTCAACTTAGTATTCTTTAATTTTTAGTACATTGTTCACTCATACGTACATGTATGCATTGAATTTATAAAACAGAACGATTTGAATTGTCTTTGAATAAAGGTTTCCACAGCTTTTGATGACGAAGAGAATATGTTACTCGTAGCATTAAATTTTATTAATCGTTTCGCTATCACGCAATCAAAATTTTGTGATTAAATCTGCCACTTGATGGAATAGTTAAAGTCAATGATGGCGTTGCAGTATGATAGTAAAAAAGCAATTTACGTAAAGAAAATTAGCAGACCGTAAGTTAGTAGTTAATTTTCAACATTTAAATTATTATCATTACAAAATTATTTTCGGAAACTTTCTACTAAGTTTACCGTCGATTTACATTTACGATAACCATTTACATTTGAACAAAATTATTGAAGATTAAGTTACAGAAATATGTAGAGTTGCAAAAAGTTGAAGCAAAGTTTTCACTGTCTCATAAACTACAACAAGTCCTGTATAGATCTACCGTAATGCTGGGTGCCCTGTATCTGCCTCCTAAGGAAGTGGTGTCTATTGCGATTTGTAACAAAATGTAACATCTTACAAATTGTCAATATATTATTTTTGATAAATAAACGAGTCTGTTAAACGGTCAAATCGTACCCTGTGCCAACCACATGTCGCAGAAGGGGTCGTTCTACCAGTAGGCTATAACTTTAAATTGGCACACGGTGTTGTCCGAGGTGCGTCGGCGCGGGCGCTGCACCAGCCGGTGCCTGCGCCCGCGCACCCGCACCCTGATAAATGATTGAACACATCTGACGCTGTTGGGGGATCTAGAGCAATGCTGGAAGGGACAGTTGATCAATATTTCCATAAAAATCTTAGGGTACAAAACAATTTAGTAGTAAAATTGTGACAAAGCAAAGAAAGTAAAACAGAGGATGTTATGTTTTCATTTTATGTAGAAATGAAGTCATTTCTATTTTAAGAATTATGCATGATGATAATGATGTACTTGAAGTTCTACAGAAATGAAAGCCACACCTAAGTTATTAAAATTGAAACTCTGTGTTGGAACCACAAATTATCAGCTGATTTTCTCTGCGCTGAGATTTCTAACTTTATGTTTTCTATCGTGATGTTTAGAAATGCTGTGTTTTTCTTTTGAGAACTTCTTTAGGCGAAAAAATATGAGCACGGGTCTAGAGGTGTCTCTTCATGCAGCCCTAGATCCGCGATATTGAAAATCTGTTGTGATAAATCTGCATGCGTCGGAGTCGGAGTGGCGGGGTGACGCGTGCGCGGGTGTGGGGGGGCTGGTGATCACCAGGTGCGGGGGCGGCAGATGTCGCGGCTCGTGACGTCAGTGACCCATATCTCACACCTTTGTGAGCGCAACACCACATTATAAACCTTATTACCAAGCCATAAGGCCCCACATTCTAGCTGTAGACCCTCCGCTAATGACCGACGTGGCGCGGGTCAAACGACACTCGACACACAATGCCTTTGTCGAATCCCGATTGAACTGAAAGGAATTGACAAAACTATTGAACGTGACGTTGAAATTAAATATTTTGTTGTGATAGAAATCCCCCTCTGAATGACTGGCTTAATGGAATAGCGAAAACAATAGTTTATTGAAAAAAATGCTTGCTAACTGTAAGGTAATAGCATCATTTTTGAAAATTTAATCATTTTAGTTCTTCGAAATAGTTATATGCAGATATTTATAAACACTACAAAGATTGAGTTGTAATCAGTAGTAGTGAAATGCCAACACAAAATTATTATTTTTACTTAGTAAAGCGAAACTTGTAAGAATGAATACCCATTAATTTCATGCTTAGTAGTTATGGTATAACGAAACAAAACCATTACTGTGTATGGTAACTTACTTCCCATAACTGAGTTGAATTCATATTTCATTTATTTAATGTCTGCAGGTGTTGCCAGTATCTCTCAATCAAGAATTGAATCATCAGAATCACCTATTGTTCTTAGCTCTAGCATATTAAGCTATTGAATGTAATCGGTACTCGTTCTTACAGTTAGTAAGATAATGTTTTGTGGATACCTATTTGTCGACATCATTATTAATTTCGCTAGATAACCCTATGGGGATTCTTGTTTGTCTTAAGATCAAAGTCTCGGTACTATTGTTAAACTTAGAAACACGAGATCACGGATAAAATTGGATAAAATTAACACCAAGGAGCCTAAGCACGAATAATAAACAGTACTTAGATACTTGTTGTTGTTTTAACACACGTTACTTTTGTTAAATTCACTTGTCAATAACAATAATCAAATCTTGTAAAGTTTTATAAAACCTACTTCTTTCTTACTGACGTTAAAATTTGCAATTTAACTAATCTGAAATTAGGATGACAATTTATAGAGTTCTACGGATGATGGAGCCAGGAGGTGATTAGTGAAACTCTTCCAAATCTTGTTTGCGCTTTTTGATTCGTTTTAACGATTTAGTACACACAAAAGTGTCTTTTATTATAGTTTTAAAAACTATGATACTTAAAAAAACAAACTAATTACAGAATAAACAATACGAAAATTAAGTAATCCTGTCTAATAATTTCACTTTTAGCCTCTAGAAGTCTCAGAAATCACAATAAACTTTATTATAGTGCTGTCGAAATGTTAACGTGATTCGACAAAGCTAAGGAAAATTAACTATTATTAAAAGTATTCCTAATATTGATGAAAACGTTTAATTATGATACACATTAAGTGCGGTAATGCACAAAGTGCAACTTCATAATATAAAAAATATTAATAATATTTAATCCAAGCTTGGCTTCAAATCAAATTCACGGCTGCGCCCGCATCGCACCCCAGTATGTAAATAATATTGCTGGTTTCACATTTTGTCGTTAAATTCGAGATTTTTCGGAATGGAAAGTACTTAGCATGTTTGGGGTAACATAAATATTGGTAAAAGATTTATTTATATTAAGTAAAGTAGATCCAGCGTTTCTATCTAAATAAAAACAAACTTTAATATTAGTATAGATATGATCCCCATATACATCGTTCAGCGGGAGCTTTGAGATTGTTTTAAGAGTTCATGGTTAACTCTTAAAACAATCTCAAAGCTGTCAAATCTGTCAATTTTGGTATGTCATTTCATACAAAATTTGACAGATTTGATAATGTTTGACAGATTTGAGATTGTTTTAAGAGTTCGTGGTTACCGCCTAGAAATGCTAAGAGCAAGTGACAAACGCTATCGACAAAAAACATTGTATGTGTTATTAACCTAATGTGATCAACAACGCCGTCTCTATACTCTTGGCCGTGAACTCTAAAGTGGCATGTCCTGTCTAAAGCCCAACCTGTTCGCACAAGGGCGTGACATTTGCCCCGGTGTACCGCTACCTGCACTGCTGTTAAGGATCTGCTTTCTAGTCGCAAGTGCGTGCCCCTTAGGGCGCTCGAGCCGTCTTTGTGTGTCTTGACAAGTTGTCGGTTTAGCCACACTGACAACCCGAACAAAATATCTAACAGGTGATACGATATTTACATTTCAAAGAATACTAGTATCACTTACATAATTTAAGAGTAATTGTAAATTTTTGTTTTTATCAATTCCATGCAAGGTTTAATTGAAGATAATAACACTTGAAAAAAATCATCGACCTCAGGTGGGACTCGAACCCACGTCCCATCGCATACCGGGCGAGTGCTTTGACCACTAAGCTACCGAGGACGTCACGTGACAAAATGAAATTCCTCAAGTGTTTTTTCTCGCTGTCAAAGCCAGCGTATTCTGATCAATGTTGTAGCTATATGTATAGCTGAGTAGTATACTACCGTCAACACCCTATAGAAATATTTTTACAAATATTTGACTATTGGTTAAGATCAGAAATGCTTAAACATTGTAAATTTTTGTTTTTAGCAATTCCATGCAAGGTTTAATTGAAGATAAATAACACTTGAAAAAAAAATGCGATGGGACGTGGGTTCGAGTCCCACCTGAGGTCGATGATTTTTTTTTTCAAGTGTTATTTATCTTAAGAGTTATTGTATACCTACCCTATTCTACCTGGGGAACTGACAACCTAGTCTGGGTTGCGAAAAGCCACTGGATGCAAACAGCTCAGAGCCCTATGGGGAGATGCTGGAGTTCTATGGGGAGGCCTAAGTTCAACAGCGGACTTTCAAAGTCGATGATGATGATGGTGACCTGTTTTTGAAAGTATCTGTAGATGGATGCCGTGTTTGATTGCTTCTTGATGTAATATTTGAACTTTCATTTACTTTAGAATAGTTTGTAACACACTATTCTAATGTTAGTGACCATGAAAGTTTAAAACAATTTCATGTACTTCATATTAAAAGATTATTACTGACTTACAGTTTATATACGTCCAAATGAATCAGCGCTAATGATATGTAACTTAAGCTTAAATGCTCGTGCTAATCACACAAACATTTGCCTCTTGCAAGGTTCAAACCCACTACCTGTTGGCTTTGCAAGTAACCGCCTGGTCTTGTAAAGAGCGCGAACAACGAAGCAGTAGTTAAATGAATGGCATTTATCATTTTACAAATAAATAAATATTGAACAACATCACATACATTGCTCTTATCCTAAGGTAAGTTGCTAAAACACTTGTTGCAAATCAGAAACAACGACGGTACCACAACACCCAGACCCGAGCCAATATAGAAAAGTTCATTTTCTACACTGACCCGACCGGGAATCGAACCTGGTACCTCAGAGATGGCGGCGCCATTTAAAGTCCGGCATGCTCGCCTCTCGGCTACGGAGGTCGTCAAATAATATTACTGTTAGTTACTTTATTATTATTATTTTATTCAGAAATTAAATTATATTTTCACAACTTCAGACTGCCTAGCCTAGCAGACCCTAGCTAAAGCCAATTTGAAAAAGATCGGTTTTTGAATTGGCCTGAAACGTGAATCAATTTTGGAACTCTTTACGTTCCCTGTCACTAGTCCAGTGGCGGGCATTAGTTCTATTTCGAGGTAGGCAGTGGGTACTAACTTAGACGTTATATAGATGAAAATCAGTGGTTTTCATCAATGAAACAAATTTTTAAGTACCTACTGCCTACCTTATTACATTTACCAGGTAGGCACCGCCTTATTGCCTATATGCACCGCACGCCCCTGCACTAGTCACATCGACAGCATTGGGGGAGGCCTATGTCCAGCAGTGGGCTGAGGTGAATTGTAGCCTGCGGGGTCATAACCATGAACTCTTAAAACAATCTGAATTCTGTAAATTTCGAACGTCATTACGTACGAAATTTGACAGATTTGACCAGATTTGACAGATTTGAGATTGTTCCCCCCTTGAACAACCCCCTGGGATTTTACCTAGAGACTCTAAATCCGAACACGCCTGATTATCGTGTCCTCACTTGATATCAGTTAAAATATAAGCCATCTCGCTTAATTTGTTATAATTTATTTAATTTTTTATCAACGAATGTCGCTCTATCTTGACATGCTATAATGCATATTTAATAGTATCACGTTTGCAGATTATTTGTGGCAAGTAAGTATTATGTTACACATTTAAATTATTAGTCTGTGTCTTTGCAGTGAAATTATAATATATCATCATTAAAAGCAACTGCCATCGACGTGCAAAAAAAGGTGAGAAGAACCGTATTATTTTATATAAATGACACAATGAAGTAGTATTACTATCATCATATTGTTGATATTACGTTTTAATTGTTGTATGATATTTTTTATTATTATTTAAAGTTTGTCAACTATTGATACAATAAATCATAAGTTATAGATCTAGCCAAGTAAAGTGCTCTATCGTTTTGAAAAAAGTTATAAGTTTCACAAAACTTTCGTAGAAAATCTTAAAATAAAATAAACTTAAATTAATGTTGATAATTAAAAAAACTAGTTTTCTGGTTGGATGGTGGCAGTTCAACATTTTAATCATCTAGCTAGTCGAATGATTCTAGAAAGTGCCTAAATATCATATTGTTACAGGTTGTACAATTTATTCTACATATTTACAGACAAGCACAGATGATTTTAAAGGAAAATAAAAATGCAAGGAATATTACTACTTACCTTAGGATCAGACCAATGTTTGTGATGTTGTCCAATATTTATTTATTTATTTATATAGAATGCCAGCTGAGTTAAGGTAGGTACTACCTATATTGACTGATGTGACAAAGTTAATATTATATCCTCATGTATTGTAAATTAGACAGAGTGACTGTTTCCACATTTTCTGCCACTCCTGAGTTCCAGACAATTATAGTCTATGATCCTACGCTTTTATTCATAATTTGGTTACCAAATTTTTCGTTTTGGAACATAACTAGTCTTTTTTTTAATAACAAGAGAAATAATAAATACTCAATATTGTAAAAAAAAGTGCTGTAAGCTCTTTGCCCTCTTATTGGATCAAGCATTTTAGAAAATGCAACTACTTTACGAAATCACATCGTAAAATAAAGTGCAAGTCTAAAGATAAATAAAATACAATAGTAATCTTAATTGTACGTGACAGGTGACATGTATTTAGTATGATGATGATGATTTTTTTTTATAGAATACGACTCTGCTGAGTTCTCATAGAATTTGGTTGATGTCACTATAAAATAAGATAATACAAAGTTTCGAAGCCGACAAAGACATTGTCAACATATCTCTCGGAGCAGGTGATGGCCGGTTCGCTATTTTTATATTTTATGTTTTAACAGTAATGAACCAAAGAAAATAAAATAATTTATATGCGATGATATACAATGTATAGTTTAATTAGTCTCACAATATTTTTGGGAAATATGGAAGTTGCAATAACGAACAAGTTCAAATTATAAATAAGGCATCATGATTTTTGATAATATATTATTGTATTATTTTTAGTAATGACTTTGTAATGTTGTACAATTAATAGAATTAATCTGATTTGTTGGTTCGAGTTTTGGCATGAACGAGTTTTTCGATGTCTTCTGTCAATCAAAATTGTTAAAAAATAAATTCATAAAGAGATGTTTGTTTTGACTAATTTTAATTAACGAGATGTACAAACTATTCTTGTCAGAACTCTACATTTAGTATTTTTGGCAAATAAATGGAAAAGTGCGTTGTATTTCGTAGCGATGTCAATGTATTAATTAGTTTTCGGACGAGGCTGCGCGGGTTCAAGTTCAGCGCGGGTCGATGACCCCGCAGCCCCAGCCTCGTCTGCTCTGCCAAATGCTCTACACACAGGGATAACTATATTTAGCATAACGTAACAAACACAACAACAACAGAAACTTTTTAGTAAATCAATATCGTCTCAGCAATAAAAGTGTTAATGTCTGGAAAAGTTTGAAAACGCTTTTTCTTTAATAGCGAAAAAACTCCTAAACATAAAGCAACTAAAATTCTTTCACAGGACGCATTAGTGTCCTTTAAATCGAAGTCCGATTCATTCCTCAGCCCTCAAAAGGATACGAAGCGGTCCGCTCCTGCCATTCAGTGGAACTTTTTGTGGCATTTCAAGTTTCGGACGCTACGGCTGCGGCTGAAACGGTCGCACGGCCGCGGCCACCTCGCTCCGTATGTAAAACGGCCGTAGGAAAATCCATAACGGCACGCGGAAAACCCTTTTAATATACGGCACGTAAATAAGAGTATACGCGGGCGGGCGCGGGCGCGGGAGGGGGAGCGCGCTGCGATTGGCGGAGAAGCGCGCCCCGCCCCCGCCCGCGCCGAAAAAAAACCTCGGAAAAAAGCGGCGGTAGCGCGGCAGTGTCTCACGGACGCGCTCGGTGGGCGGACGCTCGCACCGGAGAGACGGCGCGACCCACGACCGGCGGCCGCGGCCGCGCCATGCCCGCGCTGGCTCTGCGCGACCAGCCGCTCGACTGCTCGATGCGCTTGCGCGACCTGCCCGCCTGGCCTCCGCCACCGCGCCTGCCGCTGCTCCAGGACCGCCACGGTCAGTAGAAGACGAGTGCTCTGGTTCTACGTGCACGAGTGTCTTGTGATTATGTGCAAAACTTCCACCGACGCCGGCGCCCGAGGAGCGGCCGAGCCCGCAGCGACTCGGCCGGACGGTTTGTCATTCACAGTGTTCGCCCCGAAGTTGTTGACAAACAGTGATTCGGAAAATCTGCCCGAGAAATCCCATTGACAAAGTTAATGCGGCCGGCTCGCGAGCTCGATCCCGTTCTTTATCATGCGACCCTCCACGTGCGCTGCCCGTCTCAGGGGTCAGATTTGGGAGTTTATTGTTATCCCTCGTAACCCCAATGCGCGTTACTTATACAAATTCGACCCGCAATGTCTGTCAACAAGTTTAAAATATGGCATCACCTCCCTCTGTTTTGACTTGACCACCTCATGTAGGCCCATTTTGTAAAGCCATTTGACGCATTATATTCCCACTAAAATGTAATAAAAGTGTTTTGGCACTCAACAATCATGAAACAAAACATACGTATCGTTAATATTTTTACTATATAACAAATATTTCTATTAATAAAATGAATATGTTCATGTTAATTTGAGTAGTATTTGTATTTTATTTGCTTAGGTAAATTATTCATAGAGAATATTTATTAGAATGCAGTAAGCAAATATAAATTAATTAGTGTTTACGTTTCTCATTAAGTACCTATTTATTTGATCATTAAGAAATTCCTTAAAATCATAAGCCTTGAACTTGATAAGATTGATAAGTTTTTTGAATCTGAGGATCGTTTAGTAAAGTACTTTAATAGAATAAAAATAGGTGGTTAATACTTAATCACAATTATTACTTTTATTGATATCTAGACCAATGATAGAATTAACAATGATCCTTATATTGAGAAACCAGTAGGTATGTATCTTATTTTGTGCATATTAAAAGAAACGCACAGGCTACTTTGAATTAACCCTTTGAGTCCCGCGGGTGAAGGGTCAGGTGGGCGCAGGTTCTATGCTGGCAAGGGTTGCGTCCCCCGGGCGCGGCCACCCTCACAAATAATATTAACTCTCTTACTTGCGCCTTTGTCGCCTTGCCCACTCTCGCTACTCATGTGCAAAATGATTCCTTTGACATGCCTCACACACTTCACCTTTTTATTATGGACCCAAGACATTCTATTTGGGTTGGAAGAGCCTTTTAATTTATTTAATTCCGCTTGTACTTATAAATCACTTAAAGTCTACACTGAACCTCAATTCGTCCGTACGGGTCTTACTTTTTAATATGCTTAATAGATTATATTGAAACGTTACTAGTCTTATAACAAGCCCGCGTACAAGCCGAAAGGTGACTATAATACTAGTACTGATATATGATGATGATGACCCTAAAGAGACTTTTCACATAGTTAAGTGTCATAAAGACAGCACGTCAACAGATGTCCAGGCGACAACAATCAGCTCAAATGACTCCATCTTACTTCAGTTGCCACTTTAAAACAATGGAATTGTAATTTTTATCATGCTCACATCAAATTATAATGAAATTACAATTGAATTGGAAGCAAATCACTGTAATGTAATCGATGTAAAATCTGTGTGCACTTTCCAAGGCAATTTGGGTATAATAATGTCATCTAGGTAAGTGAATTAGCAGTAGTGATGAGGTCACGCGTTGTTTGCGGCGTAATGACACGTCGGCGCGGCCCGCGGGCCGGGCGGCGCGCGCGCATCGGTCCACCCGCGCCTGGGACCGCCGTGAACTTTGCTCGCAGCTCGTGACACACAAACACGCATCTGCACATATCCACCGCACCTGTCTATCTAAATTAGACGCCCAATTTTGCATCTGTTACGTACGTACGACATAATCAACGACAATTATTGTAATACAATTTGATGTACAAATAAGGTTGCAATTTGCGATAATCATTTTAATACAAGTATTTTATTACAAAGTGAGCAGCATTATTATGAAACGTGTACTTACTTGGTTTACTTTGTAAATGAGAAAACAAATCTTGAGATGTGATTGTCTAACTCTAAAATCATGACTATTCAAACTCAATTAAGAATGTGCATTACTAAAACTATCTAAACGCATCTATAAAATACTTCAAAATTCCTATGCAGTAATGTTGTGTCTAAACACCTACATTAATAGTTCTTATGCTTTTGATTTGTGACAAAATTTTATTAGGTCTTCTAATTTGGGCAATGTAGTCATTTCTGGTAGTTAAGTATTTGCAACGAATCCCTATTTGAGATTAGAGTATAATGGAATTACCTTTCCTGTAATCAAGTCAATGATTTTTTTATCAAAATATGGTAATTTTCTACTTAATGCAATTATTTACGTACATTTTTTGTAAATGTAAGTCATTTTGATGAGTAGTCATTTATTTTTGCATCTAAACTTGGTAGATTTCGCAAGTAAAAAGAATAAACATAGAATTCCCGTTAAGGTAATTTTAAAATTGTGTTTTTGTCTCATAACTTAAAGCATTGCGTGACGGTATTGAAAGTCTCATGTGGCCATGATGAATGCATGCGAATAAGTCGCAGATGGACAGTTTTTATGACACGCAGATAACAGTTAATAAATGTGCTACTCTCAGCACACGTTACCAGTGTACCAGCATTACATATATATTTCTCAATGCCTTACAAAAAGACTGGAAAGGACTTACAAGTAAAAATTATGTACTTTTTTAATCTGTCGAATCTTACTTCATTGCGGTTATTTTTTATCAGATTAGCAACCGCCGTCGTTTCAACTTACACTTTTGAAATGTTCAAGTTTAGACAATTATTCTAATTAGATACATAATTTTATTGTTACTCATTATAAACAGTTCTGAGTTTACTTATGCAAATTATTACTTTATCAAATACAAACGCGCACTTAACTAATAGAGGTGCAGAGTATATTAAGTAGTTATCTCTCCGGCTCATAAAGCATACAAAATTAGTGCGAGTCGAGATTTCATAGAGGCTGTATATTTTTGTATACTAAAGAGTTTACGTTGCGTGAACTGGCGTCGCCGAGTCGCCGAATAATATAATGGGTGCATTTGCATACCGCGGTAATATGAGCCAGTTAAGTATTTTTAGCAAAAAATTACATAATGCAAATTTACAAGTTCGCGAGATTACACGAGCATAAACGTGGGCCACTAATCGCGGCCGAACCGCGGCCACTGCGCCCGCGCCGTTGTCATTACGCCCTTCCCGCTTGGCATCAGCTAATAATAAAGGTAATAATACAAAACGCCTCCACATCATTTATATCATGATGAGATGCATTTTTATTACGCCCGTCCTATAATTTGACATTTTGAAAAACGTTTAAAATGCAAATGGGGCCCGCTTTATTAATTTTATTGTTGTTGATGTTCTATGTTTAAGTGAACAGTCAATAAACTTTGGTATTACGCTAACTAAAGCTTTGTTGAATTATAATCGCACTAAAATTGATTTAATTTCAACCCTAAGGTATTCTGTGTCTCTGAATTTATGGAACCTTTTTTCTCTCTTCGATGAATTATGTCTTTCAGTCAAAATAACTGATTGTCTGTTAAATTTGAAGATTCACAAGTATGGAAACAGAGAGGTGTACGATTATGTAGAAATCGATCGGGAGCAGCATTTGCTTCACAAATGATCGCAGCGACACCGGCCTCACCTACTTTTGATAGTTTTTGCCGACATCGCAGACAGCAATACTGCATGCGTGCTGCACTTGGAACAAACTAGTCGTTTGATGCATTCCCAAACTCACATCACTTACTATTTTTTCATTGACTTACATATTTTGCAACAGGTGTACTTGATAACACATTGCTATCATACATCAGTATGCTTAAATGATTTTAGATTATCAAAATGTTGTAGTAATCTTATCGACAGAATTTTTCATAATTTGATTAAATTATGCATTTTTGGTACTTAACTGAAATATGCATTGTTATTAAATGTAAGAAAACTAATATTCAAATAAATATTTAATTAGTAAAATGTTTTAAGCATTATATACTTATTTATTTTATTAGTAAAAGACACAAAATAAATGTATAATTTACATGACAAAAACTTAAGTAACTGTAGACAAATCATGTCTAGGTTTAGGTTTTAAAACTAGAAAGTAACAAACGTAAGTAATTTTTGAAAAAAAAAAACTTATATCTAAGTCTATACTTAAATGTCTTATAAAATCATTAGGTCTGCAAATCTAAATAAATGGGTCAGGCAGTATAATTTTTAAGAACTAGGACGAACTTATGTACAATTTTAGTAAATTATTTAAATTGTAACATATTTCAAATTTAATATTAAGATAAAGTGGTCATGGTTATTTCATTATTTGGCTATGATGAAATATAAGCTGATCGTTTAAGACCAATTTTGCAGAGCCATATTCGTATATTAAATATTTTAATACTGCCTCGTAAATAAAGTTAATAAAATTATTTTCTCACACTTTCACAATGGCTATTAAGTAATTGAGTTGCGTGGAAGGCGCTAATGTGAAAGGTTTCTTTATTTGCAAGTAATTTAGGTACATGTTTGTTTTTGAGAGTGTATTAACTTTATATGAATTATACTGTAAAATATTGAGCACTTACCACTTTACATTCTAAGAATTTTAATGCAACCTTAAAAAAATAAGAAACACAGTTACTGACCAAGTTATGCAATTTGCATTCAGAACTCAAACATAAAACTGGAACAACAAAAATTCTGGAAAATCATAGGTTTACCTGCCCTTTACCTAAAGGTTTCCTAAAAGAGATCGCTACTACGCCTAAATTGTGCTTATCTTCATGTACTTTTTCCTTAATCTTTTTTTTTCTTTTGTGGTTGCAATCAAGATTATCCATCTACCTATCATATTTTTCTAAAACGCCATATTACTACTACTACCGTGTTAAAAATATTTTTTAACAACCTGTTGATGTTGAATATCATTTGTTTCTAATTTTATATTGAAGAAACCCTTCTTCCCTTATCATAAGTGTGTCACACTTCTAAACACCAGGTTTGTATTTCGATGAAGGGTAACATTTCTATCAATCAGCCTCAACCCGAAAGAGGTTTCTTCATTGATACCGTGTAGCGTGCCAGCTGCGGCCGTGTTTTTTTTAGGACAAAGCTGGCTTGAACTTGTTCCCTTTGCATCGATTTCCGTATATAGGGCAAATGCCGTGGTCGCCGAAGGTCTGCGTGACCCGAGGCAGGGGAGGGGGGATGAGTCTCAATTAGCCACCCGGGGCAATGACCTCGCGCGTATGACATCAGCTCACCTGCCCGCACTTGATCACAATACTAAGACGCTTGACATTCAAACTGATAATGAAGACGCGGTCTTTGGAAAAAATTAATACTGTATCTATGATTAAACCGAGCATGTAATTGTATTGTAATCACGTATTAATATAAAAGTTGGTGCAAATTAATTTTATCTTGGTAATAGTAAATAACAAATTGTTTGTTATTGAGCGGGCTAACTTAAAATCTCATGGCGAGTGTAGGCAGATGTTCATTATTTTGTATCAAATCTCATAGTAAGTCAGATGATAATGCGTATTTTGTCATATAAAAGTAAAGCAAGTAACTACTAGTTCAGTTGTCAGTCCAGTATTAAATGAGCACGTAAAAAGACATCGCTAAAGGCTTAATAAAGATATAGGTAAAGGTTGATTACTATAAGTTATTTAAATATCTTCAAGGTTTACAATTATTTACTTATTTAAAGACAAAACTACAGAATACAATTCAATACATTTCCACAAAATTGCAAATTTAGATGAATATGAAATTTGAATACAAATACAGGGCGAAATAAACCGTCTCTGAGTGGTATGCCATATTAAATGCAGGGAAGCGTTTGAATAATGTTTTAATATTGACTATTTATAGTTTGATTAAAAAAATAAGTTCTGATATTGTTTTACTCATTACATTAAGCACGTTATGCTTTAATTATCAGTTTTATTATCCATATCTTTTGCATTACCTAATCTAATCTTTAATCGCCTGCGCACACTTAACGATTACATCCTGTTTATTTAATCAATGCATTTTCATTATTTATCAATAATTATAATCTATTCATAATCAGAATCTGATACTAATACCTATGGAAAGTATACATTGTCATGTCAACGATTTGCTATGCCTATGAGCTACGCCGGTGTAGTTGGCCTGATGATAAATAAACATATGATAATCCAAGCTAGCTCCAAAGCTTGAAACAAACGTCTTTGAATATGTCTAACAAGTCGCGTAGGTAAATAGCGTTGATTAAATTATGTAAAAAGCAATTAGACGATGTTCTCGTGTTCGCGCTCGTTAGCTGCGCCTGCGCCGTCTCGTTAGCCGGTGACGGTGGGAGCTCATTATGCAAAACCGTACCTAATCATTTTAATAATTGCGAAAATATTAACACCTGCGAGATAACCCCACGGTAAGATTAGAATTTAGTATTGTAACACCATAAAATCATTATCATTCGCAGTAGAGATTTGTACAGTGACTCTATCAGATAGTTACACTGCGAAATATAAATATTTTATTATTATCTAAGTCGATAATGTCAATGAGTCATCATAATTGTGATTTTTTTAAATATCATGAATCAGTTCGCTTTAGGGTTCAAAATCGGTTAAAATACGAAGATCAATATGTTTTTGGTCTGTCATTACCCTTTTCATAGAAAATGCGTAGACGTATAAAATTACTTTTAAACTTTCGCGTTGCATAATTTAAAACTCAATGAAACGGGAATTAACGCGATCATAATTTAGGTACAAAATGTTACCTCTTTTGCCTGACGTTTCGATCGGGATCGATGAGTCAGCCTGTGACCACGGTCGGTGTAACCCGATCGAAACGTCAGGCAAAAGAGGTAACATTTTGTACCTAAATTATGATCGCGTTAATTCTCGTTTCATTGAGTTTTAGACGTATAAAATTAAAATTAAATATCTAAAAATTTAGTTACCGCAAATACCTAGGACTTGGTTTAGGTCTCCCATTTTTGTAGATATTATGTTTTTTTTTTCTTCACTTATTTTCCTTGACTTTCATTAACATATATCGTAAATAGTCAAGTTCCGGACACGTGTTAGTACTCGCTTTATAATCTGCTAGAAGACAGACTCGTGAATCGATATCATTTAACACGCCCATCGCCGATGCCATCTCAACGCTTGCCGAATCTCACCAGATATCTTATCAGTTATCACAACAAATACGCTCTATGCGACGGTTTGATACTGAATAATAAAACAATCATTTGTGCTGCCTTACTACGGATTACTATTGATTATCTATCAGATATCTATAGCGATAGCCTGAGGTGGAATGGATACCAAAAAATTGCATGATGAATAAACCGAAGATTTAACAAACTAATAATGTACTAAGTCAATCGATATTATTAAGTATGGTCGCACGTTATAAAACTTAGTACCTAAATGGTACCAACGGGACCCTATACCCCACCTGAAATTGTCCAATGAATTTTGTTCTTCGTAATTTGAAAATGTTCCCCGTTCATTGAATGCCGTGCAAATAGCATGTCTCGTGAGTTGCTAGCCTTGTTAGGCATGTCGCAGTTCGCACACGACTGCCTCCCCCGGACCCTCGCGCGCTGCATACGAATCGCTGCGACTCCGCGACGACAATAACCGTATTCGTATGCAGAGACCGCTCCCCTTTCTACTTTCAAATTGGATTTAAACATTGCGAATTACCTCCTTTGATTCGCGGCCGCCAAATGGGGACGATTTATGGAGTAGCGGAGTAGTTTTAGGCGGGTCCCGCGGGGCCGGGCGTTTGTCACGCGGGCGATTTATCCGCGGCTCGCACCCGCGCCGGCCCGGACCGCGCGGGCCGGACGCTCCCAAACGCATCGTTTATTTCCCGCTCCGGTAATGGGATGCCACTTTTTACGCCTGATAAGGACCCGGGATGGACTGCGTTACTTAAAGCGTTTACAGGGACCGCGTCTTTTTGTGTTGCTTTTACAATATCGGTGTTGATCAGTAGGTAGAAATTGGACGACGCATTTATTATAGGCACATCGCCCATCTCGTATATGCATGCATCAAAATGTCATAAAAATATTGTGTAGAAACCTCCACCTTTATACAATCTATTTTATTTTAAAAACACACATATCCATTATGATATATTTCATTAAAATTCTATCGTCAACCAGCTCACATACTAGTTACCTGGAATTTCCAACATTTTTTACAATGTAGACAATTCATATAAATTATACGAAATATCTTGCCAAGTCGGTAATGTTTTGGGGTTTTACGCGGAGGCTTACAAAACTCTATATTTGATAAATAATATTAACATTTTTACTAAATATGAACTTGTATTATACAATACTAAATCGTGATTATGAATGTGGTGTAACATTAATTTCTAACGATAAATGAGCTTGCTCAAAGAGGTGTAGCGAATGTGTTAAGATATATTACATAGGAGTATGGACGAGCTTCGCAGAACCAGGGCCCTAACCACGAGCTGTTAAAACAATCACAAATCTGTCAAACATTATCATTTCTGTCAAATTTTGTATGAAATGACGTACCAAAATTGACAGATTTGACAACTTTGAGATTGTTTTTAGAGTTCATGGTTAGGGGGCTGTTATCACTACTGTAGGAATAGTTAGTAGAAATAACATTGTCATAAATCAGATTTCGAAAGTAACTGATCTTTATTTAAGTTTTCCTCATAGATCTATATTACGTTTCTTTATATTTATGCATTAACGGTGCACTTATATTAATCACTAATACTTTATCTTATAGTTTATTTAGTAGTAGTATAGACTTTAACGAAACATACTATATGCTTGTTTATCATTGATGTGGTCCTTTATTGCTACCCTTTTTTATTAATGGACTATAGCAAATTTGTGCTATAGTTTCTGTTTAATTTTAATAACTTTTATATAATACTTAAATTGCCAAAGTAATTGATGCCATAGGAGTGTTGGTGCCCAATGAATTTTCATCTACTACAGCTTGTCCTAGTCCTTCCAGTCAAAGGCCTTTAAGAGATTTCTATCTCTTGCCTTTCGGCTCCAAAGCATTACTACTATTCTTCTTATGTCGTCTTCTCATCTCTTATCTTGCCTTCTTCTTCTTTATCAGTCTGGAGTACCACTCAGGTCATAGCTCTTGTCATTAAAATGATCATAATGATTTAGGTTTTCTCGTACTTAGCCGTACTATTTTCTGTTTATGTAAATACATAGCCCGAGATAAAATGGCTTTGTTTAAGTCAATTGTAATAATTAAAATGATCCTTAATAGTTATTTTGAGTCGCGAACGCGCTACTCTATAAATAGCCCAACTCAACATGGCATTAGCGGGTTCTAAGTAATTAGTGCTCATTTGGATGCAGAGTCACAGTTACACGCGAATTTTATATACATATTTTAATTGGGGGATCTGGTAATGAAATAGCGCTGCCCTGACTAGCTTTTTGCTAATTTGCGTTTATTTATTGAGAATGATGCTGAATAATTTGCCTCAACCGGAACCTAATTATTTTGTTAATACTTACTTTTTAAACTACCTACCTCATATCCACAGTACTTAATGCGAGTTTGTATAATTTTATTGTTACGAAAAATGGCGAAAATTTTTTTGATAATGTTTTATGAGACTCTTAAATAGAATAACCGTGACAAACTTTAGCAGTATTTCTTCAATCATGTTTGTTTCTTTTTAAGTAATGACACTACTTACGGATTGTTAGCATTGACGGCATTGATACAAACTTCGTAGGTAAAATGGTGACAGACTCTCTTCTGATTACGGACTCGATAAAGTAATTTCGCAAATGGGCACTTGTGATAAATAAATAAATAAATTTTGTGCCAGAACACTTTATTAAAGATTACGCCTTAGTTAGATCATTTAACCAACGGTTAGAATTATTAAAATGGTGCCAGACTCGGTTCTAATTACAAACTCAATAAAGTAATTTCGTAAATGGGCACTTGTGATAAATAAATAAATGATTTTTGTGCCAGAATACTTTATAATAAAGTGATGCTAAGAAAAGTAAAGAGGTAAACAATACATACAGGTTTTGTTTGTTCAATTACAGCATAAAATGTCTGCAGGAAAGAAATTTTGCTTTTGGTATAAAAATCCTAGCAAATATGTTTCATATAAATGACAAACCTCAAGGCGGTTGACGTTATTTGTGTCCAAAATACACGTTTTTTTTTATTGTGACGTCAATCTTTACGTATGAGTAGTAGCGACATATTGTAATTGTTCATTGTAGGGTTAAGGTAGGTACCTAAACAATTTTATTGACGATACCTGGGCCCTAACCATAAACTGTTAAAACAATCACAAATCTGTCAAACATTATCATTTCTGTCAAGTTTTGTATGAAATGACGTACCAAAATTGACAGATTTGACAACTTTGGGATTGTTTTAAGAGTTCATGGTTAGGGGGCTGATGATGCTTAAGTATAGACTAAAATAAATACAACATCAACTGCAAATTACTTCTTTCTTACTTGTTAGACTTCACTACTATTTCGAAGCTTACAATCTGGGTAATATCGTTTGAGTGGTTCTATTAGAAAGTTAAACCAAGCAATAATTTGACGCCATTCCGATTTGATCAGCGATCGCTACGTAGGAGTATTCGATTCACGTCGATACATTATTGTAATTCTGTATCGATTACATTCGGGCTGATTTACATTCGGGCGGTAATGATCAATTTTTAAACCGCAAAGGTCACCGCCCCGTAGCGCCCGCGCACCTGAACCACGAAAATGATCACGCACACAACTAAATTACATTTCATTTGCAAACAAAGGTCATGCGGTTTATAAACATGTGACTCCAAAAACAAATTTTGAATTTTTACTAAATACGAAGTCTGAATCCCGAGTTCTAATTATAAAAAAAAAACAATGACCTAACAATACCTTAGTTAAATAATTACAATTTTTTTCATTAAAACTTATCTTATCAACCTTACGAACACATTTAAAAAAGTCTTAGATATCGTTTCTGCTATAAATATAAAAAAATAAAAATATGCAGTAAATACCTACCTAATAGTATATGTGCCAGACTAGACCATATTGTCTTGCTCTATAAATAAGGAATTTACATTCTTAATAATTGTGCTATAGAAGATTGATAGGCAATCAATTATGCCAAGTTTGTTGCCCAGCGCACCCTAGTCAGTTGATAAATTTTTGTTCATCTAAATAGAACTGACCCGGAAATCGAACCCGTTCAAGGTGAATCAATGCGATATATTAGCATTATAGATGGTCAATAGCACCTACATTACAACCTCCAAAATACATTCGACAACGATATTGTACTCTTGTGTATGTCCGACCTACATAGCAGATATATTGTTTAATATTCATATACTTAAATAAAACTAGTCATGCTCGTACTGAGATTATCGAATTATGGATACTTGGAAACTGGTTATCGGTTATTAGGAGATAGGGTATCGTTCGCATTATATCTATTTAAAACGCCAAACATTATCAATGAAAAAGTTGAAATCGCACTTACAATCGACATAATAATTATGATAAATGACAATGTAAGTGCACAGATTAAATAAGTTTACTTTATTGGAAAGTGACTTAGATACTCTAATACTCCATTTTTTGTTAAAATGAGTGACTAGTTTAATGCTGGTCTGCCTTGCTCGTGCTCTTGTCGTCTTCATACTTTCCTGCAAAACTCTTTACATAAACTAAACCTTATTAAAAGATTTAACACATTGTCAAATATTACAGTTTCAACCATTACCTACCTCATTGTTTTTTATTTAACAAAACGCAAATAGCAGTTTATGACACAGTTATGTTCAAAAGCACGTTGCATTTGGCAATTGTAGAGTTAGTGTTTTATTTTATTTTTTCTGGTAGAACTTTATATAGCTATATGGTTTATGTATAAGTGCCTAGGAAAGGGCCTATATATCAATAAAGAATTTGAATTTGAGTTTGATTTAACGTTAACCGTACCTACACTTTTTCTGAAACAAAGGTTAAATAGTCTTGTTTATTTAAAGTTGTTGACATATAGAAGTTTTGGTCAGTATTAGATTCAATACGTATCTTTACGTTCACTGACATTGCAAATGGGTTTAGGATAGACAGCTCTTGTTACAAATAAGAAATGCCCTTCAACATGTTTCCTGAAATATAGTTCTGAATTAGCACGTAGCTATACCTAGTTAAGACTACGTGAAAGCTGTAACGGCCAACTGCAGACACCAAAAAAACCCTACACACCTTTCCAATATTAAATGTCAAGCATTGATGGCTAGGCGCAAGTGATTTAGTGGCGAGCCTTTGTTAGGTGCGCGTGCGCTGGTTTTGACCGCTGGCCAGGTTTCCAGGGTTGAATGGTGGACCGGGTGCGACCCACCCCCGCTATTAATGTCCTTGTGGTACAAAGGTTTTATTTCTTTGTAATCGTAACGTATTTTTGGAGAACCGTTTTGAATTTGAAATTATTGTTAATATGTTTAGCATATTACTGGATGCAGGCCGCTTCCAATCGGCCGATCTGGAAGTCACTGGGGGAGGCCTATGTTCAGCAGTGGACGTCCTGTGGCTGAGATGATGATGATGATGATGTTTAGCATAACATAAAATTTATAAATTTTTCATGACGAATCCGTTGCGCTAAGCACTTTTCTTTTTGGGTGAATCATATTTGAGAAAGTGGTATAAATAATTACATTTTAACTGCGACAGTTGAGTGTTATCAATAATAATATGAAGAGCTGCGATCTCACAGAATTAGTTGGACCACACCGGATTAGTTTATTATGAGATTAAGACATCTTTCTGTCTCTATCATTGTCATACAAACTGACAGCTATACAATGATATTTAATACTGTGTTAGTGGATAGTTCGGGATTAAATTTCCAAATCCTGACATGCGCAGGCGGACCTAAGATGCTTGGGATAGAGCAAAGTGGAGGAAAAAGAGCAGGAAAGCAGACTATGTCACAAGAAGGTATTCACGCCAGGAAGAGGCCATAATATTTCGTGGGTTCAAATCCCACCAGAGGCAATTGAAAAAGATTTTAATTGAAAATATTATCCTTGATAGAATAAATTAATTAAACTAAAGTTATATTTTTGATTCATGTTCAAAATATGGTTTCACATAGGTTCCAAATTTTATTTATTACTGACAGGTACTGCCCGTGTCTGGTCATTAATTTAATACAGAAACCTAAAATTCAGAACCCTCTGATCAATGTTTAGGAATGCAAAAGGATAAAAGTTTATTTTTATTTTTATTTATACAGATAACGATAATATTGTTTTACCAATCTCTCTGTTATTATTATGTATTTAGATGATAAACATACAGTATCTTATCTATTCTATAACATGAATGTAGGTAGTACTCGCATGTAGGATTTCTCGGTGCAAGAACTGTTGTTGTGATTCCTCCGCGAACAATGTCCTCAATGCTATGGTTTCGTCGTGGGTTCGTCCGAAGCGCGGGCGACGGCGGCAGCGTCGGCCGTCGCCAAACGCGATATTAACGACTCCGAAACATTCCGCCGCCTCTAATTAACTGTTATCTCTAATTACATTATAATACTGTTGTTGCAGTGTCTGGCCGCGGTGACGTCAGCAGCTTCTTCAACACACAGATGGTGCTCGACCTTAACGGTAAGTCAATAAGAATTATTATCGCATGACAGCGCCTCATTTGAATATTACGGAAGCCGTGGAATTACCGAATTATCTAATTATGTTTTTGTGCCCGGAGTGACGTGCGTGAGCTATGGTTTCCTTCGGCGTGCCTCTCCCGTTGATCGCTGTTTTTTGTAATGTGAAATTTTGTATTATACCTGTATTATTTACGGTTGCGTCAGTGTAATAAGAATCATATTTTTAGTTTGTCTGTCCGAGCTGTTAAGCAAAACTAAATTATCATCAGCTATTGCGTTTATACTCGTAGGTATATTTCTTACTAAGGATCGTGTCCTCAACGTAATACGCTTTTTGTGCACAGTTCCACGATCTAATTCAATCTGATTCAACAGAAACACAAAAAAACGCGTTTACATAAAATGCTGTAATGTTATTTAAATGATAATACGTGTTTAGATTATTGGTTGTGATAAAACTTTCACATTTCAACACCTAGATGTTTCATGAGAATTTTCCATTGCATAATTATTTAAACTTATCATAGAAGAAAACGTATTCCCAAGAAAAAGTTTACGTCAGACCCTGTAAAATATAAAATTAATGATTATCGTAGGGCTTAACATGGTACGTATTAGGAATCACCAAATGGTAAAGGTTGCGGGAAGCCGCTGGATGCAGGTCGCTTCTAATGGTAGTTACTAAGAGTCACCTTCCATGCAGGCAGCTTCCAACCGGCCGGTCTGGAAGTCACTGGGGGAGGCCTATGTTCAGCAGTGGACGTCCTGTGGCTGAAATGATGATGATGATGAAATGGATCACGGCCTATTAACTAGACTGGATCGAAGTGGCGTAACATCCAAAGCGAGAACTTTCTTCGCTCTGAGCAGCAGAGCGTCTCCAGCGTGACGGGAGACAAAACGAAGACTTAATTAAATTACGGATTCACAGCTGAGCCGTTTTTGTCGCGAGACATTTCCAATTTTCGTCGCGGTGCGTTTTTTGTCGCGTTAATTATCGAATGAATGGCGGGTAGGAGGGGGCGCGTGCTTCACGCTGACACCACCGAATAGTGATGGGATAGCTAGATATAGGTACCTTATTCTGTACTACAGTTGAAAAACATTAAGTTTATGAATTGAGTATTTAGTTAATGTTTATGTTCGGCTGTAAGTATGTCAAATTGAATAAGACATTTAACCTCGAAAAACGACAAATAGCATAAAATATCTTAAGTTATTATTATAGTACCTAATTTATTATTCTTTATTTAAAGGAACTCTATATTTTTTATATTTGGTTTACCATTAGAGTGCTATTATCTGCAATATAAGCTAATTATTTATTCATTTGAGACCATTGATAGGTATTAAGATCAATTCGATTGGCCTTACCTCCAGTTTTTTTTTTAAATATTGGACAACATCACATCCTTTGCTCTGATCCTAAGGTAAGTTGCTAAAGCACTTGTGTTATAGAAATCAGAAACAACGACGGTACCACAACACCCAGACCCAAACCAATATAGAAAAGTTCGTTTTCTACATTGACCCGACCGGGGATCGAACCCGGAACCTCAGAGATAGCGACGCCATATACAGTCCGGCGTGCTCACTTCTCGGCTACGGAGGAGTATTAGACCTATTTATCGATCACATCACTAGTTTCTATCAAGCAGCGCCTGCGCACCGGCGCTCGCGGTGCTGCTGTAGCGGGCGGCTCGGCTGCGCGGGCGCGGGCGGCGCGGGTGACGACAGTGCCGCGGGCGGGCGACACGCCGTATTCAAATGCGCACAAAAACCGACCGCTCGGGACTGTCCATCTGTCACACCCGGCCGCGCCTTTTTGCCCATAATCACCTGATAACCGTCAAACTGTTTAAATCGAAAAAATATTCTCGCGTTAATCTTGTATAGAAAACATAATCATGGGACGTTAAACTTTTGCAAATAAAAAGATGCACTGCGCAACTAGCGTGAAAGTTTAATTTATTCGCCATTGTGCGCCGGTAGGTATAGTAAGTAATTCTTATTAAAATCAGCCTATCGGCCATCGCGAACGTAAAGACTTTGACGCTCGTGCCACCAGCGGCTTAAGATTATAAGCTCTTGCTAATAGTTTAACACCTCGGGAACTTAATCAAGTCTCGTTTATTCTAACGAAGGTGAAACTTTATCTACATGTTGGGAAAATCATTGTTATTTTAATATTTAAAAGACAAATAAATTAAAACTTATATAACCAATTTATTTCTGCAAATGATACAAGCACTACATAACATTTAGTGTCTTGTCTAGCGCAAATGTACCATAATGTGTATAATATTGGTTAGACCGCTTACTTTTTGAATACCTATCTCTTTACAAAATTCAAACCTATTTCGTTTTTTCGGGAGGAGTTACCGTCAAAAAGCCTAAAGGGGTTAATACATTTCAGTTCTTTGTTGGATTTATTTGATGTACTTAAACACTACTCTGACGATCGTCTGGTGTAGTGGTTCGCGCTCCGGACTACGATGCCTGGCGGTTGCGGGTTCGAATCCCACGAGGGGCAAATGTAAGTGTGATGAGCACGAGCATTTGCACCTAAGTCATGTATGTTTATAAACGTATTTAAGTATGTTTATCCGTTATCTAGTCGCCATAGCACAAGCTATGCTTAGTTTGGGGCTAGATAATTGGTGTGATTGTGGAACCAATTTATTTATTTATTATTTACTACTTATAGAGGTATTATATGTAATTACTTGTCAATTTATAACATTAGCATTCTCCATGCAATCTATCGTATTAAAACTACAATGAAAGCAGGTTTAGGTGGTGCTATACCTAACTATCTATATACAAGCATTGTGCTATGACAAATTGATAATGTAACGATTGCGTAAAACTATATCTTATGTAAGAGATAGAAATAAAATCAGTAACAATGTGGATTCTACATGTAATGTCAATCATATTGCTAAATAATGCAACAATTTCCTAAATTGAAATGCATCTCTTTAATTTAGGTTTCGTTCTAGACAAAAAAACTGATTTTTTTTGTCACTGCTGTACCGCTTCGCTTCCATTGCGCCACACGCTTCTTTCCTTTTTTACATTTCATTCACGGAGGTGCACTCTTTGGTATTTCGATTCGTGAGGTCTATTAATATCATTCAATCGAAAATTGAATGAACCGCCCCGCCTGGGTGTCACCGCGCTGACAAAATGAGGCTACTTTTTGTAATCCATATCAACAGCATTTTATTGAGTCTATTGTATAAGGCGTTGTTATTTTACTTGTCATTTATTTTATTTTATTTTATTTATTAAGATCACCAACAAGGTTACACCAACAGTATGCCACTTCAGAATTCTTATATGTTTAATAATAAATGTACTAAGTGCAAACTTAATTATAAGTGACAACAGCATGCACTAGGAACAAAAGCAATACTAACCTACTTTACTTTACTGCTCAACATTAAACATTATAATTACAATAATTACAATAAAAAGAAAAAGAGATACAGAGTTCCTCAGGCTTTTATCTAACCCGGTTTGTTCAGGCATGTGGACCTTAATGTATTTAATGTGTCAGAATAAATGTCGACATTTGCGGCCTTAGACATCGTATTATATTGCGCGAACATTCTATTTAAAGGAGAGAACAAACCTAAATTCGATTTGGAGCTCTTGGTCGCAAATAAGTTAAATCGATCATCATCATAACACAACATCAATGTAATGGTAAAAAAATAGTTCTTTTTTACAATTCTCCCTGCGTGTCCTAACCACAATATGGCCAAATGATGATAATAGACGATATCAGTAAACATATAACAATAAAATAAGTCCTCGGTAAATAGTGCTCAGTATCATGGTATGTACATCAGGGGCGTGCAATGCATATAATCAATTAACCAGTGCCTACCTGATAAAGGAAATGAGGTGTGCATTAGGTACTTACAAATGGGTGTTATTGGTGAAAACCAATATTACCAATCTACTGCCTACCTCGACATAAAACTAATGCTCGCACTGATGATAAGCCCGTTAGGTAGTTAGAAAGTCGATTAAGTCAAATTTACATTATTTTCGTTACTTTACTGTATATATTGATCGTTGTATAAGTCCTCTAAGAGGAAACATATATTAAAATCGTGATCATTAATTAATCATTCCAAGTAAGAAGTGCGTCGATAATGAAGAAATAAGAACATGCGACAACATTCCGACTACGATTAATCATCAGAATAAATAAGTCACATCACAACTATTAACAATGTATAGTATTACTAAGAGTATATTTGCAATATTTGCTTTAATTTCATTTAGAGGAGTCCATTTTAATTGTCTTAGCCAAAAAATAGTATGTCTTGCAGCCGCGGAAAGACTCAAATACTAACATTTATATATTTTAGGCTGCTGGACGATGATTTAAGATTCTCCGGCTGGGTATTCCATTTGAAACGATTGCTTGGACGCAGGTATAAGATCACTTGTGTCATAGCATAAAGTTTCACTTGTATAATGGCTACTCGTCCAGTGTTATTTGAATCATGCTGTTGTTCTTGCCGCCGAGCCTTGAACTACTCAATACGAAGGTAGATTAATAAATTAATTAGTACTATGTCGGCCACTAATAATCACAGAGCTGTATCGTTAGGAGTCTAAAATTGTACAACTATGTATCAGTCATCTCGCTCGATTACTATACAACCCACAGCTAATTACTTATTTATGATGCTTAATTAGCATACCTTATAAACGTAACGACCCTACTTTGTAAGTTGAGGTAAGTTCGTCTTCAATGCATTTTGTAATGTTGTTATGAAGTCCCATCTCAATGGCATAAAGATGGACCATCTGGGGTATAAAATGCAAATCAGTTTCTGGTGCTCACAGGCGTAGAAGCTAAAATTTTTGGTCTTTGGTTATTTTTTAAAAGTACGACTCTTCTTCTCAAAATTTGCGGGGTAACCGTGAACTCTTAAAACAATCTCAAATCTGTCAATTTCGTACGTCATTACGTACGAAATTTGACAGATTAAACAAGATTTGACAGATTTGAGATTGTTTTAAGAGTTCATGGTTACCCCCCTGGTCTCGTTTATACTTAAGAATATCCTCATCATCCGTATCCAGAGTGTCTGGTAGTACCTCTCGGTATTATTATTTTACAGGTCTCGTTTAAGTTCAAGTATTTCTTATAGTCTCATACTGCGCTGACCCCAGATGACCTTTATTCATCTTGGAAAGGAAAATGTAGGATATTAATAAGTCAACTCATTGGGCAGTAGATAAATACGTTTGGGTTTCCTCGTTCGTCACAGAGGCCCTAGATATGCGCGCGCGCAGGTTGCGTCAAGCGCAAGCGCTTCAGCGTTTCGAGAATGCACTTCGTTTGCATGTCAAACCGCATAATAGGAAAACTCGTCACTGACTAGTTTTTTGTCCTTATGCAAACATTCCTGATCGATATCAGCCGGAATGTTGGAATACATTACCCGAAAGCGCAAAGTTCATCTAACGTACGCAAATGTTGAACAACCTATCGTATTTGTGTTACCTAATTATTCCTTTACATATTTAATTCTCTTAAGTAAGGTAGGTCAACATCAATAGTAGTTTAGTATCTTAACATAAGAAACGCATTGCATAACATAACAAAATAGTCCAAAAATCACTATACCCAAAAGTTTAATAAGGATGTCGAGTTATTGTGATCTTAAAATAAGACAGTTTTTTAGAAATTAGTTTATGATCAGCTACTTTTGATACTGATTGTACAATATAAAAATATAGGTTATAAAAGGTTAATTAATTTCCCATGGGTGTAAATAATACATTAAAATTAACTTTCAATCACATAATCTCAGTGATCGGATGCATCGCCTGCGCGCGCGCCGTATCGAATGATTTTATGTTACTGCATTCATAAGACCGTTCAACTCGCTTTATAGCCTAACTTAGCATACGCTATGATAAAGAATTTCTTATTAACACGGCCTTTTGGTAAAAGTAGTCGATGCACATTTGCATGGCTACCTGCGCCCGCGCATCTGCCCGCTTTTTTCGCGCGCACCTCCGTCCGGTACAACAGTCACTTCGCTTGCATATTTCTTCCATTTCCATTAGTTTTTGTCATGAATAAACATTTTTTCGTGCAAAGATTTATATGCGCTCCCGGGGCGCAGGCGCAGACGGTTACATGCTAATCACGAAATTAATGTGCGTTTGTGCCATTGTCAGCCGCCACGACGCTGCTCAACTGTCTTCTAGAAGATCGCTATCGCGGCCGTAAAATACACCTAAGGGCATTAGATTGACGGCTTATATAACGTTAAATATTTCAATTTATGGACTGGGATCACGAATGTGGTGTGATAACTTACATTTTTTTTGTTTTGTGTCCGTGTCTTCTAAGTCCTACAATGCTTCTCGGTTACGTCAAGGGCCATATCTGCCGGATGAATCCAGACAAACGGACTCAGATCACCACTCAATGGATTCCTCAAGGTGGGTGTCGGTGCAGAGGACGTCTAAATACACGACCGATTTAAAGAGCCACAATAAGGATTGGCAGATTTTGGCTCTCAATTTTCAAATATCTTTTTAAAAATATCTAAGTATCATATGAAATAGTAGACGCAGCGGCTTGGCTCTTCCAACTCTATTAAAACAATCGTAAAATATTAGAAATATCAATGATCAGTTGTGATGTCACAACAAATATGCGTGAGATTTCCCAATATAATTAAATTGTCATCTAGGAAATACCTTTCTTTCTCAAATGACACTCAAATTAGAAACCCAGTTATTAGGGAAACATTTGAAAACTCAACTGTTTTAAAAATATTCCAAATTAAAGTTACTAAAACTCGAAATTACCCATCTTATTCGTTGACTCACTTAAAGTTAAAGATATTTATAGTTGATAGAGAATCTTCAAATGTATTTTATTGTATTAAGCACGTGGTCAGTACCTAAATAGCCTCACACAGCCCCGCGCGCCTCGGAGCCGCGCTTTTTGCGACCAGCAGCGCGGTCACGAGCATGAGACACGATCTGATCAGTATATTGAACTCTCATTTAACATCTGTCTTGTCATAGACATTGAGATAATTTAATCGATACTTTTTTGACCAGACGAAACAGATTATTAGCAACATCTGCATATGCGCTAAAGTTGACCCTATAGCATGTTAAGCATAAGTATGTAATCTAGGGGGAGGCCTATGTCCAGCAGTGGACTGCAACAGGCTGATATGAATGAATGAATGTAATCTAGGAACCTAAGCAAACCCATAATACCGATGATTCAATAGCTGCTTATTGTATGTGTAAAAATAGATATTGCCGATGGTCTGATAACCGATTTATAAAAGAAAACCTATTCTTATGACAAAATGTTCTCATGTCTTCTCTTTAAGCAAACAAACCAGAATGAACTAAAGAAACAAACAAACCTCGCGTTTTACACTCTCATATACCTACTTATTCAATGAGACCATTTGAACTCATGTTCACAGCGGAAGTGTGAGCAGCGTTTTTGCTATTTGTTTATTATTTAAATTCAAACGACGCGGTATCATGTCGTACGTGGCATGGCTCCATTAAAGGCTAGGTTTTTCTTCCGCGGTAATGGATGCGCGCGATTTGCGTACAATTTGCGTACGATGCGTGTGCGCAGCGACGCCGTGACGCGTCGCTGACGGATGCATATTCAGGTGAACTGTGCAGCTGTGAAAGTGGCTATATTTATTACTATAATAAGAAAAAATAAAAAATGACATTCCCATTTGCTCATCAATTTAAAAATTTGTTTTGAAAATCCCAAAACTGAAAATAAAAAGTTAAAGTTGTTTGCAAGATCACATCAGATAAATCACGGTAAGAATAAGTAAGACTGTTAAGGGAAAAAAACTAAATTTATCGTTAAAGTATTACACAGGTAGCGTCCACGTGATGGAACTCGGATTTCGGACAAAAAGCTTCCTGGCAAAAAATGGCAGCCAAGATAAATCGTATGCAAATCCTTTGTTGGGGCAGGAATAGGCGATCGACACAGAACGAAACATTGCAGACCTTATTTGAGAGAAATGTAGAGTTCAAATTTATTTGCGCAAGCGCATGCAAGCACACTCGCAAACTTTTTCACGTGCACATTACCTGGCGGTAATGCACGATCAAAGTGCGTTTAGAAATTTTAATATTCACTGCCTTACAAATTCTTGGAACAGGCAAAAAGTTGTGATCGATGTTTGCGCCCGCGCAGTCTGAGGGGGGGAGATGGTCCGTGGACTTACTGCCCATACTTTTATGCGCATTCTGCAAACAGTAAAAAGTGGATTTTTTTACGCCACATTATTTATTCAATGGAACTTAAACACTGGCAGCAATGGTCTGCTTTAAGCAAATACAATTAGTAGTGTACAATTACAGAAAAGGTTTATGCATTTTACTTATTATTTTTTAATTACTGACGGACAGTGCACTTACCACTGTGTATTCTTACGTGTTCTGTTATTCTGTAGTTTAGTAAAATGTAGAGTCTCCGATCTAACTTGTGACTTTTACTAAGTTTTCTTTGAGCAAAATTAAAAACCGAACCGAATAGGTAAAAAATCTATGGGTTTGGAAATACTGGTTCTCAGGTTAAGGATATAACTAAAGTTTATTCTTCTTCTTTTTTGTATAATGGCCGGCCCCATTTTTTCACGTTAACACCCCTTTTAAAGCATAGACGGCCCAAAGACACAGCGTCAATAGAAAGCACCATCCACCTCATCCAACACGGGCCTGAGTTTAGCAGGTTCCATTACAAGCATGAAGTGTCTTGCATGTAAACTTCAATCACTACAAACAATTTGGTTTAAAATGGTGCAAGGTGAAACTTAAATCGCAACAAACAATTTGATTTAATGACACTTTTTAACCACGCATAGAATTTTATATGTTAATGTATACCCATCGTAAATAATTAAAAACATACGATTTTCCCCATTTTATAGGGCATAGGGTATTGGTATATCTCAATCATGCTGCAACTGCGGAACGGATTTGGTTGATAGCTTTCTTACACACCATTTTATATTAACAACCAGCGGGGTAACTATGAACACTTAAAACAATCTCAAATCTGTCAATTTCGTACGTCATTACGTACAAAATTTAACGATTTGATAAGATTTGACAGGTTTGAGATTGTTTTAAGAGTTCTTGTTTATCCCCCAGAACTTTGTAGACGTCACCGAACATCCCCAAAGCCCTTGTTAGTATTTTTCTGTGACCAACTTAACACAAGCGCACGAACAGCAGGCAGAAACTAGTAATAATTTTATATACGTGTTTTACTTAGTGAACTCAGCTATGAAAAGCAACAATACTAATAAACATTTTAAGTTCTTTTACATTATGCAAAAACGTTAGTAAAAAATAAACAATAACAGCTACTTCCAACGTTATTGTAGTTATTGTAGTAATTGCCGGTCGTAAACGTAACCAGCGCGCGCGCACCTGCTCAGCCCGCGGATTGACTCGCCAATTACAAGGATTTATCTATCACGCTTCGACACGGCGCTCGGCGCCAGCTACTTGAGCGGGATTCACTGCCCCTGTGGACACGTAAATAGCGATGACAGCTGTCACGGTGACGAAATACCAACGTGGAGTCGCTGGGTAATGCCTATAATAGAGCATTTTATAGGTTAAAAAGTTAAGTACTAATTGAGTTAAGCACTACTTGCAACAGTTTGTTATGGCCAAACACTCAAACTTTAAAATTTATTTGCGTAAATACAATTAGTCGTATAAAACACTTTTAAAAGTCTTAATTATTTACCCTACCACTTAATGAAACCAGGCACTGGTTTTATTCGGGGGTAGGCAGTAGATACTTACTTTAGTGTTTTATTGATGAAATCAATGGTTTTCATCAATGACACACATTTGTAAGTACCTGCTGCCTATACCTTATTTCATTTGACAGGTAGGCACTGCCTATTTATTGCCTATATGAACCGCACGCCCCTGAATGAAACACAAATATAAACTGTAGGCCAGTCCTTAAAACAGCACGTGGTTAGTCTTTCTACTGTCGATTTGACCCTAGATTAGGTATAGTACCATGCTATAAATTTACGGTCGAATTGTCTTTTAAGTCACGATGTCAGATGATAAGAACGTTAACTTGAGTATTATTTCTTTATTTATTGGTCGTTAGTCTTACTTAATAATAGTCTCCACTTAATATGTATTTAAATTGTATAAAAAAACAGACAAAATTATTTCTATGTCACTTTTCGGAAGCAAAGTCAGTCTATTTTCGAGCTAGACAAACGTTGAAATGAAGGCGTTGGCAAAAAAATATATTTACTAGGATATGCACTTACACTATCTAGAGCAGAATTACTTTTAAGCAAATCTAACTGGATGCCAAACACTAGGAGTCATGAGGGATTAAGTAAAAAATAATTTGTTAAATTTTTTTGTCTTATTCCCTAAAGAAACGGCCATAAAAAGTTAGTTAGCTCTACAGGTTCTGTGGAGCCAACTGAGCTCTGCAGATTCACAACTACTATTGTTTGTCTTCACTAAGGTTAGACATGATAAAATTATAATGTCAATTTTGTACAGACTGACAAAGACGGTCTCAAAACAAGTGAATTCGAAATATGATGGCATCAAGCGAGCGCCACGTCGCGCCCCTCGCTCGCGGCCTAGCTCCTGCTAGTGCTCCAGTGCAGTTCTAGACCTGTCCCGTTACTGGCTCCCCTCGCCCTCGAAATCGACTGACATTTCACTTTTTGCACCCTAGGGTGAATAATGTGGGCTAGACGGGTCTAGCGGGAGGGGGGGCGAGGGATGCGCACGCGCCATTCACTACCACCACCTTCATGGACTCGGGTGAGTTTCATTGTCACTCTGCTATCGGAACATCGATAAAATTGCACAAAGCTTCCGCACTATTTTTAAGACGTGACCTTTGTTTGACACTTGACATCTGCACCGCATCTCCGATGCTCATTAGCATAATAAATGCCAGCGCTGTCGGCACGCTTAACATTATATTTTTACCTTAATTATTGTGTCATTATTCTTACTTTACGTCAAAACGACGGAATAATTTAAACTTACAAAACTAAAATGACGAAATTTTTTTAATACGTCACTAATCGAATAACGTCATTCTATTTCTTGTACCTCCAGTGATTACCTATGCTAATTAACTGTATTTCGATATAAATCTACGTTACGTTAGAATGTATTTTTTTTTTATTTTAGAGCACATTATGCAGTACCTAGGTACTATGTGATTGCATATCACTGACCCACACAAATCCGTATCGCCTAAAGCCTGCACTTAATTACGGCTCGCGTGACCGCCCCGATCATCCCCCCTCCCCCCACTTCTGAATTTTTATTATCCTGTTCGTGGTAACGTAATAAGCTTTTTAACTTTTATTACTTTCTTCGGACAGCTAAACGTGCGTTAATGTTTTTTCAATGCAAGCCGTTATACGGTTGTTAGAGATGGGCCACGTAACCGCTCCGGTTTTCAAATGGCACCGCTGCGAGGGTTCAGCACGTTATAAATACTTAAAAAACAAAGGCCAGAATTTATATTTGCAATTTTGCGATTATTTTTTGTACGATTTTGCATAACGTTGCAGCAGTTAGAAGTTGCTACGAGGTTTTCTCGTAGACAGACGTCTTAGCACCAATATTATGCATTGTGTTATTAAACAGAAATTGCCTGCGACTTTTTTTAAGAAGCTCACTCTGATATCTACTTGTGCTATACACTTTAAATGTTAAATTACTTATCTTAAATTTTCAACTTCAATCACACTCTTTTGTTTATGTAAGGTGGCCATCATGCAAAGCATAACAAATGATAATATCATTATTATGCAGAGTGTACTTAATCCATTTTATATTATAATGATATTGTTATTATAACCTTGTTCAGACAGTCTTCTAACTTGTAAATCATACTTAAACTTCATATTAGCAGTTGTATTTAAGGCAATTATTTTTTATATGTTAATTATTATAATCACACAACTAATTCTCAAGAGCTGGATGTATCGACACACTCGACGCTATCAGAAACACATGTTAGGTTTTATTGATGTTATTACTGTCCCGCGCAATTAATATCGAACCTATTCCCGTTTAACGGACGTTTTACAGCTACGCAAATGTCCACTATTTCTGCAAACAGTCCCGTTAAAGGTATTTTTTAAGAAACACTTTTTAAATGGCATTGAATTATCAATAACTAGAGGGACTTTTTATTAGAGGGTATTAAGTAATTTCGTCATTGTGCCGGTGAAAGCAGTTCCAAAAGAATATTCGGTCTCCGACAAAAACACTTAAAACAGAGTTTCTAATTTATTGGTTCCGTACTGAATCATTTAACAAAACAAACTAAACAATCGACACGTAAAATTGCACAACCCTCCCCCCGCGCCGCCCGCCCCCTGCCCGTTAGGTGGAGCGGCGCGCGCGCACCCGATAGCCATAAAAGAAAGTTTCATTGTTGACAAAACAACTTCTTTAACATTTTTAACAAACCTACAATAAAAGTATTACTGCTGCAATATAATTACCGTAAATTCATGTCTTTTGAATACTTATTAAACATAGCGCTCGTTGTTGTAATGTAGGTAGATACCGTATTTTTATTAGTCTTTCGGGTTCTAAAAATTGGTAACGGAAATACCGTATGCCTTTTTACTGTAGGTAGAGATTTATCATGCTCGCAATACAAAATTACTAATTACTGTATTCGTTTAAAAGAATCTAACACTTTCTTTAAAAATATGTTGCATAACTATTGTTAAATTATATTTAGAGAGTATTTTTCCAATCTTATCGATAACGTTGTAATTTGTTTTTAAATCAACTACGTCCCACATTATAATTTTATCTTTAAAAGGCAAGAAATAAATGTGTGTGTCCACTTTAGGACTATTAATCTGGAGTTTCAAATAAGTAGACCCTTTCCGTCTTTATGGAGTGCGAAGTGTGTGTGAGTGCATATGTCTCAGCCCGCGTCGGAGGGCGGCCCTCCTCGATTTATAGGCGCCCTCTGAAGGGCGATCGCGACACGCTGCCCCCGTGACAAACTCTAAGTGCTTAGTACACCTATGCATCCTTATAAACGAAAAACTTTTTCTAAGCTGGCATTGAATTTTAATTCCTATATTAGTTTTTTAAATCTTATTCATATGAAAAGAAATTTTACGCTTTCACACATCGTCCTTACGGTTAAAGCTAATAATAAAAACTTTGACTATTAATAAATTCACAACAGTACTATTTATATACAAAGTCTTACTTATCGACACGTACTTTTTATAAAAAAAACCTTTTACGGGGTAATAAGGGCCAAGCCACATATGTTGTCGTATGTTATGTCATAGTAATCTAATTTTTGTATGACTTTTGAGAATTTGCATACAAATTTGTCGAATTGCCATACAAAATAACTAAACAAACAATTGAATTAATCAAAAGACATAAAAAAAAAACTAATTATAATTTATATAGTATAGAAAAAAAGTTGTTGACCACGAGCTAAGGAATATGTGGTTACAAGCTTGTAGTTACTATTATTTACATGACACCCTCTTATTAGAATATTGTCGTATTAGCCTAGTTGAACTAGATTAGCATTCAATTGACAAAAGTTTATCATAACGGGGTTTTATTTTAAAGTTTCATACCTAGTTAGTTTTGCCTTGGGCTGCTCTGTTGTGACCCGTGACATTCCGGGGCGCGTGGGCCCCGGGTGACCTTTCGCGGTCCCGTTACGCGCACCTGCGCCGGAGTCGTTACGGTCCCGCTACGCGCCACCCCCACCCCAGCCCCTACAGTACTTTCATTCACTTATAATTACTTCAATTGACGCTAAAATTGCAATGCGTTTTAAAAAAAATACATTTATTTAAATTTTATTTAATCATTGATAATTACTGACGATTGATTTAGGTATCTAAATTGTTTTTATAGCATTTCGTTGATACCTGATTGATAAAAATCTGCTAAAAAGTAGTCATTAATAATTGTAACTGTATGATTAAGTAACCCAAATTTTCATACGGCAATAGATTACGTCAATTCCTTGGGGTTTAATTTCAACTATTTACGGCACGTTATTTACTAAATTAGTCTTAATTATTATTTTAATGAAATTCTACTCAATACATATCAAAAAATATTTGTTGATGTGTTACTTAATTTCTTTTGTACGAAATGACATATTATTACTTTAATAACCTATGGTTTTTGTATGACTGACTGACCCCTGATACAATTGAATTACAAATATGATAGACTCTACATAGAATAATGCAAATAATTTGCCCTATTAGACCTATCATGACATACGCCGTTTGTCTTGATGCCTTGTCGGTTTATAAACTGCACTTATAGAATTACACCTTATTCTGAAGTACCGTAATACTGTTTTACATACAAGGAAGCATAATAAGCAACGCAGTTTCGTAACGAATGATTGTTGAGACGGTACGTGCCGCGATCGAGGCGTCGATTTATAAATTGGTCTCGTTTCCTCCTGGATCCAATAACAAGTGATACAATTTCCAGCGCATAATGTTGCACCGGCGCAAGCGCGCGCCTACAATGCGGTCATTAGCGAGATGGGCAATCGCGCTGATCATAACGCACGGACGTAATGCGGCGTCGGCGCTGAGTGATGCATTCAAATGCGGTGGACGTGCGGCGATCGTGCGGTGGCCGCGCGGCTCCCACGCATGTCCTATCCCGTACAGAACTATCACAGCTCGTTTCTCTCTCTATTACTTATAACGACACGGCGATGAAAAATAAATTGCATTTTTCAACGTCATTTCTGTTAACTTAATATAAGATATGGATGGGTTGTCACTCATAAGTGGAGAAAGCAGTTTCATGATCAAGTTGGATCCAATATTTTTATTGTTTGTTTAAAATCCATCTTTTATTAAGAAAAACTATTCTCATATTCATTGTAATTTATTGTCAATTTGAGACGGCAAGATCATACCAATTTAAATTGGCCTGTAAGCTGACATTAAGGAGATATAAAAAGCAATTTTAACGCGTTCAACATTTTTACGCGGTCTAAAAATAAACGATATTTAAGTGTCAAAGTATTTAGCGAAATAAAATAGGAGTAACGGGACCGATAACGATATCGGGGGTGAGTGACATGTGGTGATATTTGCGAGCGTGCGCGGCGCGGGCGCACCTGTCGCACACGCGCACACACGCGCGCGCACGCACACAGGCGCGCGGGGGCGCGGGGCGCGGGTCAAGGCCGCCCGTAGCCGCCACTTTTTATACGTCAGTCTGCGCTAGCGACGGGGAACTGGACGACACCATAAAAAAATTTACTCTAAATAAATCAAAACAAACAAACAGTGATAAAATTCAATTTTAGTGTAGGCGCCATCATGGTGTATCCAGGATAAACGTCATACCAAGTTAGTGGCCAAGTGTGGAAGTTGAAGTTCACCGCAATTATTGTTGATGTCAGCAATTAGCAGGGCTGGAGGCATGCGGCCGGGTCGTTGCGTGCGCGACGCTGCGGAGGACGCGCGCAAATTTGCGACTTCCCTGGAGTGGGTGTCGCCGCGTGCGTGACTGGGGGACAATTAGTGCTTGTCTGGATGCCCATTGTGGCACTCTCTTCTCTCCTTCTCTGAGATACTTCAAAGCAATTATTGAATTTACTTCATGCACTTGCATACAATAGACACCAAGAAGGAGCAGAGAATTTAACAATATCATTAGATTAATTGGTTATCAGCTATTATAAGTCGGATCCGATATGACTCTACTCGAGTTGGTATCACTGCGTGCAAGGCTAAGGTACGATGAAGTAGACTTAGTTTGAATACACTATGTGCATAATTATAATTAGTACCTAATTATATTTGGACTGAGAGCAAAAGGAGGAAAACAATAGTGATTGACTCTACCAACTACACAATTCAGAAAATACATACATTATGAACCCACAAGAGTCCAAAATAGTAACTTTACGACTTATAATTAAAGCCATCTATTTAAAGACCAATAAAATTATTTCCAAGTGGCACTTGTCTTTGACCATTTAAACTGAAACACAACAGAATAATTAAAGTTATAAAGCAGAATTATGCAGATAACATAACTCTTAGCCCAGACTTGATACAATTTGACCCAAAAAACGCCGACAATGGCCACCAATGGTCACATATCTCAAGCCAACTCGTGTACCTGTCACGGAGCATCACCTGACTCGCTCTCGAAACGGAAGCCTAGCGTAATGTATTCAAATTGAATTTGTGCAGTAAGGTGTAGATGTATTGATATGGGGAACACAATATTTATAATGTATTACAATGAGCCGGGTTCAGCTAATTAGAACGGTCCCGGTCGTTATTATTGTAGCGATGCCCCCCCCCCCCCCTTCCCCGCGCCGCTCGAGTAATATGCTAATCAGCAGTAATGAGCTCGTACCCAAATGCCTTTTAAGGCGGCCTTGCTTTAATTTTAATGTTTTCCGCAGCGCAGCCCGTTCCCACGTGGCCCAGAGGCGCGCGCGCATTCGTCTACACTTTGTCTCGATTCAATGACTACTGCTGTCGCCGTTAGATAAATGCATAAATCATTGAATAATTCAAATGCAGTAATAAATCCAAATTTCTAGACACGACTCGAGCCATATTGGAACAGACAAGATTACTTAATGGGCTAAACACAGATTTTAGATAGAGTTTCGTTGTCCCTTAATAGTCGTGGTCGCATTTACATTTAACAGATGTACAGTTTTCTCATGCGATTTATTTATAATCGAAGTCGAACTGTTATTGCAACTTTATAATAACCCATATTTAGTTAAAAACTCACACTAGAATAGGTAATTAACCAATTCGCCCACGTGCGTTGACTTAATAAAACTCTTTATTAGAAAAAAAATACATTCCATCAATTTGTCCTACAAATGTGTTTAATGGGATTCTAAGGTAGCGGTAATGACCTCCTAATGACTTATTGTCATCGTGTAATTTTCAGAAGCTACACGACTAATATACTAAGTCTGTGTATCTTGGTGAAAAACTGCATTGTAGTTCAATAAATATAACAAACCATTATTTGCTTTGTATTCATCATTTATCACCTATCATTGATAATACATTATCAAAAGATATACACATACGTCGAATTAAGAAACTCCTCCGTTTTTTCGTCGGTTAAATAGGCATTCGGCTTAAGTTTTTTAGGACCATAAAATCCTAAGTCTTCTCTTACGGGTTACATGAGCAATCTTAACGGCACAGTACATCGATCAAGCAAGTTGCAAGACACAGCTCACAGCTCATTACGAGTATGTCGCGATGCGCTTGCGTGTTTGTGAATCTAATTAGGGGCGGGCGCGGCGGAGCGCGGCTCCCTCCCGTACACTCGGCTAGAGGTGACACAGGCATTGAAGACTTACTGCAAGAGTGCCAGCTATAGGCCATAGTAGAATCAAGAAGTAGGCCAACTTCATGCATACGTATGCGCGGTTTGTTTGATTCTAATATGCGTAGGCTGAGGCTAAGTTTGGCCTGAGAAAACGCTCTGTACTACAAATTGTTACATACAATCCTATAGTCAGTCCAGTTAATCAAATCATGAATAAACGTAAAATGTCTTAAATATTTATTTTATTCTGTTTCGTAGTATTTGTTTAATAGCGTCAACAGAAATACATCAACTGTCTAACTATCACGGTTCACGAGATAGAGCCTGGTGACAGACAGACAAACAGACGGACAGCGGAGCCTTAGTAATAGGGTCCCGTTTTACCCTTTGGGTAGAGAAACATAAAAATAACTCAATCAATTTAAACACAGTATCCATTTGCTCCTGTAACCATTAATACATTTTATCGTTGTAAAGTCTTCTGAATCAACAAAACAACAGCTCAACATCAAATAGAGAAATTTACAGACAAACTTACATTATCTTTATGGTACCATATATTATAGTCTAAAAAGTTTCAACACGCACAACAAGATTTTTTCATTCATTATTTTTTATGGCTGTAGCTAATTTAATTTGTAATAATATAAAATTGCGTTAATTACCTCCGAGCGTCTACCAGCTCAGAAGATAATTATATTCGTCGAAGACAACGCGTGCTTTACCTAGACAACTTTAAATTTAGTAAAGTTATACAAAATGTAACTTGTTAATACATTGAATGGTCAAAAAGTTATTCCTCTTGAGAGCTAAATGCTGTCGTCAGTCGTCACCGAAAACATGTTGTGGGAATATTGTTAATGAATAATTAATGAGATAGTTATTATACTCCCTTTTAACGAAACATATATGTACACTCATCTTCAAAATATAATGTTACTGTCGGATACAAGATAAGAATGAATGTCAACGTGGCTCGGCAAGCTCGTCGCGTGGTTCGGGCGCCGCGCGGACTTAGAATATGCGCCGGCTTGTTATTATAATTCGCGCTTACATCTTATGAATCAAAATCTTCTTAATTATGCACCATGCATTAATTATAACCCGGGAACATTTTATTACATCTATACTCCGCTCGGGACGCGAGTAATCCGACTACGCCGAAACAAATCCACTTAATTCGTAATTAGTGGAGACATAATATATGTAAGTATAGTGGGAATTAATAATTATGATGAATAATTGTCTAAATATTATAATGAGTTCGCCATTTTCAATTATCTGGTGTGCGATAATGAGCTCCCATAGTAATGTGCTTGAGAGTTCCGCTCCGAATGCCTGCGCTCGCGCATGAGGCGGCATTATAAGGCGTTATTTTTAGAAATGCTAATTAATGATATACGCTTGTTGTTAATTATTAATCTCGGCCACGCACCGGGCGCAGCCGCGCACGCAGCCGCGCACGCACCGCGCTGCGCCGCGCGCTGCGCACACGCCGATCTGCACACAATGTGCGGACAAACTGCTACTGTCAAACAGAAGAACACAAAATCAGAAAATTTAATTTTGGCTTCGTTTTCAATCTTTAACATACCGAATACATAATAATGCACTATGTCATTTAACAAAAATAAATAAACTTTAAAGTATAACTTTGATAATCGTCCATCTGTCTAATCTGCAAGGTCTTTTTTTCTCACAGAGCGGGTAGAGAAACCGCTACAATTTATTTTTATTATTTAAGGTCTAATTCCTTAGTAGAGCGCTTATAAAACCAAGCATTTATCACACATGTTTCGATTTACTTGCCAACTCACTCTTCAAACCTAAATATACAGTATTTTTTCCTTACTCCCAAAATTCATGATACTTAGCAAGAAGCAAGACCTGCCCCCCTAGCATTACCAACAAAACACGATGATGATGAAATATAATATACATAGCCGCCATCTTGAACTTTTATCCAAACAGCGAGCACGTGTGTACCGGTAACGTCACGTTCATGCTCGCTGTTTCCGTTAAAGTTCATGTTTCGACAGTTGGGTGTGGTGTTGATACGTCGCTATATCGTATCACATCGTGTTTTGTCGGTCATTCTAGGAGGGCCTACAGGCATGTAAAACGAACGAATTTAATATTTATTTATCATAGTCAAAATGAAAATGACACCTACATAAATTGAATTTGTTTTTTAGTAACTGAAATCACACCCGGATGTTTCCGTGTATTTTAATTTTCTGAACCTACAAGTTTGCCAAAGTACTCCTATCAAATCTTATTATTATTTAGCTTAATTCTCTTTAAAAAATGCATTCTTTCTAAGAATTGATAATGTGACCACCTGTATTTTGTCATTTTTTTTGTTAATGTTCGGCTAATGATATCCATGGATATCTAATACAGGAAACGGAATTTGTTTACAGGTAGCACTGGCGGTGTCGCCCGTCACCTGTTCCCTGTAATGTCTTTATAATGCGTCAAATTAATTGAGCGTATAACGAAATGAGACGACGATCGGCGCATGCGTCCCCGTGACGGAATACAAACGATACCTGCTTAGCCTGATTATTATGGCGTGATGATTAAGGGGCTTGCTTGGAAGGGAGGCAACGCCTCGGCGCAGTTAGACGTCATTTTATATTACCTACCGTTTCAGTTTGAATTTGAAAAAACCGGCAAAGTGCGAGTCGGACTCGCGCACGAAGGGTTCCAATATCTATAACAAAGGCAAAAAATCACGTTTGTTGTATGGGAGCCCCCTTAAATATTTATTTTATTCAGATTTTTAGTACATGATGTTATAGCGGCAACCGAAATACATCATCTGTGAACATTTTAACTATCACGGTTCATGTACCCTTGAGGTACGGAACCCTAGAAAAAGGATAATGAATCAATTATATAGAGACATTGACAGCCGTCTAGTATATTTTTTCACGCTCGGGACTATAAAGCCAACAGTCCCGGGTTCTAATCCCGCAAGAGCACGAACATCAATTTTTTGCCTAAGTCATAAAAGGATGTCATGTCATGTAAAAGTACATCTCCGTTATCAGCAGGTCACTAGTACAATAAATGTTTAGTTTGGAACGAGAAATGGGGTGATTATTGGAACAATTTATTTACAATGTTGTTAATTATATAATTAATTCACATAATTTAGTTACCACCTCAAATATGAATATGTATTAATTAAAGTTCAAGTTCAATCGTTTATTTGCCAAAACACAGTAAGAACAAGTTGACAAAAATTTGATACAGCGCGTGTGTTTAGTCTGCTCGCAGACGTGCATAAGTTATGTTATGATTATTATCATAACTTGATAATTTATCAATGTTGTTATGTATGTGTGGTCTTTTGCGAAGAATCTAGAATAGGTGCAACTGTTCCATACTAGACATCTTAGCATATTGTTCTTCGATTTTCGACTGAACACAGCGTCGTCTGTTTATGTGTTTCTTGCTGAATACGAACACAAAAATAAAGACGCCCAAAATATTTGCATAATATTAAATCAATATACTTATTGCATATTTCGTGAGGCAACAAACTAACGCACGTAGTTGCAGTGACGTACGCGTCGCCCGCGCGCTAACAAGACGCGCATCATGTCACATGCGCCCGCGCATGCGACCAGATCGCGCGATAGCGGCGGAAGCGGGGGCGCCGGGAGCGCTTGGGGATAGCGCTGTGGATAGCGTTGCATTTACTCTGAAAAATAATAAATAACAACAGTATCAAGACAAAAATATGTAAAAATGATACATCCCACTGCAAGCATAGGCCTCGCCTGAAACATTAATGGCCTCACTACACTACAAAAGATAGACTAGTGTTAAACACTTGTCTAAAGATTAGTCAACCAATTTGAAATGTTTGTTAATAATATGTCTCGAATGTCTGATGGGTCAACATTTTAAATTGACTAAATTTAGACAAGTGTTTAACCCTAGTCTATCTTTTAGTAGTTGAATGGTTTTGACTTTGGACCATACCTATTGCACTTGCCAAGTGCGGACAGCGCGGTGCGGTGAAGAGGTGTAAGTCAAGTAAATATTTCTACTGTGAGTTGTAATCGAGGCTCCGTAAAGCCTTTAAATAGGCTTAACGACTAATATCAGACAAGTCATTATTTGAGCCACAAGACTTCCACTGCTGAACAAAGGCCTCCCCAATGACTTTCATTGGTATGACATTCAATTGGCGTTTGAAACAACCGCAGCCAATAATAACCGGAACTTTTTTGCGCCTTCAAATTTATGGAAATGCTTGTGATAAATGTTTCTTAATATGTTCGGAATAACTTGACGATTTTTTCCAAATACTCCCTAAGGCCTGCCAATTTTTCTTCTTCAATCTTCTCTTTCTAAATCAAATCAAATCAAATCAATATCATTTATTTCCAAGAATATGGTGGTTACATAAGGTCTTAAAGTTAGGTAAGTTCTACATATTCTGCCACTTCTGGCGTTGAAATACAAATAATAACATATCATCGTAAGAACCTGATTAATTTTATCAATTCGAATTCAATTTATTAGCAGACTTCATAAATCATTAAGTATGATTTTATATAATGTCAAAGAAATGAATTATTTATGGTCTCTCTAGTCGTCATAAAGTCAATATTCTAATTATTAAATGTATTTTATTTTAGCGTCATTAAATTCATTCATGGAATAGAAACATTTTTGTAGAAGCCAGTTTTTCAATGTCAATTTAAACTTATTTGCTGGCAATGCTCGTAATGAAACTGGCAACTTGTTAAACATTTTAATAGCGTTACAATACACATTATTCGAAAATAGTTTAAGTCTTTGTTGTCTTTGTCTAAGTTTTTTTTTATTAATAACAACGTTTCTTCGGAGTGAACATATTACTGAAATCCTCAAGAGCAGCCCTGGTAATAAATAGCAATAAGTCCCGGAATAACAAATTCGTTGAACATAATTTGTTGCGTTGGATCGTTCGATGCGTTGGGAGGATTAAGCCGAGCCGTCACCCATCCACTCACAACGTGGGTAACTTAATTTTACTTCTATAATCTACCAAAACCATTTAATCGTTTAAATTATGAACTTGATAATGGCGAACGTGCAAACACGTATTGGCCATTACACAAAGAATAAGCAGAAAACTTTTTTGTGTAGTGCGTATTCAATTTTCAAGATGATTTGGTTACAAAAGAAAAAAAGCTACCTTACCTACAAGGTTTGTGGTGAACGTTAAACGCTTACTCAGTATGTTAGTAAAAAGAAACCTTTAATTGAGATAAATAACACTTGAAAAAAATCATCGACCTCAGGTGGGACTCGAACCCACGTCCCATGGCATACCGGGCGAGTGCTTTGACCACTAAGCTACCGAGGACGTCACGTGACAAGATGAAATTCCTCAAGTGTTTTTTCTCGCTGTCAAAGCCAGCGTATTCTGATCAATGTTGTAGCTATATGTATAGCTGAGTAGTATACTACCGTCAACACCCTAGAGAGAATGGAAAAACCTAAAGGCAGTATTTGCTCTCAGTATATTCGAAATAAACACAAATCTATTTCTAAGCGTTTAACGTACTAGCTCTATGATAAATCACATTGGTCAGCTCTTGAAAAGCCAATTCAAATCCATTCAATTTTCTAAGGCAGCGGCATGAAGTGTGAACGCGCGGTCACCGCGTTACGGCGGCTCCGGAGCGGAGTTATCGTGGCCCGCAGCCGCGCTATCTAGCAGCCCCTGGACCCACTCGAGCCTGCGAATTCCGGCCACTGTTTATTCCGCTTATCTGAATTTTAAATTCACTCGCCCACCCCCGCACCCCGGCCCCGCCCGCCGCGCGCTCCCGACGCGAATTCCTAGCGGTCCCGCCAATCCACCCGTAAAAACCCAATCAACTGGCTATTTTTGCAATGCACGCCGGCATTTGACACACGATTTCACTTTCCGAAGGGCGCTGCTTATGATGCGCCTTCTTCTTTTTGAATAACAAGTTTTATTCTCTGGTCGTGTCTTTTGATTCTCGATAAAGTATAAAACAAACATTTAAATAATATATAGTCACACATAACTAAATGTAATTTTCCCAATCTCACAGGTTAAGCAATATTTTTCATCAATGTTTGTTCCCCCGATAACCTATTAACATGTTTGTTAAAGTTGCACTTAAATTTATAAAACAGAGGTGTGTCGGTATAAACGTTTCCGATCGAATCAAGTTCTTTCTTTTCTACATTTGAAAAATACGTGCGGTAATAGTGTCGGGCGGCGACTATTCCCTGTTACGTGAGCCTGGTTAGGTAGGACCCGGCACCGGCACCGGCACCGGCAGTAATGACGCGAGATTGTCGCCGCGTGTGCGCCCGCGCCGCCGCCGTTCCCAGAAGCTGCACCAATTTGTCCGTCATGAGATTTAATATTCAGGTGCGTCCGTGGGAACCCACGCTCGTCATCCCGCCTCGACTCTTCGCTAGACACGTAACTCGAGACATTCAGAACCGAACTCCCTAGAACAGAGACCACTCGACTGTGACCGCCTAATTAGATAAAATAAAACGGTAGTAACACTTCAATAATTTCATGTCGAAACTAAATAATTTAAAACATTTTTAGTATCATTAACACCAGCAGATCCACTGACGAACCCTAGTTAAAATAACTCGGGAGGCATTCGTTTTTACGCGCGTGTTTTTGCGGCGCGGCGTTTGTCTACCTGCGTCCGCGCAGAGCACGCTAATTTTTTCACAATAGATATTAATTGCGCTGATGCTCGATACTTTATTGTTTAATTTAATAACTTTTATAAGACTGCGTAATGAGTGTAACGTTTAATTAATATCGTGTTGCGTTGCCGCGCGTTAACACGGAATGAAGCGCATCATTATTAAACTAAATCGTCCACGTATATCAAACTGTGCTCATTGAAAGCATAAAACTGTTCCGGAGGATGGTCATTATGAGCGCTTTTTGTTTAACTAATGACTATTTGAATTTACTTATTGCTTAAGTATTCCATTTTTTTTAAATTGTTATAGCAAAATATAGACGTAAATGTCATGATCTCGTGGAATAACATTTATGAGATATAAAACCGGCCAAGTGCGATTCGGACAATTATCTATAAAAACGAACAAAAAAATCACGTTTTTTGTATGAGAGCCCCCTTAAATACTTATTTTATTCTGGTTAATAGCATTTGTTGTTATAGCGGCAACAATAATCATCATCTGTGAAAATTTCAACTGTCTAACTATCACGGTTCATGAGATACAGCTTATGACAGACGGACAGACAGACGGACAGCGAAGTCTTAGTATTAGGGTTCCGTTCCTTTGGATACGGAACCCTAAAAATAGTTCAATTTTATCACATATAATCGTACACATATTTGCTATGGTTGCTGTTACTTTATGTTATACTTTTGGCATTTATCAATTAGGTAAACATGTCTTCATTTCGGTTTACTTGCAAAATCTTATTAATTTCCTTTAACTAAATACTAATTTACTGAACCTGCCTCTATGGCTACACCCAAAAATCCTATTTGCGTGGTGTCAGCAAACATGGGGATTTACATGCGACTGCGGCGAAGGGCCTGTAATTACTGCGGTCGGCGCCGGCGCAGCACGCAAGCGGTCGCCACGTATGGGGATAGAGACTACTGTCTACTAAATTATGGCAACTTGGAATGTCATATGCTGTAGGTACTTCTATTTATTATTTAATGTACGTTTTTGAATAACTCTTTTTATGCAATTTAATTTTAAAATAATGTATATGAATTAAATAGTGCACAGAAACATATTCGACACGTGAACATGAAATAAACAAATCTTCTAAAACTAGATATTAGGTCAATACAGTATTCATGTAATTAACTTATCCTCTTAGTTTAAACACACATTAAAATTTTATCAAGAATCATTTATTTGCCATTGAATAAGAAACACTGAAGATTACAATTTTGTTGTTACTTGTCTCACCAGTTTATACAGCATACACTAAATATTGAATTGTCTTTGGAAAGTAAAAATCTAATACAGAACTTTACATGTAGCTCCTCTAAGCAAGCATAGTTAGCTTACATCTTTTGTCCAACTGACGAACTACCTGTGTGTAACAATAATAATCAACTCGCCCTTTTTGAGGATTAGTAATTTTAAGGATATAGCGACTGACTACAAAGCGTTTACGTAATAAGCCAGCCCCACTTTTTGCTGTAGAATTTGTTTGTCTAACTGCCACGAATGGCTATTATAAAATATATACGAGTAGTAATAACTTTTCTAATTTTGACTACATCAACTACTGACATGTGATTTGCATTTGTTTTTCTACGTTCGCCATCTTGTGAAAATTTGTTTTAGTTTTAATCCGTGTGTCACTCTTTTTACCGATCCAAGATGTGATGCAATATACTTGTGTCTTATCGTAGCATTTGCTATCAGACGTAGTAAGACTCGTCACCCTTGGACAACTAACTGCTACCAAATACCAATGATACTACGCCCAATTTTTTTGCTGTCTGACCTTTTTTACGCTCCAAAAACGAAAGACCTGCGGGCGTCATGATAGAATCTACCAGTTGTCACTTTCATTGTGGGTTTTAAGCCACATCGAGAAGTTACGATCGCTCAATTTCTCTGTAGCTCTAAGTGCTACCTAATTTTAGATTATCTCCATTGTATTGTCCACAAGGCCTTACTCAGGAATAACCCTGTAAGCCCAGGTTCCCTGCGCCGCGCTCGCGCGCCGCGGGGTCCGCACGACCGGCGCGCCCCGCGGCGCCGCCCGCCGCTAATGGACCGGACTCATCGCTAAAACCGCCCGTAATTATTTTATCCGCCGTTTAATTATTCATCTCTCGTTGCGGCGAGCTTTATGGCTTTAATGCGATCTCATTTTACTATACGTACAAACCGTTTAGAAAACAATATTGATTTTTATCTGCGCTTAACTGGCGCAATGATCTGACGATTTCTGACAAAGACGAGACACTCTCACGAGATTTTTCTCATTTCCACATTGACTGTAACTAAAACTTTGTTATTGTATAATTTACAAATGCATGGAACTTACAAGAATAATTGTAAGTTAAACAATAAAGCTTCAGTCCTCAAAATCATTAACCGGTCTAAGAATTACTAAATTATTAACTTCGTTAGTAGTGAAGTACCCAATACAAGGTCGATCAAAAAAGTAACGATGCTCGCATCACTCGCTTATTAATGTTTACTTATTGCCCGCTGACATTTGGGCGGTCGCGGGTATGATTAGGCGCTCACGGCAGACGGCGCAAAGGGCGCGGTCGAACTGTATTAATACGCGGTACTGATTAAAGTTTCATCGCGGAGACACGTGCGCGCCAAGAAGCCCCCAAATATTGGTTCTGTTTTCAAGGCGAAGATTAATACAAATAACACGGAGGTTTTATTGATTGAAACGTAAATGGTAGATAGTTTTTTTTTAATTCTTAGTAGTTAAGTAATTCATTCCGTATTGTTTTCGGAGTGCAATAAAATCTAGTGTACAAACTTTTTTTTCATTCTTTATAATATCATTTGTTTAGCTACGTATGTGCATCGTGCAAGAAGAACGGTTATCAGTTAGAATTAAAATACACTACTAAGATATTGGTCCATATAAATGGTCTTCTGAGTAATGTACGGTGTCGCCATTTTTGTCATTTTACTTTGTGTCTTAAACCTTTGCCATCGTTTTGTCAAATTCCTGTTACCAAGTTTGCTAGACCATGATCCAATGTTGCAAGTCTTCACTTCACATTTGATGCAACTATTATTTAACCTCCATAACCCATTGACAGGGGCACTAGATCATTTGTATTGTGGCTACAATTCCAGTGTTTTCTGAAAGTGCACCTTTCTTCGTGATACTTTTCTTAATGCCCAGAAACGAGTCTCGGACCACTAAGCTACTTCTGCTACAGCATATTTAAGTCACCAACACATGTAAAACTTCATCTATACTCAGAGCCCGTCGGGTGCCACTCGCCGTTCGCTCCACGCGTAGTGCGCTAATTACTCCGCATTCAAATGATCGCTCTCCTGCGCTAATCCGCGCCATTGTTCCGTAAACAATCGCTTCCCATCGCCGACATAAACAAAACCAAACCGACACATTTATTATACACTCTGATCCTCACTTTCAAGGTTGCAATTGGATCGTGTTGTTTTTGCTATTGTGTCGTAATGTAAAGCGGCAATCAGCGGCAGCGCTCATTACGGGCGGTGACTGGCGATTACCGCGCGATCGACGACGCACGCGTAACGCACCGCATTTGAATAAACACACAAATAACAGCTCATCAACGCGCTGGCATGAGGAAGACATATTGTGCCCAAATACTATACGAGTCAATCGACTACTGTTCGGTCATGAGGTGTCATTAATTTACTTTCACACTTTCGACAATAAACGCTACATCTCCTTATTAGTTATTACATCACGTTTTGATGGAACCCAGAAAGCTTAATTGTAAATAGCTTAACATAGAAAACATTGAATTAAAAAATTAACATTGATTTTACCAAAAACAAATTATTTATTTCGGGATTTTATTTTTGCTCTTACAATATTAATCCCATAGCAAAAGTTAATTATTCATTAGATTAGCCATCTAGGAGAAGGTTCATTTAATTGAAGATAAATAACACTTGAAAAAAATCATCGACCTCAGGTGGGACTCGAACCCACGTCCCATCGCAAGCCGGGCGAGTGCTTTACCAACTAAGCTACCGAGGACGTCACGTGACAAGATGAAATTCCTCAAGTGTTTTTTCTCGCTGTCAAAGCCTTGTCATCTTGTCACGTGACGTCCTCGGTAGCTTAGTTAGTAAAGCACTCGCCCGGCTTGCGATGGGACGTGGGTTCGAGTCCCACCTGAGGTCGATGATTTTTTTCAAGTGTTATTTATCTTCAATTAAACCTTGCATGAAATTGCTAAAAACAAAAATTTAGAAGGTTCATTACTAAAATAGGACCTCAAGTGAACCAAACTTCGGATGTCTTATTAGTATTATGCATTTAGATAATCTGCCAATACTTATAAGATTAAGTTAGATTAAAAGAAAAATTCAAGTAAGTTCCTGTACATGAGAGTGATGTTTATCTGATATTAGGTTTGGGTTTAACAGTACACAGTATTGTTGTACCTAAACGATAACGCCTCCGTCAACATAAAGGAAATCGGAATAAAGGAGTGCGGAGTTGCGAAGAGATTGGTATCATTTGAGGCACTTTAATTTTATGTAGAGCCGCGTCCCTCCGAGGGGCAGATAAATGGGTACATTTTATATTAACCAGCCGCCCTCCCGGCTCCCGAGAGCCGAGAGGATAAAAAAGGAAATGGTACAATTTCAATTACAATATTAATACTGCATTTTAGTGTTTCTCACGCAAATAAAACTTCTTTACTTAAGTGTCCTTGCATTGTCTTTAGATTTAAGTTTAAAATTTCTTTACATTCTTAGAATTCTTCATCATATTTTAAATCTGTATTCATTTATATCAAAGTAGGTACTTTTGTTTTGTTAAGATTCATAAGACAGGAATGAAAATTATCGTATCATTAAGTAGATGCGTTATAGTTATAAACCAATATGATTTTGTACAGACTCTGAATAGGTACTGAATTTGAGTCTTATAGGAATTTCATTTTACAAGATTGGTTTCGATTCTTACTAGAAACGCTATCGTTTCTTACTGGTATTGATAGCAGGATCCACTCAGACTATTAAATCTTTATAACATTAATATATTTGTTTGCATGCCTCGCGTAACCTAATTAAATTCCCGCGCATTTAATGAAATTAGCGGCTTGCGGTAATCGGTCGCAAATGACGTGCGAACGCCACCAGCGGGCGTCGCGCGGGTCACGCTCCGCGGACGCGGGTACGCGCATGCACATTGAACTGTCCGCTGTGTGTCTGTGTGGAAATATAATTTATTTCCACATATTATGACTGTATTTCTGTTAAAAACCAGTTTTTGGAAAATTGCGAGGCTCTATTTTTTATGAAAGTGTTTCCATTTTCCAAAATTATTGTTTTTTTAACTGAGACCGTAGTCTATTGAACCTTGATAATCCTAGAACGATCAATAGATCAACAATAAAACCCAAACTCTATCCAAAAAATAAAATGTAGTCTTTTTTTATGAAAATGTTAAATACTAGGTAGGTAGTTATGTAATAAGACTGATCCTCGAGAATGTATGTTTGTTACTAGTTCATATTGGAAATAATGGCATGAATGCTTATTGGAAAATTGTGCGTTTATTAGACTGGGTGACACATTTAGAATAAAGATTTCTGACTCTCATTTTGAGGTCGATTTTTATAGCAGGACAAAAACAACTGGCATTTTCAACATTGGCCCCATGGTAAAATTGTTATAAATTAATTAGCATTCGATTTCCTTTATTGAATCAAGGAATTACCTACACTAAATTTATATTAATCTTATTTGACAAAAGTTTATGATAACAGAGTCGTAATTAAAATAAATTACGCTTACTTAGCTAAATTGTTTTCAATCGAGATTACATATTTATTATCCTAGGTAAATGTCTCTTGGCGTGACATGCACCTAGGACACCGAAATATCAAACAGCTTATAACGTAGTTTCCTATGTTAAACTGCACTCGAAACAAGCACTTTAGCCACCGGGGAACAAAAAGAGTACCGAAAGTATGTTTGCGCGGTCTATTAGCGGCCGGTGCGCGCCCCCGCTGCGCAGGAGTGCGCGGCATGGCTCGCCGCCACCGGCCTGTATTTACGGACCGGCCGCTGTTGCTGCTGCATGTACTTTACTTTTATTTGGGGATTTGTAAGGTGCAAACGGTAAAAAAGAGCAAACTTGTTAGAGCAATAACTAGTGTGAAAAATAAAAATAAAGTCAAAAAATCCTACTGCCGGTCAAAGGTAAAGCCAATGATCAACCCCTCGTCTCAACCAATTTTCGCACTATCTTTTCTTCGGTCCACCTATTCGACGACTTTAGTTGTTCAAGTTTTACTGATTAAAACACACAATTTAAAGTTGTATAAAACCTTTCTTAGTTTCAAACCCTGAACGAGTGTTCATATTAATATGGATTTTTAGTTATGTAGGTGTAGGTACTTAGCTTACTTTAAAGTATTACGTAAATATTTCTTACAAGAGTAATAATAAGATTCCTACTAGATAAATATCTATGATAAATCGCTGGTCCTTCTAGTATTCCTCTTCGAAAAGAAAATATAGGGTGTATTCCGCTTATTCAGCTGTCAAACGCAGCCGAGAGGCGCGTGTACGCTGGACTTGGCGTCGCCATCTTTGAGGTCCCGGGTTCAATTCCCGGTCGGGGCAATGTAGAAGAAAACTAACTTTTCTAAATTGTTTGGGGTCTGGGTGTTGTGGTACTGTCGGCTTTCTGATTTCTATAACACAAGTGCTTTAGCTACTTACCTTTTTTAATGAGAGCAATGTTTTGTGTCACGTGTGTTAATACATTCTGTACAAATGATATATGTACTTATTTGTAAACATATATATTTTCAATACGTAGTATACATTTTCATAAATTTGAAATGTTCAAAGTACTTAACTACATTATGTACAATAAAATATCATGCATCTATCTTCTAGCAGAAAGTATTCTACGTAGAGTATACATAATTATTTCTGCGACTTTGCAAACACAAACTCCAGTGCAAACATGTCATTACACATGCGTGAAGTGATTGTCGCGACAGTGCGCGGGGAGGGAGCGAGAGGGCCCGCCTCCGCGAGCGAGAGAGACAGCTCCCGCGACATCTCATCGGCTCTACAATATGATGCCCAGGCGCATATTGCATATACTTACATATTAACTAGTTATGTTGTTGGATTGACTCGAATTGATTCTTGTATACTGAATCATTCTGCGGGGTAAACCCCGCGAACTCTTAAAACAATGTCAACGCTTTCAAATCTGTCAATTTTGGTACGTCATTACATACAAAATTTGACAGATTTGATCATGTTTGACAGATTTGAGGTTGTTTCAAGAGTTCGTGGTTACCGCCAGATCCTTCCACCGTTGTTACGTTGATGTGTGTGGAGTCATAAATGAGAAAACGCCACTAATCTTCCGTGTTTGAATCTCGGATTGTATAGTTGAATCTTGTGTTTCTACAAAATTTGTCCCTACAGTTTTTTTTAAAGATGTAACTGTCTAACAGTACAGGAAAAGATAAGAAGATAATGCACAATGTTTAGTTATTAATAAAAGTCAAATTAAGTACCTATGTAACGCAAAATAAAAAAGTCAAGTCATTGACAAACTATTGAGTAGCTTTCCACAGATTTACACACATTGCTTCGATCCTAAGGTAAAGCTAAAACACTTCTGTTATAGAAATCAGAAACAATGACAGTACCACAATACCCAGACCCGAGACACCATAAAAAAGTTCGTTTTCTACATTGACCCGACCGGGGATCGAACCAGATACCTCAGCGATGGCGACACCATAATTATATAGTCCGGCGTGCTCCAATATTAATTATTTTCGTGGCAGCCTATAAGTAAGGCAACACTGTAACAATGTATTTTATTTTTTTAGTATGTTAATGTGTGGTGTATGCTTTGTTGGGTGTCCTAAATTAAAATAAATAAATAAATTTACTTACGACTATTAATGCAGTATTTCTGGGGTGTATTATAATCACGAGCACATAGATCTGTTCGACTTCAGTCCTTCGGCAAATTGATGTCTTCAATTGATTGCTGTAAATCATGATAAATAAGTATAGTTTATTCAAATCAGTCTGACGCGTCGCATTGTGCGCGCAGCCGTGAGAACATGCAAATGCGCACGAGTCGGTCGATTAATCGAATCGATGCTCGTTATCGCACATCGCGATGTAATCTAATAATGGTGTTCGGGCATGATCAGCCGGCGACTGATTGAGATGCGAGTGAAACGCACACTCACCGCTCACAAAAGGTTTTTGTAGCTTTGTTTGGACAATGTTGGACGTGTGTGTGTTATTTCAGAAGGTATAGTAATGATATACCCCCACAAGATAAAAACTTACGATAATTAAACTATCTATTAATTTTTTTACTAGTTTGGTTATTACCTACGATTATCGTGGGTACTTCGGACATAATTTATGATTAATCCACCTATTGGATTATCTAACAGATCTCTCTAAATAACAATGACTTAATGCTTCTTCCAATTATTAGCAAAAATAGCATTTGCAACAGTTACTCGATATAATCTACGCATTTATCTATAACAAGTCGGTTTCTTCACTCAATCGACTCCGATCACCGAATACAGTTCGTACAATTTTCTTTTCGTTGTTAAAAAGATAAGCAGCGGTGATTGTAATGCAATCTGCCGCGTTCGGAGGCCAGTTTGAGCATAACAATGTGCCGCGGTGCGGGGTGGGGCAGAGGGGGGAGGTCGATGACCCCGATCCGATTAATAAATTAAGATAACAAATTAAAGCGAGCCCGCGAACAATCGCCGCTTTGTCTATCTGCGCGCGCGCCGCTCGGACACTATGGCTTTGTTACACACAGCTATATACGGAGGCTTCGATTTCTTGCTACTTCAAAACCCAATTATATTTGTTTTAGAACCAACTACTTGAAAAGCACAATGATATACCTATTTCTTCCTACAGACAGCTTTATATTTGGAAGTGAAAAGTTCAAACTCTTTCACCGTTCGAATAACATCTCCATCCAAACGTCCTTATAGTACAACAGCGAACGTCGCAATAAGCTAAACAAGCTGATACCATTGTGAGGCGTTTACCTGCGGACACAAACGTCCGCTTGTGATTGTTTTGTAGTGATACGATCGTGTATCGTGATCGTTGTCGCCGGCCGCCACCCGGCTGCGCGGGCGCCCGTCGCGGACCTGTCATTAAAACCATTAAAACCATTAAAACCAATTTATTTCTGTAAATAGGCTTAAACTAAGCGCTTTTACACGTCCCAATATTTTTTTTCCCTACCACTACTTCAGGACAATTTTGGGCTAGCGCCGAGAAGAAGTAGCGCAAGAAACTCGGTCACTATTGTCAGCCTCTTTTTAAATAGTATATATTTACATTACAAGATAAATGTACCTGTGCGAGCAGGGCAGTATTTATTTCCAAATATTTTTATCGTTTATATAATCATTTACAGTATAATATCCTTTTTTCATTAAAGTTGTTTTAATATGCGATTTAAATTTTAACAGGGGCAGTTCTACAATAGACGCTGGTAATTTATTAAAAAAGCGAATACATTTTCCCATAAACGAATTACCCACTTTATGCAGTCTGAAATTGGGAACGGCAAGCTTATTCTTATTCCGTGTGTTAAGATTATGAATGTCACTTTTCTTAAGGAATAAGGACAGGTTTTTGCGTACATTATATTTTCATAAATAAATTGGGATGCTACTGTAAGTATATTAATTTCTTTAAACAGTTCTTTTAAGGAGTCTCGGGGTCCAAGGCCGTAAATTGCCCGTACAGCTCTCTTCTGCAGTACAAATATAGATTCAATATCTGCTGCTGAGCCCCATAACAATATTCCATATGACATTATACTATGAAAATAGCTAAAATACACCAATCTTGCCGTTTCAACATCAGTCAGTTGTCTTATCTTTCTCACAGCATAAGCAGCAGAGCTAAGTCTTCCCGACAGAGTCTCGATATGCGCACCCCATTGCAAACGGGAATCTAAAGTGATTCCTAAAAATGTAGTGGAACTAGATGTATTAAGTTGTTCATCTTTTACAGTAATATGTGTTGAGACAAGTTTTACGTTGGGCATTGTGAATTTGATGCACTTTGTTTTATTTGCATTGAGCATAAGATTATTGGTGGTGAACCAATGCAATACTTCCGAAAGTGCATTATTTACATCGTCAAATGAGTCTTTACCTCTCTTGATTTTAAAAATCAATGAAGTATCATCTGCAAATAGCACTGTCTCACAGAGGTCTTTCGTAAAAGATGGAAGGTCATTTATGTAAATTAGAAAGAGCAGAGGCCCTAATATCGATCCCTGCGGCACACCCATAGTAAGAGGCGACCCAGAAGACTCAGCTCCATTGATACAAACTTTTTGTGTTCTGCCTGTGAGATAAGAGTTTACTAAATCTGAGGCATCGCATGAAACACCATAGTGTCTAAGTTTTTTCAGTAAAGTTTGATGGTCCACACAATCAAAAGCCTTAGAAAGATCACAAAAAACTCCCAAAGCGTCCTGCCTACTTTCCCAAGCATCAAACACGTGTTTCAAGAGTGCAACTCCAGCATCTGTAGTGCTTCTACCTTTCGTGAAGCCATATTGTTTGCTATGTAACAATTTATTAAGGACAAAGTGTGATAAAAGTTGATTGAAAATTACTTTTTCAAAAACTTTACTAAGTACCGGTAAAATTGAAATTGGTCGAAAATTTGAAGGATCATTTTTCTCGCCTGATTTATATAAAGGAATTATCTTACTAAATTTCATCAAAGTAGGAAACTGTTTATCATCAATACATTTATTAAAAAGAATTGTAAGATAAGGGGCTATCGTATTTATAATTGTATTGATAATATTGACTGAGATCCCCCATAAGTCTTCAGTTTTTTTCATGTTCAATTCCTTGAAAGTTTTAATTAGTATATTAGGATTAATATGTCTAAAATTAAATGGAGTTTTGCACTCATCAACACCCGACTTGAGAAGGGATTCAGCTAGTTCAGCAGAAGAAGCCAGTTCTTTAGTTGTAGAGGGAGCTATATTCGAAAAGAATTCCTCGAAAGCATTTGCAACTTCTGCATGTGAGTTAATTAGTTTATCCCCAATTTTAAGAGAGTAAGAGTGATCATTCTGTTTACGCCTACATGTTTCTTTATTTATTATGTTCCATGTGGCCTTTGCTTTATTATCAGAACCCAAAATAATATTTCGAAGATGATTTGATTTTGCAGTGGCACATACTTTTTTAAATATTTTAGAGTAATTTCTAACATGATCTATGATCTGTGGGTTCTGAGTGTTTGCTTTTAGACTATACAATTCATATAATGTTCTTCTACTTTTGTAAATACCAGGTGTAGCCCATTCATTAAACTTACACCTGACTTTATTTGCTTTTATTTTTTTTTGTGTGAAAATTTTATCAAATTCTTTTTTAATCAAGCCAAAAAGATCCTCATATAACAGATCAACACTATGGCTACTGCTAGATTTTAGTAAATCTATACCGTTACACATTTTCTCTTTAAATCGGTCTATTCTATTTACGGTTATTGGCCTGCAGACAGCATCTATAATTTCTCGGACATGATGGTGCTCAAACGACGCCCTCTGGCCACTATGGTCAGACCTTAAATAATTTATAACTGATTTATCTATTACATTGCTATTGCAAAAAATATTATCTAAGCAAGTAGCTGTTGTGGGAGTCACTCTTGTTGGTTCATTAAATAAGTTAATTAAATTAAACGATTTAAAAAGATTAAGAAAACGAGTTGAATTCGGTGAATTTACTAATATATTGACATTAAAATCTCCACACACAACTATTTTCTTACTAGAACTACATACTTTTTTCAAAGCCTCTTCCATATTGGATTCAAAAAGCTGGTAATTGGCTGATGGGGGGCTGTACACGCTTAATATTATATACTGCTCTAGCTCAACACATGCTAGTTCAATAGTTCGTTCAATCGAAAGTGACACTATATCTTTACGCTCTTTAAAGTTTAACTCACTATTTAATAGTATAAGTGACCCCCCCCTAGTAGTGGACTTCCTTGTGAACGAACTGCCGATTTTATAATTTTCAATGTTTATCATTAACTCATATTGATTAATCCAATGCTCTGTTAAACATAGTACATGTACATTTAAATCTTGTAAGAATAAGGCTAATTCTAACTCTTTGCCAGCCAAGCCTTGCATATTTTGGTGCACAATATTAAAGGTAGGCTTAGCTTTTGTCTGCTCTCTTAGTTTAAATTATTTGAGATTGTCACAGGAATAATATTTAAATTAGTACTGCTACTAATATGTTTGTCACAGTAAATAGTTTCATTTTTGTATTTTAAATCAATACAGTTAATATTATATGCTAACAAAGTAGCTACTCGTTTTTTTAGTTTATAAGGCAGGTGTAAAGAGCTGCCAGTCAATTGAAAGCTATTATTAATAAATTTATTTGTGTCAAAAAACACAAATTTGTCGTTATGACGTTGAGTCATATTATAAATTAATGTATTCAATGAGTGAATACTGTCATTTTCTTGCGCTATTTGATTTTTACAAAAAGGTAGGGCACAAAATATTATTTTCCTTACATTTAAGCCGGACAAAATTGAGTAACTTTGAATGATTTTTGTCTTATTAAGGTTTTGACTATTTCCTAGCATTATAACAAGGATAGAGTCAGAGTTTAATTTACTATTTTGTATACGATTAATTATTATATCAAGTGATGCACCTGGCATACAGTTATTAACAACATTACAACTTAATTTCTTACTTAGTAGAGGACCATAACCAACTCCTAACCTATCTGAAAACATAATTACATTTATCTTGGTATTACTATATTGTGGTGTTGACATTGAAGGTTGCCGGTCAACATTCAACAGATTGGTCCCTGGGATGGTGTTATCTGTCACCTGTGTTACATTTATATTTGGTAGTGATAAGAAATCTGTTTTGGGATTTCCTATTTCTAAAAGTTTATTTGCGGCCAAGATATGCTCATTTATTTGTTCCTGGGCAGAAACATATTTGCATGTTATAGATTTTAAAGACTCATGTAACTGCGAGATGTCCGCCTGCATTCGTTCAATGTCAACATTGTATTTAGATCTGCTTTCATACAGTTTATTATGATAGATCTCTAGACTGTCTACTAACTCTGCACGTTCTTTCCTCAACTTAATATTATTATAAAAACATTTCTGTTTTTTAATTAATTTTTTAGTTTTTGTGATAAATTTATTTAATTTTAAATATTTCTTTAGCCTATTTTTACTAGTTAACTTTATATTATGTTTAGTATCAAATTGACCACTTTTACTTAATTCTAAATCGGAAACTACTGCATGCCCACCCGGGCTTCCAATCAACTCCTCATAGAGGTTCAAGGTCTGCGAGAACACTTGTTGTTTTTTTTCTTCTTCGAAATGCAATAAAGTCCTGTTGACATCTCGAAGTTCAGTCTCCAATTCATTGTTGCGCAATAGTGTCTGTTCGAAAATATTGCTGCACTGGTTGAAGGTGTTGATGGTATTTAGTAAGTCATCACGGTGCTCGGTGACTTCTTCGATTCTTCATTGTCACACGTTGTCAACAAAGCTTTACCTACATCTTCTTAACTAAGAATATGGATAATATTTATAACGTTAGAATTAACAGTTTGCCTATTGCTAATATAGTTTTTTTTATTCTTTAATTTAAAGAGTTTGCGCTGTTTTTTGCAAACTGGGTATAACTCGTATGTACTTATTTTGTTTTTCTATTTTTAATTAATTTTCTGTAAATTAATTACCTACCTATGTAGGTACTATTGGTTATGGTTTAAGCATATTTTGGTAGTTTTATTTTGTTTTTGCCTTGGATTTTACATTTTGCATTTTAAATTGCCCAGAATATTATAGTTTTTAAAATGTAAGATATGATCTTGTCCCCGCGGAGCCCACGTGAGGGCCGACGCGCATCGCACGCAGCCCGCGATGCTATCGGCGCGCGCGCACGCGAGCGCTCACTCTTCGGGGCCACACTAAATAAATACACTTTTATGAGATTTTACACAGCTTCAAATTACGGAATTCTTCCTATTAAAATTGGCGTGGACGGCAATAATATTTTTGATATATTTTTTTTAATGACAGCTTAGTCCAACGCAGTTTTATAGTAGTAAGTGGATGTTAACAGTTGTTTTTTATTGAAAGCAATTTCCATAGCAGTAGTAGAGTCGGTTCGAGCACGTCCCGCGGGCGGCGCGCGGCCGACAGTAATTGATTGACGCGGCATCCGCGCTGCGGCTCGCACAAAGCGGATAATATCTTCATAAATCGATATTTCCTCCGCTAATAAAGCTATATTAATTATCTAGTATTCAAATCTCGGATGTTGGGCATTCGTGCGCGCTCGTGACCGGGCTCCCCGGCCGCGGCCGATTGTTCGAGCTCGTGCGATTAACGATCATGATTCGATTACCGAGTCGTCAGCGCTGCGCCCGCGCCGCCGCGCTCTCCGCAGCGCCGCGCCCGCATCCGCACTCGCACTCGCACTCGACGCACACAAAAATCAACGTTTTTTAGGGTTCCGTACCCAAAGGGTAAACTATTACTAAGGCTCCACTGTCCGTCTGTCTGTCTGTCTGTCCGTCTGTCACCAGGCTGTATCTCATGAACCGTGATAGCTAGAGAGTTTAAATTTTCACAGATGATGTATTTCTGTTGCCGCTATTACAACAAATACTAAAAAACAGAATACAATAAATATTTAAGGGGGCTCCCATACAACAAACGTGTTTTTATGCCGTTTTTATAGAAAATGGTACGGAACCCTTCGTGCGCGAGTCCGACTCGCAATTGGCCGGTTTTATTTTATTCTATCTAACAACAAAGTAAAAGGTAAAAGCCATAACGTGTTAAATACAGATATAATAAATATTTGTTATTCAGAGGATGAACTTAATATATCCAGATAGACCAAAGTAACTTAGCCAAACTTAATAAAGCGGCTGGTCTCTATGTTATTGTTCTTCTTTTACTCAAATTCCTCCGTTTAATTAGAAATAACTGTTGCACACTAAATGATTCTCAGTTAATATTATTTATGTTAAGTGCTTCAACTTTCAGCAGCGGTATACATGGTAAATGAGGTAGACCTTAAAACCTTTTGGCCCAGTTCATTTGCTATCGATGTAAAAATACATGAACTATGGCGGGGGCATCTTCTATTAGTTATAATAACGAATGGTGGTCGTGATGCGGCGTAGCGCGAGCCGGCAGCCTGCATCTGCGGAGCGAATCTTGCCATTTCACATCTTTGCTATTTCGTGAGAATGGAACCAGATCTTAATAATTTATGTTTGTATTTTATAATTAGGTGGATGTTTATAAAAAATAATTTGAACCCTTGAAACCGAGTTTATTTTTACATTCTGAAACGGTTATACCTTTGTACCTTTTCACCCTGTAACAATCTAATAAATTATAAATAATTTAAAAGTATTCAGAAAATTCTTTTACCATTAAATTAACAACAATGAAATTCTATTTCTCCTGATTTAAAGCTGATTCAGTTTGCGACATCAAACGTAACAATCAAACCTCTGGTCCCGAAACCGTTGCAAAAAAGGGATGTGTTTTTTAGAATGCATCCGGCACGCTCCGACCCCCACCCAGTCATTACGGCTTATCATCGGCCACCAAAAGTAATGTCATATTATTTCCTCCTAACATTGTATTAACGTCTGCATTGTTTTCTTACTTAGTTTGTTTAATAAGGGTTCATTATCATTTACATATTATTAGGCTTGGGAGCGATGCACGAAGTAAAAAATCGATGATTACCATCGAGATTAAATGTGGAGTCATCGATCGGCTCGGTGCGATCGATGCTTTGTAATGAACTGTTACAGCCTATGCTAGCTAAGTATTTACTGTTGTTGTGGATCACATTTATTAAACTTTCTCTTTTTTTTATCAATACGTCATCACCACAAACGGGGTGCACGGAAGGAGCATCCCGTCATCACGTATCATACTAGCGATGCGCCCGGTGCACCCTGGGCAATGGTTTGCGGACGGCAAGTCGGTAACACAGACTAGCCAATCCTTCCAACACGACTCAATGGCAAACCAACGGTTCTTTTCAGGGCCACCAAAAAGCGTTTGTCAAGGCTTCGACTCAATAAGGTTCATAAGCCACCACTGTTGAAAGTCGACACGCAAAGAAGAAGATCACCACAAATAGAAAACATCAAATACATATTATACCTAATTAATAAGTAATTCACTAGCTTTCCTTCTCCTTCAAAAATATTAAATTAATTAAACTATGAAAATCATACAACCAATTGCTTTCTCGTTCTATCAAAAAGGTCACAAGTCATTCCTACATAATGAATTACGTGATGAAAAGCAGTAAGTACTTATAATAGTTATAGATACTGGAAATTTGCATTAATTAATATTTTACGATCTCTTACTTGATTGTACATTACACAACATTACGACGTGTTTCCTTAACATTACGAAGAGCTGATAATCCGAAAAATATTGAGGAGCAAGCTGCTTCATGCGACAGCCTTTTCATATCGAGTGTCTTCGCGTGACTCTCTACAGTACTTTGTTATAATTCATGGGCAAAGAAATCAATAGAATTGTGTTTTTTTGGCACCTAATTCAAGATGAAACCGTAGAAACCAGTATCTTTGTCAATTTAAATAAAATCGTATTTAAAGAAAATACTTAATTATTGAAATCTGTATATTATTCTGGTATCATTGACCGTGATAATTTCTTCCATAATCAGATCTTTTCATATTTTTTACCCGCGCGTTTCAGTATTAATCGTAATTGTAGTACATCAAACGGATTAACATCATTCGCGGGGAGAAAGTACTATAAAATGTACATCTGCATAATGTAATGTGCACCAATGTGCATCGCACACAACCGCGCACGCACACAGGCGCGCGCGTGTGCGCACGCGTTAATTGGCGCGATGTGATCTGCGCCCGCGCGTAATTGCGAGTCGCGCGACGTCGCCGCGTCGTCGCCTGTGACGCGCGGATGTGATGCCACTCGTGCGCGTCATGATGTGATATCACCAACAAACACTGAACTGACCATTAGTAACAGGGGGTTTCCCCTATACCCCATTTTTAGAGAATACTAGACAAATGATATTCTCAGCAAACAGGCTAGGTACCTACTCAATTTTTTTTCATCGTACTTCCACGAAGTATTTTGTAGGGAATTGACATTTTATAAAGAGAAATCTAATTGGTTCTCTATCTCTGCTTACTATTACTCCAGCGGGGTAACCATGAACTCTTAAAACAATCTCAAATCTGTCGATTTCCTACGTCGTTATAGGTACGAAATTTGAGAGATTTGACAGATTTGAGATTGTTTTAAGAGTTCATAGTTGACACCCCCCAGACACGTTATCGAAATAGCTACCCTATATGTACTTACACTGAGCAATAAAACATCTTTACCGCCACATAATTCTAAATCAAAGCTGGCTTCAAATCAAATAAAAACGTTGGTTGTCGAGTCGGCGCTGTCGCCGTGCCGCTCGAGGGCGCGTCGCTCGCAATTTCGCGAAACAATCATAATTACGAGCGACGACACCGGCTAATTACCGCGCACCGTTATATCCTCCGTCTGTAACGTGATCCTGACGAATATTATTATGATTGTGTGGTTCAGAACTAAAGCGCAGCCAGGTGCGCGCAGCAGGAAGTGAAACGCGGCGTCTAACGCAGCTCGCTCTATTTGCTGCGCGCGCGCATACCGGCGCACTGACCGCCCTGGGCCTGCACTATGCACTGCCAATCATTAGCAATCATCAATCACCTCCGATTGTAGGTCAACATATCAATTCGTTGTCGATTTGTAACGTTTGTCAATATTGTTGACCAAAGTTTTTTTTTTTTTTTCAAGCTTCCATCTATTCTTACAGGGAGTCTAATATAATTTAAGTGCATCGAAGGATAGAGTCCTTACATTTTAAACTTATTACTTGCCCCATTATTATCATTTAAGAGGAAACACTTTTTGAAATAATTTTGAAAAAACTTTTTGAAAAAAATTACTTTTTTATTTTATTTGAAATGTTGAACTCCTACTGTTTAATTTAATATGCATGCAACTAAATTAAGGGCATAAAGTAAGTTCAGTAAACCATGGGTACGAACGAGTATATCATAAAAATTACAATATATCATAAAAATTATAATGTTTGTAAAACATTCGTTGTTAATGGAGTGCTGCCACCTGGTAAATGTTGCATAACAAGCATACTTACTGCGCGTATTTGTAACGGCCATAGTGAATAATTTGTTAAACAGGGACCACTACACTTATTTACTACTGTCATTTATCCTATACAAGCAAACTTCTACGACGTAGAAGTATAATCTACGTATATATATTTTATTAATGCAGTTAAAATTGAAGGAGTAGTGTTTTTGCATATTCCATAGTAAGTTGGGTACTACCTAGGCATTTTAAATGCTAAAACAACCATCAACACTGCCTATTAACACTTATTGACTAAAAAACATAGTTTTATCAGGGTTCTCGTTATAAAGTATTACCAAGAATGTTTTAATTAATTAAAACTGCTGTTATTTTTGGGTTCGCCACCAAAAAATTGAAATAATCTAAACCACGCGCGAAGATATCGCCTCCAATAAGGAGCTCGGTGATATTGATGTGTAAATCAAATGCAGACGCCGAAAAACTGCGCAGGAGTGCGTCGCGGGGACGACGCATGCCGCCCGCGACACAACCAAATAAGTGCACGTTAATTAACGAGAGATAATGCAAAGAAATTGCGGGATTGGCTGAGACCATCGCTATATACAAATAAGAATAGTAGAGGTCAAATTATACATTGTAGTTATGTCTATATTATAACAAGAGAAAGAATACCAGCTCACCTGGTACCAGCACATTCGGATAACACACCCGGTATAGCAATAGTCCTTTTGGTCAAGTTCTCCTGTTTAAGAGTTACGGATAAGGTCTGATTGAGATCCGAATCCGATGAGTCGATCGGCGTAGTAGCGCAACAATTTGTTGGTTGGGAGCAACAAACATCCACTCACAAATTTTCGCTTTTATGATATTAGTAGGATATCGCTAATTAAAATCTGGCCATTGAGTATTTTGCCATCAATAATCGGAACTGCAGCTTATGATCTTGGTCAAACACGCAGCAAGACAAATCAATACACTTTTAACAAAACCGAACTTTCACAATAAAAGCGGTCTATCGCGTAGAATTTTAGCCTATACCAGCGGGGTAACCATGAACTCTTAAAACAATCTCAAATCTGTCAATTTCGGTCGTCGCGTCGTTAGCTACCTACCTCCTACCTCCAGAAATATGACTGGCTTTGTACAATAAACAAAAAGTCACAAAGTGTATTTTTTCTTTGCCTTTTCACAATGTAGGTACTAACAATATTTTTCTATCACAAGGTAAGCCAATAAGTAGCAAGCGAAAACAGGTACGGAGGACTGAAAATATGTCCGGTAGAGTCATTTGAGTGAGGTAACGAGGGGTGTCCCGCAGGTGCCTATTGGCACAATATTGGCGGGGAGGGGGGAGGGTCGAGAGGCGCGCAAACCTCGTTAGCTGAATATGCACTCCAATCTACGCCGGAATCGAATCTGCGCCCTCGGCCCGAGTGGCCTTTAAAGGGCGCGACGAGATGTTGATGGATTATTTGTGAAGTGGCCGGCCGCCTTTGAAATCTTTCGCGCGTTAAAACGGAGGTAATCTCGGCCCTCTGCCTCTCCCCCGCCCCTGCAAACAGCCCGCAGCCTCCGTTTTGTTTACCTAATCATTTTATTGCCTCCCCCGCGACCCCGCGCCCTCGATGTAGCTGTAGTGTAGCTGTAGTCGTACCCGCGGCCGCGACAGATGTCTCCAGCCGCCGACAACCCTTCGCGCCTCTTGTACTACACGCCGTTATTAGATTTATTGCGAAAAAAACCCGCACAACTCCTGAGAAAACTCGATCGCAAGCTGCGCCGTAATTTTTACATTTTTTACCCTAAAAAAGTGTGTCAGAGGGGAGCGCGGGGCGCGGCGGGAGGCGACAGGTCCCCGTCTCGCCGAAATCTCTTTTTTAGCGAAAAAACGAAGGAGCGGAACAATGCGTGACCCATTTCCCGGCCGTGGGAAGGAATAACGACTGCGTCTCCGCCGGTTTCATACATTTTTGTAATAAAAAGTGCATTACCCCACATTTTAAAAAATCAGCGAGTGTAAAAAAACCCGCCGCGGATGCATTGTTAGATGGGGATATTGAAATTTTTAAGTTGGAAGGGTGAGATTTATGTGTAAAATAACGGTTTTTCGTAAAAAGCGGAATCAGCTGCGTTTGATGAGGTGCGAGTGCGACTAAACCGCGCGAACAACAACGCGCGGCTCCGTGACCGAGTGCAAGAGTGCGCGGGAACTCACTCGCTCCTCAATTCCTCAGTTCAATAGCTTTATACCTAAACCACTAACAAAATACTATCGACGTCGAGCCTCGACATCGAACTTGTTTATTGCATTATTATAAGGCGTAATGTGTTATAAGGACTTCGATTAATTGAGATATTGCAAATTGTAGTCTTTTTCCTGCTTACGAATTTAGTAATTTTTCCCACCTATACTGTTAGTCAAAATAAATATGCAGTTTTTTTTTATCTCGACTGTTGGTAAAGTAATATTATAAAATCAGAACACTGACACAACTAGTGCGGTACACGGGCCTAACCATGAGCTGCTCTTGTAGCAGTATTTCTAATTTTAGCCGTGTTTGGTTTTTATAGAGTTAGCGTAAAACAACACTGTTTTACTGTTCAGAATATAAAGTCAAACCATAAGGTTTGGTCCCTGTAAAAACAATGCAGTATTACATATTTTGGAGTTTTACCTATCCACAGTAAATAAACTTTGTACGATGAAACAGGTTATTTATCTTGAGTATCAAATAAATACACCCAAACATTATCATATTGTGTGCTAATTTGGTTGTCAATCTACTCCTTAATAACTAGCCATGCATGGCAATACAATCATCAATTGTTGACTAGCTTATATGCCAAATACACAGTACATATTACTCATGTCTGTTAATAAATATTTTATTTACCTAATGTGGCAAACTTTTAAAGCTCAGTGTCACCTAATGTTTTTGTCGCGTCGAGCCTCCACGGTGTGTATCGCGAGTGGCGCTACTTGCAAAGATTTATTATTTAATTGTATGTTAGTACAACATAATCGCGACGATTGCCTCGGCGTTGCATGTGTTTGGGTTCCGTACCCAAAGGGTAAAACGGGACCCTATTACTAAGGCTCCGCTGTCCGTATGTCTGTCTGTCTGTCCGTTTGTCACCAGGCTGTATCTCATGAACCGTGATAGCTAGACAGTTAAAATTTTCTCAGATGATGCTGGTTTTTATAGATAATGGTGCGGAACCCTTCGTGCGCGAGTCCGACTCGCACTTGGCTGGTTTTTTAATTTATTTTGTGTACTTACCAGTAATGTTCTTTTAATATTATTAATACAATAGACATCATTTGGCAAAACAAGTAGTATTTCGGTTCTTTGTAATCATTATTTGGGAGATTGAGAGTAAAAAATTACCATTTACACTAGAACACTGTTTCTTTAGACAGACGTTACAAAATATGTTTGTACTAAAAACTTTAAACTTGAGTATTGCCTAAAAAAAAGAATGCCTTTAAAATCTTAATGGCCCGTAGTGTAATCGATTACCTGAAAGAACTAGTGCAGAAACATTAAGCATGTTATATTTGTGCTAACTGAACAGCTTTAAAAAAACACATAAATAATTTCGTTTTTATTTTCATTTACCTACAAGCTACAATATTGTGAACTTATGTAACGGTAATACCTATTGTATTTAAGTATTTAGTGGTACCCCATATCACAGAGTTTGGCAGTTTTGCAAACAGATTATAACACGGGATAGCGGATTTCTTGTCCCATCAATCATATGATGTGGTATTTTAAAACGATGAGCAATCTGTAATTCAATATACATCTTTGATCGGAGATACCCGCGGGCCCCGGGGGACCGGACCGATCGCAGCGGCTCCGCAGAGACCCGGACGAATTACGAATTTCACTTTTTATTTTTTATTGAGTTAAACTTCCGATTCCTCTTCTCTTTACCTTTTTCTTGACCTATCTTGTCGTTATTTTGTTCACACTGAATTTAAAATAAATTAGGACGCACCAATTAATTCGATTGTTTTAATAGGAAGTTATTAGTTACTAAAGGTTTCGCATCTCGTCCATCACCAACATGATTATTAGCTGAACGATTCTTTAATAAATAACATATTTTGATTGCTGTTGGAATGCTTGAGGCGCGTTTAAATAAAGGCCATTCTTTAGTCGTGTGAATGCAAAGGCAACACAGATAACCGCGGCGATAGCGCGGCAGTCGGCACCGTTCGATCCTGCGTGTGACGGGCTCGCGACGAGAGGCGCGAGGCGGAGGGCCGTATGCAAACGAGCCGGGGCGGGGCTCGCGGAAAAAACGCCTCGCGCTCCTCCGGGGACGCCCCTTACCTGTGCAACGGAAATCGCGTAAAAAATACGCAATCTGTTCCGCGCGAGATGAAAAGTGAAACGGTGAAGGGTGACTCGCGACTTAGACAATGCCGCACCCGGCGCGCGCGCAACACACACACACGAACACAAATGCTGCCCCCCGCACCGCCGCCTCGCCCCGCTGTCGTCCTCTAACCCTTCTCGGGTGTGCACGTGCGCCATATGTAGACAAATGTACATACATCGAAGGGATTCTATTTCACTTTTTAACTAATCGAGAGCTCAAAAAAAAGAAAGTGATTGTTATTTCGAACGCGGTTCAAACGGCTGCACACAACAGAATGTTTGCCGATCTTTGATGGTACGGTTCCGATTCTATTTTAATATGAATGGAACCGTTGAACAACGCGTACGGTATCTCAGTATGAAACATTTTACGAAATTAATAAAAAAAAATACTGCTAGTTATACATGACCACAAAATAGTTGTCAGTACTCTACCTACGCCAACTATTTTGGGCTCGAATCTGGGTGTGTTGTCAGCACGCTGCAGCTGCTTTGCTTAATTAGTAAAACAAAGATGTTGGAGACCACGACAACGTATTATTGGTGTGCTGTGTGGCGCACATTTATTTATTGAATCCGATATTGATATAAGTGCAAATTATACGAGCACAGGGTAGATATTTTGATCTTGGACTCACCCTGTAGCATCTCATAGTCACAATATCTTTAGGATTGTTTACCCAAATTATTGTGATGCTAAGAAACTTCTTATAATACCTTCTACTAATATTTCATGATAAAGTTTATAACCATTACAAGCCTTGCTCAATTCATATTTACAGCTACATATTAGCATTTGGACAAATAGTTAATGAATTTTAAAAGATTTTACTCCTATTATAGGTAATGAGGTTCTGCTTATGATCGACAGTATAGAATCAGGATAATTTTGCAGTTGAAATGAGTAAATTCAGCGACATTCATTAAAAAACAGGCGAAAAGTTAAGAAATTTCGTCCTTTTCGAAGTTAAAAACTATACGAGTATTTATACCTACTTACGCCAACCGGCGAGTGGTCAATGTTTGTGTAGGCATTCCGTCCGACATGATTGCGGCGGTTACTAGCCTGAGAGCATGTAAAGAGGCCGGAATTCAATTTCATTGGAGTCTGCACACAGAATGCGAGCAAATAGGGGTCCACTGGGGGCAATATTAAATTTGCGAATTTGAGTGCGACGGGGCAGTCAAGCGCGAGAGTTTGTTTAAAGCGAAGACGCCCTCCGACCTCCGCGGCCTCCGGGCGCGCTTTGATCTCCGGCGCCTGGCGCTGACGCACCCACACATCCGCATCAAACGATACACTCCAATGAGCATTACATTCGACTGGATTACTTACATTCCTTCAATCTTAAATCACGAAAAACTTATTATTGCCCACCCGATATGTTTCTTTGATTTAATCGCTACATATTTATGAAAACATTAATAACTCTAAATAGGACGCGAGACGATGAAAAAATGAGCTCACGAGTGGCACCGACGATTGTCGGAATAATAACTAAATACGTCTAGTTATGTGCACGTACCCCGTTACTAGTAAATTATGACTATCGAAGACCATTAAACGTGATTAAAGCAATTTATAATGTTTATTCGGCCGCGATATAAATTACTAAAGCGGCAATAACGAGTGTGGAGTTCGGCGGAGGCTGCGCCCGCATTCAGGCGCTCCGTCGCGACACGCGCCGCCTAAATACCTCCGGCGATTGTTGAGTTAAATAGAGTTAACTGCGGCTAAAGGGTTGCGGCGCGTGGCGCGGATTGTCCCCCGCCCCCGCCCCCGCGCCCTCCCTGCGCACACGCCGGCGCGCTGGCGGCAGCTGCGCCCGCGCACGCCAGCTCCAATCTTCGCTATTTTTGAAATGTGATTTTACGATTCCGAATTCAATTTCATTTCCGTGACGAAAGAGGTTAACATTTTTTAAAGTTCCGGGCCGCGTGTCATCTACATTAAACAAGAAAAAGTATGCTCTTACCAGATATGAGTATCATTAACGCATGTAACTGCCTATTGTTGCCGGTAGGCAGTGTGAACAAAAACATTTCATTGCAGTACGCACATTAAACCTTATCTATACTAATTTATATACAATAGTATCACTCGAAATACTAAAGAGAAATTAATTCACAAGTTTTACGATTATTATGTAGATGTACGAATTAACATGACTCGTCTCGATGGCATGTTGATAAAAACGATTACCGTCTTATTGTTTGATCGTATGATTGATAATATGCTAATTTGTACATGCGATGCCTCTTAGCGGGATTCATTATATGGCCTTATCGCATTGAGCTCGCCGCTCGCGAGCCGACGGTCGCAGCATCACAATTATTTGAAACCAGCAAAAAGTATCACCGGCTACTGAGCAGCGCCGCTGCTCGCGGCAACATCTCCCGGCCGCTGTTAGCGATGCCACAAGTGTAATCGCGACGCGTCCCCGGAGACACCGTCCGATATGACGTTCAGATTCGCGACTATTAATAATCGTAGCGTTCGCTTTGGCTCACTCGCCGCCAAGCACACCCTATTTGAGACTTTTGAGTTATGGCTAATGACATTTTGATGCGAATACAATTAGTATTTACTAAAGATGTTGATGTAAAGGTATGATGTAGAACTAAATCATATTTTTTACTATTTAGAAGTGACAATTGGAAAATCGCAATGAAACGTGGCTCCATGTCGATCGTTAACATTATCACCGCAATGCTGAGCAACATGAGCAATAGCCTGTGCTTATATGACAGCAAAATTTAAAAAAACTTGATTCCGGTCAGATGGAGTTGTCTCAGAACTAAAGAATGTGTCTGATTTTGCCACCCTAGCACGCGGTAGTAGTATGTATCTAAAAAATATTAAATTTTACGTCTTTACTATTATTATATTTCATGTTTAGCTGTTCGCTCTGTTTATTTTAAACAAATAAATGTGTAGTACCCGTACTGCGACGTGGTCCCTCCCCCGGCTTCTGTTTGCCGTCGCTCGACTATTGCTGTTTGCCGTCGGCATGTTGACACGATCATAAACTCACAATCGACTCCGCCTCTAGAGACACCGCTTCACTATGAATTGTTTATGCCCAGACTCAACCACTGCTTGTGGGAGCTGGATTCCTTGATTGTTACACGCTCTCTAGTGGATTGACCAACAACTGCGGTTTTAAACAACATTTCGTTATTGAACACAGAAAATTCAATCAGCTAATTCCATTTGAATTGCTTGTTAATCTATAATATAGTAGGCGGTACGATATTAAACCTTTTTTTCTGAAGAAATAAGTAATATTTAATGAATTATTGTTGGAAATTGAAAAGTAAACCACGTTAAGCTGCGAGCACGACGAGACTCATAAAACGTTTAATGGTATTGTAACACTGAGTGCTTTTTATATCCTTCATGAATACACATTAAAGCTATAACCATTTGCAGGTACTGTAGCCATTTACTTCCGTCACAGTTCATAATATTGAGTGAGTGCGCATACCTTATGTGCCGAGCGCGACTTGTGATAGCGCAGAGGCACAGATTATATAATCCGAACTGTAAAGCGTGTGCATCACAATAAAAGTCATTAGAAGGATTATCACGCGTATCCAGCGCCGGCGCAACGGGCCCGACGCGCCGTGATAGCATTACTGCCGCGACTTACATTATTTATTATAACGAGGTCGGATGCACCCCCGGCGCAGGGTCATACATCATAGTTTAAATTAAAACCGGCCGATATTGTCGTGACGGAATAATTTACAAATGACGTTTATCATAAATCATGCGCCGTGTGCCGCAACCCTTGCCGCCCTGCCTCCCCCCCCCCCCTCGCCCCGCCCGCATCCCGCACGCGACAATCCGTTTTTTACTCGTCTATTTCCATACCGGGTAAAGGGTAAAGAGCAAAGGGTGCGCGCTGGGAGCCAATCGCGGCGCGCTCGGCACATCTACATATCATTTACATACGTCGCGCCCCGCACCTAGCTGCTATGTAACGTGTTCGCTTTTGTCCTGATTTACATACTGATCCTGTACCAACAACGGGTTATATAACAAGCTATGTGATTGAAAGTAATTCAGATCACTTTTTACACAATAGTAACACTGACTATTACAATAGCATTGCATGCATTATTATAACGTTGCAATTTAGTTTTCTAACCCAAATGAATCTTCAGAGATTCCCCCAATAGATAAACTATGCTAATATCCCCGAGTTACCCAAAGGTGCCAATGTGACAATAATATCATTTAGATTTTTTATAAATTCACAATAGAGTAACGGTTTCTGGCGCCCGACGACGCTCTCGATTCTTGAGAGTCATTCACGTCAATCTTCGCGCGCCATTAGGCGATTGTGAAGGCAGTTTATGTTAATTAATCGATAAGACTTTCGATACATCTTTCTTTTTAAATAAGTATGATTTTAATATTAAACAGAACATTTAAAAAATGTAGAGACGCGCTTTTTGATTGTAATTTTAAACTCTGGACAAAAGCGCTTGTACTCATCTGCATCAATTATTACGAAGTACCTGAATGACCGATAATATAATAAAAATGAAACCTACCTAAATCGATTTATCTCCCCCGAAACCCCCAAAATACTAAATTTCATTAAAATCGTTGAAGCCGTTTCCAAGATTCAGATTATATTTTAACAGAAGAATTGCTCGTAGATAAGTTAACCTAGATAAGTTATGGTTTAATTCCGTTATTTGCAAAATTCTTACCATTCTATTTAATGTATGTGATTCTACATGAAATTTTGAACGTAAAATTTCAAACGTTACATCAACATTGTCTCAAGCTGTGCCTTTAGCTTTACAAAATGTCACAGCTCCCAGCCGGAGTCACATACACGCATCAGGCGTCAAGCGAGTCCATTTCTATACATTCCCAGCTCAAGGCTCGTCGCACAAAGCCGAGTCCCTGTTATTGTAATGAATAGTTCCGGCCCGCTCTCGGCGCGTGGACGGCCTAATACGCATTAGCAGATAGCATCGATGCCCGCTTATGGCGCTCTGAGACGTGGAAAGCCGGCCATCAAAATACAGATTCCATGGAATCATTTCAAACATTTTATGAAAGCAAATATTTATAGCTGCGATTGGTAGATTTTGACACTTATATAGTTGTTGCTGCCGTTGCATTGGTAGCATTCTGATTATATTATAATCAAACATAATACTTAATATTTTTTAATGTTTTGTTACACTCACTTAACAGTTTGGTTAATTAAAGATCCAACATCGATTCTTGCACTTTTCTATGCTAAGAAAATTATAACTGAGGGTAGGTAACGAATTGACCTTTCAAAAAGGTCTTAATTGCGTAAATATAGAATTTGTAAATACAAATAGACAACTAAAAAGCCTCTGCTATGGTAATACTGAGGATTAGAATAATCGGTTCGTTTTAGAGTAAGAGGTTCAGAAATAGTCTATAAGAATGAGATTGCAGGCAAGCAAGTGCGATCTTAAACGTGTCTATGTCTGCGTCCAACCTGTTGTGTGGGTCCAGCGCGGGGCGGCGATGCAGCTGCAGCTATTGATTAGCGCCTCAATCAGCCCCCCCCCCCCCCCCAGCCCTGCCGCCGCTCACTGCGCCCCCGCCGCCGCCCCGCCCGGCCGCCATTGTTCTCGCGTTACATCACGCCTCCGCGACATGCAAATAATTGCCGATCCACGTGTAACGGTAATCGGCCCGTAAACAAATTAACTGTCATTCTTCGTCCGTTGACTTTACAAGAAATCATTACGCAAATATTTTTTCTTATTCAAAACTAATTAGGCTGCCGAGAGCGAAGCTATTAGTGTAGTTAGTGTCCATACGACGTAACACTGACATGCAGCTTGTAAAATAAGTGGGTATTTAAAACTATTCATTATCTTAGGCCAGAACTTACTTTGAGGCAGTGATTATTTTCTTTTCCCTAGTTTATTACTAAATTTCCCATTGCATGAAGCAAAATTTTGCGCATCAAAATCGATAAATGATCATTAGTCTTCTAAAAACCAAAGTCTGGCCACAGGCCGGTTTCAAAAGTATATTTTTAATTTAGGTATTCGAAATCGTAAAAACAATCTCTAAACAAACCACTTTTCATGGACTCAAACTAACTTACTATGTTGTGATAAGTTAAAATAGCGAACAATGGCACCACTCTTTCATTTCACAGTGAATTTCACGGAACATTATGTAAATGAAGGCAACTAAACGCCGAATGTGAACAGTTGGACGTGAAGCTGCGCGGTAACGGGATTAGAGGGCCCCTCCCGCCCTCCCGCCCTCCCGCCCCCCGCGCCGAATTGAAAATGCAAATACAGCGCTAATGCAACATGGCCGACCCCTGCCCTCTGAGAGGATTTAATTAAACTGCCGGCCGAGTTCAGACTCACAATACAAGCGTTTAGATTAGAAAAATAAGGAAATATTTATTGAAATACGAGTAGTTTTCGTTGGTTTTGTTAATTAAAAGACGTTGAATGTCAAAGTATTATTTTGATTAGGGACATTAGGTGAAGAGAGCTTTATAAAAAAAATACGATATTTCACACTGGTAGTTCATTGCATTTAATATAAAGATAAATAACACTTGAAAAAAAATTCGTCGAAAGTCGATGATTTTTTTCAAGTGTTATTTATCTGCATTTAAAACCCTGCATTGAATTGCTAAAAACAAAAAATTACAAGGAAAAATTATTAAATATTAATAATTTATTTAATCTTTGTATATTTTATTTTATTACTTGTTCATTTATTTAGGTATCCGGTGTAGATTAAAATAATTCGTTTTTATACAGTTCGTATAATTTACAGAAGTGTGAGGTCCAATTTGATCAATTGCCTTCCCTTAAGAAATGATTTCACTGTATATACACAACTACAATTTTGAAACAAGCATCGAAATTTAAAAAAAATTGCTACGACTTAAACACTGATCAGCTGACAATTTGTCATATCATATTATTTAGCCACTTTGATTGGAATTTAGGTATCAACGAGATTTATCCCATTCAAAATCCAAACGTAACTTTTCTAAATGTACAAAATAAGTGAGTTGTAATATGCGAACCCGACCAGTGTGGGATTCTCTGCAGGTGAGCATGTCTTATGTCCTGCTATCGGAATGGCTCCCGCGGGAGGAGAGGGCTGCCTCCTCGGGCCGCCCGATAATGCTTCACCACATTTGCAATGCACTTACCTACATAAACCCTTTAAATATCCCACGTCGCTGCTAATGTCCTCAGTGACTTAGTGTCAATAATCGACGTGAAAACTCGATATCTGCCAACAAGTTTATCTGTATGGTTGTCAGGAAGAGATCGCTTTTAGCGATTAGACCACCTAAATATAGAGCTATATGAATTTCCTGTACTTTTCAATTTTGTGTGATGTAAATTAAAATTTGAAATACATATTCCAAATATCTGTGCATAATCTCAAACCATAATAAAAACAAGAAATTTAGACAAAACGGTATTCGAAAGAAGTACCTACCGGGACTCCGAAAGAGATTTCGTTTAGCAACGTCTGACATTTGTGTTTATGACAGTGTAATCTAAGAAATAAAGAAAGGAAGTTCACTTTTGTTCAAACAAACTATAGAAAATATCGTAGTGCAGATAACCAACGTTGAATAAAAGCTTACTATGCTCTTTAATTTAAACAATCGAAATCACGCTACATATTTTGGTGGTGAACAATAAACAGACGCTAAGACAGCTGATACCATCTCGCGCGAGCACTCGTCAGCGCGGCGCGCGCGCAGAGATTACTAATCAGCGGCTGTAATCACGGCGGACAACAATTGGGCATTTGTTGGCTTTTAAATTTTTGTTTTTTATTGACAATTATTTTTAAACGGTACTTCTAAAACGCTATAGAGTAAACATGACGTTGGATTACAAACTCTACCCATCAATGTTTTATGAAAAAACAAAATTTGAAATGTTATTTTAACGGTAGGAAAATCTCTCCACTTTTCTTATTCTTACTTTTTATGAAACTCTGTCGTAATTTTTTACACTTTACAAAGAGCTAGATAAAATAATGTTATTTTAAAACTAAACATTGTGCCCTCGATAAGTTACAAAACAAATGTATCGGTCACCAGCTGATAAGTACCTTGTCTTTTACGAGTTTATGAATAAACACATTCGGGGCCACCTGCCGCCGGTCGCACGCCGGGCGGCGCGTCCCCTGCCGTCCGGCCCGTCCGGCCCGTCCGGCGCTGCACCGGCGCTAGATTTATAGCGCGCCGGTGGAATGGGCCCCGAGAGAGACCGGACAGACACATGTCTTGTCTATAAACACGTACCCTACAGGCGTTTGCAAACTTAACCAACGCTCCTGAAAGTTATAGCCGATCATTAATACTGCCGTACCTAATAGTTCTCGATTTGATCGACAACGTTTTGACTGCTCTGGGTATTACTAAAACTATAGACAGTAATTTATTCTTATTCACATTCATTTATTTCATCTTTTGGTTTACTACACATTACACTTAATTTACAGTTTCTGATTTGACTGCATAAGCACAAGCGTCTAATATGATAGAATGTATGTAGTAAAATATACTTTTATTGTGAGCCGCTTTAATATCAATGCGATAAAGAGCTATGAATTAGCTATTTCAGTTTTCACCCCAAACGGGGTATTTATATTGCTCAACCCTTCGCGAAGAGGTCGCGACCCTCGCGACACCTCATAAAACTTGCGAATATAGAAATCAGTGTTCATAAAATGTCCATGAGCGCTAAAACAAGGGGCCCTCCCCGCCCCGCGCCCCGCGCCCCGCGCCCCACGCTGACCGTCGCTGCTACGCGCGTAGCACGTGCTACGAGACTACAACTTGCTACAAATACCCCTACTTCAGTTTGTACGCACTGTCATTACATACATATTAAAATATCGAATAATTAACGATAAATTGATATGCCAAAGTAGAACAGTTCAAGGCACTCGTTTCACAAGACCAAAATACGATTGTACATCATTAAGAAAATTCAGTGGAGCGTAATCAAATATTAATTTTATTAGTAATCTATAACAGTCGATATAATAAATAGTTTTTGCTTGAACTAGTTTTCGTTTAATTATTTTATTTATACTCATTTATTAAAACTTTTAGTTTGAGGCAGGTATAGAAATAAAGAGAATAATCCATCCGGTATAAAAAGTAGCACAGCAGCAATTGATTTACATCCGTATTCTTTAGATTTCGTGCATACAAAGTTTATCGTTTTAGGCCCAAAAAACGCAACGCAAACATTGCGAATAAAACAACACGATTGCGAGCTGCGCAAACAGTTTGAAGACGAGCTCACAAAGGACGGCGAATATCTTATTCAAAGTAGCAATATGTGGCCTAAACAAACACGGGCACATTACGTAAATGCATTCGCTGATAACGATGCATGAGGAGGTTCAAAGTGAGTTGCGGCCGCGTGGGGGGGGGGGGGGGGGAGGCGCGGGTGGAATTAAACTTTCATCGGTCAGTATTTGCGCGCATTACCATCACAAAGATTCGGAGTAGAGCTCTCTCGGGATAGATCTGACCATCACTTCGACTTTTAAAAGTGCTTAACATAATAAATATATATCTCTACTTAGTCTAAACACGGATTGTCTTCATTCAGCGAAATTTTATGAATCATATTCGTAAAACTTGCCAGTATACTTAAATTTCGATACACGTTATATCAATCCTATCCGTGATAATTACAAACATTACCTAATCTTATCTACATTTCGTAATAAATGAGTTTGCTCACTCTTCGGTGATCATCGCTATCATATTATGATTTAATCATGATTAAATCATAATATGATAATATCGTAGGTGCATAGTCATTCATCAACAGGTGCGAAACGTTTCTGCGTCCGCCGAGTCTACCGCGGCGCCGGTCTGCGGTCGCGACTCGCGAGGGTCCTGCATATTGTTACACCCCGACCTCTGACCTCCGGCCTCTGGACGAGTTCCTATTCTTATTCATCGCCTTTAATCGCGACCTCCGCGATAGCGCGATCAAAGGGCCCTTACGGCCAAGGCGGCCATCTCATTTCCTATTTCAATGCAAACACTCTACGAACTTAACCTTTTTGCGCAGCATTGTAATGGGTACGCTGAATTGAAAACAGTCATCTAGGCACAAATTTGGAAAAAGCTTTAAATATTTTGTTGCGATGCAAGATTGTGATGTCTTACAATATATTTTTCGCTGTCAACTGTACATATTATCAAGTCATGATATAACGATGCTAATGTAGAAACGCTCTTTTCGTAAAGCACAAATTAAATAAGTTGTATTTGACCAAATGGGTCTGTAGTTCAGAAACATTTCAAATGAATATGTATTGCCGTTTTGAGAGTTACACATATTCGGTTGTCATTACTTACACGTCAACAATGGCGCGATGGAGGCGCAGATAGTAGAACATTCTCCGTTTGATAATAACGCTGTAACGATTCTCGGCACACGCTCCGAACGATTCGAACGAGCCTTTTTTTCAATCAAACCCGATATCGGAATTCGCGCATCGGTTAGCCGAACCCGTCGTTCCCCTTTCCTAAAAAAATTAAACAGCTTTTAAGCGCGCATCGCGTCGAAAGCGAAAAAAATCATCTCAGGTAATCGAAATAATGGCGAGGTCGCGCGAAAAAAATTCACTATAAGGGCGGAAAAAGAAACGGATTCGTACAAAAAAGTCCAAATTTTAATACGTCGGTTGGAGGGTGCGGGGCGGGCGGCGGGAGGGAGGGGGGGGGGGGTGCTGTGTCGAGCGCCGCGGCCGCGCCGAGCGCTCGGGCGCCGCCAGTATGCCTCCGCGCGCCGACCCGCGCGGCACCACCCGCTCCCGGCACCACTCTCGCGAGCGACACACGCGGCTTGCCAAACACATCGCCGGTCCCGACTCACGTTTTCGTAAAGTCTTCAAACAAAACACGCGATGGTGCTCTCCGCTTGCGTACGCGCCGCCTCGCGGAACTACTGCAACCCTTACCGTGAGTACCTTCGATACAGTCTAGTCAACTTTCATAAAGTTTCAGGAATCATTTTTATTTTAAGTTCGGACTTCTGTTCAAGTCTTTTTACTGAGATAGTATTTTTCATACTATCCGTTATCTAGTCACCATAGTAAAAGCTTAGTTTGAGATTAGACATTTGGTGTGATTATTAGAAGAGTTTAATTATTTTTATTTCACAAGTCATAAACATTTCCCTATGTATTGTTTTTCATGTTAGATTAGATTATAAAATAAATATTAGATTATGTAGAGCTATGACCTCGACGTAATATGTCAACGTACTTAATAGAAATAAAATTTAAAGCTTGAGTATGTATGTATGTTTTGTAAATAATATGTAGCCTACTTAAAAAATTATAGATTTTATTATACTTATTTATTAAAAATATTATTTATAATTATTTATTTATTGTTCTGATCATATGGTAATTAGCCAAGGCACTTGACTTTGAATTCAAATTCAATTCAAATTCAATATATTTATTGCACTCATGTGGTTTACAAAGGTGTTATATGTATTTGTTTACAGTACCATGACATGAACCCTGTTAGGGCATCGCAACATAGAGATTTATAATTTAAAGTAAAAATAATTGCGAAATCATAATTATCAAAAATCAATATTTAACCAAAACGAACCTAATAATTTAGACTGCTTTCAGAATCCAGAGTTAGAATTAACACGACAAATACCTATAAAATAGCCGCTACCATTAAATATATTATAAACATAAGATTATTTTAAATCTAAAAACTCTTGCAACGAATAGAAGCATTTTTCTAATAAATACGATTTTAACACTTTCCTAAATTTGTCTATGTTTTTTTCGTTTTTTATGAGTTCGGGAATGTTATTATAGTTTTTTACAGCCATAGCGAATGGACCAGTGTGCACCAAATGCAATTTGGAACTAGGAGGGGCTAATCTCTGACGCGGTCTTAAAATTTTTATTTTGATGTGTGTATTTGAATCATATTAAATAAAGTAATTATAAGGTTAATTAAAACTAATAACGAATTAAATGAACAAATTGAACAAATTAAACTATAAAAGTTTCTATTGCTTTATCAAATGATTGCACTTGTAATTATTCGTCGCCTACTAGGTATAATTTGAATGTTTATGTTAATCAATATAGGAATATTGTATCGACAATAATATCGATACTGTTAATATAACGAAGAGGTAATTAGGCACTTATTGAGGTATGCCAGGGCGATCCTCATCTACATATTACCGTGGGATGGAATAATGCTGTTATTCATATTTAAATAACTCCATGCCACTTAGCTTAAGGAAAATAAAAATAACTTAAATGTTTGTGATGTATTTTTTTTTCTGTCATAACACATAATTTACCTACATTAGGTAAAGGCGAATAAAGGACTTCCAACCTACTTGTCAGTTGCATATTTGATTAATGACATTTTCAGAGTAGCTTACCTACATCATTATTAATTCCTTCGCAATATGAGTTTTATCAATTTACTCTATTATTCCTTTATTTGATGAGCTCCGAGAGGTGAGCATGCCAGACTGGGCGTTACCACCTCTGAGGTCCCGGGTTAAATTCCCGGTCAATATTGAAAATGAAGTTATCTACGAGTACATATATTCTCACCTATCGCGTCGGGTTTGAGTGTTGTGGTACCGTCGTTGTTTCGGATTTCTCTAACACAAGTGCTTTAGCTACTCAACGTAGGATGAGAGTAGTGTATCTGATGTTGTCTATTTATTTATTTGCTAGTTTGCGTTTAAACTTAAAATTGATTATGCACAAAACAACAACTCGTTGATTATTGCAATTGATTGATTTTAATTACTGCAATTAGCAACTAATAAATTTTATCATATTAATTGAAAAACTTATTACTTATAAGGAAATAAAAAGTACTTGTAATTTCATAATTTGCATATGACGTAGATATCTGTTATTCTGCTAATGAGTATAAATTTGTAATAGCATAATGTTTTGCGTCAGCAGATCCATATAATGGACTAATAACAACGGCTATTGTTATTTTGCACAGCTTATTGATATTCACGTTACACAACAACTTATTAAAAGTTTTTTTATATATATTTTATACTAAGCTGATGCAATTCGCAGTAATACAGACATTACTTTTTTACAATTCCCAACGCTGCGTTTGCATTGAAAGAAGGATGCGATGTAAAAAACAAACAACTGCACATTTTAGGGTAAAAAATGTTCTATCCGCGATAAAATAGTGCGGCGTTATTTCTCCGAGTGTACCCTTTTTGTGACGGAATGCTAAATGCATCAGGCAAAAAACCCGAAGCTCCGCGATGACGTTTCAATAATCGCGACTCCCGCGCACAATGCTGTGTTTTTTCCGCGCCCGTTGACGTGGATCACGGTTTTTTAGCGTCCTGCGTAAGATTACCCAAACATTTGAATGGGGTGCGCATACGCATGCAACGCAAATCTTTATCGGCAACGTCGGCGCATTGTGCAAGGATTATCTGAGACAGGTACCTACTATATTCCGCCTTCCCACGCGAATATGCAATGAAATCCTTATCAAAAACCATTTGTGCTTTTAATTTTAAACTTTTTACAGAATTGCGTTTTTTACTAAAGCAATATATGCACGTCGTAGCAACTCGTAGCGGCGCTGTAGCACGCTCGTAGTCGCCATATTGTGCACTAGTTTCTCAATGTAAAATATTATCCCTATGAGTTATAATATTTTTATCATGTGAAAATAAGATTTAAATGTTACTTATGCTATAAATGTGATAATCAATACGTATTTATAATATATTTATTTGTTTAAAATTGACTCTTTTTATTACTTACTATTATTTCAGTGTGACTCATTCGGATCATGACAAATGTAAACATGTGCTAATGATATTCATGATTAATTACACTTTGATAGATTTTATTAGAACACCTGTGCTATTCCATGATATATGGTAGATTTAATTGTAAAGCAAGGTGGAAAAGTGTTGAAGCGAAGCGTGTTGCGGGCGCGCTGTAACTCGACCACTCTACAGCTTCGAGATAATCCTCCGAGTCGTGTCGTCTAATTAGTTAATCCCATTACACTTTGATGTCTCACCTCAATTCGGATACTGATATCGTATACCGACATTTAATCAACGAATTTAGAGTATCGATTTCACAGCTATTCTGGCTAACGTAAACGCGCAAAGCAAGTATTTTCAACATTATTCGATTAAAATATAACATTGTACAAGTTTGTCTAAAATTTTGACTGGAATGAGATTTAAATAATCGTTGAATGCTTCTCAGAAACTCTTTCATTCTTACTCTTGAAACAGACAAGTCCGTGCCTACAGCTAATATTAAATCTAGCGACGGTACAAAGATAGTTAAATATCAAGTTAAATAATGCCTAAGCCACGTTGAGAATAAAAATAAAGCATACTAATTCACGTAAATTACTATAAGGTACGTTTCTGCCTTATTTATGATCATATTATACATTTTACCACATGAAGTTGATAGCTGTACCTCTAAAGTAAATAAAAAAGAAACTGAATAAATAGAAATAAATCAAAGTTTAGTAGGTAGTGACAAAGTAAAAAACGATAATAATAATCACCCAGCAACATTGATGAGTATGAAAATACAAGCGGTCACCCGTCGTAAATTATGACGCTTGAATCAAAACATTACTAGGTAACATTTCTCGTAATATAGTTGAAGGGCCAAAAAGTAATCAATGTTATTTTTGTATTTTACTTTTTTTACAATATATTTAATCATACACAAAGTAATCTTAATGCCTTAAAGCATCCCTTATTACTCAACCATTTAATAAACAGAAATATTCAGTCTGTTCAATTTCGAGTTTAAACAAAGGTTAATTGAATGCAACTTGTATTAACATAAACCAAATTTCGATTTCGTAATTATTTCTGTACTCTGTTACATCATAACACTTGATTAAACTCAGCCTGTTCGATGATAACATGTATGTTTTAAAATATGCTAAACTTAATAATAAAAGTTACCGGCTGAATGACAGTATCGAATTATGTTAACTGAAATATTTAATATTCAAAATGTATCGAAAGCTCTGCAATTTGGGATTGTTTTCGTTTATAAAGTCATGCACAATGTGTAAGTGAGTAACTTAAAATTGTGTTAAATAAGTGTGAGGGTGTCGGTAAGCTCCTTACTGCCGCGAGCTTGCGCCGAGCTGTGCGATCGAGTTACTGGACACGGCCTTGCTGCTAATCGCCCGCTAACGCTTAAGGCCTTAACGATGTTATGTTCTCCGAGCTGACGCAACCGAATTAAGCGTATTTTAATAACGCTTCCGACCCACAATCTACTTAAACGTTCGAAATGAGCGCTGGCGTGAAGTCGTCGCGAACGTATCGGTTACTTAAAGGTACTTAACAATATATTTTTTTTAAGATGGAAATTATTGCGATTACTTTGGTCACCTTTTCTTCACTCGATTTTTTCCGAAAATTTAAATGACTGATCGAATAGTAGTGTCAGTTACAAAAAGTGTTCTTTAACAATACTGCAGGCATTTGCATTGTCGTTTGATACGGTATTCATCATCACCGGCCTATATCAGTCCACTGCTGGACTCAGGCCTCTCAAAAAGGAGGATTTTGCCATAATCGCCACGCTTGGCAGGCGGGTTGGCGATCGCAGTTTGGCCAATGGTGGAGAGGAGACGCTGCTGCCCCTCTTACTATGGCGGTTCTCCTGTAGTCGCCTCTTACGACACTTATAGGAAGAGAACGGGTGGTGCAATTCTTTTAACGTGCCGGTACCACACGACACGGTATTAATGGGTGTGTTTGTTTGTTTCAGAAGAGTCGGGCGAGCTTATCAAGTCGCCGTCGCCGCCGCCCAGCCATGGTACGTACTCAGCCATCACGATCACGTATCCTGCTTCCAATTACTACCTTTTTAACTATCATTCGTCGAGTCTATTCGATTGACGGCCATCTATTTAAAACCATTAATTAGTATTGAAAATAAGAAACAGGTACAGCTTACATAAAATCTAATTGATTATTATCAGTAAGAAATACGTGACGTGGCGCAGACCAGGACGGCCAATTAGCAAATATCTTATTAATAAGGACGACCCAACATGTCATTATTTTAAATTAAATAACTTAACAATACCCTAAACATAAGGTACCTGAATCATTTAAAAAAACAAATTAATGCAGTTTATCGTAAGTAACCATTAATCATTTCAATATCTCAACACTCGCGCTAACACTTACTAAAAAAATAATGCATCTTATGCAATGATCAATCCTTGGTAACCTGTAATCTTTACACAACTGTACTCCATACTTACATTATCGGCAAGGGGTGTGTTTGTTTAGGCGCTCGAGGAAGGTTGGAGAAAGTTTCTATAGTGCACCCTGCGCACGCGCCTCGTACAATGCGCCGCGCACGCGCATCTCTGCACCCCTTTGGCTCAGCCCTCAACTCTTTTCTTCACCCATTACATGTATATAAGAAGATAATCTTTTTACAATCATCTCTCACCACTCCGTCATGCGCGGGGTGACGGGGCTATCTTTGAGATGCTCCCCGGCCTCAAAGGGGTATCGGTGGCACGAGTCACGAGAATAATTTACTACTGCGACAAATTGCACTGCTATTATGTTTTTTAATTGATTGATTGATTGTTCTAATCTTTTTGTTTGCGCAGTGCTATCGCTCTATGAGGAAAAGGTTTTACGTTCTAACGATTACAAAAGACGTAATTATGCTGTAAAGAGATATTTATCTTAGTCCCACCTACAAAGAACCTCCCTCGATTTAATTTAGCACTAAAATCTATCTATACTAAGAGCCTATGGTTATTTTTCTGTAACAAACAAAACTAGGTAATATATTGACCTTATTCGACTAAGGTAGAAAGGTTAATACGGCGCGTTTTTTTATTTTCACATATTTACCGATTGTTTAAAGGTAGGTATTTTGGTGGATTTGAATGTTACCTACTTTAATTCATACATCAAAGATAGTGCTGCTAACTTGATATTCAATATTGGATATTTGTTAATAGACTTTTATTTAAAGATAAATGAATAGAAAGCGTAAAAAAATGTAATGATATGTAAACATATTTGCATGCTATTGTCAGTAGCTGGATAAGTGAGACTTATACAAAATTATGATCTTCCTATGTACCTTATTCAATGGCAAATAAATGATTTTGATTCTGAATGCCTAAAATAATGTTATGGCGAAAAGGCAAAACATGACGTGTTTGTGTTTAGGGTCCGCCGATCGTTTCAGTGTCATTTACATGTAATATCCGGCGTCACGCCATACATCACGCCGACGTGCGCGCCCGCCCCGCCGCCCGCCGCCCGACGCCCGCCGTCCGGCGTGCTTGGGATGACAGACTACATCTACACTCTAATTCATATTTTTAAGATAATATGTCAGTCAGCATCGTTTTCCTGATAGTCTGTCGTGTTTTATGTCCGTATGCTTAAATTTAAATTTCTTCCGTAGTGTTGTTGGTAATAATTTAGATTACACTACGTTAAAAGTTTATCTAATTAATAAATAAAAATAAAATATTTTTTATTATCTTGAAAAACTTAAACATAGTGACAAAGCGAAATTAACTAATTAACGTATACATTATCTAAAATAAATATTGATTAATTACTGGCTTTATTTTCCAGTGCTTTCATGCTTAATGTTATTGATAGTTAACGTTTAAACTTTAAGGATGAAATTATGAGTGAACTGATAACTTATAAGTAGGTACGTACAATATAATTTATGAATTTGTATCTGCAGCTTTCGCAGGCTTGCGCCTTAAACAGGTAATCACTACGAGACTTGCGTATTTGAATTACTTGGCAGTATTTCGAAGCGAGCATAGAAATAATCTTTATTTGCTTTAAAACTGTGTACAATATTAGATGTTGGCATGTCATACATTTTTAAAAGTATCAACAGTCTAAGGTGTAGGCATGCAAATTTATTTAATTTAATAAAAAGGCATTTACACAAAAAAATTGTACGAAGTCATTTTCTTTACATAATATTGTTATGTTTTATAGTTATGAATAAAATTTAGATTAATTATTAGTTAGCACTAAATATATTATTACATTACAAGTCATTTAATTAAAAATGTCAGGTTTTTGATTAACCTATGGTTTGACCTTAATAGGCCGTCAAACGCTCGCGTTATGAACTCGCGTCAATATGGTGATACACATATCGCCTGAGGCGAACTTACGAATATTCTAGTTAGCTCTAGATCTGGTAGTAGGTTTTTTCGCGTTTATTTGTGCTCTACATCAAAATATATGTATAGGTAATACATCAAAAATTAATACTACCTGCTAATAGCATAGTTACTAACACTAGCAGCACCGATGCCGAGTCGCAGAAGACCAGTACAAATACGTGATTGGCTAGAATTGCGACGCGCCTGCACCGCCGGCGGTGATTGGTTGTTAGCTCCGCGCACATGCGTCTCTGATACGATGATCGTCTCGTAAGGTCCGCAAAGCGTTTCCCAATCTTTGCCAGTGCCAGTGCAGTGCCAGGTACTGTAAGAAAGTTGTTTCCAACATAAATAAGAATCACGTTCAATTAAATAAAGTGTGATGGGAATTGAGTTTTGACGGGTAGAGAAGTAGAGGACGATCTAAGAAGACAATATATATTGTGTAAGGCGCGATATGACTGAGAAGTGTGTGAATTAATTGATGACGGCTGACCGGATAGCTTGGAAAGAGAAAAACACTGCCAATACGACCTGGAAACGGAACAGGTGAATGATGATGTTAATATGTGTACTGTTGCGGGCAGATGGTTCAGCGAGCGGCGAGGGCGAGATCAGCGGCGACGAGCGGCTGCCGTCGCCGCCGCGCGCGCCCTCCGCGCCGCTGCCGCACGCCGCGCACCCGCACCACGCGCCGCACGCCGCGCACGCCGCCGCCACCGCCGCCGTCTTTGTAAGTACCTGTCACAACACACACACCACTACTAACCAACGCATAAAGTAAAGTGTGTCTATAAAACGTCCCACTGCAGAGCACTGGCCTCACCTCAACTATGAGTTGGTTTTGCCATACTACACCACGCGGGCCAAGTGCAGTTTGGTGGAGGGGAAGTTCTAAGGCCAGTGACTAAACCTTACTGTCAAATGTAATCAAGCCACCATAAGGCCTCTGACTAGGCTTTACGACTAATATCAGCCGATATCAATTTAAACGTGCAAACGCCGAAGCACGAAGATGCTCGTGATAAATGTCACTAAATATGGTCTGAATGGTCACACATCCACACACAATAGCGGCGTTGGTTTCTTAACTTTAGTAATCGATCCCAAAGCTGTATTGCATCAATCTTGACAAAAAAAATCCCTTAACAAAAATATAAGTACCTATTTAATGTTTTTATGTAGTTCGTAACATATTCGTAGCTGTTGAAACAGCATCATACTGTCATACAATAATAAAAAAAAAACAAATTGAACAAGTTCTCCCCTGTCGACAGAACGCGGCGGGCGCCGGCAACGCGCTTGCGCAGCTGCAGCACCTCTTGCTGACGCAGCACGGCGCGCACTCGCTACTGCTGCACACACAGGTCAGTACACCTATACACTATGTAGCATTTCTCATAATCAACAAATATTTAATTTAGCAAAATTTTGTTTTGTTACTCTCTTTCATGTACAAAAAATAATATCTGTGAACGGGCGGGAAGCAAGTGCTTGTAGGGGACCGCCCCCGACGTCCAGAATATAAGGTCAGACGGATACTAACTCCCTAGTGAGCGTAGAGTCCCTTTACCCCAAGACACTAAGTCCCTAGAGCCCTAGCCCCACCTAACAATAAATACTTAAATATAATAAGTATGATAAGAGGAGATTGATAGCCATTCGGCCAGGGTAGCAGCTTTAGGTCAGTAGGTAGGTGGTGTGGACCCGCTGCCAGTCTGGCAGACTCACCAGACTGATCATATTGACGGCTAAGGGAGCCTTGGCCGCAGCGGAAGGAAATGAGAACCAACACGGACGGTTGATATCTGTTTATTGTGTAGAATGTTTCGTTTTTATACTACAGTGTATTAACATGTAGGTAGGTTAACGTTGTGTGCCGTCGGTGTAGAGTGCCGCCGGTGCATGTGCAGGGTCCATGGGTCGCGCTGGTTTTTAGGTCGCTGACTGCGCAACAGACAAATGTACGAACGTAGCTCGTACAATCTGTCTTGAAAAAAAAGCAGCTAAAGTAACTTATGCAGACATTTTTCCAGCTGTAACACATCATAGGTTTCAAATATAAATCAATCTGCATCGTTGAAGTAAAAAGGATATTTCTGTCTGCAGGTGCAGCAGGCGGTGGCGCAGGCGGCAGCGCAGCAGCTGCAGCAGCTGCAGGCACGCGCCAACGCCCCCCACGCGCCCCCCACCACAGGTACCACCACAACACTACACCACTACCTTCATACAGCTAGATTGAAAGCACTAACAGAGTGATTACCAGATGCTGGCCTTGGAAAAATGCAACTGAAGTGACCTCAGATGTCAGACATTTTCAGCTCAATGATGAATCATCATCATCATCAGCCTTCCCCATAGAACGCGACAAAGAACGACTTTCATATATCCAGCAACTGCTTGCAACCTTTAGTAGGTCATCAGTCCAACGGGTAAGAGACCTGTCTACGCTGCGTCTTCCAGTTCTTCTACGGATATCCTCGTTTCGGATCTTATTTTACAAAGAACCGCCAAGCATATCTCTTTACATAGCACGTTTGATGACTTTCAGCTTGTTTAAAAAACCACGTCTCGGTGCCGTTAGTCATCTTGTAACACGCACTGCTCATCGACCTTTCTTTATGATTTGGGGCTGTTGTACCTATGCAAGATTCGAGAGAATTTTTGACTATATGTTAGCTTATGATGTAATTCTGTGACCAGACGGCAGATCCCCGTCGCCGCGGCGGACGCCACCGGGCGCGGGCGCGTTCCTGACGCCGCTGACGCCGGGCTCGGGGCGCGCGCGCTCGCCGCACCTCGCGCCGCACGCGCACGCGCTCGCGCACACGCCGCTGCACGCGCACGCGCACAAGCCGCGCGCGCTCGAGCCCGCCGCCGACGACACCGCCGATCTCGAGGAGCTCGAGCACTTCGCCAAGACCTTCAAACAACGGCGCATTAAGCTCGGTAAGACATACTCTCCTCCTCCATCCATCATAAGTTAATCGATATCACTTCTGATTCGACGAGTCTACTCAATAAAAACCTCATGCATTTTATGTCTACAGGTTTCACCCAGGGTGACGTCGGCCTCGCAATGGGCAAGCTCTACGGGAACGACTTCTCGCAGACGACGATATCGCGGTTCGAAGCTCTGAACCTCTCGTTCAAGAACATGTGCAAGCTGAAGCCGCTGCTGCAGAAGTGGCTGGAGGACGCGGACTCGTCGCTGGCGGGCGGCGGCGGCGGCGCGGGCGGAGCGGCGCTGGGCGCGGGGCTGGCCGAGGCCGTGGGCCGCCGCCGCAAGAAGCGCACCTCCATCGAGTCCGGCGTGCGCGTCGCGCTCGAGAAGGCCTTCATGCACAACCCCAAGCCCACCAGCGAGGAGATCGCCGCGCTCGCCGACGCGCTCTGCATGGAGAAGGAGGTCGTGCGCGTCTGGTTCTGCAACCGCCGGCAGAAGGTGAGGCGCCTGCGGCACCTAATGTGCCGACATGCCGCTCCCGCCCTGTGGGCGAGCGTCCACTACCTATCCGACGAAGAGAATTAAAAGGCATGCTTTTCCAAACGTGCAATTAAGAATCGGAAAATAGAAATAAAAAATCCTGTGCTCCTCTTTCCCACCGAAGGTACGACCGTCGGTGAGCCTATCGTTGTATTCCCTTCTCTCGCGATGATGTGCTAACAGTGTCCGTTGTCCGCAGGAGAAGCGCATCAACCCGCCGGCGGGCGAGGGCGGCACGGGCTCGAGCCCGGGCGGCGTGGGCGGCGTGCTGCTGCCGCACGCGCATGCGCAGGCGCACCCGCACGCACACACGCACGCGCACGCACACCAGCACGCGCTGCACGCGCACGCGCACGCGCTGCAGCCGCTGGCGCTGCTGGCGCGCGCGCCCCCGCGCGACTGACGCGCCGCGCTCGCCGCGCACATGACACATATCGTCTTGTAAATAGTACGCATCGCAATAACGGCGGCCCGCTAAGGACGCCGCGTGTACAGACTGGATCGTTAGTGTATATAGGTGTATATGCGAGGACGCTGATGGCGTCCGTGTCTGTAAATTAGCGTGTAAGTTTATATTATTATGTGAATTTTTATTTATATACGTTTGAGGGCGGGCGCCCCCGGGCGTTCTCCGTGCGCGCCCGCCCGCGCTCGCGCGCTGCCGAGCGGGCCCCGCCGCCGCCGCAGGGCGCGCCGGCCGCACCCGCACCGGTCCGCACCGGCTCGCACCGGGCCGCACCGGACCGCGCCGGCTCGCTCCGGCCCGCGGCCCGCTCGCGACCGCGCGACCGCCCGTGATGTACAGAGCTCATATCAGTTAGCGCACGACGCGTATGTGAGGTGGATGTGTAGAAAACTATCTATATGTTAAAAAATAAAACATAATAGAGAATATAATCCCTGTGTTTTATTTATATTATTCACTTTGCTGTTAAAAGGGCACTACTGTGGCCCTACTATACGAATTAAAATGTATTTATAAATACTTGTCCTATGAGCCTCTCCTAAGCCAATCCTAATTAAACTTTAGTAAGTTGCTGTGCTTACTTTCACGCCGATTACGGTTTTGATGAAAATTGAAAATTATTACGCAAACAAACTCACAACAGCTAGTTAACACGTAAAAAATGTGTAATACATAATATCTGTCGAAGAAAGCGAGATAACAAATGAAATGAAATTATTTATTCGGTATATAGGCCCTCCTCCGGGCACTTATACACGTACAAAAATATAACTTAGCCCTACCACCACTTCGGGACTACCTAAAGGTTGGTTATGAGAAGAAGCGGCACAACAAACTCAGTCACCTTTCTCATCCAGATTTTACAGAAAATACATTATACAAGACATTTAGTAAGTACGAGCTAGGCAGAGTAGGTCCATATTACACTCTTGTCGTTTGAATAATCTTCTATAAAATGTAAAAGAAAATAAATTCATTTAAAACTTAATTATAGGAATATTTAAGCAAATAATCATTGTTATATCAATCAGATGGTAAAATTAAAACGATTAGTAAATGTAAGTGTTTAAGGTTGCATATCTGAAAATTAAAGCAAATTGGTACTCTTATAGAGTCACTTCATGGTCCGTCTTTTTCTGTCTGTCTGTCTGTCGAGAATTTTTTTACCAGGAACGCGTAAAGGTATCAAGATGATATTATTAATATCAAATTCTGAAATCTGTAATTCCTTGAAGCTGTCAATAAACCAAATTTCTATCTAAGTCGATGCAATTAAAATTAGGATACGGCTGTTCGTGCCGCCTTTTTGATAGATTCAAAAGGATTAAAACTTACAGAGTAATTTACTTCTCGTTGACCTAAAATCATGAAACTTGGCAAGAATGGGAGAGGCAGAGGGAGATGAGGGTAGTGTTGCCCAAATTCAGTCTTAGTCTTGCAGTCTTGGTCTTGTTCTTGCGTTTTTGCAAGACTAAGACCAAGAACAAGACCGCGTATTTTTAGCAAGACCAAGACCAAGACTGACCGTGCAAGACTTGAGCAAGAACAAGACATAGCCTGCAAGACTCTTGCGTCTTGCAGCTAGGACTTAGCGCTATTTCACTGAGTAGTTAGGTGTAACAGTTCGGTGTATAGGTAGGAGGTACGCTTAGGAATTCTATGAGACGCCAAAAACTGTATCAAAGAATATGAAAAACTGGACCTATGCGCATTACGACTAATACCATAAACATAGCGAATAAAAAAATATCTATTAAAATCAAACTGAGTGCATGCATAGTTATGTTTTAACCATCGGCACTTCGATAATGCGCCATCAAAGGTTTTGTACTTACTTCTCAAAGAAATTTGCCGCTTTTCGGAAGTACATGGTTATGATACACGCGCCGGCGGCTTCTTTTGAAATCTAAAACAATCGTTGCCGCCACACCGAAATCATAACATTTGACACTATTTGATTGCCGCCATAGGGCGTAGGTATACTCATGCAAAATAATTTCGAATTTTTTTAAGAGTACCTACAGGTGTTCCAAAGAATAAATAAGTTTCAGAGTGCTTAGAATGAAAATGAATACATTATACTGATCACGCAAGTAGTATTATGATTAGGATAAAATGGTAAGGATAGGTAGTAGATGTCATATTAATTCATTCTAGTAAGTATATATTATAATATTGATTACTTATATGGTTTTAAACTAATTACTTAGGTACTATTATTGTACATTTAGTCATTATATTTCTTAAGTTTTTACAAGAAAAAATAGCAAAAAAGTGTTCAAATATCACCCGTTTAATAAATATTGTAGTCACGTTTAAATATACTTGAAACGTGTAAAAAAATTCGACAAAACTAATAAAATAATATAAAAAGCGTAGGTACTTACCTACTAATAAAATAAAAAGCCTGCGATAAGAGTTTTGTATTACTTACCAGCCCGAATATCTCTGAGAGAGATGATGAGAGTAAGTATTTACTAGCTGTGCCCGCGACTTCGTCCACGAGGAATAGTAACTTTGGAGGTATAGTGACGTTCAGGACTTATTTATTTATTTTAAAACTTCTGTCATCAAACATACAAACGAACTCTTCAGCTTTATAATATTAGTATAGATGTACGCCAAAACATTCACTTATATGTAAAGAATTAGTGCAGTATCATAACCTAATGATAAACCTGTTGATTTGTGTTGTATTTTATTTTTAATTCAAATAAATGATAAATCGTAAAACTCTTTTATTAAATTTCTTATAAGTTGAGGGTTCAATCTCTTTCTAGACAGATAAGTATTGTTCTTTAAAATACAGTCAAGTTATTGTAATTAATTTGTTTTTTTACATGTTTTAGCAAATGAAAGCTTATAAATCATAAATGTTTATTAAGAAACAGTTACTTCCATGGAAAACGACATATAGGTCAGTTGATTTTTCTAATTTCTTATCAAATCTTCAGTTATTTATTAATCTGCTTGATCTTTACTATGGCTATGTTAATTCAAGCTCACAATGTTCCAATTCTAATACGTTTTTCTAAGATTTAAAGTAAACTTTAATAAATAGTAATAGACTAATAGGTAATTGCAAGACTTGCAAGACTCTTGCTGCAAGACCAAGACCAAGACCAAGACTGGGAGCGCAAGACCAAGACCAAGACCAAGACCAGGTGTATTGGCGCAAGACCAAGACCAAGACTGGCTAAGTCTCGTCTTGTTCTTGCATTTGGGCAACACTAGATGAGGGAGGGAGAGGCCTATGGTCAGCAGTGGATATCTTGTGGATGAAAAGAAATAATGATGATAAAAATTATGTCTTAATAGCACAAAAAAAGAAAACGCTTTAGAATTTCCATTACAAATAAAATCTAAATATCTTCACTTTGTCAACCGTTTGCTCGTCCCTCAGTGAACTTATAGTAAGGTCGATGCTTGGAATTTCGAAAAAAAAAATTAAGATCCACTGCAGGTCATAGGCCACTATGAGGTGGCAGGAAATAGGTAGGTACTCCACCACGCGGGCCCAGTGCACCGCGTTGTAGGGGTGCTGTTATGAAAGCCAGAGACTAAATCTTGTTGTCAGATGTTGTCAAGCCAAACTAAGGCTTCCGACTAGGCTAGGCTTCACTACTAGTATCAAGCGATATTACCCAGGACCAACTTTTAACGTGCTTTCAGAATTTCATTACGTAACGTAAGTAATGGACATATTCCGAAAATGTAGCAAGCTAAAGTGGCAGTGGATCAGCCACACCTGTCGTAGACCCGATCAAAGGTGGAGAAAAAGGGTTCTCGAGTGGAGACCGTGCCTCGGCAAACGTAGTGTAGTACATCCCCCAGCTCGATGGACTTCGAGCTCGTTGCGGCGACTGGCAGCACCTGAACGTCAACAAGACTGTACCGCCGACACCGAAATGATGAAATTCCTAAGTCCTGGTATGACAACACTTCACCTTTCATACAACATTTAACAAGATGTGTTGCAGACTCTTTATGTGACCTATTTACTTTTATACTTCTTTTTTACATTATTGTTTTTATATATGTCAATGTCTTCTATTTTGTCTGTCTAATTGGAAAAGGAAAATTGTCAACACACATTACGGTGAAAATAAGTGAAATAACAAATTAAACCCATTTTAAACAGGTAAACAGTCCTATTATTCGTTCATATACATTTCATCCCATAACCCGTTGATTTCATTGGTCCTTCTCCCTTCGTATTCAGTGCCTATTTCACGAACAAACATTTTCATTTTCCATACTTACATTGTTTACATTCACATATTTTTACCTCGTTCATCCGCACATGATCACCCGTAGTAAAAATAAAATAATGTCGGCCGACCCGGGCCCCACCGCGGACGTTCTCCGCAGCTCTGGTCCGCCAGTCAGCGCCGCACCGAGTGAGCGCACTTCACAAAGCAGATCATCCCATTCGTCCGCAACTGTGAAGGCACAAAAAGCAGCTGCCGAAGCGCTCGCTTTACGTCGTCGCCTCGAGCGCGAGCAGGAGTTAGCCGCCCGTGAGCGCGAACGCGAACAGGAGTTGGCCGCTCGCGAGTGCGAACGTGAACGTCAACTTCGCGCTCGTGAGCGCGAACGCGAACAGGAGTTGGCCGCTCGCGAGTGCGAACGTGAACGTCAACTCGCAGCGCTACAGCAGCAGATGGAGGAGAGCGAATTACAAGCTGAACTCGCTGCCATCGATGCAGACGCTGAGTCTAGCCGCGCTGGGAGCCGCGCAAGCCATCGAAGTTCCACAAGGGTGAGCGTAGATAGAACAAAAACATGGGTAGAAAGTCACCAGGTTGACAACAATATTGACAGAGGCAATATTACAGTAGGACGTGAGCAACATGTTACTGTTCCGTCACCCGGTTGTTTGGTACCACCACCAACAGCCACTCGGGCAACTGCACCCCCTGTCAACTTTTCCATTCGACAAGCACAACTACCAAAGGTCTCTAAAACATCCGAGGCGGTCGGTCGTGCGCCGCCGCTCGCTCTCACGGAACTTGACCAACCAGCCGTTCTCTTGCAGGCGGTAGCCGACACTGCCGCGGCAGCAAAGGCTCTTGCTTCCACTTCCGGTACCAGGAAGCTGGAATTACCACTATTTTTTGGCAATACGCTTCAATGGTTGCAATTCAAGCGTACATACAGCATAACAAAAGATAATTTTTCTCCGCTAGATAACATAAACCGACTAGACGGTGCGCTCCGAGGGCCCGCGCGCGAGGCTGTGGCGGCGCTGTTGATGTCGACGGAGGACCCGGAGGAGGTCATGCGCGCTCTTGAAGATAACTTCGCGCGCCCTTCATGCCCTTCATTCCTGTCACTGTCTCCGGGCCTGCTGGAATGTGTGACGTGTATGCTCTCTTAGATGATGGAAGTACTGCTACATTAATCGATTCCAGTATTGCCACACTTATAGGAGCGACAGGGCCAAAACAGGCCATAACAGTAAATGGCATAGGCGGACTTGTGCGAAATACTACAGTTTCATACGTTAGTTTTCATATTAAAGGCAGATACACACAGGAAACATACCTCGTGAAAAATGCTAGGGCCATGGACTCTTTGTCTTTGCGTCCACAAACAATTGACCGCGAAGCAATCGAATCTTTTTCGCACTTAACTGCATTAGTTGACGAACTGACGTATGAGGACGCTACTCCTACAATTTTAATTGGAGCTGAACACTGGCACTTGTCACTCAATCGCGACGTTCGTGTTGGTAGAAGGAACGAACCCGTAGCCTGCTTAACAGCTCTGGGCTGGACTTTGTACGGTGTTGCTTCTAGCAAAACGAAACTAGTCGAATTCGTCAACCATACACGCATAGCTACATCTGAGGATGACAATCTGGAATCGTTGATCAAACAACAGTATAAACTCGATTCCATAGGCATTTCTAAATCAGAATCGATACATAACAAACAAGACCAGCGGGCAATTGATATTTTAGAAGCCACCGCGAGGCGTCTACCTACTGGTCGATTCGAGGTAGGAATGCCATGGCGCGACGACACGCAGCGTGTTCCAGAAAGTTACCCTCAAGCTCTGTCACGGTTTTTAAGCCTAGAAAGACGTATGAGCAAAGAACTAGACTTTGCAAAGGCTTATCATGCATTCATTGACAACATGATTAGTAAGGGTTATGCAGAAGAATGCCTTCCAAAGACGTACCACGGGAACACTGAAGTCAAATCTGAAAAGATACGTCTTTATCTCCCACATTTCGGGGTGTACCACCCTCAAAAACGAAAAGTCAGAGTGGTCCACGACGCCGCAGCCAGAAATGAGGGAGTTAGTCTGAACTCCTTACTACTTCCGGGTCCTGATCTACTGCAGCCACTCCTGAAAATTCTTTTTCGTTTCCGGGAGGGTTGCGTCGGTATTGCAGCAGATATTAAGGAAATGTTTCCTCAGATCCGGGTAAGAGAGGAGGATAGGGATGCCTTCAGGTATCTGTGGAGATCTGACAAAACACAAAAAATAAAGGAGTTCAGAATGACATCTGTCATTTTTGGCGCGTGCTGTAGCCCTTTTATAGCTCAATTCATTAAAAATAAAAACGCACAGGAGCACGCACACGTATACCCAAAAGCCGCAGACGCGATTTTGTTTAGCCATTACATGGACGACTACATTGACTCACAAGATTGCGCCGACGACGCGGCTCAGTTAGCTGCTGATATCATTACTGTGCATGCTGCTGCCTGTTTTGAAATGAGAGGTTGGATCTCCAATGAGCCTAAAGCACTAGATCTGGTGCCAGCCGATCTTAAAGTCACTAAGCCATTAGAAGTTGACCTCGGCGAACCCAACAACTGTATTAGAGCTTTAGGTATCGCTTGGAATCCTATCTCAGACAATTTAGGATTTCGAACGGTCAACATAGAATCCCTTCTTGGTCCTCTAACAAAACGCAAAGTTCTGTCACACCTCATGCGCGTTTATGACCCTTTGGGTTTGCTAGGGCCTCTAGTCGTCAAGGGACGAATTTTATTTCAACAATCCTGGAGATCCTGTACCGATTGGGATTCAGAACTTCCACAAACCGAGGTATCAAAGTGGCATGATTGGTTCCAGGAGCTTTCAAAGGTGGCTTCACTCAAGATTCCTCGTTGGTATGCAAGGGCAAAAGGCTCCGAGCCGATTTATAGAGAACTTCATGTCCTTGCAGATGCAAGTGAGCTTGCATATGCATGCGTGGCCTATTGGCGTCTTGTTTACGCTGACGGCAGCATCAAGCTCACTCTCATCGCAAGCAAAGCAAGGGTTTCACCTTTGAAACCAACTTCAATCCCGCGTCTGGAACTTCAAGCCGCCTTGATCGCCTCTCGACTCGCTGTTGTTATCAAGGATAGCCATCGAAAAAAATCAGCACGTACTTTTTTTTGGACTGATTCAATGACTGTCCTCCAATGGCTGCGCAGTGACGCCCGTTCATTCAAGCCCTTCGTTGCTCATCGTTTAGGTGAAATTTTAGAGAATTCTTCGGTTAAAGACTGGCGATGGGTACCGACAGACTTGAATGTGGCCGACGATTCGACCAGAATGAGGCAAATAGATTTGAACCAAAAACACCGATGGTTTTCTGGTCCATCTTTTCTTTTTAAGTCCCCGGAGGACTGGCCTTTGGAGCCGCCTAACGTCACACCAGTTCGCGAAGAGCTCAAGTGTCATCTGAACGAATTGGTGGGACTCACTTTGGTCGGCACAGTGTCGTCTTTCCCAGTCACAGCTGACTTTACTCATTTCAGTGACTGGTCGCGTTTATTACGTGCCACAGCCCGGGTGCATCAAGCTGTGGAAATATTTGGAAATATTTTGGCCATGATTCGAAATTCTAAAGGAAATAGCGGGATTATACATGCTCCTGACCATTGTCCATCAGCGTCTACTACTCTGTCACCTTTAAATGCCGACCTAATGAAAGCCGCTGAAAGACATGTTTTACAAAAAATACAGCTTGATAGCTTTGCTGAAGAAATCTCCTGCATTCGTAATCAAAAACCGATTCCCTCAAGAAGCCGCCTTATCAAACTATCGCCCACTCTGGGAGAAGATACATTATTACGTTTGGCTGGGAGAATTAAAGCTGCAGAAGACATCGACCCTGACTCACGTTACCCCATTTTGCTTGACGGCCGCCACCCAGTTGTACGTTTGTTGGTGCAGTTTTACCATCGCCAAGCAGGCCACGCAAACCACGATACCGTAATTAATGAGATCAGACAAAGATTTTGGTTATTGAGACTCCGCGACACCGTCAGAACTGTCGCAAACCAATGCTTATTCTGCAAAATTCGGAAGTCGAAACCCATGAACCCCATTACTGGAGACCTGCCACCTCAAAGACTCTCTCACCATCAAAGAGCATTCACTTTTACTGGCGTAGACTACTTCGGCCCTATTACTGTGACTATTGGGCGTCGCCATGAAAAGCGTTGGGTGGCCTTATTCACATGTCTCACAACGCGAGCCCTTCACCTAGAATTGGTGTACAACCTCTCTGCGGACTCCGCAATAATGGCTCTCAGGCGCTTAATTGCCAGGAGAGGGATCCCAGACACCATATATTCTGATAACGGGACCGCTTTCGTTGGTGCGAATCGTATCCTTCGGGATTTTTACACGAATGACGTAGAGGAGTTCACGGCTTTAAAGAAAATTAAATGGAGATTCATTCCGGCGGCAGCACCTACTTTTGGCGGATGCTGGAAGCGTTTAGTACGCACGGTAAAGGTGGCCTTAAAAGCTACACTCAATGAGAGGCACCCTAAAGAAGAAACCCTCGTGACACTCCTGGCTGAAGCAGAAGCCATTGTGAATTCTCGCCCGCTGACACATGTCTCCACAGACCCTGAAGATCCCACCACTCTAACGCCCTTTCATTTCCTCATCGGGTCATCATCGCATCAAAGCCTTCCAACCAATTTTCTTACCAACGATCGAGATCTGATCGGCCGAACCGAGTGGAAGAAGGCCTTAAGATTAGCTGACCATTTCTGGAACCGCTGGGTACGTGAGGTCCTTCCCACTATGCAGCCACGGGAACATAAAGGACATAGCAACAATTACCCGGCATTACGAATTGGAGATGTAGTTATCATCGTAGATGAATCGCTCCCGAGAGGGTTATGGCCTCGAGGCCGAATAGAGAAATTGTACCCAGGAAAAGACGGGGTGACAAGGGTAGTAGACGTTGCTACCTCAGGTGGTACGCTACGCCGGCCTCTGAAAAAACTCGTAAAACTGTCAACAGAAGGCCCCTCTAGTAGCCGAACTTAAAAATTAATAACACACATGAGTTGGTGCATTGCTGCACGAGGGGCAGGATGTTGCAGACTCTTTATGTGACCTATTTACTTTTATACTTCTTTTTTACATTATTGTTTTTATATATGTCAATGTCTTCTATTTTGTCTGTCTAATTGGAAAAGGAAAATTGTCAACACACATTACGGTGAAAATAAGTGAAATGTTATCGCCCGTGTCGTCAACAGCGCGTCAGAGTGACGTCACATCCCGATGACGCGCATCGACCTCCCCGCTGCGACGTCCCCACCCCAACGGTCGGCGTCGGAGCGGAGCACGAGCTCTCGGCCTCTTTTGCTTTTGCCACTCACTGCGTGCACAACCGTTTAAGTAAAATTGTTGCCCCATTTCCGAGATAATTAATTGCCCAGCTTTGATTAATTTGTAAGTGTAAATATTAATTGCATATTAAATAGAATTACATTGTCTCTAAATTTGAACATTATAATAATTACTTGTAAATATTATAAAGCTAATTTCTACAGTTGTGTTCGTTTACCCTCCTATCAACTTAGAATAATTATTATTATAGGGTTCGTACTAAATTACAGTGATTATCTAACTAATCGTAACGCAATTTGCTTTTACATCAGAAGTGGTTCGTACTACGTTCACCGGCCACAACATGCCGCGAAGACGAAAGCGCGGGCGAGCACGTTCAGCGAGCTCGGATTCTTCTGCTCGGACACCGTCACAGAGTTCAAGCTCCAGTTCTTCGAGCAGTAGCAGTAACCGCCATCGCCGGAGGAGAGTGAAACGTCGCCGCAAAGGATCGCCAACCGTGAGTCAGAACGTTGTGTTATCTTCAGTGATTCCCGAATTTGACCCGTTAGTGGATGACGTAGATATGTGGGTTAATGTGCTAGAGGCAAACGCTCGTGTTTTTGGGTGGTCCGATAGTATGACAAAATATCAGGGGTTACAAAAATTACGTAATACCGCCAAAACTTGGTTAGATTCTCTGCAGAAAAATGAAACTGCGTGGACTAATTGGCGTTGGAAGCAATGGCGTGAAAGATTATCGAATACTTTTCAAACCAAGCGGAATATGTATACGTTGTTAAAACAGTTGGTAGAAACCAAACCTTTTCCGAACCAGTCACTTTACGAATTCTATTTCCAGCAAAAAGGAAAAATTGATAGGCTGCAATTAAAATTCAAAGATCGTGATATAGTTTCGATTATTGTAGGGTCAATTGGAGATCAAAACATTTGCACTGCCGCGGAGGCAGGAAGTTTTCCATATTGTGACGATTTAGCAGCGTTTTTACATGGCAAAATTTATAATATACCCGATAAAATCATACCACAAAAAAATTATTCATCTTCAAAGCCCGTGCTGCGTCATTCATTGTTGCAGGGTAATACTAAGTCTGACTTCAAATCCGAACCGTCTAATGACGGACATAGCTTTGCTAACAACAATTTAACGTGTTTTCGATGTGGTGAATTAGGACATAGGCGGAATAACTGCAATATTAAGGACGAGGTTCAGTGCAATTTGTGTAGTAAGCGTGGCCATTTAGAGAAAGCATGTAAATCAAAGCCTAAGCCTAAAGTTGAGACAGGGGTTGAGGTAAAAATGGTTAGTGAACCCAAAAGCAAACAAAAATTTTGTAAGCAGGTTTTGCTTAATGATTTCTCGTGTGAGGCTTTTTTCGATATGGGTAGTGAATGCTCATTAATAACAAGGGATTATGTATCGCGATATAATTTACAAACTTTTTCGCTGAATTCGCCAATTAATTTGGTAGGTTTCACCAATGGCACATCTATTCAAATTTCAAAAGCCGTTGCTGTCACTTTAAAAGTTGATACAGTGAATTTGGTTACGGTCTTGTACGTAATCGACGAGTTAACAGGTTGCGATTTATTGATAGGTCGAAATTTCACCGAGGACAGTAGCATTATGTATACGCGTGTAGGGAATACTTTGACCTTTGAACCTATTACAAAAATTCAAATATTTAATATCAATAATACTAATAAAAATGAAACTTTATTGAACTCGATTCTTTCGAAGTACCCTCATTGTTTTTCTGAAGATTTGTCCACTTTGGGTAAAACTGATTGTGTAGAGTTAGATATTGAGTTAACTACTAATAAACCAGTTTGTTTTCGACCATACCGAATGTCCGAATCTGAGAGAAAGATAACTCGAGAGATAACTGATGACCTATTGAAGAACGGAATTATTAGACATAGTAATTCAGCATATGCGAGCCCTGCTCTGTTAGTGGACAAACCTTCAGGGGACAAAAGGCTTTGTATCGATTACCGTCAGCTAAATAAAATTACAATTAAAGAAAAATACCCAATGCCATTGATAGAAGACTTAGTTGATAGGTTACAGGGCTGTAAATACTTTACTTCTCTAGATTTAAAAAGCGGGTACCATCAAATCCCTATAAAACCAGAGTCCATACCAAAAACAGCGTTCATTACACCCGATGGACATTTTGAATATTTAAGAATGCCCTTTGGGTTAAGCAATGGACCATCGGTTTTTCAAAGGTTAATGAATACTGTCCTGGGGAATCTGCGTTTTGGCAATGTTATTTGTTATATGGATGACTTACTTATAGCCACAGAAAGTTTAGAAGCAAATATTGCTTGTTTAGAAAAAGTGCTAGAAATCCTTGAAAAAAATGGGTTAACAATTAATCTAGATAAATGTTCATTTTTTCAAAACAAAATAACGTTCCTTGGTTATGACATTTCCGAAAAAGGCATCCAGCCTAGTTCAAAAAAATTGAAAGCTATTGAAGATTTTCCTATCCCAAAAACTGTTCATCAATTACGCCAATTTCTAGGCTTGATAAATTATTTTCGCAAGTTTATAAAAAATTGTGCAACTCTCTGTAGTCCTCTGACAAAACTGTTAAAAAAGGAGGCAATATGGAAATGGGGTTCTGAACAAGATCAGGCAATTGTTAATATAAAAAAATCACTAATTGAAAATGCTGTTCTAAAAATATTTAATCCTAAAATTCCAATTCGTTTATACACTGATGCCAGTCGTGACGGTCTAGGTTGCATAATGGTTCAAGTTACAGAAAATGGTGAGCAACCAGTCCATTTTTATAGTCGTCAGACTAGTAATGATGAAAAAAAATACCATTCTTTCGAACTTGAGCTTTTAGCAATTGTAGTAGGCTTACAAAAATTTAGGCACTACTTACTTGGAACCCAATTTAAGATTTTTACTGACTGCAATGCTGTTAGGCACGCTCTACAGAAAAAAGAGATTATTCCACGTATAGGTAGATGGGTATTACAAACCCAAGAGTTCAATTTTGAGATACTGCATAAACCTGGGACGCAGATGCAACATGTAGATGCCTTGAGCCGCAACCCAGTCATAGATAGTACTAATTTGTCTGATGACGTAATGTCCATAACTGCAGGTGATTGGCTTTTATCTGTGCAGCTCCAAGATTCGGGCATATGCAGTATCAGGGATATTTTATTGTCAGGTGAGGCCGATGCGAATAAACAAATTTTTAATCAATATGAACTACTTGGCAATAAAGTGTACCGTCGAACTGAATATGGTAGGAGATGGTTAGTTCCAAAAAAATGTATTTGGCAAATTATCAGGGCTAACCATGATGATCTAGGACATTTTGCAGTAGATAAAACTGTTGAAAGAATTAGATCCAAATATTGGTTTCCACGTTTAAAGAAAACAGTCTCCAAATATATTAAAAATTGTCTTAATTGTATTTATTACAAAAATATTCACGGCAAAAAACCTGGTAAATTGTACCTAATTCCGAAGTATGCCAGGCCATTTCACACACTCCACCTAGACCACTTGGGTCCCTTTATAAAGTCCACACAACAGAATTCCTACTTGCTGGTTATAGTTGACTCCTTTACCAAATTTGTGTTCATTTCTGCAGTGAAAAATACAAAGGCAAAGACTGCTGTTAATGAATTAGATAAGATTTTTAAAGTATTCGGTAATCCCAAGCGCATAATCAGTGATGCTGGTAGTGCGTTCACTTCAAATGTCTTCAAGATCTTTTGTAGCGAGAGAAATATTAGGTCACATATCATAGCCACGGCCGTGCCACGTTCGAACGGTCAAGTCGAGCGGTATAACTTAACTATTTTAGAAGCATTACGTAGTATGGGCGCTAATACGGATAATAATAAATGGGATCAACATATTACAAGCATACAGCAGGGCATTAATAGCACGATTAACAAAACCACGTCTGCCATCCCTAGCGAGGTTTTCTTTGGATATCGTATTCGGATGAATAATGATGGGGTCACTGATGATGATGCGACTGAGGCTACGGTGGACCTCACAGCCTTGCGACGTGAAGTTGATGCAAACATAAAAAAAAATGCGGAGAGACAAAAAATTGCCTTTGATGCAAAAAGGAAGGAAGCACCTGGATATACAATTGGGGACTTGGTCGTTATCAAAATACCAAGCATGTCTAATGATGGGCAGAGTACAAAGTTGATGCCTCTTTATAAAGGTCCATTTCAAGTCATTGAAGAACTGGGCCACGACCGCTACAAGGTTGCTGATATGAGAGGAGCTGAAAGAAGTTCAAAACGCTATAATGGTATAGCGTGTGCTGAGAACATGAAGCCGTGGATTCGTATCTCGGACCCACATACGCCAGATGTTATCAAAAGTTAAGGTAACAAGAACAACTTTATTTTTAGTCAAATAGTTATTTGAGTAATTAGCAATCATTGGTAACGGTTGGTTACATTTTACTTATTAATAGTCAAGTACATGAGTAACTGTTTTATTCTATTTAATCATAAATTAAATAATCATTACATTAGATACATAACGTAGTCAAATGCATTCGCTTCGAACATTTTCCAGTAGTAGTAGAGTGACAGAATTGTATAGTTGGTAATGGATATCCATGGTGAACACCGTTGCCATATACATGGTGATATACGACTGAAGTGATCCTGAACATCACTCGGTTAAAGCCATTTGGTTGAGTTGGTTGGCCGGCGATGGGATAGCTAGCTCCGCCAAATTCTGTCGCCCTGCTCAGCTGGCAAATGATGAATTAATGTTGTGATCAGATTTCTTTTCAAAGTTGAACCTAAGAAGTCTGGTTGGAATCTCATCTATTACGATTATCACATCTATCACTGTGACTTATTGTTCTATCTTGTTCTCAGCTCCTGCATCAGACCACATCGCTGTTCGAGGACGAACGCGACAGCAGGACGGCCGGATGTTATCGCCCGTGTCGTCAACAGCGCGTCAGAGTGACGTCACATCCCGATGACGCGCATCGACCTCCCCGCTGCGACGTCCCCACCCCAACGGTCGGCGTCGGAGCGGAGCACGAGCTCTCGGCCTCTTTTGCTTTTGCCACTCACTGCGTGCACAACCGTTTAAGTAAAATTGTTGCCCCATTTCCGAGATAATTAATTGCCCAGCTTTGATTAATTTGTAAGTGTAAATATTAATTGCATATTAAATAGAATTACATTGTCTCTAAATTTGAACATTATAATAATTACTTGTAAATATTATAAAGCTAATTTCTACAGTTGTGTTCGTTTACCCTCCTATCAACTTAGAATAATTATTATTATAGGGTTCGTACTAAATTACAGTGATTATCTAACTAATCGTAACGCAATTTGCTTTTACAGAAATAACAAATTAAACCCATTTTAAACAGGTAAACAGTCCTATTATTCGTTCATATACATTTCATCCCATAACCCGTTGATTTCAAGATGTAAGTAAGTATATAAAGTAAACAAAATAAGTGTTGAAATTACAGGAGCATACATATAAAAATTACCCATATTTCAGTGTAAACAAATGTTGGTATACAATAAATAAAAATATAATAAATAAATAAAAATAAAATAAATAAATAAAAATACAACTTATTTAGGTGGACTTGCGCACAACCGGATTAGTTTAGAATGAGATAAAGACAACCCCCTGTCTCGCTCATCGTCATACAGCTACAGATTATTTTTTAATATCGTGTTAGTGGATAGTTCTTAATAAAATTGGCCCTAAAACACCCTTAATCCATGGTAAAGAAACGCTGCTGCCAGGTCTATAAATAAGTAAATAAAAAATATTTTATTATTGTGTTTTTTTTATTCTTACTGGTAAAAAATTGGCTTACGGCTAATATGTTTAACTTTAACGAAGGTACGCTTCAAATCTTTCAAATAGATTAGTAGATCATTCCAAATTTTGGCCGCCTCCGCTGAATCGCATCAATATAGCTGAATAGGTGATTCTAATGTAATGAATGATATTTCTGTCATCATATTGTACCCTAATAAATAGCTAATTAGTTATTATTATTTTTTATTTCATTATATTCCATTCTATTCAAACTGGAGTCTCGAATTTTTTCATCTATCAGAAGCAGTCAGGTTAGCTAAAAAGGACTCCTCATAAACATTTAAATCATGCAATATAAAAACAAAACAATTTAAACAAATTAAAACACTTTGATAACATTAAAATGAAATGAAATATCTTTATTTTGCTTTAAATGTTACTATTTTGTTATTAAAGCTTACTATTTTGTTAGATACCAATTCATTAGTCTTACTGAATCTCAGCTACATTTAATCATGTATACTTAAAGTAGTTACTGATGTATATTTGTACAAAGGTAATTTGTCAGTTTAACATTCTGCGTAGGTCTCTCTTGGCGTAATGTACTTATAACGAAAACAGTTGGGGACTCAATAACATTTCTTATATGACTATTAACCACAAAACTTTTAAGAACTACTTATGAATGATTACGACACGTCGACACTTATTAAAATTAGGAAAACTCGTAATTTTAACAAATAAGACAGGTACAAAGTTATTATTACTGCGCGCTCCGCTTACTCGTTTTGTTCGCGCCTCCTACAACAGTCACTGGAGCTTTTATACGCACTTTACAATATTAGTCTTGACTCCTGATCCAAACTATTTATGATTCTGATTCTAGAGATGTGATTTTATCCCTGATATAACTATATGAACGTTTTCTCTAATTACTACTATCTTACTGAAACAAAGAAATAACTGTGGGACAAAACAACTAATTTCATTCGATAGACTCAAACGGAACTCTCCATCAAGAGTCGTGCCTGTTTAGTAAGTTAAGAATATTCTTTTAAATGACTCGTAGAGTCAATCACATCAAACTCTACATTATCATATTAGTAGAGTAACAGTTCGGCCACTGCACCGTAGCGCCATCTATCGTCCCAACGTGGAACGAACTTGCTCAACGATGTCTTACTTTTAGCTTCACGATAGAAACTTGCCGTAACGCAAGTCGCAAGCTACGTTCGAACTGTGAGGTGCGCGTCGCCGTCGCCAGAGGGAGCCACTCGCTCACTGCCATCTAGTGATCTTCCGCTGAATTTAATAGAATAAATGTAAACGTGCCATTAATGGCCAATTTGCAGAAACAAAATGATTTTGATTTTTGAATTTATTAAGAACGGAACCTTATTATTTTGGTACATAATAAAATTCACAATCACACCACAATGAGTTTGCAAAACTGCCGTGAAATGTAAGCAATTCATTTTCAACACTTTTTCCCAATCCTGATGGGACTACCTAGTGAGATCTAGTGTAACACTATAATATTGTAACACTGACAATATAAGGCTAAATCATTAGGTGTGTACAATGCTGATGAACCAACACATTCCACCATCTTGGTTGAAAACCCGATAAACCATTTGGGCTTTTAGCTGCTGAATACATTCAATACGTAACTCTTACCAAGACCAACAAAGTCAGGTGTATATTACTTATAAAATAATATTTTAAAGGCGCACAATATACACATTTGTTTTTTTTAAGCTAATCTTTAAAAGTGACCTAAAGAGTTCTATAATAAATATAAATATTCAGATTTTATATTATGTAGAGTACCTTTATGCTGAATGCATCAAGAGTTTTAAGATACAGTAGAGATGTTAACTGACACTTGGACATCGTGAGAACGATGCAAAAACAAGGCATTGGTTGTAATTAGGCTGATAAAGTGTGTCGGCGCAGGCGCAGCGCGGGCGACAGGTCAGCGGGCGATTATCTCGCCTGTTTAATAAACAACCCGCGGCTCTTTGTGTGTCATACCTACTGTTGCATGCTGCTATCATTCACTTGTTAGGTACATACTTTGCCAGACAAAATAAATATATCAGGTCCACTTATAAAATCTTCTCAAATCTGTCTTTAAATATATTTCTTACACTTTCCTTACGAGTTAATAAAATTACTTCATTAAAGACATAATGAGGGTATTAAGTCGGTAGACGTAACTGCGGTCCTTCTAACATGTTCAGGTCCTAAAAAAACACAAGACAATGAAGATCAAATGGTTACCTATCGTAAGATCGAAAATGTTTTGACCGAATTTCATTTGACAGAAAACTTGTCGACTATTTCCGTTTTGTTTTTTATTACTTCGTCGCAATCACGATTGCCACTAAATCATTTATCAATTCTATATATATTATCAATTCTTTTTTTTTCATTACTCTGAAGTTATATTCGGCCGAAATAACATTCGTTAGAAGTATTATGTTACCAAACATTCATTACACCACTGTTTTATTTGCCATAATTCCATTTCACCAAACGTTTAATACTCGTGTAATTTTTGGTTCTCTATTGCATTTCATAATTATTTTATATATAGTTTAGTTTCCCCGAATTCCTTATAATTATTGATTTTACGTACTATCGCATACCATAATACTAAAATCCAGAATTTAAAATGCAATAAAATGTTAATCCCAAAACATCATAAGGTCTAAATGTATTTTCCATAAATGTTATAATCCTTATTATGTAAAATCAATAAAATTTATTTATCGAATAGTTTTGAAGCATAAACGTTATTACACATAAATATAATTTATCCTTGTAAACTCTTGGAAACAAATGTAGCAATATTGCTAAGAATTCAGAAAGCAGCATACAAGCAAGCATTCAGCATTCAAGCAGGCATGCAGCAAGCAGCAGGCATGCAGCATGCAAGCAAGCATGCAGTATGCAAGCAGGCATGCAGCAAGCAGCATGCATAGGTTCTGCTCGTCTCCGGCGCTGCGGGCAGTGCAGTCCTTCCGCTCTTTCGTAACAAATATCTGGCACCCAATTGTGTTACAGGGGGCGATGACTGCACTTCCTCCGCGCCTCCGGCAAGTCGGGTTTCCCAAATCGTTTCGTATATCAACTTGGTTTTATTTTGTTTCAAACCTTATGGACGCTTATGGCTTTTTACAAATAATCCTAATAATCTAGAATCATAAATAAGAGGAAACATACATTTGAAGTATTTTATTTTAAATGAATGGTTTCTAAAATAAGTATACATATGTAAGTGGAAGAAAGTATGCATGAAAGCATGTATGCAAGCAAGCATGCATGCAAGCAAACTAGTATTTCTAAGTGTGCTCCGCCAGAAGACTCACTTCACAGAGGTAGTAGTCGTTTAATTACGTAGGTAGCTTTATCATATTTGTGGTCAAATAATATTCGGTAAAATTTTATTTTGGTGAAGTGAAAGTATGGCAAATTAATCATCTGGCAAATGAAAAAAGTTTAAAAGAGACTTCGGCCAATAGTAAAAAGTTATTTTGGAATTTAGTTAAACGTAGTTCGGTAAAATGATACATAAGTCAGATAATACTTCGATGGTTTAAAAATGTGGCAAACGGTGCATATAGATAAAAAGACTTCGATCAAACGTTTTCAGTCAAATAAAATTCAGTCAAGTAAATTGCGGACAAATAATCGGTTCCCAGATCAAATTTACGAAATCTAAGGAATACTCATGATTTTGTCATTTATGATTTACCTATGTAAGAATAAGTTTAATAAGTAGGTAGCTTAGATACCTATATCTGCATTTGTTTATTTGTATTCTGACCTAAGATATATGAAGACGTGTATAAATCAAAAGCATCTGCGTATGGTAATGATTTTTCACTTACCTTTTCCACTTCTTGTACAGGATGTGGTTTTGAACTGTAGCCAAATTTTAGGCGCTAATAAGTTTATTAATCCACACAACGTAAATGATCGAAATCTTTTAATAAATAATTTCAGTTCCATGGATTATCACCGGGGAAGTAGATCGTGTTTATATGGACAAAAGAAATAACCGGGATTTCCATGATGGATGACCCCATAGAAAACAGGATTACCTGCTGTAATTTGATTCCTGTACACAACCATAACCGGTCTTAGCCCTGTCCAGTTCGTACCAGTTAGATATTGCTGTTGACACCTGACGACCGCTAGATACTTATTCCTGAATTATTGTATTGTATATTGTCGCTATGCGCATCGCGCACGCACAGTGCTGAGCGCGCGCAAGTCGCGAGGCCACGCTCTGACCCCACGCCTGAACCCAAGTTCCTTGAATAAGACAACAACACACTTTTCATTTAAAACGCGTTACTCACTATGCTAGGTACTTACTTTTCCTTTGTCCACATTCATTTTGTCATATCAATATTAATTTTAGTCTAGATAATACTTACTCGTACGTAATATTTCTTTACCTTATAAAAATACGAATAACTAACATTGTAATTTGTATCAGGTAATAGAATGCGTGTGTGTAAATATCCTCCATATTATTTTACACTTTTAAGTACTACATCTCAAACTTGAAGCGATCGGTCGTCTCGTCTTAAGAGCCAATCGTACGGTTTCATGACAGATGCGTTAATACGCATCGCAAACAAATCGACGCACGCGCATCAGTTCGTGACAAAACAATGTGCTGACCAAACCATAAATCACCGAATCAAGGTCGACCTCAAGGATCCTCTAACAAAAGACTTAATATTGGAAATCATAAACCTTACTGCGCATAACTGAGCTCCTTATATAACAGTCACGAGCGATAGAGAGCCAAATGTATAACGCGCTACTAACTTCAAGCTATGAAAATTTGACCCGCACCTAAATACCAATTTGGCTTGTTAGCTCCAAAGAGAGCAGAGATAAAAGGATTAAAATGCCGCAAACATTCGAAGTAGCTCACTGGGACATGCAAATAACAGGGTTAACAATCAGAAAACGCTAATACGAGTATACTCTAATTACTCTGTACGTTGAAGGTATTTGCAATTGTGAAGATTATTATTCAGTGGCTACTTCGGTTCATTAAACACAACTGCATTATGATGCATATTATCACTATTATCTAAGGATTAATAATAGGTTATTATTTTGTGGCATCTTCCCGCAATATTGCAATCAGGAAAACTAGTTTTTCCTCTTGATTCATTGATAGCCATCTACGTTTTCTAATTAATAGGTGACCTTATCGACTACCAAGTGTTGTATGTAACGAAGTGAAAGAGTTATCTCAGGTGTGAATAGTGAATGCGGAGGATCCGCGCGGCGGCCGGCTTTAGCCGCGGCACATGATATCACCGCGCTTATCAGTGCGCGATTAGATACCGCCACGCGCGCACCGCGCCGGCGCAGGCGACACCCGCGGACCGCGCCCGCACCTGCCCGCGTCTGTACCCGCGCCGGTCACACCGCGCACACCGCGCCGCCACCATGAGGAGCAAGGACCGCCTGGCCGAGCTGCAGCAAGTGAGTCTCCTCACCTCAAAGCTTCATCTGGATTTCGCTGTAAACATCAGAGAAGATTCACCGAGAAACATTGTTTTAAATATTTTTCACAAAATAAGTGTACCTAAATCAAAGTATTCGAAATTAGGTAAATGTGTGTGATTTAAAACTGTTCAGTTTAATGGAAAATTTCAAATATACCGTGGTTGATTCTTAAGTTATGTAATGTGGCATAAAAAATGCAAATATCGATAAAGAGAGCAGTGTTAACGTTTAGCAAAATAGTGTACAGTTAGCCGAGTGCAGAAAGCGTGTTTGATCAACTGTTTCGCAGTTAAACACATTTCCAGCATATGCCGGTCTTATTATGTATACCTAAATCGATGCGATCAGCTGTGTTTCATGTTCGATTTTCATCGCAAGTTACTATGTAACTACATGTGACTATGTTTTCATGCCAGTGTATCCAGAAGGTGTGTGTGTGTTCCAGAGTTGGAATGTGTTTTCCTGTGTGGTGTTTAAGTGCATTTGTAATAAAGTGTCGCCTTGCGTCGTGTTGCAGCTGGCGAGCGGCGGCGTGTACCGCGACACGGTCCTGGAGCTGCCGCTGCCGGCCGGCGCCGGCGACGCAGCCTACCAAAAAGACATCGATGACATGTTCATAGAGGTAATTCATGACATGAACATTTTAAATTTGACAACATTACATACATTGCTCTGAATCTAAGGGTAATGAAAGCATTTGTGTTAAGGAAATCAGAAACATCGACGGTACGACAAAAGGACACAGGAATCGACTTTTTTAATTATTTTGTCTCGGATCTGGACACGACCCGAGACAATATAGAAAAGTTTGTTATCTTCGTTGACCCGACCGGGGATCGAACCCGGAACCTCAGAGATGGCGATGCCATATAGTCCGGCGTGCTCTCATCTCGGCTATGGAGGTCGTCAAATGGAGGAGGATGGTATAAGATATGGAGGTCGTAAGACAGTGTCCACGCATTTCCTTATTCGCTAAATTTCAATTGAATTCAATAAACATGGTGTAAACAAAAACCATGTTTGACCCAAAAGGGGATGATTCTGGTACTCAGATACAACCACTTTTCCTACAGGCAGGCCCACCATCTAAATCACAAAAAATGATTCGTCCTTCCATACCATAAACCACTGACTTTGAGTGGATTTTTTTGGAATTATTGCGTTCTAAAAATTTAAATAATAAAGTTAACTATTATGGATGAGGATGACACCATGCATACTACGAGTACTTAAAATAATTCATTGAATGGTATTCTTTTACAGAAATGTACAATTAAAATTATTTAATTGATATTTTTGATTACATTTTAATGTATCATTGGTTTTAATTTAAACTATTGTTAATAACTTATTCGTTTATTTTAATGTTTTTTTTTGCGTTGAATTGTTCAACAATTTTAATGATTTAGTTTTTAATGACATGGAATTTCTTAAGAATTAGAGTTTTAGTCCTTTATTAGTTAAATTTTGCTTTTAGTCTGAACTAACATGTTTGTGGATGATACTTAATTTTAATTGCGATTAATGAATGCGCGCGCGCACTCACCTCGCGCGCTTGTTGCGCTAATTAGTCCCATTAAAACATATAATAACGAGTGACCGACATAGTCACGCTAACCATAATAATTTTCTGGATTCTACCAAAATGCAAACATGTGTATCAACAACCTATGTACGAGTATATCGCTCGTGCCTAAACCAATAACAATGCAGAAAATAACTTACTAGTAAATATTTGCCACTTGTATCAACACCAATGGTAAATTGATCATTAATATTTTGCTTGAGAAATGTATGTTCATCAGCAGTCTGCCGCACCACTCCGTACAGTACTTTCAGCGTCGCCCTGCCAACGACCGACGTCGACTTTTTCACAACTGTTTAATTTCGAGGAATACCAAAGTCCGTACGAAAAGTTAAAAAAGTCAACTGTTGTTAACTACAATAATAGTTACCTACAATCTTAAATGGTGATCACACATGAATCATTTTAGATTGTAGTATTAATAATGATTGAAACATAATTATGTATGTTTTTAAACTATATTCGAGTGTAGGCTATGCGGGGTCACTGCAATGTATCACTCATAGGTATTACTGCATGCAGTTAACCGCACAATACGCTATGATAATCAATCAACGGTTTTATGAGCATAGATTGCCCAACTTATAGGTCAAGAGGCATTAGGTTCTGTGTTTTAACGTTACCTACACACAATATTATATTTAAACAATGTCTGTATGTTTCTCTGTCCGAATATTTCAGTAATTTGTACAAGCATTGCATCTACTCGTAAAGATAATTTGTTTACGTCTGTAGGTTTATTTTAAGACTGTTTAGGACCTTACATTATTTAGTAATTGTTTTGTATAATATCAAACTATATTTTTATTTGCCTGCTGTATTTTTAGGTTAGGTAGGTTGGTTAGGGTTCTAGTTCTTAGCACATAATATTTGGTATGGTAGGTATATTTATGTATATTAACTGCTTTCGAATGTAATAAAACAAAATGATTACATAATGTGGTGGTACGTTGTTGCAGGTGGAGCGCATGCGCGCGTGGGTGCACGAGCTGAACAGCAACACGCAGCTGGTGCGCCGCCTGCACGCCGACCCCACCTACCACACCAACAAACGTACGCGCACGCCAACTCTCTTGCCATTCCTATAGTTTAGGTATCACGAATAATGACATGGGATGAAATTAATAAGGCAGGATTTGTTAAAATATTTTGCTATGACATTTCAAACTTTGTCATAATTTTATATGAGCTACCACTAATTCGGAATTCAGCGTCGTGCCTAAGATCCGTAGGCCTTATATTTGCATCCAATTAAGACCTTTGTATTTTACAGAATCAATGTAAAAGGTAAACTGGTAAAGGTTGCAGGAAGCCCTGGATACAGGCCGCTTCCAACCGGTCGATCTGGAAGTAACTTCCTGTACATTCAGATAACAATGGATTGAAATGGTCGGGGCCCCCTGTCTAATGGTTTCTCATTTGAATAAGGGTCATAATCATAATCCCGCGTATCCCGACTAGGAATGGTACAAAATGCTAAAACAATAATGAAATTACAATCAAAAATAAAAATAATTGTCCCCACATTTCCAGATCTACAGGACCAGATGGACTCTGTGATCACGCAGTCCAACTCGGTGGGGCTGAAGGTGTGCGGCGCGCTGCGTCAGTTCGAATCTCGCGTGAGCGTCGTGGACGGTGCGCAGGCGCAGGCGAACAGTGCGCGCGCGCGCATGGCGCGGCTGCAGTACGCCGCCACGCGCCGCCTCTACGCCGACGCGCTCGCCGCGCACCAGCGCGCGCTCACCGCGCTGCGCGACCACCAGCTGCATCTGCTGCACGAACAGATCAAACTCAGTAATGTACCTACATAGAAGATACAAAAAGAAATACTCTGAATTTCAGCATCTATGCCTTTTTTGGAAAAAAAAAATATTAGTACGGGCACATAATATTTTCTTATATGCTAGCATTAGCTGTACCCTGTGCAAGTTCTATGTTAATCCAGATCGTAATCTAGTGTGCAAAATTTCATCTAAATCCGTGCAGCCGTTTACGCATGATTGAGTTACAAAAATCCATATCCACAACTTTCACATAAATTTGAATATAATTAGTGGAATAAACATGCATCTTTAAAAAAACGCCTAGTTTTTAAACAAAGTACAATTTGACGGAAGGCGTCACAGGACGGGTGCTTAAAAGTGTGCGTTACGTACAAATCTGGCAAACGCATTAGCCATATCTGTACTGTTGGAAGAAATTTAAAATCAAGGCATTACCTACGCCTTGATTTTATGATCAAAGACACAATCGTAATTTGAATTTTTTTACACTACTGGGTAGGTGAACTTAACTACTTCGGTATAAGTGCAGCTTATTCAATCTACCTAGAAATAAATCGTAAAGTAGTAGTTATTGAATAAAAAATATTATAATACAATGGACCTAGCTATAGTCTAGGTATAGTATAGGTAGTTTAAAAATATGACAATCACCAGTACAGTGTACCTACCGGACTACATCCTACGCTAATATATTTAAGGATAGATTTAATATGAAAGGACAGACTGGAAATTGACCTAAATTGATCCAAGAACTACATCTCCTAAGCCAAGCAGATGTTCAGTTAAGATTTGAGTCGGTCGGGTTTATTTAGGTCACCAGACTATAAGTTACGGCCTCTAGTTGAAAGTTCGTGGTCACTCGAGGTCAGAGGAACAAGAACGCAGTTGAGATAGCCTTAGTTTTAAATTTAGATCATCAGGAAGTGTGAATAGCCAATTAACACCCCTTTCTGTGTTGGCGCGCAGAAAGGTGATTGATGGCGAGATGGCCATGGCTTCCTTATAAGAGTGCAATGAGTCCGATGCGTGCGCTAGTGCAGGCAGGAGTCAATGAACGTGTGTTTGCTTGGCCCGAATGAGCGCGCTGAGGTGAACGCCCATGTGCGACGCGACGTGCTAACTGCTCGCTCCCGCTTACTCATCCGCAACCGCGAGAGCACTGCTCTGCTGCCCAGTGCAATCCTGACTACTCCATCAACACTGAACTATCGATGAACGACCAGCAACTTATTAATCTGACATTTTGAAGTTCTAATCTTACCCTTATTTTGGTTCTTGATAGTAAGACAGACGCTTTGACAGAGACTGCAGAGAATTTAACAAAATTCATTCCTTAACATTAATCAGCACTTTTCACACAGCTCACACACACAGCGTTATATTCGCAATATACGTTTCTAAACTCCTCATACTACACTGGTCAACATTTCATTTGTTCCATTAGGGTGGTTACATTAAAAATATATAGTAGGTAAATAGTAGAATAAGTCAAATAAATACAGTAGATTATAAAGTAACGCCTGATTCTATCAATTTTTAATAGTAGGGATTTTTAAATACTTCTTCCTGAGTTGACTAATAAAGTAGTACTTAATTAAATCTCGTGCACAATCTTTTCCTATTTATTCATAATTAGTTAATTTTGTGCCAATGGAAAAAACAATAAAGACCGAATATTATTTTTGTTTAAAATTTTCAGTACTTTTGTTTAGTACAAAAAATACAAAAGCAAAATATTTTATTGGTAAAATACATGTTACTCTATCTATTGCAGCTAACATGTCGATATCGGAAGAGGAATGCCAGAGCCTGCTCGACTCCAACAATATTTCGCTGTTCGTCGACAACGTAAGTCCCTCCACCTCCATTGTTCCCTACTGGATAGCTCTCAAACTAATGTCACTGGTTACCGAATACAATGCGGTTATTTAGCTCGAACTCTCGTCACAAACCAGCCATTTCCGCACATTTCTAGGTCATCAATTTACGGGTCCATTTAGCATGTTAGCCGGGAAAGATATAACAGATGATTGATAAACGAATTACCATAAACATTCAGGTCAGTAGCTGTTCATTCATACGTATTTATGGTGAAAACGTCCGATTGGCTTCATTATAGCTTTTACTTTTATTTGGTAAGATGATTCGTGTCTGGACTGGACTGTCTGACGTTATTGTAAAATTACAGTGAATTCGTAAATATTATTTTGTTTAAACTTGTTGTTGATTCTTAATAATATTGATTTAACTGAGTCTGAAAATAAATAATTTCCACAATCACTCCAATTATTTAGCCCCAAACTAAGCAAAGCTTGTGCTATGGACACTGTTTATCCGTTTATCCGTTACCTACTCAGTAGTAGGTAACGGATAAATGTACTTAAAATATTTATCCATGACCATATCCATGACTTACAAATGGTCATAGTCATTTGCCCATTGCGGAATTCAAACCCGCAACCACGGGCTTTGTAGTCCAGAGCGCGAAACACTGCCCCAGAATTTAAACCCAAAAGAGAAATCTTATATCTACTCACCTTAATGATCGGTGTGCTGCGTAGATCGTACAGATAAGCACTGGCACTGGTGGCTGGTTGTGTTCCAGGTGAAGGCGGAGACGGCGGAGGCGAAGCGGCTGCTGCGCGACGTGGAGGCGCGCCACGAGGAGCTGGCGCGCGTCGAGGCGTCGCTGCACGAGCTCAGGGACCTGTTCGTGCAGCTGGCGCATCTCGTCGCCACGCAGGTGCGCAGACACGAGATCACCGTCAGGAATTAGAACTAGAAATAATCTTTATTTGCTTTAAAACTGTGTACAATATTAGATGTTGGCATGTCATAAAATAGTTCAATCAAATGAAAATTAGATGGTTATAAAATCATTGCCGAGGCTCTCTAAACAATTGTGAAGTTTAACTTTTATGTATTACTTTTGTGAAATACATTTTTAAATAACCCTCGTTTGGTAGTCGGGTAATTAAAACGCCAACTCGCTTATGCCGAGATTTTAACCATAATCTCCAAAATTGGAGTTAGGGTTCAAATCAAGTTATGTATTATAAAATAATAATTTACAAAAAGTAAAATACACGCCTAATTTTCGCGTACATGGTGCGGCGGCAAGCATCTCGAAAAACAAAGGGAATAATACGTGATGGTGTTAGTGTGATATCAAAGCATACTGCCAGAGTCTGTACATGGGCAATCTCTGGGTCAGCTATACCAAAAAATCGCTGGATGTCCTGCGCGTCCAATACAATAATGCTTTTAGGATGCGATGAGACTGCCTCGTTACTGCAGTGCATCAGAAATGTTTACGCAAGCACATACGAACGGCTTTTACGCAATTCTACGTAAAAAAAACAGCTTTACTGCTAAGAAGAGTTAGAGACAGTCAAAACAGCGTCCTAAAAACAGTGGAGAACTACCAATCTCCAATCATTAGAAAAATGGTCCGAACTCTAATGTATGTTTACTAACACTAGTTTTATAAGTCTTTTTTATTTGTTTTACTAACACTACTATGTGATTCAATTTTGGTATAAAAAAAACATATTTTATTTTATTTTATTTATTTATAATAATCAAATGAGAAGGCCAATTTCGTCCGGTCGGAGTATGCCGCTGCAGTAGCTTTTCTCGGCATGGGCGAGTTGGCTTTTTTATTTAACTATTGTGAAGTTGTTTACAATGATTAAAATTGCTTTGTGGTGCGATTAATAAAGTGGATACGAATGAATTAATACTTACCTACTTGGTCCCTACAGCAAGACCAGATCGACAGCGTGGAGTACTACGCGCTGCAGGCCACCGGCCACGTCGAGCTCGGCGGCCGCGAGCTGCTGAAGGGCACCGTCAGCCACGCCAAGGCTAAGAAGGTAACATTGACCTAATAAATAATTGACTTTTTCCACACAAAACTATTGTTTGTGATTGTGGAAAGTGGAGGGTACATAATAATGTATTCCTTTGGCCTTTTCCATCAGACTTTTAACTGCTGCTAAAACTGTAAATGTGAATTGTAACTTTTTCATTTTCCTTCACTAAAAATGTCGTTTTATAAGACAATAATATGTTCAATTGTTGTATCAATGGTATTTCTCAAGTAAGTTAAAAAAACGTTACCCAGGTTATCCAAGAGTAAAATTCTACGAGTCAAGTTATTCTCGTTATAGTTTAACTGGAATAACTGTTTGTTCGGCTGAATCGGTTCGAGTTAAAAAATCCCCCAAAAATAGGATTAGGTATACTTAATACTTACTCAGACAAGTCAGTTTTTAATTTTCATAAACGCAGCCTATCATGAATGCCATAAATTTTCAGAAAAAGTTCGGCTTGGTGATCTGCATGGCGTCCGGAATAGCGATAGTGCTGCTGGTGCTGATAATCACGTGACAGCAGCGGCGCCGTCAGCCGCGCCCGCCGCCCGCCGCCCGCCCGCGCCCGCAGCGCCGCGCCCCGGCGCCTGCGAGAAACGAACTGCTAGTCAATATTGTAATATAATATGTTATACTTAATTAAGTGGCGTATGAGAATCCCAGTCAAAGTTATTTTCAATTAAACCAAGTTTAAATTACTTATTGTTTTTTATTTTATTTAAATTCTAAACGTCTTCAAGATTTAGAATAACATAACAACAGTTTATCACAGTTATTAGTTCAGGATTACTTTGAATTAGCCGCCAAAGTTAGTAAGTTATTTAAATTGATGTATTATAAGTAGTAGAAGATAGTATTACCGCTCGATAATTTCAAGAGTATAACATTGGTGCTCGTATCGTATACATATCACTTAGCTGGAGTTATTTTTTGATAAATGCTATTCCAGCCCTAAATTGTAAGATGTAGTAAAATTTATTTCGTCTATGTACCAAAAAACTTTGAAATGCCAATTTATTTCTTTTTGATAAAAAAATAACAAAAGGTTGAGTAGATGTTTGCAGCGTAATGCTCCACTACATAGATCTTAAATTTTTGTTTAAATAGCTATTGATACCATCCGGCCATATTTTCCTAAGAAATAATCAAGTTCGGGAGAAACACATTTGAAAATTAATATTATTATTAATAATAAATAAAATTTATTTATTTGTCTCAAAAAAAAAATACATAGAAATATTAACAAAACATGTATAAAAGTAATTAATGAGACAAATGGGTCTACGACTCAGCTAATAATGCTAGGAAAGAAAATCCTTGCATCGCTGGTATTCTGCCGTAGCCTTTTATAGCTATAACGAGTTCATAACAATACAGTTAAACATTAATTCATTTTTCAGAAAATGTGTGAAGCACCTAACACCCTAAACATTTATAAAAGTATAAAATAAGTATATTATATAAATTATTAATTTTAAAGACTAAAATCTGTTCCTATATTTTTTTTTTTTTTTCCCGCTAGCACTATTTGGAAGACCTAAACTCTCTGCCTGTTTCGATAATAATACGTTTAAAAGTCGTTTTCTAAAGGTTGTGACTGAACAATACAGAGCATTTGAGACTGGAGGCGGCAGATCGTTCCATATCTTGGAAGCGGCATATTTAAAGCAACCCTTCGTGCTAGCAAGGGAAAATTTAGGAAACTTAAAAGATACATTTCTTGGTCTCAAGCGTGACAGACTAGCTCTGGGCTTTAATTTTTCATAAAGGTATAGAGGACAGCGAGATTTGAACAATGACTGCACAAAACAGGCATATTTTAGTGCCCGAGTGTTTTGCATATTCAGCAATCTGTACCTGACCAGCACGGGAGAAATGTGGCTTCTCTTCGGTATGCTATAACAGAAGCGCATACATGCGTTCTGAACTCTCTGTACGCGAAGCGCAGTTTTTTGATACAAGCAAGGTCCATACACAATATCACAGTATTGAAGGTGCGATAGTATAAGGCAATTACACAGAGAAAGCCTAACCTCCTCCGACAAGAAGGGCCGGAGTTTGTATAGAGTTCTTAGAGAAGCAAAACACAGGCCAATTTTACTTAGAACGTGACGTTCAAACCTCAGATTTTCGTCCACCATCAAACCGAGAATTACCAAAATTCATCTCCTATTTTTTGCATAAATTAACAATCATATAAATTGTAACGGACACTAACGGATTTTTGGACATGCGCAGCTACGTCAAATCAATAAAATTCAGCAAAAAGCATTGTCAAAAAATTACAAACAAACAATTAAGGACCACCCTGCAACCTAGTCGATCCAAAGGTCCCCATTATGCTGGCTGCATTGCCGCGTTGAATGGCAATAGAGACCTGCTGGACCAACCAGGAACCAGAGCGGGGATCATTTCCCTTCTCTCTCAATCATCGCCCTATCTCTCTAAAAAGGTCGCGGGCCTCAGCGCCACATGGTCCAGCTGTTTCGACAGCTACCGGAATGAAGTCATACATTGACTCCAGGGCCGAGTACTTGGCTTGCTTCAACTTCGCAGCGTTTTCTGCCGCTGAGCCCGCCGAACACACCGTCTGCCTCAAATGAGACGCAGCAAACGTGCTAACACAAGTAGCATCCCACAAGAGGCAACGACCCCTCCGCCACGGAATCAACGTAAGACCGTCTGGCCTCTTGCCTTCCGTTCGAGATAGACCCGGCGGCAGTGCCGGTTTTAGCACTACCAACGCCCTGGGCGAGATTTCTACAGCGCCCACATTCAAAACAAGGCAAGTGTACGATCAAGTACATGGAATCTCAGTAGTATAGAAAATACGCTGACATTGCGCCTGCGCGCGCGACTCCTTTCGCTCTAATTACATTTTGTATTTTATTATATTTTAGTGCAATAAACGCTCTCTACGGAAACGGACACAGTTTTAATTACCACATCTCATGACGTAGATACAATTTACAAATCAATTAAATGTAGGAGGTTACTACTTACAAACACCCCCTAAATTTTGGTCATTCGAGCCGGATATGAACCAGCGACCTATGGATAGAAAGAAATTAGTCTACGTAAACTTCGGACGTAGGTAACCAAAGGGAATTCGTCCGAGGCTTTTATTATTTGGTCCGAACTTATTAAGAATCGGGAAGAAGGAAAAAATTTAATAATGAACATTGTGTACCCAGTATAATAAGATTTATAAAGCGTACCAGAACTTTTTTTGCGTTTTAAATCTTTAAAAGCTAATTATGTCACTACAAATTAAAAAGGGGGGTGAAATACTATTTTAATGTAATCGGAAAAACTGCGAGCGCGAATTTTAACACAAGAGGGCACGGCATCGGCGTCGGCACTGGTGAATTCGATTGCAGCAGCAGCGTGCAAAATGTATGATAGCCGTGCAATGCTTTTGCACTTTCATACATTTATACCTTCACCTTTGCTAGGGAAAACAAGCAAGCTCTTTTGACATCGATGACGTGTAATTAATATTTTTTTTCGAAAAATATTTTTAACGACAGTTCTTGTTCGTATGGTCTAAGGTGAGAAACAAGTATTTATGACGAAATCAATATTTTTAATAGGATCGCACCGTTGATGGTAGAGTAAAATTCTATACAGTAAAATAAAATACGCGAGCGAAGCGAGCGCGAAAAAATTGGCGAATGCTACAAGCTGCAATGTTTCTTTTTCTTCCTTTAATGCCGTTCTTTTGAAGTAATCAAGATTTAATAAGAGAGAAAAAGACGTCTGGTAATAAAAAATAAGAAAAGCTAGGGTTTGCACTTGGGCACTTGCGCGCCCCTTTATATCTGGCGCCCTGGGGCGGTCACCCTACCGCGCCCTACCCTAACGCCGCTACTGCCCGGCGGTTCTAATACGCATGGAACGTTGACCGATACCATGGCCCGACGAACGATCTCGTTAATTGAATGGTGTCTCGGAAAGCGACCCGCACATCTTTGACAACTTAAACCATGGTGCCCATTTTTATCTACCATAACACCGCAAATACATAGATGCTTTTCACACACCTTGCCTCCAAGTCTTAGGGCCACCGCTATTTTTAAAGATTCATTATCAAGCAGTGTTCCTAAGTGTGGAGATGGATAAGCATGTAGCCAAGCACCGGATTCAGGCTTGGCGACCGCCTTTAAACGTGCTAAATCGGCTCCCGAGACACCATCCAACAAGCGTAAATAGGAAAGCTTGCAGAGGATGTCATCCCATTCTTTCTGAATAAACAGATTTTTGGGGCGATCGTTCGTCGGACAGAGCGTAACCCATTTATTTAAAGCCTCACTCACAAAAGGTAAACGAACAGTGCTGCCATTAGTTGACAAAATGCGAGCAACAACCGCCGCCGACCCATGCGCGGAGGCTAAAAAGGCAACCAGACCAAAATCTTGCACACGACGTACTCCAAGACCCCCATGACGAATCGGTAACGAAGCCTGACACCACTGCACCTCATCTAAACTAACATTAAGTACTGATTCTAAAGTTAATTTTAGCGTCTCATCTAGTAACTTTAATTCTCGCTCAAAAAGTCAAGTTGGCGATGTTCTCAAAACGTAAGCCATGCGTGGCAATGCCAAACAATGCCTCAATAAAACAAGAGAAACATGCCCAGATAAATGCTCTAAATGTTTCCGTGCTGCCGAAAGTGCCTGATTTTTCAATTGCAACACAGAGCTGACACCCTCGGGAAATATAGGAGCACCTAACAAATTTAGCGAATACCTTATCAATTTGTTTAATACCAGGCACAAGAGCTTCAAGCTCCTTAATACCTGTAACTAAACCACCACATCCGAAAACTTCACATTTGGTCGGATTTATTTCCAAACCTACTGCTTTTAAGGCTGGCACTAGAACTCTTAAATCTTCAATTTCTACTTCTGGACTTCCTCCTACAACCCCGTCATCAAGGTACCAGATATTCAGCGGGGACTTCAAGGGCGAAGTTATTTTTTGGATAGCCAAGCAGAATAATAATGGTCCCAATAGATCACCTTGCTGAGCTCCAACCTGTGACTGTATAATACTGTCTGAAAAAAAGAGATTACTTGGGGAAGCATAGCACTGATACACGAACGGATAAAGAGATGGGGCTTGTTCAAGGACTTCGCTAAGAATGATATCCCTTTCTACACTATTAAAAGCATTTTTGATATCAATTTTGACAATTATTTCATTTGATGCCGCGTGACCTATGGCAAAAGACCGAGTTGAATGAATAGCCGCGTCGCAACCCAATGCAGTGCCTAATCCAACCTGGTTTGGTTGTAGATAAACAGACATTTCTTCACTAACAGACCTACAACATAGCTTGGCAATAAGACGGCGAAAAATACTGCCAACTGCTATAGGCCGTAAACCGCCATCTTTTTTAGAAAGGGCGCACAAAGAAGCTCCGTATATGTAAGGACTGGCTTCCAAATTAAGTAAACCTCTTAGCAAAAAATTGCATAGGTTGGTAATGCACTCTAACAATCGAGGTCCGTTGCTTCCCGCGGAGGACGATGTCAGCTCTTTTAAGTGCTGAGGACGCAAACCATCAAGATCAGGAGCTGAACCATTGTAGAATGATTTTATTTTTATTTTATTTATTTGATAAGGCACACCAACAACATATACATTACTAACACTACTAGTATAAACAAGTCTTAGATAGACATTTCTGATATATATGTCACTTACAGGTGAGCACAACATTCACAAAAGAAACTACTAACCTAGGACTTTTTTTTTTTTTGTGCACCTAATAAATACATTTTGTTGAATTCAGTCTCAACTTTACTCTGTGTTCACAGAACACAGATACGCTACAATTTTTTTCTTAAATTTGGCATGACTGTCATTAAAAATGTCCAGATCCTGAATCCAGCCCTGAAGCGCATTGTAGTCGTTGATAATTCTGTTCAGTGGGGATTGTCGACCAAGGTTGGTTCTCGTTGCTGGTGTTTTAAAGATTTTAGTCATCCTCTTTCTAGGATATCTGTATGGTATGGAAAGAAAAACACGCTCAAGGATACCGCTACATTTCACCCGTCCACTCAGAAGCGCGTGCAAGAAGCTCATGCTCAACAGAAACCTTCGGTTGCGTAAAGAAATCATTTTGAACTTATTGAGACGTTGCGTATACGGAGCTCTATGAGAGAAGGCACTGGAACAGAAAGCAAGATGTCTTGTAAACGCTCGCTGGATACTTTCCACTCTTTGGGAGTGTATAGCGTAGTATGGATTCCAGGAAGAAGAGGCATACTCAAGGTTGCTACGCACCAGAGCATTGTAGAGGATGATTTTAGTATGCTGCCTGAATCCCTTACTATTTCGTTTAAGAAATCCAAGCATTCGAGCTGCCTTAGTTACTGCCTTATCCACTTGTGAGGTAAATCTTACCTGACTGTCAATGATGATGCCCAGATCCCGAATTTCCCTAACTTCGTCAAGAATCACGCCATCTATCCTGTATGTTGTATCAACCGTCTTTTTTTTTCGTGAGTACTTGATATGAAAGCATTTGCTAGGATTGAATAGATGAAATTATGAAATTGCATTAGCTACTTCCATAGGAGACACTGTCAAAAAAGGGCTGCTAATACTCGGTTCAGGAGGTACTGAAAGCGGTCTTTATGGCGCTGGATGTTTATCAATGAAAGTGTGCTTTCATTCTTAGGCGCAAATCACCATCACAAACCTTTGCCTCAATAGCACGGTAAACCTTTGAAAAAACAATAAAAACGAAGCCAGCCTTTGGTTGGTTGGTTGGTTGGTTGGTTGGTTGGTTGGTTGGTTGGTTGGTTGGTTGGTTGGTTGGTTGGTTGGTTGGTTGGTTGGTTGGTTGGTTGGTTGGTTGGTTGGTTGGTTGGTTGGTTGGTTGGTTGGTTGGTTGGTTGGTTGGTTGGTTGGTTGGTTGGTTGGTTGGTTGGTTGGTTGGTTGGTTGGTTGGTTGGTTGGTTGGTTGGTTGGTTGGTTGGTTGGTTGGTTGGTTGGTTGGTTGGTTGGTTGGTTGGTTGGTTGGTTGGTTGGTTGGTTGGTTGGTTGGTTGGTTGGTTGGTTGGTTGGTTGGTTGGTTGGTTGGTTGGTTGGTTGGTTGGTTGGTTGGTTGGTTGGTTGGTTGGTTGGTTGGTTGGTTGGTTGGTTGGTTGGTTGGTTGGTTGGTTGGTTGGTTGGTTGGTTGGTTGGTTGGTTGGTTGGTTGGTTGGTTGGTTGGTTGGTTGGTTGGTTGGTTGGTTGGTTGGTTGGTTGGTTGGTTGGTTGGTTGGTTGGTTGGTTGGTTGGTTGGTTGGTTGGTTGGTTGGTTGGTTGGTTGGTTGGTTGGTTGGTTGGTTGGTTGGTTGGTTGGTTGGTTGGTTGGTTGGTTGGTTGGTTGGTTGGTTGGTTGGTTGGTTGGTTGGTTGGTTGGTTGGTTGGTTGGTTGGTTGGTTGGTTGGTTGGTTGGTTGGTTGGTTGGTTGGTTGGTTGGTTGGTTGGTTGGTTGGTTGGTTGGTTGGTTGGTTGGTTGG